>CM038222.1:135034674-136234674 GCA_021442155.1 Cymbidium sinense
AAAAAAACCGCGCCACCCCTCTCTCTCTCTCTCTCTCTCTCTCTCTCTCTCTCTCTCTACAAAAGCAAAAAAAATAAATAAATAAATTTCTTCCGTCCGTTTGATGACGATTACGACGCGTCCAGGCAAGATCCATCCGTCAGTTTGACGACGATTTTTTTCATAAAAAAATTTTACGCCTAAACTAATTAAGATTAACACTAAGCTATTTTAAAATAATCTATATATATATATATATATATATATATATATTAATTGGAATTTGGTTGTATTTTTGGATTATAATATGATGAAGGGAGTTTAAAAATATTAATTTTCTAAATAACTGAGATTTAAAGAATATATATGCAATTTCTCAACTAAAAAATAATGTTAATGATTATATGCTTAATTTTTGAGTTTTAAATAAACTTAATTATCAATGCTTTTGCCTTAATTTTGCCTCTCATTGAATCGTACTCATCGGCCAGAGAGAATATTACATAGTTCAATTAGAAAAGAGTGAATCATATATAATATGGCTATTGATTCTACACTGGCTTCTATCATAATAAATAAAAAAACTCTCATAATAATTCTATATGATTGAGTGAACTCTTAATAAATACCATTAGATAGTATTAAAAAGAAATTATATAAATCAAAAAAATTTATTGATGTAAAAATATCATATTAAAAGATTAAATAAAAATCAGCTACTTTTGATAATAAAATTTTTTTTAATTATTATTTGAATTTGTATTATATTGATAGTAAATTTATACCTGAAAACTCATCATTTAAATTTAGAGAGATTATTATATACAAAATTAGAATATAATTATACATCTAAATTTTAATAATATAATATCATGTATTCAATAAATATAAAATTGTCAGAATATTAATTATAAAGTATTATGCATTAATATAATATTAATTATATAATAATATATAATATTTTTTTAATTAATATATAATAATTGCATATTACTCTATTAGCTTAGAATTCGAACATATAAATTACATAAATACGTAATAATTTTTCATAAATTTAAGAGAGAGAAGCTTAGAAAAAGCACACCCAAATATTTAAGAAGAAAAAAATTATTCTTTTCACGTGATAGTGACCCCACCTGCTTGGAAAGCAATCTAGTGGATAAGCAAGTGAAACGCATCTGGGGAACCCGGACCGAGCTCGGTTGGTAGTAGAGCTCGATCGGAAACTTCTCATATTAAGTTTGATTCTTTTTCAGAATGGAGATATTCATATGAGAATATCAAGAGGATTCATTATATATGGATGATTTAATAAACTTTAATTTATGATAATAATATTCTCATCCACAAAATGGATGAGATATTAGATGAATATCCTTAAAAAAAAAAAAAAAAAAACCGCATGTAGGCTGATGTACATGAGCCAAAGTGTTATGAATCCAATTCCAGCCAAATACAACCACAAATAATACGAATATCAATCTAAAGACCAATCGATAATAATAGAGAAGAAATTATTACAAGATTACTAAACCAGAGCATGAAACAAACTACGAATATTACGAATGTAAATACAATGATAAATCCGTAACCAAAGAACAATGAAACAAGTGAGCTTAAACTAAATCAACAAACTACTTCCACAAACCTTCCTGAAAGTAAAGAACCATAACAGATTCAACACAAAAAGAAGAGAGAAAACAGTTAAAGAGTTCTCAACGCTCCATCCCAACGAAAGAAAGCAAGAACTCTAACAGAAAATAACATAAAGTAGTTACAAAGGAATAGAAGGCAGAGATCTATGCAAGAAAGCCTATAAATAGTGGTAAGAAAAGCAAACAAAGGGATGAAGAATTTACAGAAAAGAAACTTAGCTTTCAGTCTCCTCCTCCTTCGTCTCTTCCTCTTGCCACCTTCTTCTAGGTTTTCCTCGCCGGAAACCACCGCATTCCACCGGAGAAACCGTAGTTTCTCCTCCGATCCCAGCCGCAGCCATCTTTCTTCTGAGTGCTCACGTAACAAATAAACAAAAGAACAAAAAATAAAAGAGGTTAGTTTCTACGATTAATCCCACGCCAAGAAGTACCAAGAAAACACAAGCTACGGTCAGATTCGATCCAAGGATCAAGCCGCTAAAATCAACAAATTGAATCCACTAATACATTAGAAGCATCAAGAACCGAAAAAAACAAATCAAGGCATCGATCAAAAGTCAATGGACGACAAGATTCAATCCAAAAAGAACTCAATCCGAAAAGTCTCAATGAATTAAAGAGGCGCAAATCCAACGGATCAGAAAGCAACCGCAATTCCAATTATTTAATCCACTCAACCTAGAAATCAACGTGAACTGAATCAACAACAAGTTTCACCCAACAGACCCAATTGAAACTGCAAACAGACTTAATCTAGAAAATAGCACTTATCACAAAGCGTACTAATCGACTTTTTTATGTATATATATTTATCACTAAAATTCTCTCCAACGTCATGGATAATATATTATTCATGTAATTAAATTTTGTACGTAAATAGTAAATTCCTATGGTTTGGAATTTACTATTTCGACGTGAGTTTGGATGGTTTTTATTTTTAATGATTTTAGTATTTAGTTTTCATCATTTCTATTTTAGAAAATTTTCAGTTATTTTTAAAAATATAAATTATTTGTTAAGTTTTGAGGCTGTCAATATACTATGATAGGTAATTTTAGATTATAATTTTAATTACTTTTAGAATTGCATTTTGATTTTAGCTAAAATCTCATAATACTTTATCAGACAATTTATATTAATTTATTTTATTATAAATCATTCATTCAGTGTTTAAGTATATTAATAATCTCATAATTAAATATTTTTAATATCATTAGATTATTTTCATCGAGATACTTTATTTAATTACATTCATGTAAGATTCATATTTCATTTATTTCTTATTAATATCCCATAATTTTTAATCATGCTTTAAATATTATATTTAAAATCATTTTTATTTTGAGGAGATACTTTTCGGGCAAGATATTTTTATTGTTATTGGATTTTCCTTAGAAATTTAGTTCAATTGCTAAAATAAGATATCAATATTCCTCAATTTAATGTTGAAATTTTTAAATAAGAAATAAAATGAGATTCATTTCCTAAAAAAAAGAGGATTTTAGATAATTTATCAATGCTAATATAATTTATGCTATGCCTTAACTCGTGTACTATTAGAATGAACCTTACATAATTTTTAAAAAATAGATCAACCACTCAAAAAAGTATTCATCAAGAGCACATTAAAATATTAAAATTATTAAGATAAATCTACTTGTTACAATAAAATATGCCTTTCATATTATGGCCTAATTCTTTACTTATTCTGCATATGATCATCGCTTTAATCTATTGATTCATATAAATTTTTTGTCAGCCTATCAAAATATCTTCTCTTCAATCTAATGATTGGAAGAAATAATTATAAATTATTATATAAATAAATTTATGCTTCAATTTTTCTTAATTTTTTGATTTTGAATTAAAAATTTAAAAAAAATTATGATATACATTTTAATTTCTAAAGTAAAATCAAGTTCATATACATCTTTATAAAAAAGTGAAAAATATAATTATTAGATTAATGATATTTTATGAGATATATATATATATATATATATATATATATATATATATATATATATATATATATATATATATATATATATATATTGTGGTTTAATCCAAATCAAATATTTCAGTCAAACAAAGTCAAAAAGATAGGATTATATATATAGCCTCAAAATGTTGCTATATGAGTAGGACATAATGATGCTATAGACACTTGTTAGTGGAGGGGAGTTAAGGCATAAGTCTCTTCCCTCCCAACAAATGAACTCCATTGCTCCATAAAGTAGCTTTATTTGGCAAAGAATAATGCTTCGCTCTTTAAGGGCCAACTCCTACACCTCAAAGCATACGGGCGACTCCATCCTTCTATTCTCTCACCGTTTTTTTTTATTTTTATCTAAGCTCTATCCTAAACTTTAAGAGACTATTTACTTGGAATGAAAAGTAAAGTAAATATATGAGTTTCAACTTTTTCTAGATTTAACATGATCCAAAAGTAAAATTTTAAAATTATATAATACTTTTAAATTTTATCAAAAAGTTAAATTTCAAGATATCCGAATTGAAATTTTCTTTCAAATTTATCGGCCAATAAATAAGTACTCGTTTCGCTAAATATCCGTCACGCCACTATTATCCACTATCGCCACTACCATCTCACGCCAGCCGCCCACCGCTACCCAAAATCTTCAAAATATTTTATATTATATTTATTTTATCAAAGAGAAGAAAAAATAAACTAATATATTTGTAGAATTTTTAACTAAATAATATAAACTAATCTAAATATAATGTATTTATTTTATACTTGATACATCCTCAAAACGACAAAATTTAATCTCAAGCATTTTGAAATGCTTCGATCTAATCACCGATTTCAAGAAGCCTACAAATAAACTGACTGCCTCGAGACAAATATAGAAACATGGCATACCGATCCAGCTCGAATCGACTCGGATCAAGTTTATCGGCATGAAAATGGATCCGATTCGCCAAATAGTCACCAAAGACATATTTATAGTGATCGAAAGGCCGTCAAGACGAATCCAACGAATCCAAGATCACCCAATTCATCATTAAGGCACCTGATCATCAAAATACACCGTCCGATCGAGGGATCGACGCCGTCATGGGAGTGGTTGGAGTTTTCCACAATTTACAAGGCTCGCCACTTCAAAAAATTAGAGCCTCATTCTCACCTTAGAGAGACGAATTGACCAGAGCTCGAGAACCACCACCGATGACGCATCTATCACCACCGCTACCACCAAGTCAAGATCGGAGTCGCTCTGAGATCGCCTTGAGGACTAGAAAAGACTGCCTCTTTTCCCCCGAAGATCAAGAGGTTGTTCCTAAGATCCGTTCTGGAAACTTCTCCGGGTTGGAGTTAACGATATTTTTTCTACACTCGAATATTGTTTCGCCTCTAAACACCTTCTTCTCAACTAACGAGAAGCAAGGACCATCTTTGAACACATAGTGAAAGTTACAGAAAGGCCTGGTTTTTTCCCTTAACGTTTTCCATAACCCCGTGTTCATATCCCCCGCTTGTGTGTTGATAATTTTGTACACGAAGATCTCATCTACCTAATAAAATTCTCAAGACCAAGCAGATCGTCTGGGAACAACAAATTCCCCCATTGCTATATCTCCACTATGGTAAACGGTTTCTTCCAACGCCTCTCATTCGGGATCAAGGACGCCAAGTCTCCAACACTCTACATAATACTGTCCCGTGTGAGGTCCGGCCCCTCTTTGGAAGATCGCTCCAAAGGATGGAGGATTCCCAGCTTCGACTCGCGAGAGGACCGAAACGTTCCAACACGCCCGGAAGAGCCGGTGTTCCGCAAGGCCTCAAGATAATCCATTTTCTTCACGAGAATGACAGGAATGGGATCAACAAGTAGAGAACCCTTGGCACCACATCCGATGTCGAACTCGATACTGCTCTACTCACCCCACACGAATGGTCGCCGATCGGTGAAACTCCACGCCACCTTATGCCATGAACTACGACGACCGGTGTGCGAAGAGTTCGAAATAAGAATGATCCATTCTCCGCCGCCTCTTCCAAAACTTCGCCCCGCCGCCGAGATCATCTCGCAATACCCGATGACGAGATTCAAGCTTCCATGGACCCTTACGATGGCACAATCGATCCGACGAGCATATCGATCACTTCAACGATCATGCACATTCTGAAATGACTGCCTTTGCGTCGTATTCGCCGACTCAAAGTGCTGTGCGGTTCTATTCACTCGCTAAGGGGTCCGTCCATCATTTGGAGAGCTCTGATTTTTTTTTGTAGAACAGTCGGCGAACAAGAGAATCATGATTCATCACATCTCCTAATAGCGATGGAGAGTCCTCAAAGAATACTTCCAGAGGTTCTCCTGAAGCACATACCGAGTAGATCCAACTTTTGAGGGCGTTTCTCTGAGGACTCAGTGATACTTATTCATCAATGCGAGAGTCCATTCCTATGCTAACGTCCACAAATAGAGGCACAAATCTCCGGTTATGCTCAAGCTTGAACCACCCGTGCAAGAAGGTTCCCAAAGATGATGTTCAAACATCTCAAAAGAAGAGAGGCGAACCTCCCCAAAACCTCCTCGACCTCATGACTTCGACCGAGAGGATGCTCAACACTCGCCAAACATCCCTATCAAGAAGAGGATAGTGGGCGCGACCTTTAAAGCTCGAATTGGAAATCAAGAGAAATTTCACTTTCACCAGTAGGGCACACCAAGAGTGCCACCAAAAGGAGATTGAAAGACTAATACGCCGTGGGTATCTAGGCCATTTTATACAAAACCAACCCACCCAAAGAAATCTTTGGGGCAACTAGGAACTGCGAGAGATAGAACGGAGGGCGGTTATTCAGCCAAATATTCATTGCCCTTCAAGAGCCGAGTCAAGAAGTCTTTGACCATTCTATCACCTTTGATGATTTAGATCTAGGCTTGATCCCACATCAAGATCCCTCATCGCAGGGTCGATCCGTGCTTCAATATTAAAAGGATATTGATCGACAATGGGAGTTCGGTTGATGTTCTTTTTACTCCACTTTCCTCAAAGGGTATAAAAGAGAGAAGCTTCAACCGCGCCGGTCCATATGGATTTGATAATCGAGCAAGTGCATTTTGGAGTTTCCTCGAAATTCCTAGCTTCATGGTCACGCGGATAGGCCAACCCCGAAGATAAAAGCACTCAAGGACATGTCACCTCCAAGAACGATCAAGGAAGTTCAACGCTTGACTGGAAGGATTGCTTTATCACGATTCTTGGCCCGCCAGAGATAAGTATCTACCATTCTTCAAAATCTTAAGGGGTGCTCGAGAAATGGATTCCAAAGTGACGAATGAATGTTAGATCGCTTTTGAGCAACTGAGTCTATTTAGCTTCCCCTATTATCAAAGCCTATCCAAGGAGAGAAGCTGTACATCTATCTTGTTGTTTCTTCTCATGTCGTAAGCTCTGTGCTGATACGCGAGGAGAATTCATTGCAACGACCCATTTATTATGTCAAAATTCTTTCTCGATCAAGGACGCTATCCACTAGCAGAGATAAGGCGGCATTCAAGCATTAAAATTGCGACCGAAGCCCACACCATCAACGCCTACACTCATCTTCCATTAAGAACTATT
The DNA here is from genome assembly GCA_021442155.1 of Cymbidium sinense. Taxonomy (NCBI): domain Eukaryota; kingdom Viridiplantae; phylum Streptophyta; class Magnoliopsida; order Asparagales; family Orchidaceae; genus Cymbidium; species Cymbidium sinense. The sequence goes on from CM038222.1 coordinate 135,041,910, forward strand.
CTCGCAAAAGCCCGATGTATCCGGAAGGTTGATGAAGTGGTCCGAGCTTGGAGAGTTTGACATCCATTTTCTTCCACGCCCGATATAAAGTCACAAGTGCTCCGACTTCGTAGAATGTACCATCCCATCACACCGAATGAGATCATTCATCACTCCATGACAAATCAATGGACATTGTATGTTGATGGAGCTGTACTTCCCGGGCGGGAGTGTGAATTTTGCTTATCTCCCAAGTAAAATAACTTTAGTAATGCGGCACTAAAGTTCCCACCAATAATGTCGTCAGGCCCTCGTAGGACTAAGGCTCGCCATTGACCGTGGAGGTCCAAAACTTAGCCATCTACATGCACTCAGCCAGTGGCCTCACAAGTTGAAGGAGACTTCGAGCACCCATCCGCAGCCGCTTGCATCGCCTTTTTGGCAAAGTCACTTCTTGCCGTAATCGAGATCGATAACTCATATTCTGGGAGTGAACACGCGAGATGCCCTCCAAGTTAGCCACAACAACGACAGGAGATCTTTTCAAGAGAAAATACATAGAGGACATCCACTTTCCCAAGATTCAAGGCCCTGGGTGATACAATCTCGGAGGACCCAAAAGAATCTTCATGGATTGATCATGTCCTTTCTTCAAAGGGCCTTGCCAACAGACCCACCGATGCTATCCGCCTCACGTAGAGCACGAACTTCACCATGAACTCTACAAGCGTCCTTCTTAGGCCCTATTTAAAGTGTCTATCACCTTCGAGGCTATGCAATGCGAGAGGTTCATTCAGAATTTGTGGTGAACATTTGGGAGGAAAAGCCCTCGCCTCAAAATCATGAGGCAAGGTTTTACCGGCCTACAATGAAGAAGGACGATTGAGTTTGTAAAGAAGTGTAACAAGTGTCGCCATTCCAATCTCACTCATACACCATCAGAACTCACCACAATCAGAGCCCGCCTTTGCTCAATGGGGATCGATATAATGGGACCCTTTCCCATTGCCACCGGGCAACTAAAATTCATAATCTTGGCCGTTGATTACTTCAAGTGGGTGGAACACCGCCAAAATCACCAAATAAATGCCAAGCAATTTGCGGAAAATATTATTTGTCGCTTCGATTCCAAAGAAAAATCATCACCGATAATGGACGCAGTCACGTGAAAGACATTCACATCTTTCTCGCCAGAGTCGCATATCATTAATCCATGTATCCCATCCAGGGCAAATGGGCGAAGTCACCAAATACAATTAAAAGGGCTAAAGACACTCAACCACGCAATGGGCCGAAGAACTATCCAATATTCTTTGGGCTTACCGCACTACATCAAGGACCCCTACTGGAGAAACGCCATACAATCTGTGTTTCGGAACTGAGGCTGTTATTCCAGTCGACATCGGGGTCCCGAGCCCTAGAACCCATAACTTTAATCCGACAAAGAACGACGAGCTTTGATTCCATCGGATCTCAAGAGACCACATGTCGCACTCAATGGCTTCTATCGAAAGGATTGCTCGAGGTTTCAACCGAAGGGTAAAGCCCGATATCTTGGGGACCTCGTCCTCGAAGTCTCGACTCAGAAAAGGCCCACAACAACAAACTCTCACCGCTTTGGGAAGGCGTATGTGGTGGTGTAAAATCGCTGCACGCTCAAGCTAAAGGATAGTATGGGAAGACTCTCCACGTGCACGGAATGCTACAAACCTGGTACTACCGTGATGCTTTTTTATTCTCGTGAATGCGAAAACATTATCATCGTATGTTTGTATTGCAATTGTTGTTATCGAATTTATCGATACTGTTGTCGTACTTATTGTCCAACCTCATCAAGGTGTTTGGATTTATGTTTCTATCTATGTTAAAGTTCTCATACTTATTGTGACTTTTCTTGCTTATGCTTGCATTTTAAAACACACTCAAGAGATACACTATTGTTGTATCTCATTCGTGGTAAGATCGATCCCCAATTGATCCGATCTTCCTATTGTTAACATCGCCAGTAACGCTCGATAAACAACCTTGGATAAGTTGGCAATCCTCTATAACGCCACAACTCCCATGGTTAACATCATCGAAAACGCCCATACACCCGATAGGTCAAAATCCTCGGATTCAATTGAGATCTTCCTATTGTTAATATCGCGAGTAACGCCTCGATAAACAACCTTGGATAAGTTGGCAATCCTCATAGACGCCTACAACTTTCTCCATAACGTTAACATCATCGAGTAAACGCTTCGATACACAACCTAGGATAGATGAGAGGTCCTGGACTTCCACCACCTCTTCCATAAGTTAACGCCATCGATAAAAAAATCCCCGGATTCAATCGAGATCTTCCTATAGTTAACATCGCCGAGTAACGCCTCGATAAACAACCTTGGATAAGTTGGCAATCCTCTATAGACGCCTACAACTTTCTCCATAACAGTTAACATCATCGAGTAACGCCCGATACACAACTAGATAGATCGAGAGGTTCTCGAGAGAACCTCTATAAATATATTCCGCAAGTTTGTCATCAAGTAACGCCTGTAATGATTTTAGAATAGATCGAATTACCCAAAGGGATTCCCGATGATCTCTTCTACGTAAATCTTTATCATCGAGTACGCTTTGACACACAACTCCGAAAATATTCACAAATAATTTTGTGGATTATTAATACTTCGTAACATACAAGTACAATCAACCAGAAATAATATACAACACTAAACAGCTGCAACATAAAGGAACTACAACTACACAGTCTTGATGGTCTCATCAGTAGATGATGAAGAACTATCTGAGTCATCCTCGTCGTCGCTAGAAGGGTCGGGAAGCTAGGAGAAAGGACCTCAACACGCCTCAGCTTGATACGCCAAGCGTGTCCCTTCAAGAAACCTGGATGAAGCCTTCATCAACACACCGCCGCTCAAAGCCTTCACCTCTACATCATACACGTGGTCTCTCCTCCAACGTGATCCTCAGATGATACTTTTGAAGGTCGCCGAGTTCTTGAAGTCCTCCACTGTGATCCGCTCCGCTTCTACCCGAGATAAGTGCCTCTTTCTCCGAAAGGTAACTCTCTGCTTCTTGCCTCACACCAAACCTTCTAAAAGATCTGATCCTTTCAGCAACCAACCTCTGCTCTAGCCTCCACTAATTCATCCCAGTCCGCTCAACTGGACGAAAAGAAAGAGAAGTCGAGTCGCCAACTCGCAGACTCATCAAGTTGATTCTCCAACACGGACATCTCTTTTACTTTCTCCACATACCGCTTCTTATATTCACCATGGAGAAACTTGACCTTCACGAACTCAATTCCGGTCATTCAAAGACAATGTTCATTTTGAAGTCAAGTTCTTGCTTCTTCAAGATTCAAATAAGAAAATTACGTTAAACACCGTGAAATGGGAAATAAAAGATGATGAACGCAAGAAGGATTGTTACGCCGCATGTCGACGACCGCAGAATGATTCAACACGCCCTCGTGGGAATGAAGATCCTTGGGGACTACGGGGGCACTCTTTTGCATTCTGATATCACCATCACCTCGCCTCTTTTCCTCTTCTATTGGAGACGGTCCTTCACTGGAAGAAGCCGAGGATGAGATCTAGAAAACCTCTTTGTTGGGCTTTTCAACGCTTGCATAAGACCGGATGAATAGAAAGCCCCGAACAAAGATTCCTCCCGACAAATCTGATATATCGAATCTCAAATTGAAGATCTTCAATAGGAATTTCGGCCCCAGGATATCTTCATCACCAACTCAGGGAATGGGTAAATCTCTCGCCTTTCCCCATTTCTCACGAAGACCCCGCCATTCTTCACAAAAGAATCTGCTTCTTGGGAGAATCCTTCGTCCGAGGTCAGTCAATTGCAGGATATGATACGACCATCGAAGTAAACTTGTACATCCAGGTAATCCTCACGACGCCGCCATCCTGGCCACATGGGCCGCGAATCCGATCCAGGTCGACCGCTGCCTCGGAAACTGCCGGCCCATGCGAACCGCAGGTCTCGGGAACTGGCCGACCATGGCGCATGGCAGAATCCGCCACGGTCGTGAACTGCTTCCCGGCCATACACTCGGATCGGCAGGGCGCAGATCATACTCACGGACTGGCTTCCTTATTCCATTCGCGGCTGATCAGCATGCGATTCATGGGGGCTGAAGGCCATGGCCCGTGGTGCCATGCTGGCGTATATGGCGCCATGGCGCTTCACATGCCATGAAGGAAGCCTCTGCACCGGATGGATCCGTAACTCAATTCGCACCTGCATACCTACACGATTTGCCCTGCAGCCTTCCGAAGTTATAATCTTGTACTCTATGAAGATTTGTTCTCTCAAAAAGGGTTGATGGACAATTTCTCAAATTTGCTATTTTTCAAGTATTTGACATATATATTTTGGATCGAGATAATGTCACCCAAAATAGGCAACGATACATCCTCGAAAATTAATCGATCAAGAAATCTCAAGGCATTTTCAAATGCTTCGATCTAATCACCGATTTCGTACAAGATCAAGCCTGTCTGAGACTAACATAGCAACATCATAGTCCGATCCGAGCTCAATCGACCGATCAAGCTATCGCATGAAAATGAATCGATTAAATAGTCACCAAAAGATATATATCGAAGTCGTCAAGACGAATCCAACGAATCCAAGATCACCCAATTCGACATCATTAAGGCACCGGATCATCAAAATACACCGTCGATCGAGGGGATCGACTCGGGCCCGATGGGAGTGGTTGGAGTTTTCCACGAATTTACAAGGCCGCCACTCCCAAAAAATCTATAAATAGAGCCTCATTCTCACCTTAGAGGACGGAATCGATTGGAAGACAGAGCTCGAGAACCACCTGGACGACCATATCACCACCCGCTACCACCGTAGTTCAAAGATCGAGCTCGGGAGATCGCTGTGAGGACTAGAAAAGACCGCGCTCTTCTTCTCAAGATCAAGAGGTTGTTCCCAAGATCCGTTCGCCGCTTTTGGGAAACTTCTCCTTGGGTTGGAGGACCGATATTGTATTTTTTCTACACTGAATATTGTTTCCGCCCTCTAAACACCTTCTTCTCCAACTAACGAAGGGGACCAGATCTTTGAACACATAGTGAAAGCTGACAAGGCCCGTGGTTTTTCCTTAACTTTTCCACGATATAACCCCTATGTTCATATCCGCTTGTTGGATAATTTTGCTGACGAAGATCTGGATCTCTGAATAAAATTCTCTAGCACGCAACAATACTGTATTTTTTTTTCAAATAATCAAATAGCCCCTAAATGATTCTTTCTATCAGTAATTTCTTCTCCATCTTTTTTTTTTTCGGGTTTCTTGTTCAGCACTTCAGATTGATTTATTTGTCGGGTCCTTCCCAAGTCATTTGGGAGAGTTTTTTATGGAGTAAATGGTATTTAAATTAAATTTATCTTTTGAGAATAAAAAGTATATTTAAACAAATGTATTAATAAATATTATATTCATTAAATTTATTTTAAAATAAATGTAATGTAGCCTGCAAAATATATGTTCTGATTAAACTATTCCAAATCCCAGCTTACAAAGCTCTCAGTCCAGTTAGTGGATATATAATTAACTCAAAATAACTATATCTGTGCTCTTTTATATATAATTAACTCAAAATAACTATATATATTTTAAAATAAGTGTCTCAAAATAGTCATGTGGCTGTATGAATAAAATACATATTTCATTAAATTGCTTCTTGTTTTAAAAAATTGATAGTTACTGTTGCATGCTAGAAAACCAGTTGCGGTAGAGTAAAAGTATTCGCCTTAGCTTCGTTGGAAAATCCAGCACACACACAGATATTTAAAGAGTGAACAATAAAACTCCAGAATTTTTACGTGGAAAATCTCGAAAAGTGAGAAAAACCAGCTAGCAAGAATAACTTCCACGTATTTTAGAATACAAGATCTTCCATACGGGATTACGAGAGAAAGAAATGTTGCAGATAATGTTACACGTGTGTTGACGATGTTGGCGACAATGTTGACGACGATGTCGACGATGATGTCACGATAGTAGTGATGATGACGATGATTGACGGCGGCGATCACGATGGCGGCCGATGGCGCGGCATTGGCAACCGTCGAGTCAGTACGACAGTGCTTGGAGAATCTTTTGAGTTCTCTCCTCTCTCTTACTTGGCCTCTCTTCTCCTTTCCTTCGCCTCCCTCATATGAGGAATGAGAGGCTATTTATAGATTGAAGGAGTGGCATCTCTGTAAATACATGCAAAATCCGAACCACTCCTCCAATCGGACGGCTCATGATGATTCCCTCGATCATATGATGTATTTTGTGTATTTGAATGCTTAAATGAAGTCAGAATTGTAAGATCTTTGGCTTGTTGGAACCGGCTCGTCGAGACGCTTGATTTGACTATAAACACTTCCTATTTGAGAGCTTTTTAGGAATTTAACTGATGTCTCAAAGTTTACAATGATATTTTAAGCTTGATCGTTTGACAATTTTACTTTCAAAGATCAAGATTCGTTTAATTGAGAGGTATTTTTAGGGTCATATCAGTTACTAATACATTTGAAGGTAAAAATAACTGTTAAGCCATATGAGATTTGAGCATATACAATCCTATATTGAATAATTGAAAAATATATTGTTCTAAAAGAAATAATTGAAGGCATGTAGTGCTTGATATTTGATGATGATGAAAAACTTGAATAGTTCTCACATGGGCTCTTACATGATGGGGATCTAGAAGGAACGAGAGATTTTGGGATGTAAAAATATCGATTGATAAGTGCTTATGAGGTTTAAGTTTTTAAGATGAACATAAGTTAGATTATAGATTTATCAAATCCAACTTTACTTCTTCTTCTTTTTAAAGCCTAGTAAATAATAACTATGCCTCTGAGCACAATATGAATCATATCTACAATCATTTGCGATGCTAGTAGCCAATGGTGGAATCAAGAGTGGGCACAAGCCAACGATGGCCACCGTTATATTTTTTATAAATTCTTTAATATTATATAATACACTAAGAATTCTCCTCTCCAAAATTAAAATTTTAATAATAATTTGATATTTATTATTATTGTTTGCTAGAAAACTAGTTGCGATAGAATAAAAGTTTACACCTTAGCTTTGTTATGAAATCCAACACACACAGATATTTCAAGAATGAACAAGAAACTCTATGATTTTTATGTGAAAAAACCCCTAAAGAGTGGGAAAAAATCGCGGGGCCTAGCCCAGTAAAAATCTTCCACTATATATCTATTTTGGAGTACAAAATTTAAGTTTTCTCGATAATGGGATTACAAAGTTGTATGTGGACGGCGAAATCAAGGACAAGTCGCAAATGCGGTAATGGCTATAACGTATTGGTAAGTCGACGATAGTGAATGACGACTAATGACGATGATCCTAATTAAATCGGGTGATGACGCGATAATGGCGGCGATTGGTAGCGGACCAATAGTAAGTCGGCGGTGATTCCACGCCGACACGACGATGGTCAACGCAGCGATAGCCGGCGATAGTGATCTACCGGCTGGTAGCCATGGTGATGCGGTCGAGCAGGGGTGGTGAGCCAATGGCGGCGGGCGAGCGATGTGGGACGGTAAGGTCATGATGACCGTGACCGTGGCACAATTATGTTTGGAGGATCTTCAAGCATCAGAGAGCCCCCCACATATGAAGAATGAGGGGTTATTTATAGATTAGAGGGATAACATTTCTGTAAATACATGCAAAATCCAAACCACTCCATGGACGGCTTGAAATGATGATTATCCCGAACAACATTTATGCAGCAGAAGACCGGTGGCAATTGTAGCAATCGACGATAGTGAATGACGGCTGTCGATGTGATCTAGCTACCGGGTGGTGGCGTGGTGATAGATGACGGCGAGTGACCAACAATAGTGCCCGATAGTGATTCGCCGCGGCAGACGCGGGTCGGCGAAGTGACCAAGGACGACAGCGATGACCGGCGGTGCCGATGAATGCACATGGTCGGTGTGGTGTTGACGGTAATGGTCTACGGTGGTCGACGAGAGGATCAGATGGCGTGGTCGACGTGGTGGCCGTCGACTAGTGGTACGATTATGCTTGGAGGATCTTCAAGCCTCAAAGTTATCTCTTCTCTTTAGCTTGGGCCCCTCTCATGTGAATAATGAGAGATTATTTATAGATTAGAGAGATGTCGTTTCTATAAATACATGTAAAATCCAAACGACTCATCGGATGGTTCGAAATGATTCCCTTATTCAACTGATGTATTTTAAGTATTTGAATGCTCAAATGAAGTCAGAATCAAGAGATCTTGGGCTTGTTAGATCCGGCTCGTCAAGACGCTCGATTTGATCATAAACACTCATTATTTAGAAACTATTTAGGAATTTAACTGATATCTCAAATTTTTTGATGATATTTTAAGTATTTGATCTGGACTAGTTTCAACTTAAGATCAAATTACTTTTGATATTAAGATTCATGGTTAGATTAGTGAAATTTATAGTGTCATATCACTTATATTTTAAATTTACTTATCGTGATATAATATAATTTTAAATATTTTCTTCAAATAAAAAAAGCTAATATTCTCTTTGTAAGAGGATGAAATTATTTTATAAAAAATGAGATATGAATATCTAGATATGAGTGCTTCCTACTTTGAAAATCAAAAATAATTTCACATTAAGCATTATTATAAAATTGATATCTTTATTAGTCACTTTAGATAAATACTTCAAGTGATAAATAATAGATTTAAAGAATAAATATTGATCATTCAAAATTAACGATATTTGTTAACTTATAATTAAGTTTTATCATAAACACTTATAAGACATAGAAACACTACAATTAGAAATTTAATTAAAACATTTTAAAATTCAAGCTCATTGAATTCTAGTTTTTAAAAATCGCTCCATACTTTTGATTTATAACAAATATTAACGAAAACAATAAAATAGATCATATATCATATTATTAATAAATTAATTAGAATGTGCATATTTAATAATGAAGATTGTCATGATCAGATTATTGAATAAAATTAAATTTGTTTTTATTATAAGCTCATTCATAACATACACTGCAAAGAATATTATAATATATTTTGATGTATAATCAATAATTGTTGATTTTGATGGATAAAACATCAAATATAATTTTAAATATTTAATCATAATGGCTATATTAAAAAGATGTTTTTCTTAATTTATAAATTGTTCTTAACTATATTTAATTAATCCTTTTTATTTATTTTGATTTTTTAAAAAAATTAAAATTTAATTTTAATTAATTTTATTTTATCACCCCCTCTTTTTAAGTTCAAGTTCCGCCAGTAGTAATAGTAGTGGTAGATGTAAATTATTTCAAAATATTATATCATAAAATATATCAAGATAAGAAGATGCTTATTCAAAATAATAATTTTGATTTGAATAATATAAAGTTAAAATATTTTAAGAAAAAAATGGCTCTTAGTGGTGCCTTATATTTTTCTATTATTTAGTCACTAAAGAGCTGAGGATTCTTTTAGAAATGCATTAGTGTCAATCTAAGAAAAATTACATGTGTTAAATGCTTAAGACCCCAAATGAAAAGCTTTGATATGATGTTAGTGAAAGCAAAAAAATTGCTTTATGCAAATTCCCACTGACAAAGTGATTCTTTCTGGCAAATATTTTAGCCTACTTCAATAAATAAAAATATAAATGGCATCTAATCAACTATGTTGAGTTTCTAGAGGCAGAATCATCTTTTATTGAATTTGGAAGGGTTTGATATTTTCATATATGTGTTTGCAATTCAAATATATGGCAAGTAACATTAAATAACTTAAGCCTTGCGCTTAATCTCATCCTTTTAAACATACTTAGTGAGAGACAGCTTAGAATCAATTTTAGTTTATGTTTTTTATTTTATTTTGTTTATGTTAAGATTCAAAATTAAATATGTTTGATGGTGATAGCTAAATTTAAAAATATTCAAAACAACTAAAAATGTATTTTGATTATTTTTAAAGAAAATATCATTTATTTTTTTAAAATAAAAAATAAAATTACTTGAAAAATATATGAAATAATCATATTCTAAAATTAACATAAAAAATAAAAAATATATAAAATAAAATTGTTCCCAAATTGATTGTGTGTTTTTTATTTTTTGTCATTTTTAAAAATATGTATTTTTCAAAAAATTTAGAAATAAATCATACTATTTTTAGAAGTACTCAAAATAATTTTAGAGAGTTTTTAAAAATAAGTATCGCTGTCATGTGTATATTTTTTAAAATCATAATATAAATAAAATAAAATAAAAAATAAGAATTTTGATATATATATATATATATATATATATATATATATATATATTCAAATTTACATCATCATATTATGAGCCATTTTTTTCCATTTATTAATCCCTCCAAAAAAAATGATAAAAAATAAAATTCCTTATTACAATACCAAATTCGTCAAAAAAAAAGAAGCTGGGTTATAATTATTTTAAATAGTTAAACATCATTTTTGATATGACACTAAAAATTCTACTAGTCGAAGCACGAATCTTGATATGTCGATTACGAATCGACCGAATCAAACACTTATTATCAATCGACTCTTAAATATGGGTATTTATAGTCAAATAGAGTGTCTTGGACGGATCTATGGCGATATCTCATACGACTTCATTCGAGCATTCAAATACTTAAAATACAACAAATGATCAAAGAAATCATTTTGAGCCGTCTGATGGAGTGGTTCGGATTTTCTATGTATTTACAGAAACGTCACTCGTCTAATCTATAAATAACCCTCATTCTTCATAGGTGGAGCCTGCTAAAGAGAAGAGAGAGAAGATCCTCCAAGCATAATCGTTCACCACTCGGCGCTCACCACCGCGTCGGCCGCCAACAACCGTGGCCGTGCTGTCGCACCACCGCCGGTCACTCCGCCAACCACTGCCACCTCCGCATCGATCTCGCGTCAACTATCGCCGCCGCCATTAACCACCACCATCGATCATCATTATCGACCATGTCACCATCGCTGACATATCCGCCATCTCCGCCGGTCATCACCATCGACCGCTAACCGCCACTGTTCACCATCACCAACTGCCACCAACAACTATTACCTAACATCGCATATTGTTGTTACCATGATTCCCATTAAGCTTTCATATACAATTCTATAATCGTATCGAAAACTATGTACTCAAAGATATATAGTGGAAGATTTTCTTAAGCCAGATTTTTCCCCTCTTTCTAAGGTTTTTCAGTAAAATCTTAGAGTTGTTCACTCTTCAAATATATGTGTTTGGATTTCAACAAAGGCTAAGTAAACTTTTATTCTACCGCAACTAATTTTTTAGCACGCAATAATTTGGTGCCGTCTGTGGGAACATTCCCTTTACATCTTCACAGTGGTTGACAATCTGACTTTATGTTCAGAATAGCACCACCTTTATAGTGAAGAAAATCTTACTCTCGAGGAACACATAAGAAGAATGAAGATTCATCAAACTTCGATCCTTCAGCTTCTATTGGAGACTGGGGGGCAACTCTTAATCTCAAAAGATTATCCAAATCAATATTCTGGATATCTAATTGATTATCAATTCAAGAAGCAAGTCAGTAATACTAATGAGAAAGGCAAAGGTCAAGGAGCAACTTTGGCTACAAGCTCAAACAAATATTTTTATTTGACCTCTTCCACATATGTTAACGTCATCGAGTAACACTCTGACAAATAACCTCGGATAGGTCAAAAATCCTCAGCAGATTCAATTCAACCTCTTCCATACAAGTTAACGTCATCGAGTAACACTCTAACAAACAACCTCGGATGGGTCAAAAATCCTCAGTGGATTCAATTTGACCTCTTCCATACATTAACGCCATCGGTAACACTCGACAAACAACCTGACGTCAAAATCCCGAGGATTCAATTGACCTCTTCCATACGTTAACGCGTTATCGAATAACACTCGACAAACAACCCGGACATGTCAAAATCACCGGATTCAATTCGACCTCTTCCATACGTTAACGCGTCAGTAACACTTTGACAAACAATCTCGGATCAAAATTATCAATGGATTCAATTCCTTCCATACAGGTTAACATCATCGAGTAACACTCAGACAAACAACCTCGGATAGGTCAAAAATTCTCAGTGAATTCAATTCGACCTCTTCCATACAAGTTAACGTCATCGAGTAATACTCTGACAGGTCAAATCCTCAGCAGATTTAATTCGACATCTTCCATACAGGTTAACGTCATCCAGTAACACTTTGACAAACAACCTCGGATGGGTCAAAAATCCTCAACGGATTCGATTCGCCCTCTTCTAAGCAGGTTAATGTCATCAAGTAACACTTTGACAAACAACCTCAAATGGGTCAAAAAATTCTCAGCGGATTCGATTCGCCCTCTTCTATGCAGGTTAATGTCATCAAGTAACACTTTGACAAACAATCTCGGATGGGTCAAAATCCTCAGCAAATTTGATTCTACCCCTTTCATGCAAGTTAACGAAATCAAGTAACATCATGGAGAATGATACTCTGAAATTACTTGTCAAACTTTCTGAGTCGTTCGAATGATGGTTCCTAATTAACGCTTCTCCGACATCTTGGCAGTTATCAACTGTTGAACCATCCATTGAAGTTTCAAAAAATCTAATTTCCTACAAGAAGAAGTAGGAACTACGGACCTTGATCGCCTCCGAACCCAATCGGTCCGACGACTGACGCCTTTCGAGAAAATGAGCCTTATGAACTACGGGCCTTGATCGCCTCCAAACCCGGTCGGTCCGACGAGGATAGTTGACGCCTCTTTCGAGGGAAAACCAAAGCCTCACCATATGAACTACGGGCCTTGATCGCCTCCGAACTCGGTTTGTCCGACGAGGATAATTGACGCCTCATTTTAGAGAAAATCGGAGTCTCGTCGTATGAACTACGGGCCTTGATCGCCTCCAAATCTGGTCGGTCCGACGAGGACAGTTGACACCTCTTTCGAGGGAAAATCGGAGCCCCGTTGTATGAACTACAAGCCTTGATCGCCTCTGAACCTGGTCGGTCTGACGAGGACAGTTGAAGTCTCTTTCGAGGGAAAACCGGAGGGAAAACCGGTCGTCGTATGAACTACGGGCCTTAATCGCCTCCAAACCCAGTCGGTCCGACGAGACAATTGACACCTCTTTCGAGGGAAAACCGGAGTCTTGCTGTATGAACTACGAGTCTTAATCAGCAAAGCAAATGACCTTCTCTTAAGAAGAAGAGGAACACTAGAGCATATGAGATTTGTGTCTTCTCACTTGATCCTAGTGGAGTTTTTATAAACCTCATATAGGGGCAAAAAGGTAAAAAATAAAAAAATGGGTGAAAACGGGCGGAAAAGGAAGAAATCGGACAAAAGCCTCATCTGAGTGCATGGCGACGAAGCTCGCCACACACTACAAAGCCCGCTCCCCACGCCTCATGCAGGGCCATAAGTACCTAGATAGGTCCATAACTTCGAAATCTTGCGCACGCGCATACCCGCATATATCCACAGCCCTTCACCCGCATCCATGATCATAATCTTGTGCTCCCATGAAAATCTGTTCTCTCAAAATGTATGATTAATAGACCCACAAATTTCATTGAAGAATTTGCTATTTTCAAGTATTTGGCATATATATTTTTGGATGATTGAGATAATGTCATCCAAAAATAGGGAGTCAACTGATATAAAACTAAAAATTCTAGTCAAGCACGAATCTTGATGTCAAGCAAGATTACGAATCAAGACTAACCTAGATCAAATGCTTATTATCAATCGACTCTTAAACATAGAGTGTTTATAGTCAAATCGAGCGCCTTGACGAGCCGGATCTAACAAGCCCAAGATCTCATAATTCTGACTTCATTTGAGCATTCAAATACTTAAAATACATGAAATGATCAAAGAAATCATTTTAAGTCATCCGATGAAGTGGTTCATATTTTGCATGTATTTACAGAAATATCACTCCTCTAATCTATAAATAGCCCATCATTCTTCACATGAGGGGAGCCCAAGCTAAAGAGAAGAGAGGACTCTAATGCTTGAAGATCCTCCAAGCATAATTGTGCTTCCACTCGACGGTCGCCGACCACCGCTGGTCGTCGCCGTAAGCCACCATTGCCGGTCTCGCCCCAACCACCGCCACCACCGGCCACCGCCACCGCATCGACCATGCTGAGTCACTACTACAACCACTGCCGTAGGCCACCACCATCGATCATCGTCATCATCAACCATCGTCGTCTGTCATCACCGCCGACCACCGTCACCGGTCACTGCCGCCGACCATTACCGGTCGTCATTGCCGCCAGCCATCGCCGACCACCGCCATAAACTACCACCATCGATCATCATTGTCATCGACCACCGCCGTCAGTCACCACCGCCGACTACCGCACATCATGGTCATCACCATCGCCACTTAACCGTGTTCACACTATCACCAACTATTGCCAATAACATATACTAACCATTTCTTGTTACACTCGATTCTGGATTCCCATTGTCGGCTTGTTCATATATAATTCAATCCGACGGAAAACTATTTCAAAAGAGATATATAGTGAAAGATTTTCGCAAACCCCCTCTTTCTGGGGTTCTTTCATGTAAAAATCCTGAATTTTCTTGTTCACTCTTCAAATATCAGTGTGTGTGCTGGATTTCACAACAAGATCAAGGCATAAACTTTTATTCTACCGCAATTGATTTTCTATCATGCAATAATTTTAAATCAATTATATATATATATATATATATATATATATATATATATATATATATATATATATATATATATATATATATATATATATATATTTCCTATAATTTTATTCAAAATAAAATATATTTAATATATTTAAAATATATTCTTATTCATATGCAATGCCATCAATATTGATGGAGGCGCGATAACAAATAGTGAGCTTCAATATAATGAAAACATATTTGAGCATTCTTAAAAATAATGTTGATATAATACTGAAAATTTTACTAGTTGAAGCACGAATCTTGGTGTTAAAAGTAAACTAATCCAAAGTTGAAACTGGTCGAGATCAAGCACTTAAAATATCATTGAAAACTTTGGGATATCAGTTAAATCTATAAATAGCTCTCAAACATAGAGTGTTTATAGTCAAATCGAGCGTCTCGACGAGCCGGATCTAACAAGCCCAAGATCTCACAATTCCGACTTCATTTGATTCAAATACTTAAAATACATTAAATGATTAAAGGAATTATTTTGAGCCGTCCGATGGAGAGGAGTGGTTCGGATTTTGCATGTATTTACAACACTCTTCCAATCAATAAATAGCCCTCCATTCTTTATATGAGGGGACCCGGAAACAAGAGAGAAGAAAGAGCTCTAAAGCTTGAAGATCCTCCAAGCACAATCGCGCCACCACTCGACGGTCGTCAACCACCGCTCGTCCTCACCGTCGTCAATCTCTGTCGGTCTCCATCATGACGACCTTCTTCGTCAGTCGACGTCCCTCGTTATTCACCATTACTACATGGTTGTTGTTGCCTGATTTTGGGATTCTCATTGTCAACCCTTCTCATATATAATTTTGTAATCTGCTATCGGGAAATTTTGTGCTCTGAAACAAATACATAGTGGAAGATTCTTCTTGCAGCTGATTTTTCCTTCTTTCGAGATTTTCACGAAAAGATTAAGTTTTCTAGTTCACTCTTTAAATACATATGTGTGTGCTGAATTTCACAAACAAGGTTAAGACGTAAACTTTCACTCTATGATAACTGGTTTTCTAACATGCAATAAATATAATTTATCTTAAAAAAATAAAAAATAAAAATACTTAAAAATAAATCGAATAAATATTATTTTAAAAATAATATAAAAAATAAAATTAATCTCAAATAACTTCTATACTTTTATCCTACTCCTCATTTTTATTTGCAGGCATTTTGTTTTCAGTTTATTACTTGTGTCTAAGTTGCAGTGTCAATCTTTAAAGATGAAGTCCTTCCTATGAAAAACTAAAAATAATTAATTTTAAATACAATTTAAAAAAGTAAAAATAAAAAATAAAATAAAAAGGAAAAGCCTTTTCCCTTGGTTCTCATGAAATTGACGTGAGAGAACCATTTCATCATCATAATGCTCTTATTGTTTTCTTTGCATATTACCACTAGGCAAGGTTTGTCTTTTAAACAAGTGTTCTCCTCTTCTTTTGGACGGTTCAGCCAACAAGAAAAGAATATTATGAGGATGACCTAACCCCATCATTAATTACCCAATTAGCTACACCTCCTTTTTTTACTTTCTTCCTCTCACATGCGTTACGAACCATTTCATTAGAAATGAACGAAGCGTTTGACTTAAGTTATTCGCAGCCTGCTCGGCTAAAATAGGACTCATTCATGATTATTTAATTAACTAATCGAATGAATTTGAACATTTTTATAAATACTCGAATACTAAATAAATAAATTTAAACAATTTGTCATTTGGTTCATTTTATGTTAATGAATAATATGATTTAAAGCTCATGAATGTTTTAGCCTGAAAAACAGGTAGAAGTAAAATTTACGCCTTATCATTGATTAGCACAGGTTATTAAAGAACTAACACGTAGACACTCAGAATTTTAACGCGAAAACCCTCAAAAGAGGAAACCACTGCCCAAGAAAAGATTCCACTATGTATCCTTTTCAGTACAAAATCTTCCGATAACGGATGATTACTGTGAAAGGAAAATGCAGTAACAACGATCGATATAATCTTGATGTTGAGATCTGGTAGCTTCGTGGAAATGCCGTATAATTAACGATATTGTGGCTTGATCTTCTGGGATCTTCAAGCTTTAGAGCTTTCTCTTCCTCCTCACTTCACTTTTCCTCTTCTTCCTCGATGGACTCTTCCTCTTCTTCCTTGCCTTCTTCCTTGCTTAGCCTTCCTTCTTCACTTGCTTGACTCTTCTTCTTCCTTCGGTTCTGTTCTTCTTCACTTGCTTGCCTTCCTTCTTCTTCACTTGCTTCACTCCTCCTTCACTTGGCTCCCTTCACTTAGCTTATTAGCCCCATGTGAGGAGTGAGGCCTATTTATAGATGGGAGGAGGGTATTCTAGTAAACTCATGTAAGGCCGCACACTCCCTCGACGGACTCGTGAATGACTCCTTCGATCATTTGATGTATTTTGAGCATTTGGATGCCCAAATGAAGTCGGAATTATGAGATCTTAGGCTCATTAGATCCGCTCGAGACGCCGATTTGACTATAAACACTCCACATTTGAGAGCTTTTTTGGGATTTAATTGATGTCCCAAGATTCTAATGATATTTTAAGCTTGATCTCGATTTGTTTCACTCAAAATCATATCGCCAACATCAAGATTTGTGCTTGACCGGTGGTATTTTGAGAGCTATATCGTTGCCCTATTTTTGGATGACATTTAATCATCCAAAAATATATGTGTCAAATGTTCAAAAATAACGAATTGGAAGTTTTGTTGCTTTGACCATGGCGCTCGTATGCGCAGCAGGGAGGCGCGCTACATGCTGAAGGGCGCGCTGCTGAAGGCGCTGTGCGGGTATGGTTCGTCGAAGGTCGATTAGCGGACCGGGTCATACTGGCGGTCGCTGGCGCGGGCGGTTACGCTTCAAGCTGGCCAAGGGCTATTCCGCTGCGGATCTGCCGGTCGCTTCCGCCAGAACGGTCGCCATTCACAGAATCTGTCGGGCCATTCCACAGAATCTGTCGGGCCATTCCGCTGTGAATCTGCTCGGATCGCATCGAATGGCCCCGGTCGAATGGCGGGCTGAGGTTCAGACATCTGGCTGCATGCATGCTCACTCATACAAGGCTGCTCAGTGTCATACACATCATGTCAAGGCTGTCATACATGTCATGGTCAAGGACGCTACCATGGTCGCTGACGCCCACGGCCCTACCGAAATTGGTTTTGAGCCGCTTTGAACCGCTTTTTGAGGGGTTTTACCCTTTCTATAGGTTATAAATACCCCCCAGATGAGAGGGAGAGGCACACATTTTCCTTCTCCTTCTTCTTCGAGTGAGGGTTCTTTGAGGTGATCAAGAGGCGATCGTGAGGCGATTATCAAGCCCACGATCAGCCGGCCATCCGTCCGGCCATCGCCCCGCTGACGTTCGTTAGAGGCGATCAAGGCCCACGGTGACGTCAGGAGTCTCCAGCCGCCGCCACCGTCCGCCGATCGTCTGCTGGGAGGCGGTCAAGGCCCACGATACGCCGTGGTTCGCTTCCGCCGTCTGATCGCCCCGCTGATCGTCTGCCAGAGGCGGCATCGGCCCACGCCGACCCCGCTTTCCGCTTCGCCCGGCTATCGCCCCGCTTGACCGTCTGCTGGGGAGAGGGCGGTCAAGTGCCTCATCCAGATAGCCCCGCTTCCTGCCGCCGCCATCGTCCCGCTTGACCGCTCAAGCTGGGGAGGTGTCGTGGTTCCGGTTTCCGACCTCGTCCGGTTCTTGGCCCGTCGGATCGTCAGGTTAGGAAGGCGAGCCCACGATCGTGGTTCCGATTTCCGACTCGTCGGTTCAGATCGTCGGATCGTCGTCACGGGTTAGGAAGGCGGTCAAACGCGTCGTGGTTCCGGTTTCCGACCTCGTCCGGTTCTTGTCGGATCGTCACGGGTTAGAAGGCTATCGAAAGATGCGTCGTGGTTCCGTTCCGACCTCGTCGGTTCTTGGTCCGTCGGATCGTCACGGGTTAGCGGTCGAGGCCGATGCGTCGTGGTTCCGGTTTCACCTCGTCCGGTTGGCCGTCGGATCGTCACGGGTTAGGATCGAGACGTCGTGGTTCCAGTTCCGACCTCGTCGTTTCCGTCCGTCGGATCGTCAGGTTAGGAAGCGGTCAAAGGCCGCGATGGTTCGGTTTCCGACCTCGTCCGGTTCATCCGTCGGATCGTCGGGTTAGGTATCAAGGCCCGTGGTTCGTTTCCGACCTCGTCGGTTCTTGATCCGTCGGATCGTCACAGGTTAAGGCGGTCAGGCCCAGATGCGTCGTGGTTCCGTTTCTGACTCGTCGTTCTTGGTCGGATCGTCTGGGTTAGGAGGAAGGCCTACTTTTCTTGTAGGAAAATGGAAGGCTCAATAGTTGAAAATTGCCAAGGCGGGGATATAAGAACCATTGTCCTCATAACTCAAAAGTTTGGGTGATCGTGGGAGAAAAATTTTACTCAAGCTGTCTTGGCGAGTCAAAAAAAAAGCGTCTAGCGTCTTGAGGTGATGGTCGAAGAAAACTCATAGTATGGCGGGGCGATATGCCCTCTCTTGTCACATCGAGATAGTTTAATGGTGTTTTAGGAAATTTTTCTTCCCAATGAGTTGGTGGCTATTGTGGCTCAAAAGTCATCGAACTGTTAGCCTCCGCCGAGTACTTTCTTATTTCAGATGACTCTTACGTCTTTGTGCGATTCCCTTTGGCTCTGAGGCGTGATTGAGATTTTCAAAAAAATGTGGCGTGGCTTTGATGCAATTTTAGTTTGAGCTTTAATGGTCATTATTGGTTTGACAACCTTCTTGAGGAGCATGGGGTTACTTTGAACATTGAATACTTGTGCGAATGTGTAGATTCACATGTGATGCTCAAGGGCAGCGTTTCTTATCGAGCTATAAAAGCTGGATAGAATTTTCAGACGGGATCGTCAAAACTTGGTCTCTTGGATTTTTTTATGTGAAGAATGAGTGGGGAGAGATGGGGAAGATTGAATGATCTTAGGATCCGTCGCTGATATCGGAGGATGATATTCTAGCAACTCTTAATATTCCCGATGTGGGAAGCTTGCAACATGAGTTGCATTACATCAGTAAATATATAGTTGAAGATAGGATGTTTAAGGTTGGTCTTTCCATCCAGGCGGGAAGGTCTCATGCTCTTACGTTGAAGAGAAAGGGTGGCGAGTTTTCCTCATACTCATAGGGTTCTCTCGAGAAGCCTATCCGCGAATCCGCGGTAGCAATGTTCCATCTTCTGAAAGAGGAGACTTCGTCTTTGAAATGGTTGTGTCGGATATCGGTGGAGATGGCGTTCATAACATCGAGTTTATTTGTTCGACTCATGATGGGGAGTCGTTACTCTAGGCATAAATTCACGAGGAGGTATTAAATCACATATGTCTTGGGCGTGTCAGGCGGATGAATTGGGTTATTTTCCTTACGCCTTCTATTCTTTTATGCGATGATGATGATTTTTTTTTTTTTTTTGGTAACTTCGGTCGTTATAAATGAAGGTGCTTGATGAATGGAATCTGAATTTGTGAAGATATCTTCTGCCGAGTGGCGGTGCGATGATGGTGATTGAGGCAGAGAGAGACTAGTCATAAAGAGAGGATCGAGGCACTTGCGTGGATAAGAAAGCATTACAAGATCATCTTTACGAAAAGGAGCATAAAATCGAAGCGGAAGCAAGCGAGATCGCTTCTAAGGCGATGGAAGACTTCAGAATTCTTATCGTGGCTATTGAAGACTTTATCAGGGAGGCTCGTAACCATATCTTTGATGTTGAAGTGAAGGACTTGGAAGCGGGTGTTTAGAGGAGGAGGGCTTCATCAGGGTTCACGAAAGGGAATTAGATGCGGTACATCGCAAGGCAAGGGGCCAAAATTGAGGATATATCTCCCAGTGCATCAGAAGATCCTTCACGGATTGAAGATGAAGGAGTTGTGAGTGGGCTCAGGAGTGTCTCTAGTGATGATGAGGATATCGATATTATGTAGCATCGATTGTGGATGTCATTCTTCATCGTTGGTTCTATGTAATGTCATTATCGTGTATCAGGATCTTAATTCTTTCTTATATCATCATATTAATCGATGATACACGGATATACCCTCTTCTTTTTTACCTTTTTTTTTTTTTCACCCTTGGATAATTGGTCAAAATATTATTTGGCGTTACAAATATGGGTGAGTTGGATCCGAGGATTTTGACCCATCCAGGGTTGTTTGTCGAGTGATACGATGACATTAACATGTAGAGTGGGTACAAAGTTTTGACCTTTCTAGGTTATTGGTGAATATTATTCGTCGGCGCTAACCGTGTGGAAGAGGCGTGGAAGTCCACGGACCTTTTGACCCGAGTTGTTTGTCGAGTTTTGCTCGATGACATTAACCCGTATGGAAGAGGCGCGGAAGTCCACCAAGGACCTTTGACCTTTTCGTTGTTGGAGTTTTACTGATGACATTAACCCGTATGGAAGAGGTCATGGGAGTCCACCTGGGGCGTTTGACTATCTGGGTTGTTAGTCGAGTTTTTTCGATGGCGTTAACCGTATGGAAGAACGCGGAAGCCCACCAAGGCGTTTTGACTATCACGGTTGTTAGTCAAAGTTTTACTCAATGGCGTTAACCCTATGGAAGAGGTCGAATCGAATCTCGAGTAGTCGGCGGTGGCGGGCATAGTCAGCGGATGGCGGCGACAATGGTGATGACCGGAAGATTGCCGGCGATGGTGGCGGTGCGGCTGATCGGCGGAGTACAAGGTTGGCGAGGGGTGGTTAGTGTAGTCGGGGCGGAGATCTTTGACCTATCCAGGTTGTTTGCAGTGTGACTTGATGACGTTAACCTGTATGGAAGAGGTCCGATCAAGTCCCCTTGGGATTGATCATGTCCCAATTGAGATGTAACATGAGTTGTATATTTCTCAGTGGGAGGAAAAGTAAAGAAAAAACAAATCTTGTTAGAACAAAGGCGTGAATTCACTAGTTCAATGATATAATCATAAGACAGTGCGGCTTTAAGAGAAAATAATAACAACACAACAACAAGCTTTAATCTAATAGGTGGGAATTGATTATACAAGGATGAAATGACGACGATATAAAAGTCATAATAATTATGCGGTAGAGTTCGATAATATTTTGAAGATTCTTAGTATTCCAAGTTGGTAGAGTTTTTCCTTACGGATCCTTGAGCTTGAGCGTTCAGCTTGACCATGCTATGACCACATACTGGACCATCCAGAGGTGAGAGTTTATTGCGGGCCTTTGCTGCGGCCTCGAGACTTCAGAGGACCAAGTCGCAAACGGATATGGGGCGAGGTTTCACTCTTACGTTGAAGTGGCGAGCTACGTTGGTGATAGGAAGCGGTCAGTGGGGCCATATCCAGTTTGGTAGGTCTAGGTCTTTGAGTTTTCTTCATTACTTCCATGATCGGACTCTTGGACTTGGAACCGATATCCACCGATATGATAACCGTACCAAAACACAAGTTATACGGTGTCTCACCGGTTGGGGTGCGTGACGTGGTGCGGTAGGCCCAAAGAACATTGAGCTCATCAACCCATTGACCTTCTCGAGGCGTGTTTTTAGTCCTTTGAGTATGGTCCTATTGGTAACTTCAGTTTGCCCATTAGTTTGAGGATGTGCTACAGCCGTATGCAGCAGCTGAATGTGAAGATCTTTGCGTAAAGACTTTTCCAGTAAATTGAGTTCCATTGTCAGTGATGATCTTTGCAGGAAGACCGAATCGACATATTATATTTTTCCAGACAAATTGTTTGGTATTTGCCTCGTGATTTTAGCGAGTGGTTGGCCTCTACCCATTTTGTGAAGTAGTCGCTAGAATGATAAATTTTAGTTGCCCGATCTTTTGGAAAAGGTCCCATGATATCAATCCCCAGGCAAAGGGCCATGGGCTTTGAATGGATGAGTTACGCATGCGGCATGTGAGGGAGGTTAGAATGCAATTGACAACTTGCATTTCTTTGTGAATTCCAAGGCGTCTTGTTTCATTGTAGGCCAATAAAACCCTTGCCTCATGATTTTAAGGGCCAATGCTCTTCCTCCAAGGTGTTCCCCACATATTCACAGTGAACCTCTTTTAGCAGCGTGTCGACGAAGGTGGAAGGCATTTGAGATATGGACGGAGAAAGCTGCTTGTATAGTTCACCTCCAATAATAGCAAAGTTTGAAGCTTGTCTTGAGGAGGCGAGTTCGGAAGTTGGATCTTGAAGGGTCCCTTCTTGTAGAAAAGATAGGATGGGTTTATCCACGAGCGTTCCTTTTCCTCATCAATAGTTTGAATTATCCATGGCCCTTGGATACTAGGAAAATGTATTTCTTCAACATGCTTTCTCTTAAATAGATCTCAGTGGTAGAGGTAGCAAGCTTTAGAAGCGTCGGCCAGTATTCTTCTCTCGTAGTATGTGGATGATTTGATGTGTCTTGAAATGAGTAAGAAGAGATTTTACCAAGTGGAGATATTGCACCAGTTGAGGATTATGAGTATTAAAATCTCCTCCAACTTGGGAGGCGACAAGCTGGGAGTCAGTGTGAATTACTAAGTTTTGGGCTTCGCAGATCGATGGCGAGTCTCAACCCTGCGATGAGAGCCTCATATTCGGCCATGTTATTAGTTGCAGGGAATTTTAAGCGAAGTCCATACTCTAGGGTATTTGCTGGGGGGAAACAAGTAGGATTCCCGCACCGACACCGATCTGAAGCTCCATCAGCGTAGAGAGTCCATCGAGGAGATGAAAGACACGTGCTGAGATAGCTCTTCTAGAGTTGGGTTGGTGCATTCCTTATAAAGTCAGTATTTGAGACTTTATGGCGGCGAGGTAGAAAATTTATATCAAATTCTCCCAGTTCTCTGAGACCATTTGATCAATCTTCCGGATGCTTGGTTTTACGTAAGATGGCCCTTAATGGTAAATCGATTATGCTTGGATGGTGTGAGCTTGAAAGTATGGGCCAATTTTTGTGAAAATTAGCTTGAGCCACTTTATCGCAAATGGATAACGACTTTCTATATCGAGAGAATTTTGGCGTAATAAATTGGTTGTTGTGCCCCATCTTCTTCTCGCACTAAAAGAATTGCGTGGGAAGAAACCAAGATATAAGTATAACGTTTCTCCTTGAATAGGTTTGGATAGCGGTAGGAGATGCTATATATTCTTTTAGTTGCTCAAAAGCATCTTGACATTCATCGGTCCATTGAAAATTATTATTTTAGCTCCCTTCAATATTTTAAAGAATGGCAAGTATTTGTCCCGAGCTAGGAAGCGGGATAATGCGACAATTCGACCATTCAAGCGTTGAGCGTCTTTGATATTCTTGAATCATATCTTGGAGAGCTTTGATTTTTTGAGGTTAGCCTCTATCCACGGTGAGTTACCATAAATCAAGAAATTTTCACGTAACCCCAAAAGCACACTTGGTTGGGTTAAGTCGTATGTTATAGCGTCGAAGGAGGTCAAAGCATGCTTCTAAGTCGAAATATGTTGTGACTTTTCTAAGCTTTTCACTAACATGTCATCCACATACACCTCCATTGTGTGGCCTAGGTCTTTAAAACCTTATTCATGAGGCGTTGATAGGTAGCACCATTTTTTAATCAAATGGCATGACTTGGTAACAATATAAACCTTTATATGTTTGAAGCGTAGCCTCTTCATCTATTGGGTTCATCTTTATTTGATTGTACCGAATAAGCATCAAAAGCGAGCATTTGATGTCGGATGTAGCGTCCACCAATTGATCGATTCGAGGAAGAGGAAAACTATCCTTTTGGGCGCCTTATTAAGATCGGTATAATCAACACATCCTCCATGTTCCATTTGTTTTTTAACCATGACAACATTTGCTAGCCATGTGGGGTAATGCACTTCTCGTATGAATCCAGCTTATGAGCTTGTTAACTTCTTGTTCAATAGCGAAGGCGATCGGTGCAAAACTCGCTTCTTTTGGATGATTGGTTTGAGCGTTGGATTAATTTTGAGGAGTCGTGATTACATTGGGGTCGACCCCCGGCATATCTGCTGGACTCCAAGCAAATATGTCTTGATTCCTGCGTAAGAAATTTATATACTTTTCCTTTGTTCTTACGAGTAAAGATCCACTTGACCTTTAAGTAATGGTTGGTCATCGATAATGCTATTGAGTAAATCTTACGGGGAAGCTTTTGAGGTACTCTTTCATCTCGAAAGTTAAGATCTTGATCTTTGAAGGTGATGGAAGAGCGGTTGAGCTTATGCGAGATAACATGATTTTTGTTGATTTCCACAAACCACCCCAACTCCAGGGGTAGGAAATTTTATCTTGAATGAGGCAGTGATAGCAGAAAATTGATTGGAGGGGGCCTCAGATTGCATTATATCGTCGACTTCACCACTATGGTGTATTAAATGAGTCAGCTTGTGAGGAATTCTCAGGGTAAGGAAGAGTGATTGTCCCTTCGCGTCTTGGGTGATTATCAAACCCATATAGTGGTCCGGTGGTTGGAGCTTTTGTCTAAGGCCCATGTTAAGAAAAGTTGAGTAAAATAAGACATCATGACTCCCATTATCGATCAAAATTCTTTTAACGTTATAACAAGGATCATCCTCCGATGACAAGTGGATCTTGATGAGGGATATGGACTCCTTCTAAGTCCAGTCATTGAAAGTGATGGAATGATCAATGAGACTTCTTCAACTCGGTTCTTTGGAGGCGAATGAGAACTTGATGTAGTCGATCCTCCTGCGATTGTTTGATTTCTCCAATTATTTGATGATTATTTGGTTGTTTTGTGATGTTTGTCCGGATGCCCCAAGCGGAGGTGTGTTTGTTTGAGGTGGTTGATTCTTCTATAAAACGACGTAGTATCCTTGTTGAATGAGTCTCTCGATTTCTTCCTTGAGTTGTATACATGCTTGATGTATGTCCCGGCTTGATGAAAATGACAATATTGCTCGATTTCACGAATTCGGTTTCAATGGATGCGACCACTTGATATGTTCTTCATTGCGAATAGCCATCGGAGGTTAACACGAGATGTGTTGGTGTGTATGTCTTTTCGGTCGAGGTTCACGTTGTTGATATGGGGTCGTGGAGGAGATCATGTACCTGCTTCTTTTGATGGGCACTGTCGGTCCACATTTCTGGTGTTTTACATTTCCGCATATTGTTCAAATTGTTTGCGATGAGCATTAAAAGCTTCATCGGAGATTTTTACACGTGATGAACTAAGTCGGCATATGGGGGTGTCCCCATTAATGACGAATAGAAAGGCCAGGCGGAGTCCTCCAAGGAAAACTCCTCTTAATAGTTCAGGGTCTACCCGAGGTATTTGGCGAGCTTCTAAAGAGAACCTCGGAAGTATTCTTTGAGTGATTCACCCTCGTTTGTCGAATCGGAAGATGGGAGGAATCTTTAATGATTCTCATTTGATGAGTTCCACAAGAACGGCGAGTTCGTTAAAGGTATGGATGGATCCCCAGAGAATAGAACCAAGTCGAGCTTGCCCTTTGAGGGTAAGACGACAAAGCGTGTGTCGAGCTCGTTGGATATGATAGTCTGTAATGGTCGATGTGTTCGTGTGGGTGATTGCCCCATCATAGGAATCAAGCTTGAAACCTGCGGGGTGGATGTCAAGAATGGCCTAAAGGTGAGGACTCTCATAACGGTGTGGGTGAAGATGATTTCTATCTTGAAGGTGAAATTCATCTTGTATTAAGCGTCGTACTTCTGCTCGAATGTCATGATGTGCGGGATTAATGAGATGAGCATGTGAAGCTATCAACAACGATCGGTGGATTAGTAACCGTTGGCGCGATGGATGAGTGGAACTAGCGATGTCGAGGATCACGGTCTCCATGCGGAGGAACTCCGTGTCGGGAGGATTAGCGTTTTGACCTCCTCAGACCGATGGATCTTGGGGAGATATGTTTGTGTAGTAGCGTTGTAGTCCTTGCAAAATGGATCATTTTATTTTGAGACTCCTCCATTGGACCATCTTCAAAGAGATTCCGTTCCACCTCAACTTGGCGTCCGTTGGGATGGGTTTTGAGAATGGCGAGTTGGCGGAGAGCTCCGTTGTGGCCAGTGTTGTGCATAGCCATAATGGATGTTCCGCGGAATTGTGGTTGAAGAGTTTTACTTCCCTGACGGCTGTGCGTCTTTGGAAAACCGATTCTGAGTAAAAAGCCAGCCTTGTTGATTAGTCAGCGCACCGTTATTAAAACGAACATGAGACACTCGAATTTTAACGTGGAAAACCTCGAAAGAGGGAAAAAACCAGGGCTGATAAAGATTCCACTATGTATCCTTTTAGTACAAATCTTCCGATAAGGATTCTGATGAGAAAGGGACAACAGTGTAACAACGATCGGTTTATAATAGTTCTTGATGTTGGAGATCTTTGGGTAACACGGTGGAAATCGTATAATTAACGATGTTGCTGGCGGTGTCCGATCTTGCTGGGGATCTTCAAGCTTTAGAGCTTTCTCTTCCTCCTCTTCACTTTTCCTCTTCTTCCTCGATCGGACTCTTCCTCTTCTTCCTTGCCTTCTTCCTTGCTTCCCTTCTTCTTCACTTGGACTCTTCTTCTTCTTCCTTGCTCTTCTTTCTTCTTCTTGCTTCTTCTTCTTCTTGCTTCCTCTTCTTGGCTCCCCTTCACCTCCTTCAGCTTAGCTTAGCCCCCCCTGAGGAGGCCTATTTATAGATGGGAGGAGGGTATTCTAGTAAACTCATGTAAGGCGTACCACTCCCCTCGTCGGACGGGGTGACTCCTTCGATCATTTGATGTATTTTGAGCATTTGGATGCCCAAATGAAGTCGAATTATGAGATCTTAGGCTCATTAGATCCGGCGAGCTCGATTTGACTATAAACACTCCACATTTGAGAGCTTTTTTGGGATTTAATTGATGTCCCAAGATTCTAATGATATTTTAAGTGCTTGATCTCGATTTGTTTCTCAAAATCATATCGCATGAATTTGTGCTTTGATTTGGTGGTGGTATTTTGAGAGCCATATCAAAGCTCATTAAAGAACTTGATTAAGACTTATTTGTAAATAATATTGTTTAATTTTTCAATTTTTTAGGTTTAATAAATTTTAATTTATACAGCTCATGTATATTTCTTAACAAACTACTCATGAACAAGCTAGATTAAGGCTTGATTAAAGCTCATTTATTTCATTAAACGAGTTGCACGTTAACAGGCTCGATAATTCAATTTGAATTAAGCTTGTGAACAAACTCAAATCGAGCTTGAACTCGATAATGATAAACAAGTTTAATCTTGAAAACTATCCTTAAAAGCTTGAATTGAGCTCGAGCTCATAATGATAAATAAATTTGAACTCGAACATGGTTCATTTGCATCCCTCTGATCATGTGGGCTCTGAAAATCCGCCACCGATCTCTCGACAATGATGATGAGTATGGTGTAAAATATCGATGTAATTTTCAGAAGACATATGGAATAGTAGATAAGACACTACCCAGAGATTTCACCCTTATTTAATGAGGACTTTAGATCTGATTTCAAGTTTCCTATAGGCGCAAGCACCTATTGTTAATTACCCCTCCCAATACTTAAAGAGAACTTTCGATTAAGGCTAGTCGTTAGGTCACTGAATGTGTAGTGTATAGTAGCAGCATGTAGAGTTTTGAAATTTAGAATTTATGAAATTCATCATTTTTTACTTAAAGCGGATGGTTGGGGGAATGATGACGTGTCCGATCTAGATATGGTTTTATCATCAGGGGTCCACTAGTAGTCAAGGATGTCGACTTGATCGAAGGATCCTTATGACCATGGGTTTGCGTCGTCCAATCCTTGTAGCAGGGTGGTATCATGTCAACCTTAGCTAAAATAGGGTTTTTCTATCTGTACCATATGATTCCAACTCAAAGAGCCATTTGAAGCCAATCATGATCGTAATATAATGGTTGTTGGCAACCACGATCTCTTAGCGCATCATATGTGGAGCCTATTGGCCAAGCAATGCAGTAAGAGGACACGGGTCAATTCTTTACTGGCGTGAGATTGATTGAGAGTGAATATAGTAGAACACTTGATTTGACTTTGACTCATTTATGAGCTAGAGTTTTCTTAATTTGTCACCTTCAATAAACTGTTGTGGAAGGTGAATTGGGTTGGATTTTACTTTAAGTTTTTAAAGATTGAATTTTATTTAACCATTTAGAGTTTAGTGGTTTGTCTGATTTTATATTTATATTGATAATTAATTTAGATTAATTTGATTTGAACTTGCAAGAACATTTTGATGACAAGTATCCCCTCCGATTGAGATCTTCATTCAACATAACCATCATTAGGGTGGTTTATTATTTGGATCATGTAATTAATTTAATAAAGGATGGATCTTATCGTATAAGAAAACTGGATATTTTAGTGAATTGAAAATCTTATAATAATTAGATTTTTGTTAACTTGGACAAGTCAAAAGAAAAGCAACCCGACGTCCTCAATTTTTAAGCGTAATGTAATCATGCGGTGTTTAATAATTTAGGTAGCTTTTATTTATGAATTATGAGATTGATTTCATATTTTAATTTAATTCCAACTTAGACTATGCAGCCTTTTCATATACTAAAATTTGCACTTCAAATCTCTATGTCCGAGCACATGCATGTATTTTTTTTAGCTTAAATAATTTCATCTAATCAATGAAATCATTAATTTTAAAAATTATAGTTAGAATGAAATTCCTTAATTTTTAGATTGAAAGAAACTTCATAATTCAAAGAGAATTTGATTTAACAGTCTTCTGCCTCCTTGTACAAAGAATTACATATCCGGTGGCGATAGAAGGCGAAAGTAGAAGCGAAGTCAAAAGTTAAGGACGAAGTGAGGTGTGAGCGACTCGATCTATCACTATTTTCACATCCTAATTTTGTAACTAGGTGCTGCGAATGTTGCATTTGGGTTCTACTCTAACTTGAAAGTAGACATTCAGACATATTGTAGATCTCATATACTATAACCTTAAATTCAATTGAAACCTTCTTCAATTCATCTGAATCGAGATACTACAATATATGCATTCAATAAGATAGCTTATTGGCGAGCTTTCTAATTTATTGTGAGTCTTATTTATATTTCTCTAATTTGATTTCAAATTTATTCAATATGAATTAGAACACAATTCACTTGTTAATTGGAAAGTCACTTTATAAGTCATTTTGTGGATTTCATTTGGATTTTATTAATTTTGAAGATAAGCAACAAAAATATCATAAGTGCTTCAAATTCAACTTTAAATGCAAGCTCCAAATGATCTTTTAAATACTACATTCATGATTGCTCATGAGTTGCCTAATTGAACTCTTTTAAGAAAATTTCTAAATTTCTTTATTTTTATTCTCAATTTAGAATTGGATATTTAGACTTGTCACCAATCATTTGTCATTTAATATTCAATTGAGATCTTTACTTCATTTGATATTAAATATGATTTATTCACATAAAAAGACTTCGGATCCAATATGAATTTATTCTCAACTCCAAATCAAGATTCATATTTATTTAGTAATTGGACTTCAAATTTATCTTAAGTCTCTTGTGAGTTTAATATTAGCTCTTTGATTTCATTAAAGCTTTAATTTTGAAGAATTTAGATAAAGAGAACCCATTCTTGATTTAAGCCGTAGAATTATAATTAAAAGTGAGTTTAATATTAATCTCTTTAAATTTTCTTACATTTTAAATAAGTGTTCTTCTTTCTTTCTTTAAGTGCTCTCTATTTCTCTTTGATTCAACATTTATCTTCATATTTATCACATATATTTTTGTTTAACTTAAGTTTAGATGATTTTCAATTGATTGTTTAAGTCTTGAATTTTGGTCTAATTTCAACATTCTGATTCTCGAGATCATCAGCGTAGAGTTGCATCAATTTGTTTTGATGCATACAATGCTGCGAGTGAGTCTCGACAATCTGGCCGTCTTTCAATCTCGTTCAAATGGCATAACGACCTTGATTCTGCATGAAAGCAAATATATCAAATATTTTTTTCTCATTTCTTAAGTCCGTCAAAATTTGGTATTTTGATCGGCGAGCATTTTGGGCTTTCTCACTAATGAAGCGATAAGGTGTCTTTGCGACACGCTTTTCACCCATTAAGCCTATTGCGATGGAGGTCTTAAAACTTACAAAAAGAAATCCAAGCATATATATATTCACTATTCACACATTTATACTTTTCTACACATCCACAACTAATAACAATAATAAACTTGCACTATATGGGATTGATTTGCAACTGAACAATAGTAATATTTGAACTCAAATTTTCTTTTGGCCTAGCAAATGGTGAAGGGAAATATTGAGTATCGGCATTAAGTAGGAAAGAGTTGTTGGATTGCAAGTGTGAGACGGATTTATGTGGGTCTGCTCGGCGATGATAATTAATTTATGGGACATCTACACATATATATTTTTTGTTTTGTGGAGATGAAAAGAAATGTTGTATTAATAAAGTAGAGGTGGAGTAGTGGCTAGTGAAGAGAATAGTTGTTGTATATGACGAAAACAATAGGCTCGGTTTGGAGATTGAAGATGCGTGACCAGCTATAGGTCAAGCAAGAATTAGTGGTTTTGGTAATGTTTGGCCAAAGGGGATTGAGATGCTGCCTAAGGACTTCAGATCTGATGCTTTTTGGACAACCTTTATAAATCAATCTTCTGATATGGGAGGATTGAAAAGCCGAATGAATAGACAGGAATGTTGTGGCCTTAGAGGGAAGAGAGAGGGAACTTACGGTTTGAAGAGATCAGGAGAACAAGAGAAAAGAGGAATTTGTGGCTTGCGGCTCGATCGGAGACAAGGAAAACGAGAGAGTGTTGGACGAAGGGAATCGAGATGATGAACCCTTGCAGCTTGATTGTCCCTTTTCTTGCCGTTCCTTTACGGTTTCCAGAGAGAAATAGAGAATGGGAGAAAAAGAGGGAACGGGTGAGGTGGTTGCTTGCGGTTGCCAGGAGTTCGAATGGAAGAGCAGGAGGAGGAAGAAGGATCAAATGTCGGCTTTGGGAGGAACGAACGAAGGGTCGAAGCCTTCGTTCCTTCGGATCGAGCGAGATGAGGTCGAACGAATGAGGGGCTCGGGTCATGCGTGCTCCTTCGGCCGTGAACAAAGAAATTAGGAGTCGGTTTGAGGGATTTAGGTTACTAGGCCTTTTAATAATAATTTTTTTATTTTTTAATCAACTTTAATACAAATTTTATGTTGACATCTTTATATGGTCAATATATATATTTATTCAAAGTTATTTCGATATTTTGGGCCTTCGATAGTCTGTTTATGATTAGCCGTTTGGTTGTCGTCGAATTGGATCAATTTGATTTAAAATATCTTATTCTTGGATGCTCGACATTTACATAAACTCATTCGAATCGATCACGAATAGTCTCATTTGATAGATTTTGATGATTTTGAAGCTAATTGTGTAATCAATTTCATGAACAGAGGTTATTTGACGATCCGATTTTTGAGCGATATGTGTGTGCCTATTAATGATCTCTTGATTGGTTGGCCATTAAATTTTGGAATATGTATATTCTGATAAATTTCAACGTTCTAAACTCAATGGTGAAGTCCGTTCGTCGATCAGGGATCATTTCCACTGATTTTTAACACCATTAAGTGTATTTCAGCTCTGTTTTATGCTCTAAAGCATCCCAAGTCTATCGACTTGGTCTTGTGAACTCAATTTGACTCATGTAACATATATGGATGTCAATAAATCCCCACCCACCACCCCAATAAATATGATTCGTATGCAAGTCACATTTGTTGGCGGTTGACCACTTTGAGCCACAAATCTTAGATCATTTCACCTTTGATTTCATTAGCTTAAGGAGCCTTGATAGGATATGTCATTAATACGACGCCTTCATTTGGACATACTAAATGATGGGATTGGTCAATTTGTCCTAATTGACTTGTCGGATGAATAAGAGCTTCTTCTATCATCTATTCTCTGTTTCGATGGGTTTGTTAAAGATCTCTTTCTTCTATGTTGTTGCAGATTTGGGTTTTCTTCAACCTTAGCTTTATGCTTGGTCATATTTGATGGAGGAATTAGCTTGCTTGTTTTGAGATTTGGAATTTATTCTATTCTAGCTTTAAGCTTGACAGACTTGATGAATGATTGACCTGATTTGTCCACATTAACTTGTTAAAAAGTGTATGTATATCTTCAGCCCTATGCTTGCTACTTTGACAGACTCGTTGAAGGATGCATATAGATGACTTAG
This sequence comes from Cymbidium sinense, assembly GCA_021442155.1. Taxonomy (NCBI): domain Eukaryota; kingdom Viridiplantae; phylum Streptophyta; class Magnoliopsida; order Asparagales; family Orchidaceae; genus Cymbidium; species Cymbidium sinense. The sequence continues at coordinate 135,074,935 of CM038222.1, forward strand.
CCTTCTAACTTATATTAAGTCTATAATATCAAGTTATCAGCCTAGTAATGTGTGCTTTAACAAACTGAATAACTACAAAATTTCTTTAGTTCAGCCATTGGCTTTGTATAAACTATGGAATTGTTCCCTCGGCCCTGTGATTTCTACTTTGACAGACTTGATGAAGATTGACCTGATTTGTCCATATTGACTTATTAGGAAGTGCACGTATGCCATGAATCATGTGTTTGCTACTTTGACGGATTCATTGAAGGGTGCATACAGACGACCTAGCCTTCCAGCTTATATTAGGTCTATAATGTTGAGTCATCAGCCTAGCAATATGTGCTTTAACAGACTAAATAACTACAAAATTCTTTTAGTTCGACCATCGACTTTGTATGAACTGTGAAATTGCTTCATCGGTCCTATGCTTTCTGCTTTTACGGACTTGATAAGGAGATTGGCTTTGATCTGTACTTTGTGCTTGATCGTGTCATTTGAGAATAAATTAAAATATCACCCTGCAAGCAATATAAAGATTGACTTGAGGTAGCTCTGAATTGAGAGTTTTCTCATATTGTCTTGGTCTATCGATCAGGTAGAAAGATTTCTTGGATTCTAGTTGCTTGTAGTCACTAAGCTGGATCTAGTTTGAGAGTGAAAAGCTATCACCATTGGATTGACGAGCATATGGTATTTCACTACGACATTTTCTTATGGTTTGTTGAGTGAGGAGAGCGTCAGCAACTCGACCATTTATGAGCTTGTTGAGTCGGACCTTTAGAACCTACTCGAGTCTTCGACTTAAGTTGTGATGGTTAGTGTTTTGGTCATCAGACTGACAAATGGGGGCTCTTTCATTGCGATCTTTTCTTATGGCTTGTTGAGTTAGGAAAGCATTAGCAACTCGACCATTTATGGGCTTGTTGAATTCGACCTTTAGAACCCATCCGCGTCCTAGACTTCAGGATGTAGAGGTTGGTGTTTTTTTTAACGTAGTTGATTGAAGCTGCCAAAATTGAGAGTTTTTCTGACTTGATCTTCAATATTTGACGAATCTGGGAGATAAAGTTTTGATATTTAAGGTTGTCTTTCCATGCATAAAAAATATACTTTTTTAATTCCTTGCAAGAGCCTGCAACTTGATCATAGAAAAGGGCTCTTGTCTAATAGGGGAATTGCAGATTAGCTTAGAAATACATCACAGAGTTTGAACTTCTTTAATATATATATGTATTCTCATCATTCATATATTATATTTATCAGGATCTCGACTTAAACGATGTCAACTTAGATAAATATATATAAATGCCCCCTTGTCTTGTAGGGGAAATTCTAAAGCACTTTGAAAAAGTTCTAAAATAATTTAAAAAAATATATCAATGTATGAGTTGATACATTTAATCTTAAGAGAGTTTTAACATGTAACATTGATTTTATCTATGTATAGAAATCTAAAAATGTCTCATGTATAACAGGGGAATTTTAGCAAAAAAATTTTCTTAAGTGGGTCTATTTATTTAGGGATCTCGGCATGAAGCGCAATGTCGACCCAAATAGATATACTAAAAAAAATGTCCCCTATCTTGTAGGGAGATTTTTATTATACTTCGAGAATATATTTATCATGTATAATACTTTTTCAGGTATCGACCATTAATTAGTGGTATTGGTCCTTCACCTTTTAAGTCAATGAGTTGGTATGCCCATCTTTGATACACTTTCTCAATGACAAAAAGGCCTTCCCAATTAAGCTCAAATTTGTCACCAAATTTTTTATTATGAATAATTGGTCTACTCAGCACCAATACCAATTTCTCTTTCTGGAAAAGTTCGATGGATTCACCATATGATCGAAAGCTTTGGACATCTTCGCTTGGTAGACTTCTAGATTTTGCTGAGCTTGGAGCTTAACTTCATCAAGTGCATCAAGCTCTTTCGTCTGTAGATGGGCATTCTCATCTTGAGTGAGATTGTGTTGAATGACTACTCAGAGTGAAGGTATTTCAATTTCAAGTGGCAAGACTGCTTCAGCTCCAAATACTAGCACATAATAAGTGAATTTTGTGGGAGTACAGTTTAGATGTCACGTCATTATTTTTCTTTAAGGTAATTTTACTTCGAAATTTTGGCCTCCAAATTTGCTTACCTATTTGCCAGGACCTTTCAACGGCAGATTCTTGGACCTATGGTCTAAGTGTCACACCTCGATGCTCATCGTGCGGGACTTGAATTAGAGACATCTTGCCGGGGTTATAGGAGGAGGTCTCCTTAGAGGAGCAACTCTAGCCTCGATGATGACAGGACTTTGATATTTTTTTATTCATCAGTCATTTCTCCTTAGCAACTTTGAGGACCTGATGCACTATTGCATATATAATTTCGAGTTTTCTCCTTTGGAAGTTGGAACGACATTATGACATTCAGACTGAAAGGGTATTGAATTTGACGATGAGAGTTGTTCCCTTTATCCATCAACTGTTATGGGTTGGAACACTGGCTTCTGACTCCACAACTAGTTGAATAATTTTATGTTTGAACAATGGTTGTTGAGTGCGCAGTTCAACATTTCTCTTTCTCCGCAGTCTCTAGATTAGCTTGCTTCCATATGAAGAAGCTTCTACGTTACTACCGAGGCTTCTATATTTATTTTTCTTTCACGGGACCTTTCGATGGATTCTAACACACTAGGTGTCACGCCGATGTTGACATGTAACTTGTTTGTAACGCTTTTAAGTTATTACTACCATTAATGGTAGTTTCTGCAATGGAGCAATTTTGGCTTCTCTGATGATTGGCCTTTGATACTTATTCTTCATAAGGCATTTTTCTTTGACAGCCTTTAGGACTCTATGTACTCGAGCAGATAGAGTTTCAGGTTATTTTTTCTGAAGGGTTTTAGCTGGCTATTGTTGAGCCCAAAATGATAGCTTAGCATTACCAATAGAGCTATTCCTTTTCACCCATTTTAGATTTTTAAACTTGTTATGAGTAGGAACATTCGCTTATGGCATCAAGTCTGGTCGCATGGCTAGCGATTCAAGCAACAATTGTCGAGCTTACAGTTCAGCATTTCTTCTCCTTCTTTGCCTTTGAGTTAGTTTTCCTCCATATGAGGAAGCTTCAGCATCATACCTTCTTAATGCGAAAGGTTCAACTGGCAGAGTGGTCGCATTCATAAGTATAACTGATACTTTCTATCTAGTGATGATTCTTTTCATGACTGACATCTCAGAATGACCCAATCTTTCGAATATAGAGGCTCTCTTTCGAGGAACCTTAGTAACAGTATTGGCCATTCCAGTTGTACACCCCTGCACAGGTTGGTGTGTACTACATGTAGGTACTTCATGTGGAGAATTATTTACAACAATGGCTAGGAAGTCTACACTATCAAATTGAGTGGTAGCTCCAACATTTCAAGTATTGTTTACAATATTAGTCAAACGGATATTGACTCCACGACCTAGTTGCATGATGAATTGTGTGCTCTGAAGATCCATATTTACAAATTAAAGATTGGGATTAGTAATTAGTAATAATTATTTCACCCCCAAACTTTCAAAATGCAGAGGTACTACAAAACAAAATAATAGTGTAATAATAATATACTCTACAGAATAATTTGTTCCACATAGAGTCTCATATATTAGTAATTTGAATTTATTACACATTTAAATCACTATTTTTGTTTTGAATTTTCAAATATTTTATTGTTACTATAACATGTATATGACTAGCCAAAGATGGAAAGAGAAATGTATCCCCAGCGGAGTCACCAGAAATCTGTAGGCTCCGAAAATTCGCCACCGACCTCTCGTAAATGAGGAGAGTATGGTTTAAAATATCAATGTAATTTTTAGAAGGCAAATGAAATAGTAGATAAGACACTACCCAAAGATTTTGCCCTCATTTAGTGAGGACTTTAGATCTGGTTCCAGGTTTCCTATTGGCGCAAACACCTATAGTTAATTACTCATCCCAATACTGAGGGAGAACTTTCGATCAAGGCTAGTCATTAGGTTGCTGAATGTGTAGCATATAGTAGCAGTATGTGGAGTTTTGAAATTTAGAATTTATGAAATTCATCATTTTTTACTTAAAGTGGATGGTTGGGGGAATGATAACGTGCCCGATCTAGATCCCATTATTTCGTCATTCCAGGCTATTGGAGTCGCTAGTATACTTAGTCAGAGGAGGTAGTCGAATCAACCTGACCGAAAGATCCTTATCAGCAGCCATGGGTTGCGTCATCCAAGTAATCCTTGTAGACCTTGAGTGGTATTTGTCTAAGGAGATAGGCTTAAGTCTGCCTTAGCTGACAGAGGAATTTTTTTCCTATCTGGTGTACCCTATGATTCATAACTCAAAGGACAAAAGCATTGGAGAGCATACTGGCTATGATCGTGATCGTGATATAATGGTTCCATTTGGAGAACCACCGGAGGACTCGATCGAATAAGAGCAAGATGTGGAGCCAAAGTCACGCAATCAGAGGACACAGATCATGTCCTTACTAGCGTGAGATTGATTGAGAGTGAATATAGTAGAACACTTTAATTGACTTTGACTCATTTATGAGCTAGAGTTTTTTTAATTTATCACCTTCAACAAACTATTGCGGAAGGTGGATTGGGTTAGATTTTACTTTAAGTTTTTAAATATCGAATTTTATTTAACCATTTAGAGTTTTAGTGATTTATTTGATTTTACATTTATATTGATAATTAATTTAGATTAATTTGATTTGAACTGGCAAGAGAATTTTGATGGCAAGTATCCCTTTCGGTTGAAATCTCCATTCAACACAACCATCATCAAGATTGTTTATTATTTTAAATCTTGTCAACTCTATTAATTTAATAATAGAGAATCAGATCTACTATCATATGATAGAATTAGCTTCTAAGATATTTTAGTGAATTGAAATTCTTATAATAATTGAATTTTTATGTTTTGTTAACTCATACCCGATCCTAAGACCAAACCGGGAAGCAACCCGCGCAGCATCCTCAGACACTAAGTTTAAGCATTCAGCGTAGCGTCCGGGCCCATGCGGGTGTTTAGTAATTTATGTAGTTTTTATTTATGAATTATAAGATTGATTTCAAATTTTCATTTAATTCCAACTTAGCCTACACAACTTTTTCAGACATTAAAATTTGCCCTTCAAATCTCTATGTCCGAGCACATTCAGGTATTTTTTTAGCTTAGATAATTTTATCTAATCAATGAAGTCATTAATTTTAAAAATCATAGTTAGAATAAAATTCCTTAATTTTTAGATTGAAAGAAACTTCATAATTCATAGAGAATTTGATTTAGCATCGTCTTTTGTCTACTTGTACAAAGAATTGCAGATCGGTGGCGATAGAAGGCGGAAGCAGAAGCGAAGTCAAAAGTTAAGGACAAAGTGAGGTGTGAGCGGCTCGATCCACGACTATATTCGCATCCTAATTTTGTAACTAGGTGTTGTGAAGGTTGCATTTGGGCTCTACTCTTATGTGAAAGCAGACATTCAGACATATTGTAGATCCCATATGCTACAATCTTAAATTCAATTGAAGCATTTTTTCAATTCATTTAAATCGAGATACTACAATATATGCATTCAATAAGACAGCTTATTCGCGAGCTTCCCAATTTATTGTGAGTCTTCTTTATATTTCTCTAATTTGATTTCAAGTTTATTCAATATGAATTAGAACACAATTCATTAATTTATCAGTCATTTTGTAGATTTCATTAATTTTGAAGATAAGCAATAAATATATCACAATTGCTTCAAATTTAACTTTAAATGCAAGCTCCAAATGATCTTTTAAAGGCTACATTCATGGTTTCTCATGAGTTGCCTAATTGAACTTATGTTTGTAAGAAAGCTACTAAATTTCTTGCACACTTTATTCTCAATTTTAATTGGATATTTAGACTTATCATCAATCATTTGTCATTTAATATTCAATTGAGATATTTACTTCATTTTATATTAAATATGATTTATTCACATAAAAGACTTCAGATCCAATATAAATTTATCCTCAGCTCCAGATCAAGATTCATATTTATTTAGTAACTGGACTTCAATTTTATCTTACGTCTCTTGTGAGTTTAATATTAGCCTCCTCAAGTTTCAATTAAAGTTTGTTTAATTTTGAGGAATTTAAATAAAAGATAACTCACTTCACCGCTTTAATTTAAGTTATAAAAAATTACAATTAAAGCTTGTGAATTTAATATTATCCTCCTCAAATTTTACTTGTATTTTAAATAAGTGTTCTACTCTTTCAAATTTTTTTTAAGTGCTCTCGCTCTATTTCTCTTTGATTCAACATTTATCTTCATGTTCATCGTATATCTTTTTGTTTACTTAAGTTTAGATGATTTTCATTTGAATTTATTCAAGTCTTGAATTTCAACCTAAATTTCGGCAACATTTCGGCTTCATTCCCTCATAGGGGACTGCATCAAAATTATTTTGCTTCAAGACGCCTCTAATGAAGGTAATGAGTGTCTTCTACTATAATCATTTCAATCTCGTTATACATGAGCATAACGAGGCCTTCAATCACCGGTATGAAAGCAAATATATATATATAAATGCAAATATTCTTCTTCCCCTTTTTTTTAAGTCTTATGTTTTAGTCAAAATTTCGACAACATTTCGATATAGGGGGAAGCGATATCTAACGGTTTTGATTTACTGACACCCTAATAAGCTAATGAAAGCGTGTCTCAGAACACTATCCTTCACACCCACTACGGCCTATTGAGCATTAGCAAAGTCTTGAAACTTGCAGAAAGAAACGCGAGTATATATATATATTCCCCATTCACACATTTATACTTCTATACACATCCACAACAAATAACAATAATAAACTTACACTATATGGGATTGATTTGCAGCTGAACAGTAATATTTGAACTCAAATTTTCTTTTGGCCTAGCAAATGGTGAAAGGCAATATTGAGTATCGGCAGTAAGTAGGAAAGAGTTGTTGGATTGCAGAAGTGTGAGTCGGAAAGCCGTTGATTGAAGGATTTATGCGGGTCGGCTCGACGATGATAATTAATTTATGGGATATATATATATATATATTGTTTTGTGGAGATGGAAAGAAATGTTGTATGAATAAAGTAGAGGTGGAGTAGTGGTCGGTGAAGAGAATAGTTGTTGCATATGGAGAAAACAATAGGCTCAGTTTGGAGATTGAAGATGCGTGACCAGCTATAGGTCAAGCAAGAATTAGTAGTTTTGGTAATGTTCGGCCAAAGGGGATTGAGATGCTGCCTAAGGACTTCGGATGCGATGCTTTTTGGACAACCTTCATTAAATCAATCTTCTGATATGGGAGGATTGTAAAGCCGAATGAATAGACAGGAATGTTGCCAACTTAGAGGGAAGAGAGAGGGAACTTACGATTTGAAGAGATCAGGAGAACAAGAGAAAAGAGGAATTTGTGCCTTGCGGCTCGATCGGAGACAAGGAAAATGAGAGAGTGTTGGACGAAGGGAATCGGGATGATGAACCCGTGCGGCTTGATTGTTTCTTTTCTTACCGTTCCTTTGCGATTTCCAGAGAGAAATAGAGAACGGAAGAAAAAGAGGGAACGGGTGAGGTGGTTGCTTACGGTTGTCAGGAGTTCGATTGGAAAAGCAGGAGGAAGAAGGATCGAGCGTCGGCTTTGGGAGGAACGAACGAAGGGGCGAAGCCTTCGTTCCTTCAGATCGAGCGAGACGAGATCGAACGAATGAGGGGCTCGAGTCGTGTGTGCTCCTTCGGCCCTGCACAGAGAAATTAGGGGTCGGTTTGAGAGATTAAGGTTATTAGGCCTTCTAATAACTTTTTTTTAATCAACTTTAATACAAATTTTATGTTAACATCATTATATGATTAATATATATATATATATATATATTCAAAATTATTCTGATATTTCGGACACAACAGCAAAGTATATTTCGTGATCGGAAGCCGTTTCGTTAAAGTCGGCGTTGAATTGGATCAATTTTAGTTTAAAATACGCATTATTAGTTCAGGTCACTTGAAATTCTCATAAACTCGCTCAATGCGAATGGGTCATTTCATTTCAATGTTTGAACTAACTGTGATCAATTTCACTAAACATGCCATTTGGACATCGCTCACATCGATATACGCGTATTGCCAGATTCGATCTCTTGATTGGTTGGCCATTAAATTTTGGAATATGTATATTTTGATTAATTTCAACCTTCTGAACTCAATGGCAGAGTCCATTCGTCAATCGGGGATCGTTTCGATTGATTTTTAATACCATTGAGTATATTTCAGCCCTGATTTGTGTTCTGAAGCATTCCAAGTCCATCGACTTGGTCTTGTAAGCTCGATTCGACTCATATAACATATATGGAGGTCAACAAATCATTTCAAATTTGGCAAAATAATTGAGTGGCTAATTTATCTAACTGGTTGTGTATTACTATAAAACTATATAGTTCTCATTCCAATACTAGCTAGATATTTTACCTAGTTTGCTCCATAGAGAATTCTATGATATCAAGATATTGTTGGACGTAATACAATTTTGAAGTTAAAAAGTTTAATAAGCTGCTGACTAATTAAATAATAAATATTTACTTAATTCCAGAACAGGTTATAATTTTTTAAGCATTTAATTTATATAACCCTTCATTTACTCTTTTTTTTCTTTTTGAATTAATACGGTACGTAGTACGTATCCTGTCTAGAGTCATGCATTAATTCTCAGCTAAAATATCAGAAACCCACAATGAAATTTTAGAACGATCAATCCCCACAGTTTTGTAAAATTTTAAAGGGGTTTTTACATACATACCACTTGAAACTATCTATTTTACTTATTTAACATACTAAACTTTATTATTACCTGTATACCACTAAATCTGCGTAACTTTTTTTATTCCCTAAAGAGTGCACTTTACTATTCAAGAATAATAAAGTTTAGAAAGAAAATATTCAAAATCATGTATATAAAAATCCCAATTTTAAATTTTATTAAGGAGTACTAAGAACTTGATACAAACTATGATCATATAATATAACAAATTACAAGGGGCATCAGCTTTATATGGTATTTCATGGAAAGAAAATATTTTTGCAGTCCATGGTAAAATAAATAAATAAAACTGAAACAGTAGAAAATGGTGACGCTTCTAGCTGTTCCCGGTCCCCCCGCCCCCATTAACATAACTTGACCTCACGCTTGCCGACCAAGGATACAGGCATCTCAGATGAAAAAAAAAACAATCTGATGAAGCTACAGAAAGAAGGTACTACAGCGCAGTTTGGCTTACCTCCGATGCTCATCTCTTGATAGCTTGTAAACTAGACGACGTCAACTCTTTCTCTCACAACCTGCTCATATTCTACCCTCTTAAGTTGTCAACCACATCTTGGTCCTTTGTCGGCTTATTAAGCACTTCCATGATACAGTTTTTTCTCATGCATGGCGGGTGTCAGCCATGAGAAAAAGACGACAGATTTTGCTGACAGCGGGGTGGGGGGGGGGGGGAGATGGAAATCAGACGATAAGGGTGGGATTGGAGACTGGAGAGTGTGTGGAATTATGCAGGGAAAAGAACTTGGGTACCTTTTGGAACGTTGGAGTGTGTGTGTGTATATATATGAATTATATATGAAGGCGACAGCCACTACAGCTACAACATTTGTTGTATGACATGAGGAAAGTTTGTGGCAGCTTATATTTCGTTATAGATATGAAATGAATTTGCTGTGGGTGCAATGTTTTAAGTACTTCTTTATAACTAATATTTATGACAGACATTCTTTCTTTGCTATTTTCTAACAAACATCACGAATTTTAGGTGGAATAAGAAAAAAAATATTGGTAATTTGTGATGGATAATTAGCCCACTCTCTCTCTCCCTCTCTCTCTCTCTCTCTCTCTCTCTAAAGTAATTTTTCCATGTGTTGAATCCATATAGATTGAGTGCAATCATGAATATTTTACAAAACAATTATCTTCATATAAGTTGCAAATATATGAATAAGTTTATGAATATTATTATTTTTATGTTGTACCATTATTTCTTTTTTATATTATTTAGCCAAAGACAATTAACAACTAAAATATAGGCATTGAGGCATCGATCTTTGGAGACTCGTGAGAATCATTTGATATAAGAGGGTGCATCACTTTTCGAAGCATGCCTATATCTTCTTCCCTTTCATCACTTATCATGATCATAGCGTAAGATTTTCACCATTATCAATAGTAAATGACAATGGATGTGATGGTATGTAGCTGATAGTGATAATTATTTTGAAAAATATGCATATCAAAATTTTGTTTGAATATTTCAAAAAATAATGTGATTTACTTTTAAAAATAAAAATTAAAATACATTAAGTATTAACAATAAAAATAAATATAAAAACACGAAACAATTAACTTGAAATGGACCCTAAATTACTTAAATATTTCAATGAATCCCTTATAATATTTAATTTATTAGCATCTTTATTAATTGTTTTTAATCATCATATGTCATGAAGGCTACATTTTAATACATTAAATATTTTATAAATATTTAAAAACTTTAAAAGGCATCACAACAAACTTCCCTTATTTTGGTGATTTATACAATATTTCAAAGCCTTTCATGCACTTTTTTTCAATAATTATTATATACTATGATGATAATCCAACAAAATCAATGGGAGATTAAAAATATATATAAACTTAAATTTGAAAAAAATATATATAATAATGATAAGAACTTTTAAAAATTCAAAAATTTTATTGTCAAAAGTTGCTAGTCTCATTATAGATCTCATCCTCTATTCATTCCAAATATACAACCTACGGGTTTAAGACCAAATCGATCCCTCAACTATTTATGAAGGACTAATTTAATCTCAAACTAAACAGGAGAACCAATTTAATCCCTTGACTATTTAATTAGAGACCAAATTGATCCTTCCGTGATACAATATGTGAATGAAAATGAAAAGAGAGTAAGATTTATTAGTATCTACTTATTTTTATTTTTTATTATTCCAAAAATGTCCAGTAGTATTCATTATTTTTCTACAACTTTCTATTAAATTCTAAACGGAAAGACCAACTGTCCCCGACAATAGTCGACCAAATTAATCCTCCTGTTAATTTAAATTAGTTTCATAAATACAATCAATTTGATCTTAAACTCTACAACCTACTTAACAATCAGTTAGAAGAACAGTGATGCCAAATACATCGATAATGCAACTCATTCTTCAGAAATAAATTTCTTTAGTTCTTTATACCATACTCTTGAGTTCATTAGTTCAATAAATTCCAACTGTTTCTAACAGACAACTCTGCATAAGATTAACAGAGCTCTCACAAAAACAAACTTCTAATGTCATTTACAAAGCAGAGAAAACACAAGATAAAAGCATATCTAGCAACTTTTACACCCGGTGTCTAAATGCACTGCACTGCAAAGAATAACCAAGTAAAAAACAGCTAATTCTAGAACAAGTAAATTGCTTATGATGGCAATAAAGTAGTAACAATCAGACAAATTATCTGCTCTATCTTACCTTATTGTTGATGCAACATTCCAGATTCCACTTAAATAATTCTCAGAATTCCATCTCTGATCATTATTCTGTTGGCATCTTGCATTCTCTGCAATAAAGCAGGGCAGAAATTGTGTTATGCATGTTCAGAATAAAGTCCACAGTGTAATGTTACCGAAGGAAATGTAAGTTTTTTTTTAAAAAATACTGTAGCACTGGATTGAAGGAAATTATAAAAATAATTTAAAGAACAAGTTTCGAAGAAGAAAAATGTTGAAAACTGTTAAGTTTTGAGGAAGGCAGAAATTCAGAACATGCAGTTCAGGTGCCAATATTAGTAATAGAAATGTAAGCTCCATGATTAGAGTATATGAGCCAATGATAATGACTTCAGAATAGGATGCAGTATTTCTTTGTAGAAAGCAAAAGTTAGACTAACCTCCAAGATAGATTCAACTTGCTGCCTAGTGTAGGGCACGGGTGCTTCACGGTTGACGAGGCGTTCGACTTCTGAGATAGAGATCTGATCGAGGTGATTAGCAAGCACATGCTGCCCCAAAAGGGTTTCAAATGCCTCAACCCTGTAGTATGAAGAATCTAGGCTTAGTGTCATAATGGAGATGACTGGTAGAAGGAACAGATCACTGAAAAGGTATATTCATTTATAACAAGTTGAAACCTTTCTGGAGAAAGTTCTTCTGTTTCTACTGTGTGGACTTCATCCACTTCCATCGCATCTGTTCTGCTGAGCCAAGACGAGTAAAATAAACAGTAAACGTTAAGTGGTTATTTGAATAGTGGATCTTCATAAAAATAGTGAAGTACTATCTGATAAACAACGTATGCAAAAACATTGAGATTAGTAATGATTTTGTTGGTTTCTCTTGTTTGCATGTAGGCAAAATTTAAGTATAAGGCGAGGATGAGGAGAAATCTAAAAGCTATATGTAGGTTTCTCTTGTTTGCATGTAGGCAAAATTTGTTAGGCTTCCAAAAACAAACAATGAAGGTCCACGAAAGGCGGCTGTAGATGACGGTATGTAAACTAAATGCTTTAGCAGCTTTGCATCAAAAAATGATATGAAGAAGGAAATTGAAATACACTAGATATTTGAGGCTGCACCAAGTTATCAGAGAAAATTACTCCTACACAATAAATTTAGAATTAAGGCGGTTAAGAAGCATCCTTCATTAAAAATTACTTTCAGAGATGTAAAACAAATCCCATACATCATTCATTTCTATAAGAGGCAAAGAAAACACAACCATTCTACTTAGATTAAAAACAATAAAAAAATATTTTTTTTAAAATAATGTTGAAGTCAAAAAGAATCTAATCATTATCATGACTCACTAGAACTATTGAAAGAATTATTTTTTTTCAAGTGAGGACAACAAAGAAAGCAAACAAACCTTCCATCAGCATCGTGGTCAGTATCTTGATCAGCCTTATGCTTCATCTCCATCTCTCTTTCCCTTTCTTCACGCTCTTCCATGTCAGTCAATTCTTTATGATATATAGCAAAGTTTAAAACCATCAAAGCAGCTTCAACATCGCCCTTCAAAACCTAAAGCAAAATTATGAATATAAGGCAGAATCACTATTAATATTGGTGCTCACTATTCAAAGAGCATGGAAGCTGGTGCAGTTTTCTTTTTATTATAAACATGTGTTAAATGTATAATTAATAATAGCAAATTCTGTCGTACTTTTTCACTGAATTACCTCATTCCTTAACTTTAATTTGGCATGAGCAGTCGAGAGACGTATCATAGTCTCTAAAGTTCTTGCAGTTATTGGCAGGGTACCTCCTCCAGTCTAAAGCAAAAAAAAAAAAAAAAGGAATAAACAAGATCAAAAACAAATTGAACATCTGTTAACAGTTAACAAAATGAATATGGAATAAGGAACCTTTGCATTTGCGCTAGCATCCCTAAGCTCTGCATATAGAGTTGCAATATGATCAGCTGCCTGGCATAATCAACATAAAAAGGTTACAAAGCGGAGAAAACTAGCATGATGTATCCAATATGACTTCAGCTATTAGACAATGGCTGATGCTTATTGATATGATGCTTAAAATACTACTAGTCGAAGTACGAATATTGATGTCAAAAACAAGTTCATCTTAAGTTGAAACTGATCGAGATCAAGCACTTAAAATATCATTGGAAATTTTGGGATATCAATTAAATCCCTAGATAGCTCTTAAACATGGAGTGTTTATAATTAAATCGAGCGTCTCGACGAGCCGGATCAAATGAATCATTTTGAGCCGTCCGATGGGGAGGAGTGGTTCAGATTTTGTATGTATTTACAGAGACGTCACTCCTCCAATCTATAAATAGCGACTCATTTTTCATGAGGGGAGGACAAGCAAGAGAGAGGAGAGAGCTCTAAAGCTTGAAAATCCTCCAGGCATAATCATGCCACCACTCGACGATCGCGGACCACCCCCGTTAGTTACCAACCACCTCCGCCGGCCGCCACCGTCAACCGCCAACGCTAATCCTTGCCGCAATCTCGCCGTCGCCCGCCACCATCGCCCGCCGTCGTCAACCATAGTCGCCGACCATCAACGTCGGTCACCGCCGCCGACTACCATCATCGGTCACCGCCGATCCTCGACGGCCATCTTCGCCGGTCACCATCCACGACCATCGCCACACTTCATTGCTCACCATTATTATATGGTTGTTGTTGCCTAATTTTTGGATTCTCATTGTCAGCCCTTCTCATATACAATTGAATCCTGAAAAACTTGTTCCAAAAACAAATACATAGTAGAAGATTTCTCTAGTGTTTTTTCCCTCTTTTCGAGGTTTTCCACGTAAAAATTTCTAGAATTTTATTGTTCACTCTTTAAATACTTGTGTGTGTGCTGGATTTCATAACAAGACTAGGGCGTAAACTTTCACTCTACCGCAACTGATTTTCTAGCACGCAACACTTATAATTGTGCTTGTCTGCCAATCCCATGACATAGAACGCTTTTATCATAGCTTTTATATATGTTCTACGTTTCTAGGATAAAATTCATAAATCTTTAACGAAACAATTGTTCATGATAAGTCAGACAAATGTGCCACAGAAGAAGCGTTACTAAGGACATTAAAATTAAAATAACAACATTCAAAGATGCAATTTGATGGATTTCCATGAATGGTCTTCCTCATTTCTAACAGACAACATAATGTTTCTTTTCTTATATGGCACTCAGCACTACTGCAAGTATAGTTGATTAGGTTTACCTCATCTGTAAGCCTGGGCTGAATCCTATTTTTAGCATAGTGAACATACTTCTTTAAGAACTTAATAGTGAGTCGCTCATTCTTCTGCCTTTTACCCTTTTTCTTTTCATGGCCATGAAGCACACGATCATACTTAACAAATATGGGTGCATTGACATCACCATCGTCTTCTTCATTGTATCGGGTACCTTTATCAAAGGCTCCCACTCCTGTATAACTTAGATATAAGTAGGTTATAGCAAATGGCAAGAAAGCACGTCAGACAAGCAAGCTATATTGAATAAAACTTCACCTCCATCATCTGTGCAATATCTATGCATGTGAGAGACATGCTGTGCAATTTGGCGGTCAATCTCAGGGTCCATTTGATCGAGGACGATAAACAGCAGGTCAAAGCGAGAAAGCAACGAGTCTGGAAGTCCAATATTCTTTGTTGGTGTCAATGATCGATCATACTGTTATTGGTTCACGTAAACATTGACATCAAATATGATGAAATCTTAATTCTATATCCCTCTCAATTGAATAAGAGAAGTTACAAAAATGAATAACAAAATGCTTTTAATAGTATTCCAGAAGTGAGTCTTCTTAAAAAGACTTACAGTCCCATAAATAGGATTTGCAGCAGCTATCACACTGCATCTAGCATTTAATGATGCATGAATTCCTGCTTTGGCGACTGTTACTGTTTGTTGTTCCATAACTTCATGGATAGAAACACGATCTTGATCATTCATTTTATCAAACTCATCAATACAAACAACACCTCGATCAGCCAGAACCATGGCACCCGCCTCTAGCCTTCTCTCCCCTGGACATATGACACTAGTAAATTTATCACAGAACATGGAAAGAAACTAACATCATGCAAGTAATCAGGTGCATACCAGTTTCCTGGTCAGAAGTAACAGCTGCGGTCAAACCAACGCCAGAGGAACCCCGGCCAGTAGTTGAGATAGCCAATGGAGCAATGTTCATGACTGCTCGTAGTAGCTGAGACTTAGCAACAGAAGGATCACCAACCATCATCATATTGATATCACTGTAGTATACAAAAATGATAAGTTTCAGTGCAAGACAACAAACAATACACAAATTATCAGTCATGCACTAAATCTTACCCTCTCAAATGTGTTCCATTTTTCAAATTTTTCTCCACTCCTCCAAGCATCAGTAATATAACAGCTTTCTTAATCCACAGATGACCATATATAGAAGGTGCTACTGAATTCCCCAGTAGATCGAACGTATCATTTCTCTTGGCTACTTCTTTCATTCTTTTTAGATCCTCCAATGAATATATTGGAGCATTTGCCTCCTTATTGAGAAGATAAACATTATTTGCTATTAGAACAGTCCTGTGAAAAAGGTGACAGATTACATCCAAAGTGATAAAATTAAAATTACTTTCTTGGAAGAAATGAAGCACTTATATAGACCTGAACACCCCATTTAAACTCCCTTTGCTTTTTCCAGGAAGAGCTTTATATACCCCGACAATTGATACACGGTCCCCAGGCTTGCAAGAATCCACCAGGTCATCTTCTATGAAGACATCTACTGTTCTAGGAAGTTGACCAGGAGCAGAATTCTCAGGCACTTCCTGCATTGACAGTGTCTGATGGTCCTTGTATTCACACAATCCATATTCAGTCACAAGTAAGTTTCCATTCTCATCCTGAGGAATATTTGATTGTCAGAAGCAAAAAGATCTCCTCCACTGGATCATATGTAAATTTTCAGTTGAAAAGTTACCCTTGTTGGATACACGGAACCAGTAGGCAAGCCAGTCATAGATGTAATGTCTCTATACTCTCGAGATGTGAATAAATTGGTTGTGGGGCAGTAGTGAACACTCTTTACAACTTTTGGCCTTACAAGAGAGCCTTTAATGAAAACAAGTGAACAGTTATTACACAATGACAGCATGGATGATTAGGTAGATAGGATAGAAAATAAGTTACCAACAGCTATAGCGCTTGCTCTAATTTTTCAGCGTCATACCATTAAGTAGAAACAAAAAATGTTAGGGGGAAAAAAGTTGAAAGCATTCAAAGATATAATGTTAATACATCTCAATTTAAAGCTCAGGAAACTTTAATTATAAGGTGAGGTGACCAAAACTAGAATAAGACAATGTAAACTTTATGTGGCTCAAATTCTCAATGAGCTTCACAGTTCCATCATGTTTTCTACTTAAAAAAATATATCTTTATTAGAATAAAATCTTATATTAGTAATCACAAATTCTGCAATCAAGCATGTATTTGAAAATAATTACGAACAAATGAACTGATGCCCAATTTTATTCAAATTGGCCAATTCGAGACCAAAAATTAAAAATAACATGAAAACGCCTTACAAGAGCTGGCATGACACATTGAGTCACTAGACACCTAGATCACTTGACTCGAGGTCAGGGGCGGAGCCAGAAAAATTTTTCAATGGGGGCATAAAATAATAAATTTCAATAATATCTTTAATCTTTTAATTTGAGATTGAGACTGATAAAAGTAATTTTATTTATTTTTTAAATTTTTAATATAAATAAAGAAATGTGATGATAGAAACTTATAAAATTATTACATTACGTGAAATTTTGCACTCCAAATTTTTAGATATTAAAGTTGTTGTATAATATCAACACAATTAAATTTTTTTTATTTAATAAAAAAATTCTTTATAGGATTATACAAGTGATTTTTTATAACTATTAAATACAAATTATGACAATAAATCTAATTAAATAAAAAATTATGTAATCAATTAAAATTATAAACAATATTAATTTAATTAACTTAAATCTTTTTTAATATTAATTAACAATTACTATAATGGAACTCTCTCTTGATTGGCTTCTGCTTGAAAAAAAGTTCGGTATTGTGACGACGGTAGCTCGCTATTCCGATGTTTGAAACCATTATTTTTCTCCGTCTAATGCTAGCTCCGTTCTTACCTCAAATTAGAGAAGTGAGAAATCTCAAAGTTAACATCACCTTCCCTCCCAACTTTCTTCATGCATGCTTCAGTTTATGTAAATCCTGTAAGATAGTAAATCCACCAGCTAACGGGATTTACTAAATCAAAGCTTCAAAGCAAAATAAAGGATTAGAGGAGAAACAAAACTTAGGCTTTAGCATCATTTAGAGGCTATTTGGTTGTACATAGGATTTAACTCAAGTGAGATTTAGTAAATTTAGTAAATCTGGATTTAATAAATCTTGTGAAAGTTAAATCTAGAAAATAATTTAGTATGATGATATTTAAATCCAATTAAATCTCATACTACTATTTAGTTATTTATATGAGGATTTAAATTAATTATTTTATTTAATATTTAAATAATGGATATTTAGAGATTATTTTTTATTGTATTTACTTCCTTCTCTACAAAACTCGGGGACACAGCCCCGGCTCTAATCAGATCCTGCGGTGCAAGGTCATGATCGTTCAAAATAAAATGGCTCAGTTCAAGCTAGACTAGACTGGCCAAGCCTCTATCTCTCTTGTATCGATATCAATACCATGTATCAACTCTCTGTCCCTACCATTTCTCTTTATTCATGCATCTCTCTTTGAGAGGGAGGGGGAGAGAGATGAGATCGATAGAGATAGGTTAAGAAGAAAAAGAGACATGATAAAGAAAGGGAGAGAGAGAGAAAGAAAGAGGGATTAAAAAGAGTAAGAGTAAAGATAACAAGAGCATAAGTAAATGAAATTATCATCTTCATGGATATCAATGACGTCATTGTTACATCAATCAATCAAAGGGCCCACCTAAGTGAACTTCAAGTTTGCCTCATCACAAGTAGCATGTCCATGACCTATGATCATATTGAAATGCACTCATTATTATACAATCTATTTTAGAATATTTGAGCTTCTCAAAGCCATTACACCATCAATACTCAATTTTATCAGACATTTATTTTAAAATACTACTATTTATAAGAGTTATTTTGTGTAGAAATATTGACAACATGATTTTTGATGAAGACATCAAGTGAGCATTAATCTTTCTGATAATTTATATCATCATTTTGGTATTATTTTGACAACTTGACGATTAAATTTTAGGGTGTAACTACTATATTCAATATTATGAAATCATGCAAACAAATTTCAAGTCAAACTATGCATTATGCAAGTCATGCCAAAAAATAAAAGTTCTTGAGAAGTTTTCTCCATTCTTTTATTTTCTACAAGTTTTATCTATTCGTTTATTCTCTCTCTCCCTCCCTCCTCCCTCGCCCTCGCCCTCTCCCTCTCCCTACTTTTTATATTACATCATTGATTCACCGCTCGCTCCCACAAAGGTATAATGTGTAGTGTGTAGTACTAAATTGCAAAATTTATGAAATCTAAGTACCCGTACACGCCTCTCTTGGTGTGGCAGAAAAAATATGCTCTTTTTGTGCAGATTTGAAGATCTTATACCCGTCTTTCTTGGCGCGGTAGGATGACGCTCCAAGCCGTGGTGCTCCCACCACCTATACACGCATTTCTTGGCGTGATGAGCAGGCCCAATGTTCTCATGCGACTCTCCACCTAAGAAGGTGACACCAGAATACTACCAGAGTAATGCTGAAATTCACAACTACAAATGACTTGAATATGATCAAATGAAATGATTATTGGAAACATGTTCAAAATTAAATCAAAGTTAAGAATATGAAAGTGTAAAGTCCCAAAATTAAAATTATTTTGCAAAGAAATTAAACTTAAAATGATAATTATAAAGTATTTAATGAATCGTCATGAATTTGAAAATGATTTGCTCAATGTATATTAGATCATTACATTTTTATATAATATGAACATGATGTGATTTTTTTTCTTTAATTAAGCTCAATTAAGTTTGAAGAGCTTACATGAGGATTGATAGCTCACTAAGTACCAAGAACATGAATTGACTGTTCGCCAAAAGAATAAAAATACAACTTATAATATATATAACTCAAGCAGACATCATGCTAAATTTGCTCGCGTCTCGAACTGATATCATATTTAAATTAGCATGTACTTTGAACTAATATTTATTTTAACAAATTTTACGCTAGCTATCGAATGCCTATCACGACCCTCCACTTTTCACATTCTCCAAGCCGTGGTGCCCCACCACCTATAAACGCATTTCTTGGCGTGATGAGCGGCCCAATGTTCTCATGCGACTCCCCACCTAAGGAGGTGACACCAGAATACTACCAGAGTAATGCTGAAATTCACAACTACAAACAACTTGAATATGATCAAATGAAATGATTATTGGACACATGTTCAAAATTAAATCAAAGTTAAGAATATGAAAGTGTAAAGTCCCAAAATTAAAATTATTTTGCAAAGAAATTAAACTTAAAATGATAATTATAAAGTATTTAATGAATCGTCATGAATTTGAAAATGATTTGCTCAATGTATATTAGATCATTACATTTTTATATAATATGAACATGATGTGATTTTTTTCTTTAATTAAGCTCAATTAAGTTTGAAGAGCTTACATGAGGATTGATAGCTCACTAAGTACCAAGAACATGAATTGACTGTTCGCCAAAAGAATAAAAATACAACTTATAATATATATAACTCAAGCAGACATCATGCTAAATTTGCTCGCGTCTCGAACTGATATCACATTTAAATTAACATGTACTTTGAACTAATATTTATTTTAACAAGTTTTACGCTAACTGTATTTTATCCGACCCTCCACTTTTCACATTCTCGGTGTTCTCCACCTATACACGCATTTCATGGCGTGATGAGCAAGCCCAATGTTCTCATGCGACTCCCCACCTAAGGAGGTGACACCAGAATACTACCAGAGTAATGCTGAAATTCACAACTACAAACGACTTGAATATGATCAAATGAAATGATTATTGGAAACATGTTCAAAATTAAATCAAAGTTAAGAATATGAAAGTGTAAAGTCCCAAAATTAAAATTATTTTACAAAGAAATTAAACTTAAAATGATATATATAAAGTATTTAATGAATCGTCATGAATTTGAAAATGATTTGCTCAATGTATATTAGATCATTACATTTTTATATAATATGAACATGATGTGATTTTTTTCTTTAATTAAGCTCAATTATGTTTGAAGAGCTTACATGAGGATTGATAGCTCACTAAGTACCAAGAACATGAATTGACTGTTCGCCGAAAGAATAAAAATACAACTTATAATATATATAACTCAAGCAGACATCATGCTAAATTTGCTCGCGTCTCAAACTGATATCATATTTAAATTAGCATGTACTTTGAACTAATATTTATTTTAACAAGTTTTACGCTAGCTGTCGACTGCCTATCACGACCCTCCACTTTTCACATTCGGGACTTGGGACCCAGCAAAAACAATGTTAAAAAAAGTAGAGGTAGACCTTAAAAGACTTAAGTTAAGATGTATAAAAAATGACCTTAGTATACTTGAATTAAATGAGAATTTAACACATAATAGGACGCAATATTGAAGAAGGATTCATGTAGCCAACCCCACATAGTGGGATAAAGGCTTGTTATTGTTGTTGTTGTATGTATATTTTTTGAACTAAGTTTGCATTTGAATATGTCAAGCCAATCATCACATCAAAATGTATTCTGAGAGATTTACATACATACACATCATGACGCACGTACTTCAAGGTACGTGCATCTTCAAACTCAAGCTTGTTATATTGAAATATGTGCAAACCAATTATCATATTGTAAGGTATGTACTTATATAATAAATAACAATAATTATTTTTTTATTATACTTATAATGTAATTAAACTCGTAATTAATCGTAAAATCATTGTTTCACTGTAGCAAGGATGCATAATCGCACTTTCCTCGACATGCATTGGATTAGGGAAATTAAAATTTCATAACTTGAGTTTAAAATGCTCAATCTCTTCTTTTCTTTCGCGTTCTTTCCTTTCCCTGCTCTCAGTTCAACCGTTTCACGTGAGAGAAATTGGTCGGCGAAGGGTTCGGTGGGGTCGACCGAGAGAACTCGAGCCCATATCTCTAGCAGATATGCCTCCACATCAATTAAAACAAAACAAATTAAAGTATATTTTACCTTAATCCCTAGTGGATTATAGATTATCCGCAACAGATCTTTCCACAAATCATATAATCAAACCCAACTTAGTCATCTTGACTTGAAATATCCAAATGAACCAAAACTCATCCAAGCCCAAATCAATTGCAATTGAATTTATATATCAATTCCAAATTCATATATAAATTCAAATAAGATCAACTCAACCCAAAATCAAGCCAACTAAAGCCAATTGGTCCACTATACCAAAATTGGCCAATTTGACGCGGGCTGAGGTGACGCTTACTCGGAGGAAGGTCTTAGGGCCAAGTCGAACACTGCGTGCGCTTGGGGCGGCGCTCAGTACACCGAGAGAAATGAAAGTTAATAAGGTTTTATTTCATTTTTTTATATAGTATTTATTTGGTAAAAAAACTGAAATGATATTTATTATTTTGTATATTAAAAAATTAATTTGAAATAAATTGGGATATTTTTATGGAATTAAATAAAGTATTAATAATTTTTGTTATGTTAGCTAAAGTGAAATATGGAATGATAAAATATCAGAAAAAAATTGAATTTATGGATTTATATATATATATATATATATATATATATATATATATATATATATATATATATGATTTATTTGGTAGCAATTTAATTAAATTAATTAAATGAGTTTAAATTAACGAAGGATTAAAGCATAAATTAGAAGGGTTGTCGTAGGAAGCTCGGGGACAATTGTCACATTCACTTGTAAGTTTAAGAAATTGATAATGAATTATTGTAAATTACTAGATGATTAATTAGTCATTTGAAATTTCAATTTTTGTAGCATCAAGTGTTTTGGAATAATATTTGTATGAGGAAAAGCCCTGTTTATATATGAAACAAAGACATATGCATAGTTTTATGTTTATGCCACGCAATGATAAATTGTCTTGCTCTTTGTTGCATCTCCATAATTAGTATATGGTTTCAATTCATTTTTGATTATTTTGCATACTATATTTCCTACTATTGAAAACATAAGCATGCAACAGACTTAGGTTATACATATCATGTATTAGTAATCAGGAAATTGGCCAAATGTTATGATATTACCTGCGCAGAAATTAAGACAAAAGGGTTCCCAGTGAGGCAAAAGGGTCCTCAAATGTTATGATGCGGAGCAAAAGGGTCACTGAGAAAGGAAATTCTACGTAATTCTTACATTATGATAAGTTCGCCAATGAATGTGATAACTACACATGACAAAAATATAAAGCTATTGTGACTATATATATGTGTTATGTAGTAATGTGTACATCATGTTTCAGGCAGAGAAGAATTGCTAATAAACTAATGTGTTACTGTACAAACCAATGATTATGCACGCAACATTTATTTTAATTATCTAATCCGCATGCATATTAATGTTCTACTCTTCGATAATTCAAATCTTTGTTAGATTGCTTATCTTACTAAGTCATATGACTTAACAATTGATTATAATTATTTTCAGGAAAGGGTAGAGAGAAAGTGGAGTAGATTTTATCCCTTTTTTGAAAAGTTGTGCGGTGAAAATATTGTAAATAAATTTTGGAGATAGGTTCAGTAATTTTTTAAAAATATTATTTTGATATCTCGGTGTTTTGGATGCTCTGTAGTTGGTATGAAAAATTTCAATTTGGGTTATTTCCACCTGCTATGAATTCGTTAGATTTATTATTTAAATATTATTATGATATGTTGGGTGAATTTAGACGACTGTGTTAATCTTTTACACTATTCTGTGGTATATAAAATTTTCAGAATAATTGTTTAAGAAAAATTTAGTCACCCAAATTTACTCTCTGTGTTACATCTCTTTTCGATGGATCTTAGGTTCTCGTTTGGGATGTGACACAGATGGAGTCTAACATGCATATCAAGGCATTCTCATATTAAGTATATTATACTAAAGTACATGCAATCAAGCAAAATATGACATGTATATCAAGACACCATAATGTCTAGATATATTATATCAATATGCATGTAACCAACTTGAAAATATCAAATCTTGCACGCATCTCAAGGTGGATTGCTATGCAAATTATTGCATTAAAATATATGCACATAATCAAAAGTTTCAAATATGATGGACATTGCACGCATCTTGAGGAAGATTCATATTTGAATTTATCACCTTCAAATACGTGTAAATAATTTATAAAGTGCAACATAACATGCACGTATAAGGAGACCATTCAATACTTGTGTTAATGCAATGCTATGCGTGCAAGCAATTAAGGACCACAAGTTAATTAAGCACATATTTCAAAAAAAAAATTTACATTCAAAGTCAATATACATATTACAAGGCAAGCTTATACTTAAAGTCGGCGCATCAAGATTCATGCAAATGACAAGATGATTCACACATGTATTTCAAAAGATGAAACAAATTCAAATATGGCGCCTCAAAAAGATATGGAAGTGCTCTCAGGCGATTCACATGTTTCATAAGGAGTGTCTTGGCTCTAGCCCCGATTGCATCGTAAACTGTACAAATTTCATAAATTGTACAAAATTCAATGAAATTGAAAATATACTTACATTAGCCGTTTTATCTATATGATGAAATCGTAAGTCATACTTAACCAATCTAATCCTCCTTATAAAAATCAGAAGTTGACAAAATTGGTTACAAATCAAAATGCTTAAGGCAAGTTTCGATTTATATATTTGCATACAACCATGAAAAATGTTAATAAAAAAATTTCATATTTAAAATAATTAATTCTCTATTTTAATGTAAAAAATACAATCACAAACTATAATTGTGGACCTAATCCTCTGCTTACAAGCAAGCAGAATTGACAAGATCTTTTCTTAGTGATGATTGAGTTGACTGTAAATTTCAATAAGAGGGGTTATCATTATTAAAATTTTTAAAGTATTTCTTTTAATTCAACTCAAATTTAAATTTATAAATGTAAATCTTAGATCCAATCCTTTATGCCCAAACTAGAATTGATAAAATCTAGAATGTTATCAATCTTTAATTAAATTTTAAATCACAATAAATCATACATCTGATCCTCTGCTAGCAAATAGTATAATCAACAACCCAACCTAATTAAGTGACCAACAACCCAACCTAATTATAAAGAGGTTATAACAACCAAGAATTTTCTCCAACAATGATTCAAGAGAGTTCCAACATGACTTCCTCTCAGAATCCTCTTTCGAGCCTCCAATGATAAGGTGCTTTTAAAGTAGAAAAATAAATCCCTTTATCTTTGAAACAAGGTGGGACAAAAACTATAAGGACGAGACTAAGAGTGGCTAAAAAATCCTAGTAAAAAGATTATTACAAATACGATAAATTAAGATGGGGACCGTGTATAATTATAAATGACCAACAACCCAACCTAATTAAGTAACATCTTATTAAGTTCCTTTCATTAAAGAACACATAATTATGTGTTTATGTAGTTATTCTTACTATTAAGTGCAACTATCATTTTATTTAAAATGATCAAGAAATAAATAAGGATTTTTTATGTAATATAAGAATGCTAAAATTGGAAAAAAATGATGAAGATTGAAAGACATTCATTTGTCTAAATAGATGACCTTCTCCATGAGTATTATATAAAAATATTCTAGCCATAAATGAAAAATCATGGATGAATTAAAATAATAAGACTTAACTTTGTAAGCTTATTATCCTAGTTTTTCTTGATTTTTTATGGAAAAAACTAGTTAAATCATATGAACCTTTCAATGTTTCCTCAACCACCTTTTCCATAAATTTTCAAACAAATTACTTAATTTTTCATGCATAATAATGTAATTTTATGTAATTAACCATTTATTTGACTATTTGACCGCATATAAAAACTATGAGTGCTTGGGTGTTGTAGCCTCCTTAGTCTAACTACCCAAATTAATCAAGAGTGGACATATCATCTAACTATCTAAGGAGGAGAGCGAAAGTTCCAAAGAAAAGGGGAGAGACAAAATTCAAAATTTGAAGACTTATTATTTATTGTGACATGAAGTGATTAAAATATGAAAATACATATCAACAACTCATATAGTTATATAATTTTATTTAATTTTTACTATTTAGGTAAATTTATGTCTATTTATATTAATTTTTTATTTTTCTTCATGATGTTTAAAACTATATATAATCATGAAATTCTATGATGCAACACACTACTTTTCAAATACAATTTGAGATTGTTCTCTTTTTTCTTCAAATTTAGCCTGATGGCAACTTTGTTATCATTTTATTGAGATTGAGAGTGATGCTCATCATTTAGTGAGGGTGAGGTGGTTATTCAACTCCCTTAATGCTAGTTCTCTTATTTTGCTTGTGATCTTCCATAACAACTATTTAAAGCTAAAACATCATTTTAATTTGTTGAATGTACTTTCACATAAGATGTCAACATAAATGTTTCCTAAGACTATAAATAGTGTCAACAATCCAAAGCGAAGGACTAATTTTATGCCATGCTTATACTCATAGTATAAGTATCAACACTAAAATGTTTATATTCTTATTTTATTATTTTTATTTGTTATATATAAATTTGATTGTTTACTTTCTAATACTTTTTTTCTGCCACAGTACTAACAAGTACTAGACCCCAGTTATTTCTCTTTCAATTATGATATCTTAAGCATTTTAATTACTTCAAGAAACAAAAGAATAGTAGGATCCCTAACTTATTATATTAAAAGAAATTATAGAACTCTCTTATTTTGGATACAAGCAGGCCTTATAAGAAAATTTGGGATCAGACTAACTCATTTGGTTACACTTGTTAATTGTAGGTGCAAAAAAGAAACAAAAAACCATGGCAAACAAATGCATCACATTTGTATAAAAATGCTTCAGCTGGTGTTCAAGATATTTGCTTTGATAAACGTCTTTAAGGCAGCTTTGTGACAACTTCTTAACCTTGTTCATGTCAAAGATATGCCAAAACAAAGTGTTCTAAATCCATTGCCACCAAGACATTACAATTATAAGATTGAGTAATCACACAGATGTAAAACTAAGTGAGATGTCCGACAATTAGAATAAAATAGAAGCATCGGTTCATATATATGGATTGCTAGTAACCTAGCGATAGAGCAAAAGCAATTTCATAAATTAAACTAAGCACAATCAACATGCTGAGGCTATTAGTATAAAATATAATCAATTAGTACACAAGCCAATGAACCCCAAGTATCACACTATCATATGCAGAAAAGCCAGTGGAAAATGCAGCAAATGGCGTATAATCACTAAATTCAAAGCACTTCCATTAATAGAGAAAAAGCGTGGAAGGACTACTTATTTATCGACTATTAAAAAACAATCTATGGCTACAAGGAGAAGTTAATGCATTAAACAAATCACCCAATCATGTGTAATTATAAATTCTAGGCAAAGAAAAAAAATCCAAAAAATGACAGTGAGATAATGATGATATACACTTGGTTACGATCCCTTCAACACGAACCATTGATCCGATGAATGAGGACATGAGATCCCTAGGCGTGACCTTGTGAAAACCAAAAGGACCGCTAAATCCCACGAGCACTTTCTCTCCTTCCTTTAGGTACTTCGGGTCCACATTTCGCGTGACTTCCGTTAGGGCATCAGATATTGGTGGCATGTAATCCTCCGGATTCCGAATCAATCTAAAGAACACAGAAACATATGGAACAAAACGAACCCAAAGCCCAAGCTGGTAATAAAAGGTAGGGTTTTGACCTTCGGGCAAGGTCCAGGCTATAGCTGCGCAGATCATCCATGCCGAGAATCAGGCGGCGGCGCTTGTTCTGGATCATATCCCTTATCGCCTTCATGTAGAATCCTCTACCCACCTAAAACAAATTCCCAAAAAAGCATGGCGTGATTAGAAATATGAATATTACGGGTTGGAAAAAGACTTTGAAATTGGGACAACGAGAAAGCCTACGTCTTGGTCCAGGAAATTCAGAAAGGCGCGCTTATTCGCAGCCATCACCTCCTCGTTGACGTCCATTTCAGCTGAACTTGAGAACCACTAAACCAGAGATAGTAGCTGGAGCAGACGAAGAAAATGGTGGACAAACGGAGAACGGCTAACTTGTCCTCCACTTTTTTATTAAGAATAATCCTGCAGCAAGTTCTTTATGGCGGGAATTGAGAGTGAGAACCAGTTTTGGCGGGAAAGAATATTGAGCGCTGATGCAAGATCCATCGGCTGCTGTGCATCGGTTGGCACGACAGCTCTCTCTTCGACTGGGCCTTGGCTAGGTTTCCTTTTTTCTTTTTTCTTTTTTCTTTTTTTTTTTTTTTTAATGGCAGGGTTTACTTGCTTTTAGAACAGGTCAGGTCTAGGGTTCGCTCATCGTCAGAAACTCATGTGACGAGTTTTAAGTCGTTGGCAAGAAGATAGATTAACCTCGTAGGATTGAAATTTTATTTGGGTTGTTTTTTCTTTTACTTTTACTATTATAATTTTTAAAATTTTATTTTTAATCATAGGTTTTTTTTTCACATTTTACTTTTTCTAGTAATTTTTGAAAAAAAAATTTCATATAATTTTATTAAAATAAATATTTAATATATCATCAAAAAATTTATTCCAGCAACTACGAATCTAATTGTGATTTTTGAGTTAAAATTTTTAAGAATTAAATTCAAAATAATCCAAACTTCAGCTTCAATGTACTTATAAACTAAGTGAATATCTTAATAAGATGTGTTCAATATAAAAATTAAGGGGATTTACATACATACCACGTAATTCTTATACATTTACATATTTCATGTCTAAATTTTAATTTTTACTTAAATAACACTTAAATCTTTATTATTACATCACTGCTTACTTTCCAAGTGAAATGATCTTTTCTACAAGGAAATGCTAAAATTTAAATTTTGTAAATATGTAAACGATGAATTTTGTAGTATGTATATAAATTTTCTTAAAAATTATGATTTGAGCATATTGGATACAGAGCAGACACTTAAAATATGATTATAATTTTTATATATTAATTGAAATATTAAATGATCTTCAAAAATCATGTGTTAATAGTCCAAATGAACATTTCTATAAGAAAAATCAAGTGAAGTCAATATAGCTCAATTATGTAGTTACTATAGCAGTTAAATTTAGAAAAGAATTATATATAATTGAGAGAATTAATATAAGACATTCAATGAAATGAAATTTTGACTAAAAATATTAAAATATCACTCAAAAATTATGAATTAACACTAATTTTTCGAATATAAGGTTGAAGCCTTGATTTAAAATTAGAGAGAGCTTTCAGAATTGAATAACTCTTGAGGTTTACTTGATGTTCAGCGTCGGTAATCACCACTAATAATCATGATCATTAAATCACTATCGTCTGATCGTTGTCACCTAACAATCATCCTCCAATCATCATTTGAATGTTATCGACCAACAATCATCACCTAATTATTATCATCTAATTATCTTCTCTTTTGAACTATTTCTCTAATAATTTCTACGACCATGAGAGACCATGCTAATATTTTCAATTTTATCTCATCAAAGAAATAACAAATCTCTATAATCTTATTTACATAATGGATCATTTTGACTAAGGTAAGCCTAATGATTTTTCTTTTTTTTTAAAATTTTTTGCATAAAAATATTTGTATCTTTTACAACCACCATTTATTTATTTGATGAATCTTTGTAGAAAGCTAGCATATTAAAATTCATTCTCTATTATTGTAATTCTAGTATGTAATAATTTGATGTAATTTATAAGAAATATGTTTAGCATGTTATAACTACTCCAATGATAGACAATCAATCCTCAATCAAGGACAATGTTGCGTGCTGGAAAACCAGTTGCGGTAGAGTAAAAATTTATTTAGCCTGTTGATTACCCGCACACCGGGTTATTAAAGAACGAAGAGACACTCGAATTTTTTAACGTGGAAAACCTCAAAAAGAGGGGATAAACCAGGGCCTAGCCCAAGAAAAGATTCCACTATGTATCCTTTCGAGTACAAAATCTTCCGATAACGGATTACGAATTCTACTTGAGAAAGGGACAGTGTAACGATCATATAGTTCTTGATGTTGAGATGTCAGTAGCCGGTGGAAATGTCTAATTAACGATGGCCGCAATGGTATGCGATCTTGCTCGGGATCTTCAAGCTTTAGAGCTTTCTTCCTCCTCACTTCACTTTTCCTCTTCTTCCTCGATCGGACTCTTCCTCTTCTTCCTTGCCTTCTTCCTCAGCCTTTCCTTCTTCACTTGCTTGGACTCTTCTTCTTCTTCCTTGGTTCTTGTTCAGACTTGCCCAGCTTCCTCCTTCTTCACTTGCTTGACTCTTCTTCTTCTTCCTTCCTTGTTCTTCTTCACTTGCTTCTTCTTCCTTCACTTGCTTCAGCCTCCTCTTTCTCTTCACTTAGACTTAGGCCCCATGTGAGGAGCTATTTATAGATGGGAGGAGGTATTCTAGTAAACTCATGTAAGGCCCTGCACACTCCCGACGGACGGCTCAATGACTCCTTGATCATTTGATGTATTTTGAGCATTTGGATGCCCAAATGAAGTCGAATTATGAGATCTTAGGCTCATTAGATCCCACTGCCGAGACGCTTCGATTTGACTATAAACACTCCACATTTGAGAGCTTTTTTGGGATTTAATTGATGTCCCAAGATTCTAATGATATTTTAAGCTTGATCTCGATTTGTTTCGACTCAAAATCATATCGCTTTCAACATCAAGATTTGTGCTTTGACTGGTGGTATTTTGAGAGCCATATCAGTTTCCCCCCTATTTTTGGATGACATTAGCTTAATCATCCAAAAATATATGTGTCAAATGTTCAAAAATAACGAAGTTTTTTAAGCGGGGACTCGCAGTGGCGTCACGTCAGGCGTAGTGGCGCTGCTGGAAGCAAGGCTGGCCACATGAATATGGTCGGTCGAGGTCGACTGATCAGGTCGCTACTGGCGGCAAGGCAATGAGGCGGCGGATTACATGCCGCTGGCCATGGCCATTCCGTGGATCTGCTGGTCGCGGCCAGCGAATAAATCTGCAATCGGCTGTGAGTCTAATCGGCTGTATCTACCATGGTTGCTCATAATAGCTGGCTCAAGGTCAAGGCTATATGCTGCATGGCATGGGCGCTGACGCCATACGCCCGCCGAGAAATTGGGCGGTTTTGAGCCGTTTTGAACCGTTTTTTGAGGGGTTTTTACCCTTTTGCCCCTGTGGGGGGGCTATAAATACCCCCCTAGAGTAAGAGGGAGAGGCACACCTTTCCCCTCTCCCTTTCTTCTTGAGTGAGGGTCCTTTGGAGGTAATCAAGAAGGCGATCAAGAGGCGTTCAGGGAGGCGATCAAGGCCCACGATATCGCCGTGGTTCAGCCCGTTGACCGTCCGTTAAGAGGCGATCAAGGCCCACGGCACGCCGGTTCCGGTTACCGCCATGTCGCCCGTCCGGAGAGCGATCAAGGCCACGATACGCCGTCGTGGTTCCGTTACGGCCACGCCGATCGTTGGAGGCGATCACGCGATACGTGGTTCCGGTTCACCACGCCGCACCGTCCGTGGAGGCGATCAAGGCCCACGGTATACGCCGGTTTCCCGCCACGTCGACGTCCGGATTAGAGGCGATCAAGGCCACTCGATACGCCGTGGTTCCGGTACCGACCACGCCGTCGTCCGTTGGGAGGTCAAGGCCCACGGTATACGTCGTGGTTCCGGCGACGGCCAAGACGCATCCCGTGGGAGGCGATCGGGCCACGATACGCCGTGGTTCCGGTTTACCGCCACGCCGACCGCCCGTTGAGGCGATCAAGGCCATCAGCACGCCGTGGTTCCGGCGCACGCCACGCCGCACTGCCCCGTTAGAGGCGATCAAGGCCCACGATATGCCGTCGTGGTTCAGTTTACCGGCCACGCTGCACATTTAGAGGATGCGTCACGGTGATACCGCCGGTTCCGGCGACGCCACGCTGCATCCCGTCCAGAGGCGATCAAGGCCCATCAGATACGCCGTGGCCGTCGGCCACGCCGTGATCGTCCGAGGATCAAGGCCCACGGTACGCGTGGTTCCGGACGCCGTCGCCACCGTCGGGAGGCGATCAAGGCTCACGCAGCCGTGGCCCGGCGACGGCCACGCCGACCGTCCGGTTAGGCGATCGGCGCCACGTGATACGTGGTTCCGGTGCCACGCCAGATCGTCCGTGAGGGCGATCAAGGCCCACGATATCGCCGTTTTCACCGCCATGTCGGACCGTCCGTTAGGGCGATCAAAGCGGATGCCGGTTCCGGCACGCCAGCCGGTCCGGTTAGAGGCGATCAAGGCCCATGGTATACGCCGTGGTTCCGGTTACCACGCCGGACCGTCCGAGAGGCGATCACGGAGAGCGATAAGATGCTCGGATAGTGGCCGACGAGGATAACCGCCGACGATGGGGACGCCGGTGATGGTCGAGGCGCGGACCGCAATAATGGAGGCGCGACGGCGACGGTACCGCAGGACCGGCCGGCCGGTGGTTAGCCGACGGGTGGTCGCATCGCAATGCTTCGACTTGCACGTTAGAGATATAATTGAATCCGGCCGAGATTTTGACCCATCCGGAGGTTATTTGTCGAGTGTTATCCGACATTAACTCTGAGTGGGTACAAAGTTTTGACCTTTCCTAGGTTATTGGTCGAATATTATTCGCCGACGCTAACGTATGGAAGAGGCCGTGGAAGTCCACCAAGGACCTTTTGACCTTTCCGGGTTGTTGGAATTATTCGCCGACGCTAACTCGTATGGAAGAGGCCGTGAAGTCCACCAAGGACCTGACCTTTCTGGGTTGTTTGTCGAGCTTTTGCTCGGCGACATTAACCCGATGGAAGAGATCGCGAAGTCCACCAAGGACGTTTTGACCTTTCGGTTGTTAGTTTTCACGGCGACGCTAACCCGCATGGAAGAGGTTGAATTGAATCCGAGGTAGTCGGCGGCGACCGCGCCGATGTCGGCGATGACCGGCGACAATACGATGACCGAAGATGCCGCGATGGTCCAGCACGGAGAGTCAGCGATGATGCGAAATAAATGACGGCGAAGATTGCCGGCGATATGGCAGCGGACCGGCGACGGTAGTAGCGGCCCGGCTATATGGGGCGGCCGTGGGTCAGAACGTAATGGTTGTCGACGGTGGCGACTGACGTCGGTAATCGCGCGGATGACCGGCGACAATGGTGATGACCGGCGAAGATTGCGGCGGCATACGGCAGGACCGACGATGGTAGTCGGCAGTGGACCGACGATGGTAGTCAGCGGTGACCGGCGACGATGAGGATTTTGACCCATCAAGGTTGTTTGTCGAGTGTTATCGATGACATTAACCCGTATGAGTGGGTACAAAGTTTTGACCTTTCTGGTTTGTCGAGCTTTGCTCGATGACATTAACCCGCATGGAAGAGATCGCAGAAGTCCACTAAGGACGCGTTGACCTTTCCCCGGTTGTTTGTCGAGCTTTGCCGGCGACATTAACCCGCATGGAAGATATCGCAGAAGTCCACCAAGGACGTTTTCACGGCGAATCAAGTCCAGAATGGCGATGACCGATGATGGTGGTGACCGGCGAGATTGCCGGCGATGGTCGGCAGGACCGCAACGGTACGGCGGCTGACCGCCAAGGGTTGGCGGCCACCGCGGTTTGGCGGCCAGAAGTCGACGGGAGATCTTTGACCTATCCAAGGTTGTTTGCCGAGTGTGACTTCGACGTCAGTATGGAAGAGGTCCGATCAAGTCCCCTCGGATTGATCATGTCCCAGATGTAACATGAGTTGTATATTTCAAGTGGGAGGAAAAGTAAAGAAAAAGCAAATCTTGTTAGAACAAAGCTGTGAATTCACTAGTTCAATGATATAATCATAAGACACGGGTACGGGCTTTAAGAGAAAATGACAACAACAACTGCAACAACAAGCTTTAATCCTAGTAGGTGGGGTCAGTTATACAAGGATGAAATGACAGACGAGATAAAAGTCATAATAATTATGCAGTAAGAGTTACTGATAATATTTTCGAAGATTCTTAGTATTCCAAGTTCGAGGTAGAGTTTTTCCTTCCGTCCTCGAACGCTTGGCTCGACCATAGCTATGACCACATATGGACCATCCCGAGAGGTGAGAGTTTATCATACCGAGGGCCTTTGCTACCGAGACTTCGCAGACCAAGTCACCACAGATATGGGACGAGGTTTCACTCTTGTTGAAGTGGCGAGCTACCCGTTGGTGATAGAAGCAACCAAGTAGGGCCATATCCCGAAGTTTCGTGGAGTAGTCAGTGTTGGAGTTTTTCTTCATTACTTCCATGATCAAAAAACTGGACTCTTGGACTTGGAACCCGATATCCACCAAGATGATAGCTTCGCCAAAACACAAGTTATACTGTCTCACCGTGCGCGTGGTGCGAGGCCCAAAGAACATTGGGGAGCTCATCAACCCATTGCCCCCACCTTCTCAAGACGTGTTTTAGTCCTTTGAGTATGGTCCAATTGGTAACTTCGCTTTGCCCATTAGTTTGAGGATGTGCTATACCGTATGCGAGAATGTGAAGATCTTGCAAAAGGACGTAAAGACTTTTCCAAGAAATTGAGTTCCATTGTCGTGATGATCTTTGCGAAGACCGAATCGACATATTATATTTTTCCACAAATTGTTTGGTATTTGCCTGGATTTTAGCGAGTGGTTCCTCTACCCATTTTGTGAAGTAGTCGACGCTAGAATGATAAATTTTCGCTGCCTGATGCTATTGGAAAAGGTCCCATGATATCAATCCCCACGAGCAAAGGCCATGGGCTTTGAATGGATGAGAGTTCGCATGCGGCATGTGAGGGAGGTTAGAATGCAATTGACAACTAGCATTTCTTTGAATTCCATGCCTTGTTTCATTGTAGGCCAATAAAACCCTTGCCTCATGATTTTAAGGGCCAATGCTCTTCCTCCAAGGTGTTCCCCATATTCTCGAGTGAACCTCTTTTAACGCGTAATCACCTTCTGAAGGTGGAAGGCATTTGAGATATGGACCAGAGAAAGCTCGCTTGTATAGTTCACCTCCAATAATAGCAAAGTTTGAAGCTTATCTTCGGAGACGAGTTGCGGAAGTTGGATCTTCAGGAAGGGTCCCTTCTTGTAGAAAAGATAGGATCGGGTTTATCCACGAACGTTCCTTTTCCTCATCAATTATCCATGATTATCCATGGGGAAAATGTATTTCTTCAACATGCTTTCTCTTAAATAGATCTCCGGTGGTAGAGGTAGCTTAGCAAGAGCGTCAAGTATTCTTCTCGTAGTATGTGGATGATTTGATGTGTCTTGAAATGAGTAAGAAGAGATTTTACCAAGTTGAGATATTGCAGAGGATTATGAGTATTAAAATCTCCTCCAACTTGGGAGGCGACAAGTCGGGAGTCGGTGAATTACTAGGTTTTGGGCTTCATAATGGCGAGTCTCAACCTGCATGAGAGCCTCATATTCGCCATGTTATTAGTTGCGGGAATTTTAAGCGAAGTCCATACTCTGGGTATTTTCTTTGGGGAAACAAGTAGGATTCCGCACCGACCACTCAAGCTCCATCAACGAGAGTCCATCGAGGAGATGAAAGACACGTAGGATAGCTCTTCTAGAGTTGGGTTGGTGCATTCCACTATAAAGTCCGCAAGTATTTGAGACTTTATGGCGAGGTAGAAAATTTATATCAAATTCTCCCAGTTCTAGACCATTTGATCAATCTTCCGGATGCTTCGGTCGTAAGATGGCCCTTAATGGTAAATCGCTGTAAACGCCGATGGTGTGAGCTTGAAAGTATGGACGCAATTTTCGCTACCGAGAAAATTAACGCCTTGAGCCACTTTATCTCGCAAATGGATAACGACTTTCTATGTCGAGAGAATTTTACCGACGTAATAAATTGGTTGTTGTGCCCCATCTTCTTCTCGCACTAAACGAGCTTATTGCGTGGAAGAAACCGCAAGATATAAGTATAACGCTTTCTCCTTGAATAGGTTTGGATAGCGTGAGATGCTAGATATTCTTTTAGTTGCTCAAAAGCATACCGACATTCATCGGTCCATTGAAAATTATTATTTTAGCTCCCTTCAATATTTTAAAGAATGGCAAGTATTTGTCCCAACGGCTAGAAACGGGATAATGCAAAGAATTGACCATTCAAACGTTGAACGCCTCTTTGATATTCTTTGGAGGAGTCATATCTTGGAGAGCTTTGATTTTTCGTGGTTAGCCTCTATCCCACGGTGAGTTACCATAAATCCAAGAAATTTTCCGCACGTAACCCCAAAAGCACACTTGGTTGGGTTAAGTTTATGTTATAGCGTCAAGGAGGTCAAAGCATAAGTTCAAATATGTTGTGACTTTTCTAAGCTTTTCACTAACATGTCATCCACATACACCTCCATTGTGTGGCCTAGCAGGTCTTTAAAAACCTTATTCATGAGGCGTTGATAGGTAGCACCAGCATTTTTTAATCCAAATGGCATGACTTGGTAAAATATAAACCTTTATATGTTTGAAACGCTGTAGCCTCTTCATCTATTGGGTTCATCTTTATTTGATTGTACCCAGAATAAGCATCCAAAAGCGAGCATTTGATGTCCCATGTAGGCCCACCAATTGATCGATTCGGGAAGAAGAGGAAAACTATCCTTTGGTGCCTTATTAAGATCAAGATAATCAACACACATCCTCCATGTTCCATTTGTTTTTTAACCATGACAACATTTGCTAGCCATGTGGGGTAATGCACTCGTATGAATCCCGCTTCTATGAGCTTGTTAACTTCTTGTTCAATAGCAAGACGATGCAAAACTCCGCTTCTTTTGGATGATTGGTTTGAACGCGTTGGATTAATTTTGAGGAGTGCGTGATTACATTGGGTCAAATATCTGGCGGACTCCAAGCAAATATGTCTTGATTCTCGCGTAAGAAATTTATATACTTTTCCCTTTGCTCTTCCGAGAGTAAAGATCCCACTTGTAATCGCTCGTAATGGTTGGTCATCGATAATACTATTGAGAGTAAATCTTCTGTGGGAAGCTTTTGAGGTACTCTTTCATCTCGAAAGTTAAGATCTTCGGGTGATGGAAGGGCGCTGTTGAGCTTGTCGAGATAACATGATTGAGCCTGCTGATTTCCACAAACCACCCCAACTCCACCGGGGTAGGAAATTTTATCTTCGAGATGAGGCAAGTGATAGACCAAAATTGATTGGAGGCCTCCAAGATTGCATTATATGCAATCGACTTCACCACTATGAATTGTATTAAATGAGTCACTTGTCGAGGAATTCTCGAGGGTAACAGGAAGAGTGATTGTCCTTCGCCTGTCTTGGGTGATTATCAAACCCATATAGTGGTCCAAAGAATGGTTGGAGCTTTGCCTAGCTCCCATGTTAAGAAAAGTTGAGTAAAATAAGACATCGCGTAACTCCCATTATCGATCAAAATTCTTTTAACGTTATAACAAGGATCACCATCTACCGATGACAAGTGGATCTTGATGAGGGATATGGACTCCTTCTAAGTCCAGTCATTGAAAGTGATGGAATGATCAATACGAGACTTCTTCAACTCGGTTCTTTGGAGGCGAACAGAACTTGATTATGTAGTTGATCCTCCCGCGATTGTTTGATTTCTCCAATTATTTGATGATTATTTGGTTATTTTTATGATGATTGTCCCCCAAACGGAGGTGTGTTTGTTTGAGGTTGATTCTTCACAAAACGTAGATATCCTTGAATGAGTCTCGATTTCTTCCTTGAGTTGTATACATGCTTGAAGTATGTCCACGATGAAAATGACAATATGGTTTCTCGAATTGGTTTCAATGGATGCCACCACTTGATATGTTCTTCATTGCGAATAGCCATCGAGGTTAACAAGATGTGTTCGGCGGTGTATGTCTTTCGGCCGAGGTTCACGTTGTTGATATGGGGGTCGTGGAGGGAGATCATGACTACTTGTCGCTTCTTTTGATGGGCCGCTCCACATTTCGGGTGTTTTTGTTTCCTCGCATATTGTTCAAATTGTTTGCGATGAGCATTAATAGCTTCATCGGAGATTTGTGCTTCTACACGATGAACTAAGTCGGCGAAGGACCGCGTGTCCCTCATTAATGACGGCCTGACGAGTCCT
This sequence comes from Cymbidium sinense, assembly GCA_021442155.1. NCBI lineage: Eukaryota > Viridiplantae > Streptophyta > Magnoliopsida > Asparagales > Orchidaceae > Cymbidium > Cymbidium sinense. Next base: position 135,112,941 of record CM038222.1, read on the forward strand.
CCAAGGAAAACTCCTCTTAATAGTGGTCTACCCTGTGTATTTGGCGACTTCTAAAGAGAACCTCGGAAGTATTCTTTGAGTGATTCACCCTGCTCGTAATCGGAAAGATGGGAGGAATCTTTAATGATTCTCCGATTTGCAATGAACTGCTCCACAAAGAACCCGGCGAGTTCGTTAAAGGTATGGATGGATCCCCTTGGAAGAGAATAGAACCGCGCGAGCTTGCCTTTGAGGGTAAGGAAAGACAAAAGCAAAGCGTGTCGAGCTCGTTGGATATGCATGATAGTCTGTAATGGTCGATGTGTTCGTGGGTCATTGCCCCATCATAGGAATCAATGCTCGGAAGCTTGAAACCTACGGAATTGGATGTCAAGAATGGCGCCTAAAGGTGATGACTCCTCATAACCGCGGTGTGGGTGAAGATGATTTCTATCTTGAAGGTGAAATTCATCTTGTATTAAGCGTCTACAATGTCATAATGATGTGATTAATGAGATGTGTGAAGCTATCAACAACGATCGGTGGATTAGTAACAGTTAGCTGCGATGGATGAGTGGAACTAGCGGTAGGAGATCACATACGGTCTCCATGCGAGGAATGACCGATCTTGGGGAGATATGTTTGTAGAATGCATTGTAGTCCTTGCAAAATCGGATCATCTTATTTTGAGACTCCATTCGACGGACACGATCTTCCAAAGAGATTCCCCGCCCTCAACTTACGCCTTGGTCGTGGATGGGTTTGAGAATGACTGAGGAAGTTCCAGGACGAGTGTTGCCTATTGGCCATAACGGATGTTCACGGAATTGTGGTTGAAGAGTTTTACTTCCCTGGCGCCAACCTGCGTCGGAAAACCGGTAGAGTAAAAATTTATGCCTTAGCTTGTTGATTACCCAACAAGACATAGGGTTATTAAAGAACTAACATGAGACACTCTGAATTTTAACGTGGAAAACCAAAAGAGGGGAAAACCACGGCCTAGCCCAAGAAAAGATTCCACTATGTATCCTTTTGAGTACAAAATCTTCCGATAACGGATTACTGAATTCTACTTGAGAAAGGGACAACGGTAACAACGATCTTTATAATAGTTGATGTTGGAGATCTTGCTTCCTGTGGAAATGCGTATAATTAACGATGGTCGCTGCGATCTTGCTCGGGGATCTTCTTTAGAGCTTTCTCTTCCTCCTCACTTCACTTTTCCTCTTCTTCCTCGATCTGACTCTTCCTCTTCTTCCTTGCCTTCTTCCTTGCTTCTTTTCCTTCTTCTTCACTTGCTTGGACTCTTCTTCTTCTTCCTTGTTCTGGGTTCTTGTTCTCAGACTTGCTTCAGCCTTCCTCCTTCTTCACTTGCTTGGACTCTTCTTCTTCTTCCTTTCGTCCTTGTTCTTCTTCACTTGCTTGCCTTCCTTCTTCTTCACTTGCCTCCTCTTCACTTGGCTCCCCTTCACTTAGCTTAGCAGGCCCCCATGTGAGGAGTGAGGCCTATTTATAGATGGGAGGAGGGGTATTCTAGTAAACTCATGTAAGGCTGCACCACTCCCCGACGGACGGCTCGAATGACTCCTTCGATCATTTGATGTATTTTGAGCATTTGGATGCCCAAATGAAGTCGAATTATGAGATCTTAGGCTCATTAGATCCGGCTCGTCGAGACGCTCGATTTGACTATAAACACTCCACATTTGAGAGCTTTTTTGGGATTTAATTGATGTCCCGAAGATTCTAATGATATTTTAAGTGCTTGATCTCGATTTGTTTCGACTCAAAATCATATCGCTTTCAACATCAAGATTTGTGCTTTGACTGGTGGTATTTTGAGAGCCATATCAGACAATATCATTCTATTAATGAATGACAAATGGGCTTAACTTTGAAGGCTTGGAAGAAGGTATATGCTCTCATAAGAATGACTTATCTATTCAAAAATTTCATGAAAGTGCTGCTTTTCAATCATTTTCTCATGGTGATGGTTTGAATGAAGGCAAGGATTTTCAAATTATTTTTAAAAAGAAAAATAAAATCCTAAGGCTCATCCTCTTAAATTGTCAAGAGCCACTCATTCTTCATCTTCTTTAAATATTAAATGATTAATTGCTTGATTTGGATTGTTAAAGGGATTGACACACTCTCGATTAGGAATAGTCTGAAATTTAAGTCGTATATTGTTTAGCCATTTCAGAACTTCTTATTATTCCTAATAAAATTATTCATGTTGCTAGCATGATTTATTTTAAAAATTTATTTGCTAATTCTAGCAATAAATTTTGAATTTATTGGAATAAATATGTTAATATTGAGATTTTGGATGATTTTCCTCGAGTTATAAATGTTAAGATTACTTATGATAATTTTATTATTTTTTGTTCTATTGTTTATGCCACTTGTAATAGAAATGGAAGGCGGATGTTTTGAGATCAACTTATTAACTTTTCTTCTTTTGTTAATGAACATTGGTTTGTTGGTGGTGACTTTAATACTATTGTTTATTCTTTGGAAATACATGAGGGTTGCTCTCCTAATTTATTTTCTATGGAAGAATTTTTTTAATATGATTCTTGAATATCCTCTTCTTGATATTGGCTTCATTGGGTCTAATTTTACTTGAAATAATTATAGATTATGATAAAAACTTGATCGTGTGTTTTTTAATCAATAATGGAGCAATTGTTGGCCTCACTTCAGTGGAGCACTTGAGTATAACTTTTTTTAATCATTCTCCTTTACTTATAACTGTCAAATCTAATAATACAAAATTCGGTTCTCCTATTTCTTTTCGGTTTTAAAATATGTGTCTTCAAGATGATATAATTTTTTATGTGATTTCTAATCATTGGAAAGAGCCTTTACATCTAAATGATTATGTTTTTAGAATGTGTGGGTTTTGGTTAAGATTGAAAAGACTTAAGTAAACTCTCACTCAGTGGAATAAAAATTATTTTAAAAATCTTTTTGCTAATATTACTAAAATAGAGAATAATGTTCTTGAACTCTGATCTCTCTAAATCTCACCTTTTGGTTGATGCTAAAGATAGGTTAATCCATCTCAAAGATACGGAATAAACCTATTGAAAGCAGAAAGCTTTCATGAAACATATTTCTGATGGTGGGAGAAACACTAAATATTTTCATGACATTATGAATAAAAAGAAAGTCATTAATTATATTCATAAATTTAAACTTAATGATGGTACTTGGTGTATGGAGAAGAATAATTTAATTGATTATGTTGTTGGCTTTTATAAAGATCTTCTTAATAACAATGTTTCTTATGAATAGTTTTCTTGGCCTTTTGTTATTCCTTCTCTTATTTCTAATGAAGATAATTCTATGCTTACTCTTATGCCTAATGAAAAAAGAAGAATTTTGATGTTTTAAGTAGTATGAATATTGATTATGTGGTTGGCCCAGATGGTTACACTATTATTTTCTTTCAAAAATGCTGGTTGATTATTAAGGAGGGTTTGATTAATTCTGTTTATGATTTTTTCAAAGGCAATTTTATTCTAATTTTTTTACTAGTACTTTTATTGTCTTTATTCCTATGAAGAATAATCCAGAATTTTGGAATGATTTTCGGCCCATTAGCTTATCACTTTCTTTATCAAGCTGATTTCTAAAATTTTGGCTAAAAGACTTAGTTCTTTACTCCCAAAATTATTTCTTCAAATCAAGCTCGCTTTGTTAAAGGAAGATCTATTTTTGATAATGTTCTTTTAGCCCAAAAACTTATTCATGATCTTGATGCTAAGCTAGAGGTAGCAACATTATTTTTAAACTTGATATTTCTAAATCTTATGATAATCTTGGTTGGCAATTTCTTTACAAAATTTAAGATTTATTTAGTTTTTCCAACTAAATTGTCTTGTTGGTTAAAATTAGCATTGAAAATTCTTGATTTTCTATTATGCTTAATGGTGAATTGCATGGCTTTTTTTCCTTCTTCTCAAGGCCTCAGGCAAGAAGATTTCCTATCTCCTTCTCCTTTCATTATTGCTATTGAATATCTTTCTAGAAGCCTTTATGTTTTATTTAAAAAGCTGTAGTATATGTATCTTAGAACACGTAGTGGTTTACCTATATCCCATTTAAGTTTTGATGATGATTTCATAATTTTTTGTAGTGGTTCCATCCATTATGTTAAAAAAATTGAATTCTTTTCTTGAAATCTTTGGTAAAGAAAGTGGTTTAAACATTAATACCAATAAAAGTTATTTCGTCTTTCCTTATGTAATATCCTCTTCTAAAATTGTTAAAATCAAGAATATTTTTTATTTTTGTCATCAAGATCTTTCTATTAAATATGTGGGGACTCCTTTTTAGAAAGGTCAGAATATATCTCATTTATTTGATGGTGTCATTCAAAAGCTGAATAACAAAATTTCATATTGAAAATATCATTTTTCTATCTTTTGGTGCTAGATTAATTCTTAGTAAAAGTATTATTTGTTATTTGCTTTTCTATCTTTTATCCACTATTAATCCTACTTTGTTTACTATAAATAGGATTATTAGGCTTATTCATTTTTTTTTTAGGTTCCAATTCTTCTTCTAAAAAGATGCATTAGACTAATTAGAATAATTGTTGTGGTGCTCTTGAAGGAAGTGGTCTTGGGTGCAAAACTGTTCAAGTTTCTATTAAATTTTTTTCTTAAAAAATTTGGTGGAACTTTAGGAAAAATGATAGCCTTTGGGCAAAGGCAGACACTTCTTAAATTATTTTTATAAATATGATAATTCTACTATTTGGAAAAGGCTTTGTGATGTTAAATGACAAGTTGAATCATTGATTTCTTGGGGCATAATGCATGGTACTTTTTTACTTTTTGCAAGATTATTAGCTTGGTGAATGTTCCATTGTATCTTTTCTTTATACCTGTTATACTAATTACGGTGTTTATTTTTGTGTTGTGTGTATTTGTGTGAGGGGACACCATGCAAATCCGCAGATGTACTCATTAGGGCGATTGAATACGACATTAATGAATAGTGTACTATATCGAGATATAGAAATCACAACCCTAAAATGGATCTAACAATCTAATGAGAACTCATAAGGCATGATGGATCTTCGGATATACTAGAGATTTTTCTCCTACTTTATATGGGAAAGTAAAGCAGGATTTATTTAAATCGGGTTCGTTAAGTTCTCTATGGAGGCAAGCCTTCCTAGTTAATTACATCCTAAGGGAAATGAGTCCCTTAAGAATACTCTCGATTAAAGTAGGCAATTATTGTCTCCAAAGAATTCACAGATAGGACTATTAAAGGATTAGTTGTATTTTTAAAAATCAAGTGGGGGATATCAAAAGGAAGAAGAGTTCTTATTGAAATCAAGGGAGATGAGTAGGGAGTGCTCATAATACTATGAAGCCTAGTGAGCACTCTAATCTATTCTATGGTGAGGCTTTAGACACTTGAATTTGAGAATGTATATTTATTTGAGTTGAATTTTTATTAGAAATTTAGTACTTATAATTTTACAACGCAAGATTGTGAGAATGCCTAAGGGGTAAGGATTTATGCTTGCAGCTCGCAAAAAGAAACATCGACTTCAGATCCTAAATCAAGGAAGCTTTGGCAGGGAACAAAGTACGACCTAAATCTAAGGCGAAAATGGGTATATGATTTACCTTCAAAATAGCGAATAAACCACCCAACTGTTGGGCTTATTACCACTTAGAGTGTCAGCCAGCCAACTCCTCTTATGCTTTAGATTTATATAGGCAAGTCATATGCTTTATAAGATGATCAAGTTGTTATTTACTTAGAAAAAGAAATTAAGTCCTTAAACACACTCCCCGACATACTAGATCATTAAGGGCATAAGTCATGACTTAAATCTAATGTGAATTTTATCAAGTTTTATTTGATTTTTGGACTTTTTATTTTGACACAGGCTATAGGATTTTGTATACCTAAATACATGAGAAATTGGTTAGAGGCTAAATCAAGAGAGAAAGATGTGTCTTTCTATCAAAGGCTCTTATAGGTTAAGCTTTTATTCTCTAACACTAATGAAAGCTCTCTCTTAACAAAAGTGGAAGAATATGATATGCATTATATTATACATTCAATCATCTAGCTAAGGGGTTGCTAAAAATTTAATTATTTTGATTTAATTCCTAGATTTTTATGTGAGGTTATGAATTATTTTAAGATTTTAGTTATGAGTTGTTAATGAGATAGAAAAATTATTTTTATCTTAGGAGTCTAATCGCATCCAGGCCACACAGCAATCATCAATCATAAAAAAAACTATGAAAATACATGTTATTTCTAATGCACAAGCAAAACAAAATATCAAACAATTTTATAAAGTTATCGCAAAAGAATAAAATGTTGGTGCGGTTGGGTACTACCGTACAACCCAAAAAAAATGTGGATAGCTGAGTGTTGGCCTCATTTTTTTATAAGGTTAAAATCAACTTGAAACCAGTAATTAGGATGTTCTAATTCCAATTAGAAATCTCCTAATTTAGTGCTTAGGACACTACACCTAGTGTTCTAGGGAATCAACCTAAATTTTTAATTTGTATTAACTCAAATCAAATCCAATTAATTCAAACTGAAATGTAATTAAAACCAAATAAAATTAATCACTCTAAATCATCTCACACAAGTAATCAAATATGATTGGAGTCTAAACTCAATTCAATTGAGTAAAATTAGTCATTTGAACCCAAATGGAAAGAAATTCAACCCATTTAGGCTAAATGGGTTAAATTGAAATAAAATTTAAAATCAATTAATCATCAATCCAAGATGATTAAAATCCAAATTGAATTTAATTTCAAACATCTTTGAATTGATTTTGAATTAGATCAAGTTTGAATCAATACATTTGATTTGGACTCAAGCTCTAACCCAAATCAAATGAGTTTCAATGGAAACTCAAAATGGGCAGCACACATTAGTTTAGGGCTATGTGATGATTCCATAATCCATAAAAATAAAAAAAGGAAAATTGGGAAGAATAAAAATGAAAACTCCCTCTTCCCACCTCATCCCAGTCCACCTCTCAAGCCACCTCTTAAGAGAAGGCTGCCTTTAAGTGAAGGCAAGCAATCAGCAACAAGCAACGAGCTTCCAAGAGCTTGCCATCACTCTAACCAACCAAGGAGAAAAAGAAAAAGAGGAAGAGGCTCACGACCATATGGGATTTTCACACTTAGAGCCCTCCACAAGCCAAGATAAGCCTTCCATCACTTTCACCACTGAAAACCATGGGGAAACAAATCATTCCCCACCTCCCAAATCACCACCGAGGGGGTGAACCATCAAGGACGATGGATACAACTTCAACTCAACCAAGGGACCAATTCAAGAGAGGAGAATCCAATTCCTTTGGCACACGAACTTTTCTTGGAGTTCTGAAGCCAAATGAATTGATCCCGCGGCTTGAAAGCGAAGGAACGAAGGTATGCCATTAACGATCTTCCCTTTTTCTTCAAGCTTTTTGCCCGAGGTACTTTATGAAAAAAGTGTAATCTAAAGTGAGATCAAGCTGTATAGATCGGTAGAAAATTGATTGGTGATCATTTTTCAATTGAAATCGTGTTATTTCATTGCCTATATCACAAAACATTAGCAAAAAACAATCAACGGCTCTCAGTTTACATAGGTCGGGTTGGGGATGAGATCTCTGTCGTTCGTTCCTTCTAAAAGTAACGAATTCATGAAAAATAAAATCTTTAATTGAATCCAATTAAATTAGACTTACTTTAGGTTTTAATAAAATAATTAAAATTCTAATTACCCCTTAATTAGAAATCTAATTAAGATAAAACTTTGGGCACATGAAATTGGCATGTAACCCCACTTGTCATAAAATTTTCAAACCCAATTGATCTCTGGATTAGGAGTTATTGAATTTCTAAATCCCTAGATCAATATTAATTAAATAACGGATTAAGGAAATCTCTTAATTCATTAAATCATATGATAACTTAAACTAATCTTGATAAAATATCAGAAAACTCTTAGGGAATGTTTATTAATAGTCCTAAGCCAAATAACTTAAATAATTACACATTTAAGTATTAATAAAATTAATAATCCATATAAAGAAAAATAAACTAAAAGGAATTAAACAAATGCTTAATGAACCTTAACACTTGTAATTAATCTAATCTAAGAATAAATATAAAACCTTAACCTAAGCACATTAGGTTAACATGAACTGAATTAAATCAACTTAATAACCTGATCTAGAAGGATAGCATAAACCTTTAACATAAACCAAATAAAACAAACCAAATTAATTTAAGTAAATTAATCCAAATGAAACTAAACATAATTAACATAATATCATGTTAAAAATTAAACCAAATCAAATGGAAATCTAATCAAACCTTAGGAAAAATAAACTCATAATCAAATTAATTAAATCAACATAACTAAACCTAATATGAAATTAAAACAAAAGTCAAACAAAAGACATGAACCAACTTAAAGAAATGAAATGAAATAAAACTTTAATTAAACTCCAAGCTAACAAAATTATAACTAAAACAAATGAGATAAAACATCATTAAAGAAAGAAAATGTTAAATACCTTAAGTAAAAGAACTTAAAGGTTGATGAAATATCAAGAATAATTCAACCTTAACTTTGTAAACTTATTAAAAATAATTAGAATCAAATCAATTAAAGTAAAACAAAGTCAACATAAACTTAAATAAAAATAAACCAAATCAAATGAAACAAAATGAATCATTTCAAAGAACAAACTAAATGAATCAAATCAAATCTAAATTTCAAAAGAAATGAAATATCAAAATCAATCCAAACATAAATAATATCAAAAGGATTAATTAAGATACTCAAGGATCTTAGTTAGACTTTTGAAAACTTCATTAGGGTTTAGGATGTGGAATAAAGTGAGTTTCACCTGAAAATGAAATTCATTCTATTTCTCATTCTTGAAAACCTAAAGCATTACTTTAACTAAATAAAATGAACATAAAAATGGAAATTTAATCACTAAATCATTTGAATTGAAACCAATCAAAATTAAAAAATTAAACAAATTCAAACTTCAAATTGGAACTTGAACTTAAAGGAGCCTAGCAAAGCCTTGCCACACAAACCCCTCTTTTACACACACTAAATCATTTAGGTCATGGACTTTAGATCTAGGTTAGATCATTTTGTGATTTTCTTTAATTTTCTGTGATATGTTGTGTTGTCCTTCACATGTATGTGTGGTGTACTGCTTTATACTGGATTCCTAGGCGTGTTTGCTCAATAGATTGGTAGGGCGCTCTTTTTAGAATTAACACTATTTTTCTACAGGAGACTGTGTTAAATAGATCGCTATCATAAATCAAAATTATAAATTTATCATTTGGTTGCAGGTGCTGAAAAATCCCGTAACATAGTCCATATGACAGGTGGACTTGGAAAACCACTAAAGCTAAGCCCGTATGTTTGTAAATATAATTGTTGTCTACTGATTGTATTTCTTAACATCTATTTTGCAAAGCTTATGATTTCTTTTTAAATTTAAAAATATAAATTTGAGCTTAGAATTAGGTTAGGATATATGGGGTCTAGGACTAGCAGGAGATGGTGTAGTGGTCCCTGGTGAAATCCGATGGATGTCCCCGAAGAAGGAGACTTTCCTGAAAAGAAGACCCGTAAATCTAAACTTGTAGTTCTAAAGAGTTGTATAAGTAACTTTTGCCCATTTTCTTTCTTCTAGGGTGTACTGTACCACATGCGTTGGCATATTTTTATTAATTTAATTTGGATTGATTTATTTTGGATACACAATAGAAATAATATATTTTTCTTAAGTTTCTTTTTGTGCTATGTTTATGCTGTGAATGTATGCCTGGACGTGGGCTTATAAGATAAACTAAATTTTCAACCCTATTAAATTAATCAAAATATAAAATAAAAATAACTCATAATCTCATATAAAAGCCTAGGCATTAAATCAAGATAATAAAATATTTATCAACTCCTTAGCTGGATGTTGTATATTTAATATATTGCATAATCATCTTATTTCACTATTGTTAATGGAGGGCTTCCATCTTTGCCAGAGAGAATGGGCTTAACCTTTGAGAGCCTATGATGGAAGAACACATCTTTCCCTTTTGATTTGGTCCATAACCATATCTAATTGCATGACAGTAGGCATAAATTGCATACATATGGCCTAAAATGAATCTTGAGTCAAAATTTATAAAAATCTGAAAAAAAAATGCATTAGTTTGATACATCTTCATACCTGTGGTAATAATTTTCTTATATACTTTCATCTTCAATCTATGTGGATAAAATGAAGATAAAAATATACTTTTCATTTGAACACCAGAGATTCTTCCCATATTTTACATGAAAAAGTAAAGTATGATTTATTTTAAACCGGGTTTATTATGTTCCCTATGGAGGCAAGCCCTCATAGTTAATTATATCTTAAAGGATAATATTTCTTAAGAATACTCTCGATTAAGGTAAATGATCGTTGTCTCTAAAGATTTCAAAGATATGATTATCAATCAATTGGTTATTTTTGAAAGATTAAGTGGGATTGACCAAGAGGAGGGAGTTATTATTGAAACCAAGAGGAGATGAGTATGGGATGCTCACGATACTAAAAAGCCTAGGAAACATCCCAAACTATCCTATGGTTGGACTTTATATTTTTGAAATTGAGGAGAATTGTTTGTTTAAGTTGAATTTTTATTAGAAATTTAGGGCTTACAATTCCTTAACACAATAACATGAAAATGCTTAAAAGGTAAAGATTTATGCTTGTAGCCCACAAAAGAGAGAATCAATCTCAGATCCTAAATCTAGGGAGCTTTGACGAGGGCTAAAGCATGACCTAAATCTAAGGTGAATGTGGGTATATGACTTACCTCCATAAGAGAGGATGAACCACCCGACTGTTTGGACTTACAACTTCCTGAGGGTGTCGCCAACTAACTTCTCCTACAATTTTAAATACATGTAGGCAAGTCATATGATTTTGCAAGATAGCTAGGTTATTATTTATTTATAAAAGAGGCTAAGCCCTTAAACTCACTCCCTAAGAGACTAAATCATGTAGGGTATGAACTCATGACTTAGTGTAATGCAAATTTTAGTAAGTTTATTTTTTTTTGGATAATTAATTTGACACAAGCTATGAGATTCATATGCATAATGCATGAGAAATTAATTATGAATGTGCATTTCCACCATGGCTCTCAAAGGTCAAGTCATGTTCTCTGGTAAAGGTGGAAGCCCTCCATAAGCAAGAGTGAAGCAATATGATTTTATATGCATGTTAAGGGGTTATTAAATCTTTTATCTTAATTTTATGTCCTAAGCTTTAGGTGAGGTTATGAGTTATTTAATTTTAATTTTGTATTGATTAATTGAATATAAATTTATTTTTTTCTAATAGTCTAATCACATCCAGGCCTTTCAGCAATGCAAGGAAGAAACTAAGAAAAATATGTCATCTTAATGCATAAGCTAAAAAAATATCAAATAATTTTATAAAGTTAGCGCAAAAGAATAAAATGCCTATTGTGGTCGAGCTCCACTGCATAAACCCAAAAAGAAATGGGTGGCTGAGTTCTACCCTTATACAACCTGGATTACAAATGAATAATTACAACTTAGAAGGAATTTATATTATGGGGGTCTTCATTCTTCATTTCTTCTTTTCTTCATTTCTTTCTTTCTCCATTTCTTTTCTTCTTTTGGTTGGTTGGGGTATGGTTGCTCCAAGGCTTCACATGGTGCATAAGACTTGGTCTTATGACCAATGTTCATCCTAATCTCCTATTATATTTATTCTAAATTCTAATTATAAAAATTACATGAAAATATTAAAAGTAAATATAACTAAAACCCACAAAATAGAGATTAGCTAAACACACAACACAATCCCAAACATGTATATGAATAATTTGGACTTAGTACCGCACACATGGGTAACCAAGTGCACCTAGCCTATTTTTGGATTATGTTTAGGGGCATAAGTAACCTGCACAGCAAAATCATTTATATTTTTATTACAATGCCCCTTAAACACAATCCCTTATAGAAGATAATGATTAGACTAAGATCGTCCTACCATTTAGTTTACGCATATACACCCTAACACCTAGTCTAAAATAACATATCATAAAATAAAATATACATCAAATCATGCACCGCCCTAAAATAAAAGCTAGAAGCTGTGACTTAATCTAATGTGTGTGATTTGAAGCTTGTGTAGTATATCCTAACTAAGCTTTAAAGTTGTAATTTGCTAAATGTAAAGGATTCAATTTATAAAAGGGTGGTTTCTCTTCAAGTGACTTAATCAGTTTGAATATTTTAATTGATATTTTCTTTTGTTTCATAAGGCCCATACTTAACAATTAAGTGTTGTAAAGAGAAGATAGAGACGAAATCTCTCTTCCATCCCTACCTTAAGTCATTTATAAAGCAAGTTAATTAGTGAATTTCTTTTAGTGAATGACTTATTATATATTTTAATTAATCCTAAATTTAAGATTAGTTTAAATAAACTTATTACACAGGAGAGACATCTCAAGATTAATTGAGATGAATTACTATCACATACACATATTCATTTACTTCTTTCCCTCATGCATATCAAGCACGTGGATAAATCCTAAGCTACGACACCATTGTTCTATACTAGGGGCATAAGACACAAGTCCTACTTAGGGCTAATTAAAGCCTCGCAGCCCTAGGATGTCCAGACTAATATATCACTTTGCTTAGATACATATGAGTGTAGAAACAATCATAAGGATGGAAAATCGAAGCAAAATTTATAATTTTGATTTATTTGATTAATATTTTTTATTCATCAGTCATATCACACATACACATGTATAAGAGTTATAAGTGAGTACGATGCCATTGTTCTTCACCAGGGGCGTGATACACGAGTCCTACTTGGGGCTAATTAAAGCCTTGCAGCCCTGAGATATTCAGACTAATATACCACTTTTCTCGAATACAAATGAATATGCAAAAAGAAACTATAAGAATAGGAAACAATGCAAACAACCATATTGGCTTGATTACATGATTTATATATATGATGTGAAATTTTTTCCAAATCCTAACATAGAGATACATAAGGATATATTTAGACAAATATTATGTTGTTTTCAAATGAACTATACATTTGTGAATCCCATATGAATCTATATAAGGTGAGGAAAGAGGACTTCACATTGCATGTTCTATATTACCAACACATGCAACTTATAGGTATTTGTAATTAATATCACTCCACATATTGATTCATATATTTTTGGAACATAATTTTTGATTTAATAGTGATAATAGTCACACATATTTAATTTAAACCAACACATACAATTTTATATAAAATAAATCATTTCAATTTTTGTTAATTTTGAAAAGAATGAATGTATGATTACATATGACAAGCAACATTTAGCATGATAGGGAAAGAAGCAAACAAAAATAAGCATGCAATTTCATTCATCTCACTTAATTTCTAAGGACAATTATACTAAATAAAGCTATTTAAAATAAATCAAAGTTCTTTTAAGGATGTTTTATCTTTATGTTTGATTTGAGTTAAGTGAAATGAAAGAGGTTTGCTGGTGCTAATCCCACTCCCCATGTATAAGTTAATTTTGGTTTAATGAAAAGGTAATTAAGTTGATTTTATGATTTAGTTAGGTTAATGTATGAATTAAATGAATTAATTAAACTTTACCTATATCACCTTAAGTTAATTGATTAAACAATTATGAGCTAATATGAAATGCAACCATAAAAAAATTAAATTTGCAATGCTCCTAAGAAATGAAAGGGCCTAATGCAATTAGCTCATAAATGATTAATTAATTAAGCTCAAGTAGCTCACCTAATTACTCTTATGATTTTCTCACACATGTGAGTTAACCATAAATTTATTATCTCTTACTTTAAGTTATTGAACACCCAAAGAGCTATCCAAGATTAGATCAAAGAAATATATTCAATGGATTAATTAAGTTCATTAATTAGTTAATTAAATTTGAACTAGCCTCAGCTAACTAAAGCAAGATGGACATAGAGAAAGAGACAAAGAAGAGAGCCTAAGTCTAAATCCCTAAATCCTTTCAATTAATTAATTAAGGTTCAGATATGATTTGGGTTTTGATTAATTTTGCTAATTAATTAATTAAGAGGTGTTAATTAATTATTTATTTAAGAGGGATTAGAAAATACTTAAAGAAAATATTATAAGAGGGAGTCCAAATCCATTTCCCTCGACTTCATCATCATTAACAGAGGTTAACAAGCTTGATTGATTGACTAATTTATTGTTCATTTACTTAATTATCACTACTTACATTAAAAATATGATTAAGGCTTAATCCATTGACTTATCTAATTAAGCAAATAATAAATATTAGAAAAATAGGTGAGGCAAAAGTCATCTCCATAAATATACACAAAATTTTTTAGATTAATTGGATGGTTAATTAGGGAGTAATTAGGCTAATTACATTTCTATTTAAGCTTTAATTAAGCCAAATTCACTATTTAAAACCAATTAATAATAATTTTTCTAGATTATACTCTCAAATATCTTTAAAATTAACCAGTGTTTGTATTTTTTTTATTTTTATACAATTAGTTATGAATTTAGGAAGTTTCAGTTGATTTAAGTGTTTTTTATGAAGTCTGTTAATTTATTTTATTAAAATAAATCATTATAAACTCAAAATTCAATATCTTCTAATCCAAAGGTTCTTTTGACTTGAAATTTTTATGGTTGGTGTATTTTATCTTCAATTTTAATCTCTAAAAATTTCAACTTAATCTCACATATATTTTTGGTTTAATTAATAAAATTTAATTTTTACTAAAACTCAAATTAAGCTCAAATTATTCAGTAAAATTTGAGGATTTTAGGTTTGTTGGACTCATCTCAGAAAGAAGAATCCAACGAGCCTTTGTTTGCAATTTTTTATTAAGTATTTTATTTTCTATGAATTTTTAAAGTTTCAAGTGATTTAAGTAATTTTTTTAAAATAAGAAAATCCAATTTTTTCACTTAACACAATTAGCATCGCGCATAACGCCGCATGGCATGTGGGCGTGATTGGATCACGGTGCCGCATTAGCAATCGAGCAAAAAAATCGCACGTGCATAGTGACTGTGGCACGCAGTTTGATCCAAACCGTCCTATCATAGATTGGACCGTCCAAAATGCATCCGTCGATAGAAAGGCCAGGATCGTGCGATCAGTGCACAATCTAAGTGGACCGTTTTTTTTGAACAAAATGAAAAATTTAAGTGAAAACTTATCAAAATGGACTCATTTTAGTGTCAATTCAAGCCAAAAAAACTTTTATTTTATAATTGGGATGATATAAAATAAAAATGCAGGATTATCTTGGGTAGATTTATAAATCATGCAAAAAAATCATCACAAATGAAGGATCCTAAAGCCGACTATGATTTTTGAAAATTATCTCACCGAGGATGATTTCCGGCGACGGTGATGATCTGAGCACACTGTTAGGTGAGGGAAGAGGCCTTGAAATGAGCTTGGTTCTTTGCCTTCATGTTGTAATAAAATTTCCACCGATAATCATCATTTCCTTGTCGAAATCCACTTAATTTTTGTGTATTTCTCTCCAAAATGAAATGGGGATGATTGTTAATGGGTTTAGCTTATTTTGGTTAGTTAAGGCAAGAAAAGTGGCAATCATGATGGACAAATGGGTGTCCTAGCAAAGGAGAGGTGAGAGTCCTTTACTCCAAGTATTCTGATAGGAGGGGTGAGGTGATTTCACCTCCCTATAAGTCATGGTTGCCCCAACCAATCCTTGAGTTAGAAAATCTGTGTCCTTGGTGCCTATGTGGACCAATAGATGAGTGTCAAGTGGCCAAGAAAGAAAAATTACCACTTGGACAAGTGTCTTTTCTCATGAGATGCCCTCAACCCAAGGGCAAAGTGATCATTTGATATTAAATTTGATGTCAACAGATTTGAAATAAGTTAAAAGTAAGTCGGGCCAAATTTCATGTCATTTGAAGTTCATTTGGTTTAATTTGAGTCAATTTAACCAATTTGGGTCAAATTGAGTCAAAATGGGTTAGGTTGACCAATTGGTTAAATTGGGTTAAACCAAAAGTTGGGTCAAGTTTAAATGATCATTTAGATTGCATTAGTTCAATTGGTTTCAATCAATTTGGTTTAATTTAAATTTAATTAGGATTTTGGCCAATTTGATCCTTAAAGTTAAATTTGGGCTAAGTTAATCAATTTGACTCAATTGACTAAATTTATTTGAATCATGGCTTGGTTTGAGTTTGGTTGATCATTTGGAATATATTATAGGCTTTGTTTAAGTTTAATTTGTATTTGATTGGATTTTAGGTTGGTTTGACCCTTAAGGTTAAATTGGACTAAGTTGAGTTAGGTTGATCAATTGATCAAATTGAGTTTAATTGAGGATTTGGTCAAGTTCAATAATCAATTTGGAGTGAACTTGAGCCATTAGTAGCAATCACTTTAGTTTAGATTGTAATTTGGCTAGTTTGGGTTCATATGGGTTAAGTGTTGACTTGGTCAAATGCTAGGTTTGACTTGGCTTGATCCAATTTGAGTGATTGATCATCCTAGGATGATTGTTGCTCATAATGTGAGGCTTAGATGGGCTTAGTTCAATCCAATTTGGGTTGTATAAAAATTTAGCTCAAAATGACACTTTAGGTTACTTTGGGATAAGTGAGCCTAAGTTGGTCAATTGGCTTGATCAAAGCTTGATTCAGGTTTGGTTGAACTCACATATAAACTTTTGATTAAAATATAAATCTATTTGCAGGTGATTTGGAGTCAAATGAGTTTTGATTCATTTCACAATTTCAAGTCAAAAGGGTGAATATGGGTTTGACTTGGGTTAGCTTGATTTTGATTCGATGATTGAAGTTTGTGTTTATATTTAGTTTGTGATTGAAGGGTTGATTGAATCATGAAGAAAATCCAAGGGTTTGGATTGATTTGAGTTTGATTTGATTAAGTTCAAGACTTTGACTTGAAAAGGCACAAGTTGGATTTTGATTTGATTTGAGTTTTGAATTGGTTTTGATTATTTGAATTTATATTTTATTTATATTTGTGAATATAAATGAGAATATAAATGGGTTATGAGAAAATCTTTTTGAATTTGGAGTGAATTGGATTTGAAATTTGGACTAAGTCTATAAGATCAAATCAAAGGGCTTAGGAGAGATTTTGGGATTTGAATTCAATCATAGATTTCAAACATTTGATTTGAATTTGAAATTAATTTGAATTGGTTTGAAATTGGAATTGATTTGAATTCCAATTGGAAATGAATTTGGAATTGATTTGAATTTGAAGTTGGATTGAATTTGAGATTGATTTAAATTTGAAGTTGATTTGAATGTGAAGTTGACTTGAGTGAAAGAAGTAAGGATTTGGTTCAAGCTAAAGGGTAGACAGGTTTTCCTAATACCCTTAAGGCATGACCCATTTCTATGGCTAACTCTTTTAAGTCTTTAGAGTTAGGTTAAGTGTTCACCTAATCACTAGAAGTGTCTTAAGATTAAAGAACTCTTAATATCTAGAGGAGTCCTTATGCTTAGGACGAAGAAGTTGAAAGCTCACTCCAAAAGTGAGGTCAATAATACTACATATGATCTAGGGATTAGGGAGTGAGTCTTATTTCATAGATTCATTTCCTAAAAATGCAACAATCCAGCCATTTTGCATTCATACAGCTTGACATCATGAATTTAAAATGTGCTTAGGTGGTGTTAGTTGATAGCTTCTCCAGGTAGGTTGTAAGTCTAGAAGAGTCAGAGATATGTTAGTTCCCTCAAGTGAGGAGAATGACTAATGATTCCCAATGATAGAATTAGACCGAGCATCTGACATGTGTCAGAAGCACCTGTAGATTAGGTTCTAAAATATCATTTTTAGAAATAAGTCTTCAACCCTAGGCATTTCTGCTGCTAGAATCTTTAGATATGTAAATACATAAGAATTATGTGGTATGTATGTAATTCCTCTAATCTTTAATATCACATCAAAAGTATCATCATTATTTATTTTTTAAAAGTAAAATATATATTTTTAAGCATAGAAAAGTATTAGATAAGTAAATATCTAAATTTAAGAGTTGAATATTTAAATACATAAGAATTGTCAGTTATGTACGTAAGTCTACCTAAATAAATATATTAAATTTTTGCAGTCTTCTGGTTTCTATCGCGCGATTTCTACGATTCTTTTGCAAAGAGAAGAAGCTGAAGCGGAAGAGGCTGCGAAATCTAGACGGCGTCTGTCTCAGCTCTCAGTAAGTTTGGTTAGCCTCCGCCTCTTGCTGGAAGGCCACTGTCGTCTATCATTTTCTGGTATGCGGCGTTCTGTTCCATCGCTTTTAATGTGTATGATTGAAACCTAGCTTTTTATTTTTTGGGTGGTAGAAAACCTAGCTTTCTTTTGTGCCGTGTTTTTTTTTTTTTTTGAATTAGATTCTGTGCCCGAAAACATAGAAATCCGTAGCATCAATTGTTATTTTAGCATTTTTTTCGCTCTTGAACAAGTTTATTGCAAGCCAAAACAGAAAAAAAAAAGTAGCGAATGATGTGTAGTGGTTGATACGATTAAGATTTTGTTGTTATAATTATGTGCAATCTGTTGATTTTTTTTGGACGTTTAGATATATTAAGGGCACAAGATTCTGTAGAGTCTAAAATTAATTTATGTGTGACATGATTATCAGTTTGTAGATGCGATGAATCTGCATTTAACCATGTAAACAATTGTAGATTTGATTGTTTTGCCTTTTTTTATGCATAAACATTAAGGTACAACACACATAGCTTAAAATTCCTTATAATTGAAAGCTATTCTTCTTTCGTTCCTCTATCTTTTCTCCCGCATCTTGATTTTCTCTCTGTTGTGTTTTCTGAAATGCAAATCCCAAGGAAATTTTCATGTATATTAATAAGTATCTTTAGTTCAGGTTGGGTCAACTATATGCTTTTATTAAGTAGATCAAGGTATATTCTGTCATAATATGATGAAACTCTAGGGTTATCATCAAGTTCATTATCATTTGCTCTACTATTTACTCTAATCTAAAATTAGTAAACTCACTCTTTTCTAAATTAATTTTTGCTATTATAAGCTGAGCATTTAGTGCCCATTGAATAGTCTTAATTGAAAAAAAAAATTCTCTCTTGGTCAAAAAGAATACTCAATAACAATGGATTTTGTTATGGGGAATCTACAATCAGATCATATAGTATCATAAGATGAGAATGAAATTTTTGAGTAGTATATTATTTTTGATACAAACTATCTTTTTGAAATTTAAGTAAAACCACTCACCTCATAATAGAAGAGCTAGGCACCAATTTTTGAAGCACACTGAAGCTCATTAAAATATTTTATCATTTATTTGCATAAAACCTTTAAAAAAATTTATTTCAAAATTACAAAATCTTGGGCTGCTTTGCCTACAAGGCAAAGTCGGAAGTCTAGTTTTAAAGTCCAATCTTTCTCATCACCAGGATTAGAATGTTGAAGTTCATACTCTGGTAATATTCAAGCAATAACTTTCAAACAAATATGATTAGGGAATGATTTTAATTTCTATCATCGATGCAATCAAGTCAACTCACAATCAATTACTAATTGTGAATCTCATACATATATTTTATCTTTCATTTGTATAAGGCCTTTAAAGCCTTTAATGATATGACAACAGTCCTCTATGTCATGACTATCATTCTTTTGGAAGATGTAATATTTGAATGGATAATGAGTAGATGCGTTATTTGCATCAACAACGGTTGGTAGAAGTACTTGTTAGGGGCATCCGCAATCTTAGTAAGAGTATAGTTTGGATACCTCAAATGTTGAAGCGAACTCTCCTTTTTGGAAGAATCATAGGTCATCATTCCCTTATCTCACTTTTTGGGCGACCCTGATGGTGTCGTTGGTTATATGGTTTCTCATCCAACTTATTTCAATGTTAATACTATTTGTTCTATTGACTTTGAGGATTTCTTAGTGAATCCTTTATGAGTTTGTAACAAAAAGGCTTTGTAGTTGAAGTCACACGATTGCATTCTTCATATTAATGCAATTATTGGCTTATTCCAATAATTCGACCAAGGTTTTGGTTGCTATGAGCTGGGCGCTTAGCTAAGAGGATCTTCATGAATGCCTTGAGTGATTGTTGTCCGAGCAACATGTAACAAGTCTTGCTCATGGACAACAATTTATCAGAATGACTTCCCAAACTCCTGGCTCAATTTCAAGAGAGCTTGGAAGTTCTTTAGCGAAAATTGAGCTGTAAATTGCTGCTTGAAGATTTGTTTTGGCCCATCCAAGTATGTAAAGTGGAATTTAATATACTTTATGTGTGATTTGAACCCAAGACTTTAGCAACAATTTTCGATGGCCCTTACCCTTGATGTTAGATAAGGATGTTATGTTTATTGGAGAAAGATGGGTGAACCACCATAGTAATAGTACCTTGGAAGTAGTAAAGAGCAGATGGTTTTCTGCTATATAATTGATAATGATAAAGAAATATTTGACTTAAAGTTAGTGACTTGATCGATTGGATCTTTCTTCCCTTTCTATGAATATAATACTGACATCTTAACTTTGGCGATGGCTCTTTCTTCTTAATATGGACCAACATTTATCAACTGATCCTCATACTTTGTTGGTCAACATGTGAGATGAGTCTCATTTGTGGTTCCTTAAGGAGTTGGAGCAGTATGCTACATGCTTATTCTAGGGATTATTTTTAAAATAGGCTTAGTGTTAATCTTAATTAGCCGTTTAGGTACCAAAAAATTTTATTTAGCAAATAGGTGTCAAAACGACGACGCGAAGCGACGTGAGCGTGCCGGCCGCTTGACTGACGAGACCGTCGAGTGCCATTAAACGACGATGGCGCAGCGCTGCTGCCGCCGTCTGCGACGACGACTCATCACCGTTATGGCAAAACCCGTGAGCTCCCGGATCTACTTTCCCTTTATTCCTGCTCGCCGCCGCGTTCCGCCATCGCCCGGCCAGATCTCAAGAACCGGCACCACCGGCCAGGAAGCTTCGTCGCCGAGAGGTCGCCACGGCCTATTTCGCAAACAAACCGTAGCGATTTTATTTCTCTTTTCTTCCAAACGTCCTTCCTCACGGATTTCAAGAACCGCGCACGCCACCGCTAGGGAGGTTCTTCTGTGGAGAGCTCCCGCCATCCGTCGAGTGCGCGGCCGAACGGATATTTCTTCGTCGATGCCGACAGGTAATTTTTTTGCAACTTGTGATAGATCTAGAAAATCGTTTGAGTTATTTAGCTACATTTGTAATTCTTCCTAATGCGACACTTATCTTTTGTTTAAAAGATCTAGCAAAATCTCTTGAGTTGTCAGTAAAATTTGGAATTTGTGAATTGAAATGGGTATTCAAATTATTAGAAAAATTATTATTCATGTATCAGATAGTATAATGAACTTGTTCAATTTGTTTATGAATTGGATCGACTTTCATATAATGGAGTTTTCATGTGATGATATTTAACCAAGTTATGTTACTTTATTTTTGGGATTAAAATATTATTGGTATATTTTAATTAATTATTTTCTAGAAAACAATTAAATTAATTTCAAAATGATTGTAATAATGACTAAATATTTAATCGATAAGGAAAACATTATAGATATTTATACAAAATTTATTTTTTATATGATTTAGTATTTTTATATACCAATGTAATATGTTATGAAATATGGTTATATTGGCCCAGAAGACTAGAAGTTTATTAAATTTATGAGTTATTTGGATCTCAAATAAATTTTATATATTTTATTTTTACAATAAAGATGATTTAATTATAGTAATTAAAGTATTTATTATGTAATTTTAATTTTATATTTTACTGATTGTAGATGTTAATTTGGTTCTCTGGAATTTTAGTTTTTACTTTTATGCTTTGATTTGAATTAGTTGTAGATTTTTACACTGTAAGATGAATAGTAATGTATTTTAGTAGGGAACTATCAATAAATCTCTAGTTACCTAAAATAGTAGGTAACTTTACTAGAATTATGATTTTGCAAAAAACACAACGCGATATATATCTTGAAATATTTTTCTCCTACAAGGGGAGAGGAAGAATTCTTATGTTGTTGTTAGTTGAATATGAGTTCGTAAACTGCATACTTTTATTATGATGAATGAATGTTGTTGATAATTTCTTTCCAACCTACATTGGTGGAAAAAATCGACCAATGCATATCCCACGGGCGACTAACTTGGGGTTACAAAGGCGAATCATGAGATCATTACGCTGAATTCATACAATGAATTCATGTGTTAATCTTATGTTTCCTATCGGTGGATTTATCGCTACATATTACCGCGACGGCGATGTGATTCGATACTCAATGCAGCGTCGGTGCAACCCGTTGTAATTTATGTTGAAGTTTAGAGTTCGGGTGGAAAGAGATATTTACCAGGAGCATCGCGAAATTAGTGATGAATTATCACTGATTGCATTTAAAGCCGCAGAACCGTGACGCGCCGCGGCCCACCGAACCGGTAATGTGGCACTAGTTCTCGCAATTGGGGAGTGATGTTCGGTGACGGTGATGGGTATGAAACTACTTGCAAACAAGATAATGATGACGGGCGATAGCGAGATGAATCTTCTTTAAGGGCAAATATCCATATAACAAGAAACAGTTATTAATGACTACCGCCAAGCCAAACAGAGAAAGATTGCTATCTAACAACGAGTATATTCATACGCTCAAACAACCAGAATGGGATGAAGATGAAACATTTGATGGGCCTTCGCCAACTCAGAAAGTCATTGAATGAATCAGATGAAGGAATGTGCTTTATTGATAAAAGCGTTGCGGTTGTTTGGTATCATAAACAACGCCCGATGTGATCTATGCCTCAAATAAATCCAAGTTCACCATATTATGCAGAATATACGGCACACGCGGGTCGCAGAAAGCGACATCGACTAAGATTTTGTAAGTCAATATGTGTGTATTGATTTTTCTTATATTTTACATCGAACTATGATTTCATACCGTGCGTTTCGCTCGATATGGCATCACACGCGCTTATGTTCAAAGAGTGGCCGGTGAAGCCCTGATTCATGACCGCATTACGAATTGGATTGATCAGGTGTCAGATGCGCAGATATTCGATAGATCACCACCTTCGACAAAGATTCGTGGAGCGGTCTTCTCGCACCAACTCATTCCATTTGCCCATTGGCGATGACGGCCACACCGCGGATGTGCCATGATCTCAGATCAGATGACGGCCCACCTATTATTGGACCGAATGTTGTTGGTGGGGGGCGCATCGGCATCGTGATTGGCTGATGAGTTGATAGGAGCACATCTTGAGCCGCATCGCCTATCACGATCCGATCCACCGACATCACATCGAGTTGAATGGGGAAGCGCACGCACGACTGCTTGCCTCTACGGTGGTGCGGACGCATGAGATTCTTTTTGGGACCGCTCGAGCTTGCTTTAGCATCTCGAGCTTACATTCTTTTGCGATCGCTTATGCCGACACTTCGCGGTGTTGGAGATTCACCTACGTGATGCCTACCGGAGGATCTTGACACGCTCGTGAGAGTTCTCATTAGAGCGGCGCTTGCTCATTTGCGAGGAGCTCCATGAGGCAACGGGCCGGCGCATCGAATATGACCGGTTGCTTACGCATCGCGGTATGGGAGCATGTTCATGTCGCAGACGACGCATATTCCGCACCGGCTGCATACGATGGTGTGTCATTTGGAATGAAGGGTTTGTCCGAGAGGTGACGCCAGCCCATATTAGAGTTTATCGAGACGAGCTAGATGACCTACTGCAGAGTCGTATGTTTTTTGTATGTGCATAATTTGACAACTTTGTATGTAAAAGAACCCTAATATTCATCTAAAACAACACAGTGATATGGAGCCATACGGATCTCGACTGCACGCACGCGCAGAATATGCTTGTGGATGACATATGGTTTTGAGTACCTCCGATTAGTTGGAAACGAGTTGGCACCTACGATCGTGTGCTCGAACACGCCTTCCACTACGACGAGGTTGAACCCAGTCTTCTCGCGGCGAGTGGATGGTCGAGGAAAGCAAATGGGTCATTTACCACCGCATATATTGCAGGAGAGCAGGGGAGCGGTGGTGGTAGACTCTACCCGGTGGGGTGCCATTAATCGATACGAGATGGTACGGTCTACATCAGATATGCCGGGCGCACCCACTGCCCAAACACTTATTACCCTCGAGCCCCGGAGATCGACTCATGGTAAGCCAAAGATTTCTTAACGTGATAATCATTTTTTTAATTACATCATAATACGGTCAATAACGCGTGAGACATATCAATGAATCGGATATATTCAAACACTATTTTGGGAGGCGATGACACGAGATGCGAATCAATCAACGAGTATGAGGGTCGCAGAGACTTGCACACAAACATGTATATTCGATGACGGACACCAAGATTCCGGTTCTCAGCCGCGGGTCGGATGGCCCTGTGATGGATATTGGTCCATCATCTCCACCAGTGGTCGGACCATATACGTATACATTTACGCCATCACGATTCTGCACTGTGGATCTATGTGGCCAGTGATGCACCTCGCAACAACCGCCTCCTACGTATGCCTCCTCATTCCATATGACACCCCTGCATTATGATCGATCAGTTACTCGCAACAACCATCCGACCAAGCTGAACCGAGGACCAAGAATGGAGCATCGCCGAGACCGCCACGAACCACCATTATACACTCGGTAGTGATGCGACGATCGTAGATCATCGGAGATAGTCGATGTACTATTATATTCTCATTCATGCTAGATCATATTTTGTTATGTGTACTTCGTGGCTATTATATGAAACAAGTAAATCTTTTGTTTTTGTTATTTTCTTTCTGGAAATAATTTATTCATTTTACTATGTATTTCATTTATCATGTGGAAGGAAATTTGGTGTTAATCTCATGTTCTAAAATGCTATTGTCGTTCTTAGCTTTAGAGTACCTTTTGAACTTTCTAAACTTTTTTTTTCTAACAGCATCATAGGACTTTATTAGGTTGCCTTCATGTATGTTAAAACATCATCGTTTCAAATAAAAGGCATCCTGATACTTTCACGTAGTTTGAACCGGCAGCTCTATTTTATTTATAGTAGGAGGCTTCAATGAATGAGTATCTAGGTTAAGTCACTAAAGTGTCATTCATGGGGAAATTTTCATATGCTATTCTGTTTCGATTCGCATTTTAAAAAAAAATTAAGAGCGGCCGTCCGTCAAACGACGACCGCGACGCAGGTGTTGGCTGGGCCACCGCTTGATCTGACGACTGTCGGTAGCATAGTCGTCAAAACGGACGACCGACGCCATGTGGTTTATCGCTCCGCCGTCTTTGACGACTACTATTTTACTAAATAAAATTTTTTGGTGCCTAAACGGCTAATTAAGATTAACACTAAGCCTATTTTAAAAATAATCCCCTTGTTCTATCTGCAAGTAGCATTCAGCCTCAACACAACCCCTTGATAATAAATTAACTTAATTTTCACAAGTACTAGGATAGAACAATAATAATAGAAGGGAAAACAAGAAGGTCTTTGAAAGGGAAAGATAAACTTTTACTAGGAGAACTTTCGAAGGCTATGAGTTGCTTGAAATGCTCAGATGGTTTATAAATGAGGTGGTGGCTCCCATTTATAGGCCTCCACCTCCCTTAAGAAAGTTTCAAAATTATATTACTACAATATTTATGTGTAGAAAACTCTAGAAGACTCTACACTACTCCTAAGTATACATAATAATCTAGAGAGTTCGAAAGACTCTTTGATCATTTTCTGCGGGTTGTCGAAAATTTCTGTAAAGTAATCTAAATACGCTTTTCTCTGTTTGACGCTTTAATCTAATTCCTGTAAAATTTGGGAGTATTCCATTTCCCTTTAGTGTTGTAGAACGAAATACGCTCAAAACGCGATTTATTAATCGCTGAACTGCTGAGCCATGAGCTGAAAATTTTGCCACGGAAATTTTTTTTCTTTGTGAGATGAGCTGAGGCTCTGAAAATTTTATTTTTCTTTTAATTTTTTTTTCTTTTGGGAGGGCTGATTGGGAAATTTTTTTTATTTTTTTAATTTATTTTTTAATTTATTTAAATTGATGATAAATAATTCACGATAAATAAAAAAAATAAAATAATTATTAAATTTTTCTTTATTTAATAAAAAATAATTAAAGTATAAATTATTTATTAAAGAAAAATTATTTAATAAATAAATATTAAATCTTGATGAATAATTTATTTAATAAAAAATCTTATTAATTAATTAATATTTAATATAGTAATAAAATTATATATATATATATATATATATATATATATATATATATATATATATATATATATATATATATATATATATATATATATATATTAAATTTGGGTCATTATGTTAGTATAAAATAATAATATTCAAATAATTAATATCTTAGAAAATTTATAAATTAATTACTAATAATTAAATATTAGAAATAAATTTTATTTGTATTTGATTTTATTTTAATATTTTAGAAAATTTGTAAATTAATTATTAATAATTAAATATTTGAAATAAATTTTATTTGTATTTGATTTTATTTATTTTTTTAGTCAAGAAAAAATTTTATTTATAATTTATCTATATTTTATTTGATAATATTTATTTTTAATTGAATAAGGTATTCGTAATACAAATATTTACTTTATATTCATCCAACTAAATATTAAAATACGGTATTTACTTTACTTTACATACGCTCAACCAAACGTAAAATATAGTATTTATTTTACATAACCAAACAATCAGAAAGATTCGATAATTGTATTCACTTTACACTGTATTTCACTTTACACTGCATTCTAAATGCAGGCAACCAAACAGCCCCTAAGTAGCTATAAGGTTTTAGAGAATTCTGAAGTCTTAAAGAATATTATTTTAACATTCAAAATATTTTGAGATTTTCCGGACTAGGCTTATCTAGGATTTCTTGTAACCATTTGAAATATCATGGCTTCATTTAAAGATGGTTCTAATAGATCCTCTTAACCATGCTTTTCTCAAGATGCATTAAGAATTGTGATTAACCTTTTTAATCACTGATGGGTGTGACATTCTCCCCCACTTAAACTCATGATGCCCTTATCGCAGTTTCTCTCGGTGTGTTGCTGCCGGGTCATCTCCTTAAGTTGCCATGAATCATCCTTAGATTTCCATTTGATCCCTTTCATCAGTGCACTAGGGATTTACCGTCCCACCTTTTGGCTTTGTTCATCAGCTATGTTACGTTCCTCTATTGGTGGTAGATTCTTGAGTAGCCCCATAGGCCAAACATCTTTGAGAACTATCAATTACTTCTTTAGCATGTCCTCTTGGGATTATGGCCCCATTAAAAAATGCTAAGCGATTATCCTCATTCTTCTGGTTGCCTTCCTTAATTGTAAAATTGACTACATTTTTTATCTTTTCTTGGTTGCCCTAGTTATTGGTACTCCACCAGCCTTATCACACTCCATAATGCACAAACTGTTGGTGAAGGGCATAAGGAACACCTTTGCTTGATCTAAGAAGTTCATTGCTAGGATGACTCGGTAGACTGAGCCGTAGAGTTGATCTTGTTCCCATGTTGGTCATCACTTCTTGAGATTTGTCTTAGATAGGTTAAGCTATAGAGTTGATCGCCTTGATGGAGCCTCCTCCATCATTCACCTTGATTCCCAACCTTAGTGCATCTTCAATGGAGATTAAATTATTGGACTCGTTGGTATCCACCATGCCTTTGTGATCTTTTTACCACAATCATCCTTACAAAGAGTAGCCCCTTAGCTTAGGTCTCAAGGGTTGTTGGAATTGCATTGAGCATCTACATCAAGATCATGTAAATAGCCATATTACCTTCCTTGACTTCCATATTCTCTTGATGGCTTGTTGGAGTGAGCTCAAAACATACTTTTGTGGGTAGTCCCTTGCCCAATGAGGTCTTCCACCAAGGAAGTAATTAGTATGGGGCTTACTTGAACCCTTATTATATTTTGGCTTGTTCTTGTCCCTATCCTTAGTGAATTCTTGGCATGAGTCAACTTTGCATTGACTCATATCTTCCCCACTATTGGCTTTATCTCTTTTATCCATGGGTTTATTAGTGAACTTCTTAGTGTAATTGATCAAGCTCTCCGCCATGACTATGAAAGTGGCAAGATCTTGTACTCCATGTATTGGAGCCTATTTAAGAGGTTGAAGAGAACATTCTTATTGAATAAATCAAAGATCTCAAGAATTAGGTTTGTGAAAGTCTTGATATATTCACAATTGACCCTAACAATTTAAGCCCCCGTAAATGAGCTCAAGCTTCATCCTTAACATTCTTAGGATAAAATTGAATGTTAAGGGTTTTTTTTTTTTTTTTTAAATTGCCAAATGTAGGCATATAGCACATACCTTTCTCAACATATCACCTTCTCCTCTACCATAATTTGGTTGTATCGGTGAGATATAGGGCCGTAAATTGGATTGGTGTCTTCAGCCATGATGCTCATGTCCCCAAAATATTTTGTTATTCTTACAAGAAGATATCAACTTCCCGAGTATTATGTGATCCCCCAAAACTTTTAGGCTTTGGCATCTCAATTCGCTGACCTCGCTAGCACTGTAAATGGATGTTGTCGTCATTGTGCACATGCATGGAGCCATATCCCCACATATGGTCTTAATGTGTGCAAGCATCTCACATATCTTTAATTCGTGAGCTTGACGTATCTTGTTGAGTTCCCCTACGAACCTCTCGTTCATCTTCTCCATATCCATTAAGGGTTCTTCTAGTTGGAGTAGTACGCCCCTTATTACAAATGGATGGCGGAATTCTGCTCCTCCAAGCCATTCACCACCCTCTTGCGTCGATCATTCATTTGGGCTGTTATGTCATCATGACCTCCTTCACCTAAGATAGGCATGAATATAAGTTTGAAATTATGTCTTTGGACTTTCCTCTTTGGCTTCGATGCAGTAGGATCACATTGTTTCTTATGAGTTATGATTTTAGCCTTGTTATGATGACTCCATGTTTGGTTTTAGACCCAACAATTTGATCCTTATTATTTCTTGTCATGAAATAATTCTCTTCAAGCTAACTGTGCAGCCTTAATACAATTCTTTGATGCTTAGTTTGTCTAATTTTTACAAGCATTGGTTAAAGTAGTAAGAATACCATAGAAAGCAAAAAAGGACTTTGAAAGGTAAAGTATTCGTACTAGGAGAGCTTCACAAGGCTATGAGGTGCTTCAATTGTTAAGATGGCTTACAAAAAAAGGTGGTGGCTTTAAGTATTTACAATATACTAGAGAGTCTTAGAGACTTTCAGATTATTCTCGAAGAATCTAAAAGATTCTAGAGCATTCTAAAATATTTTTATAATATTTAAAATCTTTGAGATCTTCTAGAGCCTTTCCTCAAGATACCCGCAAAGTAGTGGGCATCAATGCATAACAGATATACTTGATTAATGTGCACGAAAAGAATGAAGATTAGCTTGTGAAAGTGCTTAGATATATTGTAGATTATTTTGTTAAACGATTCTTTATATGTTCTATTTCTCCAAAAGTAGCATAGTCGTTAGGTTGCTTGTTGTCCAAAGTTTTCTGATGGTTGTCATGATGATCTATTTTCTTATTGTTGGTCTTCAACATAATTCATGTTCATTACACTAAAGAAGATGTTTGGACAAAAAAATATTTGTGGTAGAGTTCTAAGATCTTATTAATGAAATTCATTAAGATTGATGTGCCACAAGAAAGAGAAGCTAGCTCTTAATGAATCTCTTAGAAAATTGATTTACAAAGAAATCGATGGAACCAATTTATGCTAAAAAAGGCAAATCAAATTGCATTAATAGAGAAAGAATTTATGAAGAATTTTAAAGAGAATTCTTGCTAGATTTAGTGTGATTTTTCACATAAAATTTCATGTACATGTGTCCCAATAGTAATCCGTTATTTATAGGTGAGGTCTAGGGTCTTACAAATTAGTAACATAGGACAATTACACAGGAAATTAATATGTTAAGCTTGCTAGCTAGCCTTGAATGCAATTTTTGGTTAAAGGAATTGCGGGTGAGTTTTCTCTGTAATTTTTAATGAAAATCTTTGGTTGGCCAATGACTTGTCAGGGCAGGTTGACTAATTGTTTGGGCAGTTGGTTTAGATTAGTGGGTGTGTGACTTCACGATTCCCTTGGGCATGTTCAACAACTGAAACTTGAGGATTGAGTTGGAGTTAGCTCTTAAGTGCGTTGTTAGAAATTCTATTCTGGTTAGCTTGAGGTTTTAGGCTACTTCAACTTTAACAAGTTCTAATTTGCAGAAGGTTTAAATATGTTCATGCTTATTGACCCAATTTAGATACTTGTTGTGACTTGAATTAACTTGATTCATGCGAGTATGGGTGTACAAAAGTTTTAACTAATGTAGTTCCTAATACTTTGTTATTGTGTCGGATAAGGTTAACGATGATGAAGATGATGACTATATTTTGTGGAGATAATTATGCTTTGAATTTCATTATATGCCTTCTTTATCTGCCCTTCAGGCAGTCCTTTTCCTTTATTCTCTTAGACATACGCATAATCCACCTTTCTGCCATTGGTTCCAAAATCGCAATTGCATGTGGCATGACAATGTTAGTCCTTCATAATCATTGAAGATCTAGAGAAGATGAGCTAATCTTGATCTTATTCTTGTTATTTTTCAGTAGTCTTGAATTGATTTTATGATGCACTAATGCAAGCTTGTTAAATCTAACATTGCAGGTGACCAAGGTTGATTTAACAACCCTGTTACATACATTATTATAGCATATTCCTCTTTTTTGTTCTCTCATTTTCTAATTGTTCGTATTTTGGCCTGAACATTTTGGTTCAGAAGCAGCGCCTGTTCCAATGGCAGCACTTCGAGCATTTTGGAATAGTCCGGTGGGCCCTAAAACGACACATTTCTGGGGACCTGTTGCCAACTGGGGTTTTGTTACTGCTGTACTATTACTATATCCTTTTGTTGATTAGTTTTATATACTGTCTTAATATTGTAGCTTATTTATAATACTAGTGCCATTTTAAATATTGAAAAAAGAAAAGTCATAATCCAGCTGCCTAAAAATAAATATTTGTGCAAAGAATTATATTTGTTGTGTTGAAAATTCATAAAAGGAAATTTACATACATAACACACAATTCTTATCATTTACATATCTAACACTTAAAGTTTGATATTTGCAAATATATCCCTTTTTTATATATATGAAAGTTACATTCACTTAAAAAAAATTTAATGATGGTGTTATTTTTGATGTAATATTAATGAATTAGGGTTTTTTATGTAAATATGAAAGTTTAGGTGTTAATATGTAAATATATAAGAATTGTGTGCTTTGTATATAAATGCCCCACTTAATAAAGTCCTAGTAATTTGAACTATGCAAGAATCTGAGATGATTAATGTGCAAGTTTGGAATAATAATTCAGACGTTTAGGAAGAGTTGAAGATGTACTTTTTTTTACTTTGCCAAGTGCAGTCTCTATGTATTGATCATATCGTGACTAGCAAATAAATTACTTAATTTTCATGCATGTGTTGAATCTAAAGCTCTCCTGATGGTCTTCCCCAGATTATTTGAGATGCTTTTTGTTATTTGTGTAGGGTTTTTGCAGTCATTTTGATGGGCCATGTCACTTGACATTTATGTTCCCATAATAATTTATTTGATACTAATGCTAGGAACATTTTTTAATCAACTTGGTGCCATAATTGTGCGATATTTTGTCACTGCATTAAAATGTAAAAGGACAATTGATGTGGTTCCTATTTGATTACATTGTTACCTGCCCTTGACTAATCTACGATTTATTCTTCACTGCTACTGTAGCATTCTGAGATTCCTATCTGCAGTTTATCTTAGAATGTAGTTCTTTATCAGTGATTGTGGCTATGTGTGAATCAGTGTGATTAATTGGATATATACCTTACAATTCTACCTGGACCTTTTTTGTGGTTGAAGCTTATTGATCTTTCTGGCTGGAATATACAACAAATTCCCAAATTCTAAATGTTTTTGTCAGATGCAATAGTCTATAAATAAGAGAGTTCAAGTCATGTAAAAATCCACTTTTGCTTTAACGAAATTCTAGTTTTGTGAATGTGATGTTCTCTTCATTCTTTTGAGACTTAGTTCTTATCGAGTATGAAGATTCAAAGTCTGCTAAGATATATGGTCTCTTTATTGTAAGTTGGAGGATTATTTAGTTTATGCTTTTCCTTATGTTTCTATTCTTTCTTTTAATTAGTAATTTTTTGAGGTTATAGTCTGTATATTTTTAGATTTAATACATATTTGACTTCATTTAGATGCATGATCTCTAAAATACTTTGTTTTCCTTAATTTTTTTCTTGCAGTTGATTTTTTTTTACGAGATCAAAGATTTTCACTAGAAATTGAAATCTATTTCTTTATATTAAACATGTTAGTGGTAGCTAATAATTTGTGTTAGCTAATTTGATTCCTGCATGTTTTCTTTTGCATTTGTAGCATTAAATTATTTGCATCCAATTAAAATTTTTTTGTAAAAATAAGCATCACATAACTTTTCATTTGATCAAGTACTACTTTGTATAACAGCTTTACATTAGAGTACCCTATGACATCTAATAGTAGATATGATACTGGAGCTTAAGATGGTATGATAATGTCAATTAAATGTGAGATAATTACAGGCTTAGTCAAGAAAATAATTAAATGATGTAATGTAAACAATTTCAGTTCAATTATAATTATAGATAATTCCAACGTGACTATTATGATGTTAAATAATATTAGCTTACGTGTGGTATAATCTCAAGGAATTTTCAAATTGATTAAGTGACATAGATGATTACTTCAGAATTTATGGCATATTTGATTCCCAAAAAGTTACATTTGCTTTATCAGAACTAGTAGGGCATGCTTAATATTTTTTTGGTGAACTATTGTATTTATAACAAAATTTATATGTAGTATGTTTGGATAATCTATAAGATTAACAAATTTTATGGCCAAATTTTATTTGCTTGGAGAGTATTCTGTTATCATCATGTGTTTTATTGAAGGTCTCTTAGACAATAAATTAAACATGAATTAAGCCTTAACAGGACACAATGGAGAAGAAGGATTCATGTATCCGACCCTCACACGGTGGGATAAAAGCTTGTTGTTGTTGCTATAAGCTTTAATTCTCCAAGTATATTAGATGAGACTTTATATAGAACTTTAGAGGTTTAGAAATATTACAATTTTCCTATCTGAATTACCACATATATGCTTAATATATTTGAAGAAAAATCATTAGTATCTCTTTTAAAGCTTGTCAAACCTACATCAACACAACAATCATGTATGGCCATTCTCATCCTTTTGATGAAATTATAGTTTTTTAATATTCTTTAAATGATATAGTGTATGTAGATAATGATTTACAATTACAATATAGTCCCCCAAATCTATACTAGAATCTATTCTTAAGAACATGTATTTAAAATTAAGCAAGAGTTAAAATCAAATTTATAGTTGAGCTAAGATCATACTTAAATATAAATCTGAATTAGAATATAAATTTGAAATTTAATTTTAATATGATATATTTATGAAATTGTTGATAAATCATATGAAAAATTTGATAATGTAACTCATTATAAAGGTTCTAACGAAATTGACTCTATAAGGTCAAATTAAAATTATTTTTTTGCATGATTCATGATTTCTTGATTTATAAATTTACAAAAAGAATGCTGTTAGAAAAAGCCAAATTAGGCCGTTATATCTGGTAGAATCTAAAGTTTCATAAATCATCATAAATAATCTTCAAGTCATTTGGGTTAGTTTTCTTAAAGTAAGTTGTTCGGACTTATGTTTGACACATTACTTTTAGAAAAAAAATTATTGAGCATATAAAAAATATCAATTTTAGTTTTCTTCGTCATTCTTTTCTCTTTGAGATCTATGAGGAAAATAGTAGTTATTTCAATATTATTATTCGCATCACATCATTTTTTATTGGTCTGCCCAAGTCCATAATATGAGATTTTCTTTTGTGAAGGTGCGATTTGAATTTAAAACGTTGGCAACAACTTTCAAGGCCCTTACTATTCAGAAAAATTATCACCCACACATGCATCACATCATGTTTCACCATCTATTAGTCATATGTATGATTTACATGAAAAAATTTGCAAGAAGCTTTCCATTAACTGTGACAATTATAAATCTATTGTAATTGTTATTAAAAATGCATAGATTTCAAAGAAGAAAATGCATGATTCAAACGAAGTCAAAAAGATTTTTTTAAAGTAACTTTATGAAATTAACTCCAAGAATATTTGGGCTAGAAAAAGCCATGCATTATATTGAGATTGGCGTTATTCTCATTCTTAGTGTATCTGATTTTGACTGTTTACCCTAAATTGTTAATTATGTCTTGGATTATTCTCTTCTTCCATCTTCTCCTCCTAATTTCAGATTCAAAACATCGTCAGTTTAATTTTCAAATATAAATCAATTTCAGGCAGCCATTCTCAGTGGCGAGAAATTCTAACAATAATCCCAGAAATGTTAGTGGAATATTGGATACAAAATCATTGGAGCCAAACTTGATGCTTGTCTGTCTTGTGGCTGAGATATGTGTCTAAAATCTCATTTGAGGCATACAAGTAACAACTATGGCTTAAAGTAAAATTTTAGTTTCATGATATGAATCCTTTAAATCATTGTGTTATCTTGGGGCGTCCACAGAAGTGGCCTGTATGGTTTGAATGATGAAAAAATGTCACAAGAACCACATGGCCTTTGGTGCAGTGTTAAATAAGTAAGGATTCTCACATTATGGATGGATGCGGGCAAAGAAGTTAGTTCATGAAACTAGAATTAGGTTAGGATCTTGGAATATAAGTACTCTTACAGGTAAATTAATGGAAGTAGTAGATATTATGGTTCATAGAAAGATAAATATTTTATGTGTTCAAGAAACTAAATGGGTTGGGGAGAAGGCTAAGGAGATTGATAGTTTAGGTTTTAAACTTTGGTATCCAGGTAGAAGTCGAACAAGAAATGATGTAGGTGTGATTATAGATAAAAGTTTGAAAGATAATGTTATAAATATTAATAGATGTGGAGATAGAATTATAGCTTTAAAGATTATTGTTGATACTAAGATTATCAATATTATAAGTATTTATTGTTTCTCGAGTAGGTTTGGATGTAAGCTCAAAAGAAAATTTTTGAAATGAATTAGAGGGATTAATACAAAGGATACCTCTTGAAGAAAAAGTATTTATTGGAGGAGATTTAAATGGACTTGTTGGTAGAGTGGTAGAAGATTTTAAAAGTATTCATGGTGGTTATGGATTTGAGTGACTAATGAAGAAGGTATATATAGATTGTCTTAACTTATGATTTTGTAGTTCTATACTTTATTTAAGAAAAGAGATAAACATATTATTACTTATAAAATGGATCTAAGTAAAACACATTGATTATTTTTGATAAGAAAAATATATCGTTTAGATTATAAAGATGATAAGGTCATTCCAAGTGAAAGTTTAAGAATCATCGATTGTTAGTTTTAGATTTTAAGATAAAAGATTATGGAAAAATAAATCAAACTATTGTCCAGGATTAGATGAGAACACTTAAAGAACACAAATAAAAAATATTTTAAGCTACAAAAGCTTAATATTTGGATGATGTTCATAAGGAAAATTTAATGTTATGAGAGAAAAAAGTAGAAGAGTTAAGCAAGTTCAAAAATGTCTTGGAGAATCAAGGAAAAACATCTTTTAATAAAATAGTTGGTGGTGGAGTCACAAAAAAAAGATAAGAAATAAAGCGTTGTTATAAAACTTGATTTATATATAAAACTGGAGAGGAAATAATAAAGTGTCAGAAGATTCTAAAAAAGCAATATGATGTAAAATTTAAACTTTTAGTGATTTATATAATAGATTATATATACCAAAGAAGGTGAAAGATGTATATGTAAGTTAGTCAACCAAAGAGATAGGGAAGTAAAGACTAGTTCAAATAGGGTGTAAGGATGAAAATAATAAAATATTTTTCTTAGAAAAGATATTAAAAATAGGTGGATGAGGTATTTTGATAAACTTTAAATGAAGGATCCGAAAGTACAATTGATTTTAGAACTTTAATACCTAAACAAAATAGAATTTTATTTTTATCGTCATATTAGTAAGTCTGAAGTTAGAGAAGCTTTAAAGAAAATGAAATATGAAAAAACAGTAGGACCTGATGATATTCCAATAGAAGTGTGAAAATGTTTAGGAGATCAAGGAATTTTTTGGCTTACAAATCTTTTTAATATTATTTTAAAGACAAAAGATGTTAGATGAGTGGAGAAAGAGTTTGTTGGTTTCTATATTTAAGAATAAAGGTGATGCACAAGAGTGTGCAAATTATAGAGGAATTAAGTTAATGTGTCATACATTAAAATTATGGGAGAGAGTGATTGAGCATAGGTTACAATGTGATACAAAAATTTCTCACAATCAGTTTGGTTTCATGCCGAGTAGATCTACTATGGATGCTATTCATTTGTTAAGAGGTTTGATGGAGAAGTATAGAGAAAGTAAATAAGATCTACATATGATATTTATTGATTTAGAGAAAGCTTATGATAAAATTTTAAGAGATTCTTTGGAGAGTTCTAGAACAGAAATGAGTTCGTATTGATTATATTCAAGTAATTAAGGATATGTATACTAGAGTTGTCACTTGTGTCCAAACACAAGGAGGATTGACAAAATATTTTCCTATTTCAATTGGATTACATCAAGGATCAACTTTAAGCCCTTATCTTTTTTGCTTTAGTTATGGATGTTCTTACTAGGCATTTACGGAAGATGTATCTTGGTGTATACTTTTCGATGACATTCTTCTTGTTGATAAGACTAGAGAGGAGTCCAAGAGGAACTTGAATTATGGAGGTCAACATTAGAGTCTAAAGGTTTTCGTTTAAGTTGATCTAAAACCTATATGGAGTGTAATTTTAGTTGTGGAAGTTAGTAGTAGTGTTGTGACATTAGGTGAACAAGTCATTAATAATGAGTGATTTAGATATTTAGATTCTATTGTTCAAAATGATGGTGAAATAGATGGAGATGTTATTAGTAGAAGAAGTTAGATGGTTGAAGTGGAGGAATGCATCCGGCTTTGTGTGATAGAAAAGTTCCACTTAAACTTAAGGAAAAATTTTATAAGATGGTGGTAAGACCGTGACTTTTTTAGGATGTTGGCTAAAAGAAACATAAGACTAAGTTAAGTGTTGAGAGATGAGGATGCTCGTGGATGAGTGGTTTACTCTTAGAGATAAAATGAAATGAGTATGTTGGAAAAAGTTGTAGCCTGGCGAGATAAGATTAGAGAGAGTCCTTAGATGGTTTTGGCGTCGGCCGTCCGATGACAGTTAGAGTAGATCATTAGATTTGCCTTATGTTAAGAAAAGTAGAGGTAGACCTAAAAAGATTTGGTTAAGATGTATAAAAAATGACCTAAGTATACTTGAATTAAATGAGAATTTGACACATAATAGGACACAATGGAGATGAAGGATTTATGTAGCCAACCCCACTTAGTGGGATAAAGGCTTGTTGTTATTGTTGTTGTGAATATGAAGTTCACTTCTTTCTTTTGGAAGTTCAATTACTAATCAAGTGTGAGGATTGAAGCATTTTGGAGGAGATGTTCTCTTTGTTCAAGTAAGAGACTTCTTGTTTAGTTTTTTTTTCTTTGTATTTTTTATTTAGTGATTGATTGTTATTAAGCACCCCAATCATTCAGTTACCCAGTTAGGAGAGTAGATGTATTAGATTCGATTTTTGTTAAAAAAGGTTGAGGTGGATCTAAAAGGACTTGATTAGGAAGTTTAAAAAATGACCTTAATTTTATTGTAATTAAATGAGATTATGATTAATAGGACACAATAGAGAAAAATGATTCATATTGTTGACCTCATTTAGTGGGATAAAGGCTTGTTGTTATAGTGATTGATTGATATTGTGTTATATGTATTTTTTATATTTGTTATATGTATGATATCTTACATACTTAGACTTTCTTGATTCTGTTTTCTTATGATTGCTTTCATTAGGTGAGCAAAATCTCTTTGCTGGAAATTGAATTTTATTTCTTTCTATTCATTAGCCGTTACCAATTGTTTGTATTAGATAGCCTGCTTTCTCATGGGATTTGCATGTTTTGTTCTTCCATTTTGTAGCATTAATTTTTTTTTTTTCATCTCATCTATATAATCTATTAAAATGAG
Source organism: Cymbidium sinense (assembly GCA_021442155.1). NCBI lineage: Eukaryota > Viridiplantae > Streptophyta > Magnoliopsida > Asparagales > Orchidaceae > Cymbidium > Cymbidium sinense. Next base: position 135,151,387 of record CM038222.1, read on the forward strand.
CATTTAATATCCTTTTATTTAATCAATCACTATTTTACATATTTGATTTGTATTAAAAACCATGGACTCCAAGACAACGTACATCAATAATTATCTATTAATGATTTCTTGCAAACATTATACACTCTAGTCTAGATACCTTTCTTTCTTAGATGATTTCTCACTATGATTCTAGAGGTAGATTTTACTTGCTTGATGTAAGCTTATCCAAATGTTTATTTATTTAGGGTTTGGTTGATACCCAAAAACCTCCAGAAATGATATCTGGTAACATGACGGCAGGTCAGTAAAAAAATTGCCTGGAAAAATTTGAAATAAATTCTCTTTCTCATAGTAATGTCCTTTTCATGGCTTTGCAGCTATGTGTGTTTATTCGGGACTCTTCATGAGGTTTGCCTGGATGGTTCAACCACGAAACTACCTGCTCCTAGCATGCCATGTTTCTAATGAGACTGTTCAGCTCTATCAACTGTCTCGTTGGGCAAGGGCTCAAGGGTATGCACATTAAACTTCAATGGAATTAATCTTATTTATGATATTTTCATCTCAGAGTATGATGTCAGGATACTAGGTATAGTAATAGTGCTTAGATGGCTGTGTTAGAATGAAAAAAATGATTATTTTGTGAGTTCCAATTAGTCCTGTTGGTAAGGATTTTTAAGTTATCATCAAAGTCTTGGGGTTTAATTTTGCAATACCATCCCACCTTACAGGCTTGCCTTACACAAACACATGATTATGGCATGCTCAAAAAATGAGGTAATGATAAAAAACCAAGGAAGATTTATATACATATCATTATAATTTTTATGTATTTACATATCTAACACTTAACACTTGAAGTTTAATCTTTACATATATATATATATATATATATATATATATATATATCACTTTCCTATGCATGAAAATATATATTTCATTTTTAAAAGTTAATGATAATGTTATTTTTTATGTGATATTAAAAATTTAGGTGTTATGGATACACATTAAAAGTAAATAAATGGTATAGGCATTAGTTATAGATAGAAGTGCTTGTGGCCCTAAAATAGTTTAGTGAGGAAGTACTTGGTTGTGATAGAGGAAAAAAAGGGAAAGAAAGTAAAAAAAAATAGTTCACTTTGTGCTGGCGATGCAATTGGGTAAACATTTTAGAAGTCATTAAGATATTGTGATTGTATTTTGCCTATATTAAATTTCATGCCTTGGCACCAATCATTTTAAAAAATTGTAAGGCTAACATTCAAATACTTAATGTAATAATGGTAAATGATGATGACTATTATTTAGATTAAAAAAAATGCTCTCTGAATCTATTTGGGCTGGTTTAAATTTTTTACAAAATGATTATAATGCTAGTATGTGTATAAAAATATTTTATTTTGTAAAAAGTCAGACAATAATTTTATTACAACTATCACACTTTAATAGATTTAATTCTAAAAGCAGTTTCCTATCATAAAAATTTAAAAAAAACAGTAGAAAAGTAGTAGCCAAATAAACTTGTGTCTAAAATCTGGAAAGTAAAACAGTGAAAAATAACCTCAAACAAACCCTTTCTATTCATTCTAGTCATCACTATATTTTTAACACCATCTTTATAAGTAAATATGTTGAAAATAATTGAATTTATGAATGGGAAGTAATTTTCATTTAGATATTAGTGTTGTTAGAATTTGTGATTAAGATTTATATAACTGCATAATAATTTAGTGATCACTGATAAAAAAATGTCAAATGCATGAATTAGGTTCCCCTCTTTTTCTATGAGCCTGGTTGGGGAAGTTGTTGATTGTAAAGTTGTTGTAAGGAAAATAATTTTTTGAAAAAATATTGTGAGTTTTATAATTTATTTATTTATTTTTTTTGAAAAAATCAATTTATAGTTTTTTAAGAGCTATCATACTCTAACAGTTTTTGTTCTCAAAAATAAATTTGTATTGCAAATTTTTTTTAAAAATAATTAAAAAGTTAATTATCATATGTAATTGTGATTGTTTTCTGAAAATCTAGAAAATTATCTTAAATACATTCTAAAATCATCTGCTGTTTCTTCCTCTTTAACAGGTACCTGGCAAACAAAGAGCCAGAAGGACAAAAGTAGCCATGGCCTGTGGGCGATCTGCTGTGCTGTTAGTCTGTTACATTTTGATTTAAGGATTAAGTGCCAATTTCTTTCTATATTTACTTTCTCTTGATCTAATGGCTGGCTTTCAGTATTTATGTGGATCGTTGCTTTTGAGTTCATCAATTGTTACCGTTATGCTTTAAGTGTTCAAGCTGTGGCTTTGAGCAAGCTATTTCTTAAAAGCAGATCAAGAAATCTCCTTTTATTAGACAATTTATTGGGGGATTTATATACATATCACATAATTCGTATATATTTACATATCTAATATTTGAAGTTAGATTTTTACTTATCTAACACTTTTCTACGCATAAAAAAGTGCATTTCACTTTTAAGAAGTGATTGATGATATTTTTGATATGATATTGAAGATTATAATGATATATATATATATATATATATATATATATATATATATATATATATATATATATATATATATATATATATATATATATAATAATAATAATAATAATAATAATAATAATAATAATAATAATAATAATAATAATAAATTTTAAATATTAGATATTTAAATACATAAGAATTGTGTGGTATGTATGTAAATTTTTCATAATTATTGACTTCTTTTGCATTCAAATATACTAGATTTGGAGTAAATGAAAAATTTGAAGTAGAGAAGATAATAAATATGATAAGAATGTTTTTATTTTAATTGGAGGTTTGAAGAGAATAAAATATAATAATTTATTTAGTTTTGATTGTGAGTTGTAAAAACATCAAAAGAAATATTATAATTAGTTTGAAATAAATGGCTTTAGTTGAGATTGAGAGGGAATTTGCATTTATTCTCTATCCAAAGAGTAGCCAATTTAGGTATTATTAAAATTTTATTTATATGAATTTTTTCTCACCATTTTTGAGGGAAATGATCGTTAATATAGAGGAAAATTGTCTTTTATTCTTCTGCTTTTTTATTTGAAACTCTCAATAAAAAATTATTTATGCAAATATTTTTTTCTTTATTTTACTCTTGTTGAGAGATAAAATTGTTTTTTTCTTCACTTTTGCCTTTTGTTTTATTCATTGGGGAAAAAAAAAAAATTGAAATTCTTGATGCAAATTTGCAGAATATTTGAGGGATTAAATAATATTTGAATTTTATGTGATTAAAGGCAGAATGAGCAGAGAAAATATTGTATGAGCAAGGGGATTAATAAGAATGGTCTAATTAAGTGTTTTGAATTTTTTTTATTTAGATTTTTGATGAAAATGGTTAGATTATTTTGTCTGAAAAAAATCTATAAACATGCAGTAGTGTTATACTTTAGTGAGGCACAGACAAGAATTCTAGCGTATAAAATTTAATGCTTTGCCTAACATCTAATACGCATCATTGACATTAAAGTTGATATCAACTATCGTCAAAGAGTCCAATGTTTAGGAACTTATTGCCATCCTTGGGTCTAATGCCTACCATCCTCAAAAACATTGAAGCTTGTGTTTATTTTAAGGTTGAGGTGCATCACAAATAAGGTTAATGCCTATCATCATTAATAAGGATGCCACTTGCTGTTCACATTAACTCCAATGTTCATTACAGTAAAACCTGTCTAAAGTGATATTTTATCTAAAGTGATAAGCGATTGTCTAATTATGATCTATATGTATTGTATGCATGAAATGATACTGCTAAAGTGATATCCTACCTCTGGTCCCAATAATATCACTTTAGACAGATTTTACTGTATCATTAATGAGTTTGATATCCACAACACTAATAAGCTTGAGACTCATCTTTGACACTATTGCCAATGCTCATTATCTCCATTAGAGTTGTTGTCTTCCATCTTCAATAATCTTTTCATCCACCATCTAACATCTTAGCCATGCTTGATGCCAATTGTCAATCTCAAACCAAGTTGACACTAAAAAGGTCAATTATCCATCATTAATACTAAGGTAGAGATTTATTATCTTAAAAAAAGTCAACACTTGTTATCAACTCTAATGCTAATGTTTATCATTACCATCAAGTTTAACACTCGTCATTAGCAATAACTATCCTATTATGTGATGCTGATAATATTAATACCACATTCACCAACAACTTCAACACACACAATTATCACTAAGGTTGCATATATTGTAATTAATGAGATTAATGACTATTATTATCATTAAGTTGATAATTTCTATTGCCATAATCATTAATACTTCACTGTCACCATCATCCTGCCCAACATTGCTACTATTGCCAAAACTTGTCTAAAGTTGATGTCCTTCATCTTGATTGTAAGTCTCTCTCTCTCTCTCTCTCTCTCTCTCTCTCTAAATAGAATGACTCAATATATAACTAATAGCTTATTGATTGTAATTGCTTCTTGAACTAATTTCTATCATGAAAGCCATCTTCCATGGTTCAATGCATCAAGGTTTTTTGTATTGCATCATATTAATATCATTTCTAAATATTGGGAAATGCATCATTTGTAATATACCACATACACTACTTCAATCATTTCAATTAGACTAAATCTCATGATTATCCTCTTACTGAGTTTTTCATATAAAAACTTAAATGTTCTATGAGCTACCTATCAATTTTTTTCTCTTTATGAATAATATTTTTATTCAATACTAAGAAGATAAATTTTCTATCGTTATAGAAATTCTAGCACTCTAATGGAAATATGCAATGTGAAAAGCCAATGTTGTGAGCCGTGTCTCTAAATTTCTGTCACCTGTGATTTCACACAAATTAAAGCAGCCTTGCTCTTATTAATCATTTTAATGGCTCTCACAAGAATCAGCAATTTTGTTCCTAGTCATGCAAGTAAGAAGTAAATTGAAAACTTATAATGGAAAATCGAAAAAAGAAGAAGAAGAAGCTCGCATAGCTATTTAATCTTCCATTATCGCCTCTTGGGAATATATTTATGCGGAGAAGTGAAGTTAATTTTGTCCAATTTTGTACCAAATTTTATATAGGGGTGTAAATGAGCTTAATATGAACAAGCTGAGCTTCTGTTCATATTCGTCTCATTTACATTAACCTGTGTTTGAATAAGTCAAAAAAATCTGAAAAATATTGAAGAGATAGGATTGAACCTATCCCTCATTTTTAGATGGGAAAAATTTCAATCACTTATTATATATATATATATATATATGTTTTTTTATTTCAAGTTAAAATGAGCCTAACATAATAAAATGTAGGGTTATTTTTATTTGACTCGCTTGCTTAACGAAGAAATCAAACACGAACTGTTTTAGAACAAGGAGCTTTTTAAGAGCCCTAATCTTAATTTTATATGAACATGATATTTTTTTGGGGGATTTACATACATACCACACAATTCTTATGTATTTACATATCTAACATCTAAAGTTAGATATTTATTTATCTAACACTTTTCTATACTTAAAAAGGTGCATTTCACTTTTAAAAAGTGAATAAGGTGGTATTTTTGATGTGATATTGAAGATTAGGGTGTTATATATGTAAAAATTGAAGTTTAGATGTTAGATATGTAAATACATAAGAATTATGTAGTATGTATGTAAATTCCCTTTTTTTTTCTTAAAATAAAGATCAAAACCTATCTAAACTTTTTTTTAAAAATCAGTTTATTTGGAAAACTTAATCTCAGCCCTCAAAAATGAATTGAATGATTGGGATGAGTAGCTGCACCTAATTTGCTGGAGAGAAGATTGCTGGCAACCCAATTCCTGCCAAGTGTCTCTCTTTGTTCAGTTACACCTCTTTCTAATTGGCTCGTAACCACAGCAGCTTGTCTAACACACCTCCTAAAAAATAGCTCCAAATTTATTTTTTAGAAAAAAAATATTATATGCATACCACACAATTATTATGTATTTAAATATTTAACACTTAAAATTTGATATTAATAAATACAGTATTTTTTCTATGCATAAAAATATATATTTCACTTAAAAAAATTATAGATTGTGCTATTTTTGAACTAATCACAGATTTAATTATTAGATATATAAATATATAAAAATTATGTGAGATGTATGCAAATGACTTTTATTCTTGTTATATTTCATATGTATATATTTTAAGTACATTATGGCATGATTTATGTGAAGTATATCAATTTTAACTATTTTGTAACATTTTTTTTTACAAGATTTAAAATTTTCTCTCAATTGAATATTTTTTTTAACTCGTTAGAATTTAAATTAAACAAAATAAACAAGTCATAAAGTACCAAACCATATGATTTTCTTGAGAAATAAGAAAATTATGCTTAAAACCTTGAGAGTTGATCAACCAACTTAAATTTGAAATTTTGATTAAACTATTTGTTATAATTATACAACTTTAATTGTACTTAAAATAATTAAGTATTATTATTATAAGTAAATCACAACTATTAGTTTGTAAGAGGATAAGGAGGGAATGTCGTGTGTAAAGCTGTTAAGTGTAGGAGAAAGAAACTAGGGTTGTCATAGGACAAGAAGGGAGAAGAAGAAGAAGAAGAGAGACTAAAACTACGAAGAGAGATCAAATGAGCATTTTCTGTAGAATTTTCTCAAGGACAAATAGGGTTGCAATAGAAATGGAAGATACTTAAAATGGCTAATTGGTATATCATGATCTATTTAATCATTGGATATAGTCAACTCAACCTAATGATTGGATGATTATTGTTAATAATTATGATTGGGTCATCCAAGAAGACCTCATAGATTCAAAGAGAGAGTTGACTGGGTGGCCAATATTAGATCAACTTGAGCTAATAAAGAGCTTTACATGCCATTACATGCATAAGTATATATATATGTGTAAATGCATGCTTTCAAAGAAAATACATATATTTTGCCATATTTGTATTAAAATTGGCCATCTTTTTGGCTAATCATATGTTATAGGGTTTTTATCATAACTATATTATAATAACATCATCTTTTTTGCCTTCTATTAATCAAAATTTATTCCACTTGAGTTTTAAAATAAATTATTAGATTTGATTTATTTGTTCTTATTTTTTTCTTGTATCCAAGAGTATGCATCCTAAGCCTAATTTTCTTCAAATTCCATCCTATAGGCCTTAACTTACCTAAAAGTTCTTTAAGGTCCTAAATTTAAGATATTTTTCATTCAATCATTTTAGTTTATTATTATTTTAGCATTTTGTATGCATTTCCAATCATATTTTTTCTATTGCATCCTAGGGTGGCCAACAAAATTTAGCAATATAATAAGCTTAAAAAACTCTAGTTTTCACTTGAAGTAGTTTTGACAATATTTTTCCCAAACCTTGAATTAAGAGGCAATCAAAAATCTTCTTGCCTAATATCCAACCCATTAAAATGATAGGTCAAGGCATTTGAAGATAAGCCATGACCATTTAATTTTTTTTTATTTTAATTTAAATTTTTTTATACCCACTACATATATAATTACATTTAAAGCAATTGGATATGCACTCCTTTCTACAATGTTAGTCATATCTTGGACATGAAAATTTCTAAGCTATACTCACTATATAGATAATTGCATTTAAGGCAACTATTAATCGCACTTCTTTCCACAAAGCTAGTCATATAATTATATTCAGGGTGATGGTCAACCACAATTTTATTAGTGCATACTCTAATGTTGATGAATTTATGAACACTAATACATTTGCAAAATAAAATTAGTGTCCTTATAAAAGACTATGATTCAATGTGGAACTTTCATATGTATGGCTACACATTGGTGATCATGTTAGATTTCAGACTTTTAGCATTTAGCTATGTTATATATGAGATTTAGAAATATAATGAATAAATTATACAATGTATGAAACAAAAATCAAATAATAAAGAAGAGATGGAGAGGGGTAAGTACTAGGTAGCTTAATTAGCAATGATTTTGGAAAGTATTAACAAGGCTCTGAGATCGAATCTGGTTGATGGTAAATTTGTGTTTAGACAATCAAGTTTCTTGAAAAAAGAGAGTGTGAAGTAGGAAAAAAAAGAAATTTTATAAAACTCCCCAACACCTTCTTTTTTGAGTCATATATATAGCATTATTTCAATGGGGCTTCACTAGACCATTGGGGACTTTGAACTTTTAGAAAGGTTTAAACCCCTAATATTTATAAAAGAGAATGAGAATCCCCTCTCGTTAGTAATTTGAGACTAAAAATTATCTATGTTAATGTGGCATCGATCTTCTTTTGACTCCAAAATGAGTATCAAAATGAATTTTTTCTAGCTTGACATATGATCAAAGGTGGATAAAACTTCACACCTAATAGGCTCGTAATTGAATAAAATTATGTGAGATCAAGTTTGGTTAATATAATTTTAACTTGTTTAATTTATTTACTACCTAAAATAAGAACAAGAAATTTACTAAAGGATTTTGGATGGTTGAGTTTTTTTAGTTAGCAATATTTTGTCCTGCTTGACTTAGAGCTGGGTGGATATTGTTTGACTAGATTTGAATTGACTAGAGTCTATTTGACTCAACTAGTAGTAAAGAAGACTTTGCTCGAGACCCTACTTATATATGGTCAAATTTGTTTGAATTGACTTGAAGCTAATTTGATTTAGTCTAACATGACTTAGAACTAGCTAAATTTGGTTAGACATAACCTTCATTTCACTACAATAGCGAATAACCTCAATTAAAACCAACAAAGTCTATTATTATTATTTTGCTTGTATCTTTTATTATGATCAATGTAGTCTTCTTTGGTTCAAATTTTTTAGGAAGCCCATAACCAAGAGTTATAGATGTCCCTAAATTGATGAAATTGATTATTTTGTTTGTTACATTAGCTCAAATATTGTTAGCAGTCCTACATGTAATGCAAAACTCTCATCTTTAGATTCATATTAATATTTATTCTTTTAAGGATTTCATTTTAATGGGGAGTTGATCATTATCTCCATATGAACCCTATTAATAGCATAACAATTTGTATATATATATCATTCTCTCCATATTTATCAAATCACAAACATTTAATTTTTGCATATGATAGTAAATAAGCCATACTTATTATTGTTCATATCATAAAATCTCATATTTTTTAACGTGGTAATCTATTAAAGTGACATAAAATATTTAGCCTCTTAGGGTTGCAATGGGGAATGACCTCCATATATTTGTAGGAAATAATTTCATTTATCTTGTTTCTAGGTTCTCTTCCTAGTTTTGAGAAATCAATGCGTCACTTTTCTATAATGCAGCCTTCACAGAAACTAAATTTAATAGATTATAACTACGTGAATTTACCTTGGAAAAGAAGGATCTTCAGGCTTCATCACTCATACGACCTAATCTACAATATTTTATATATGTATTATTGTTCACGTATTTATAGTGATGTAAAATATATTGATATTATTTTATTGAGTATTCATTACTGCTCCATTGGTCACCTTTCATTTGTTAATATTGAATGTAACATTGTATCAATTCTTTATAAGCTTTTTCTCATAATTTTTTTTTTATTTAAGTCAAGAATATGCAATAACTTTTTTGGATTTTATGTGTGTGGTGTTTTAATTTGGTTACCATAGGGATGCCACACAGATCTTAGGAGATACTTATTGAAGTGATTGGGTGCGATATTAAGGTATGATGTACTATCTCGAAAGATAGAAACATCACCCTACAATGTACTTAATCACCAAATAATAACTCAGAAGGCAGATGGGTCTTCGTATATATCAGAGATCTTTTCCCCATTTTATATAGATAAAGTAGAGCATGGTTTATTTTAAGCCGGGTTCTTTAGTACCATATGTAGGCAAGCCCCCATAGTTAATTACATCTTAAAAAATAGAAGCTTCCTAAGAACACTCTCGATTAAAATAGTCAATAAATGACTCCAAAGATTTAAAAGCTAGACAATCAAAGATTTGGTTCTTATTGAAATCAAATGGGATATGTTAAAATGGAAAGACTTATTCTCTGATTTTAAAGAAAGATTAGTAAGAAACATTCGAAATACTAAGAGGCCTATTGAATGCTCCAACCTAATATATAAGGAGGCTTTATATTTTTGAAGGGGAGAATTTATTTTGTTTAAGTTAAAATTTTATTAGAGTGGTAGAACTTATAATCCAATAACACAAGATTGTGAAAATGCCTAAGAAGTGAAGACTTATACTCGTAGTAAAGGAGAAACAAGCTGTCTCAGAACCTATGTCTAAAATACTTTAGCACAAGCTAGAAGCATGACCTAAGTTTAATTGAGGAGAAGGGAATATAGTGGTTCACCTCCATAAGAGAGAATGAACACAGCCCAACTCTTCTGGAATTACAATTGTCTGGAGTGGTTGCCAGCTAACATCTACTACACATTAAAATTATATAGGTCAGTCTTATATATATGCAAGATAATTAGGCTATTATTTAATTAAGAAGGAAGCTAAAATCTTAAACTCACTCCTTACGAGATTAAGTCATGATTGGTGTGCAAATTATGACCTAAATTGATGCAATAAAATATACATATTTCATTTCATTTTGACTCGTCATTTTGGACTCAAGCTTGGAGAGTTTATGCTTATATGCATGATAAAATTCAGTTAAGGGCTAAATCGGCTAGAAAATGTGTTCTCCACTACAAGGAACTACTCTCAAAGGTCATGCTTGTCCCTTATCGTGCAAGAATTGAGATCCTCCATATTCAAGAATGAAATAATATGACAAACATGTTGCTATAGCATACAACAATTCAACTAAATGAGTTTCTAAATTTTTTTATTATCTTGTTTATTTACCTAGGCACTAAAGCTAGGTTGTGAGTTGCATTAGAATTTAGTTCCGAGTTATTTAATAAGGATAAAAAATTTAATCTTATCCTAAAGAACCTACCGCATCCAGGCCACACATTAAACATACACATTTAAGAAACCTATGAAAAATATGTTATTTCTATTGTACAATCTAAACATAATAATCAAACATTTATATTTCATAAAATAATAAAAAAACTGATGTGACCGAGTATCATCGTGCACTTCAGAAAAGAAAAAAATGTTAGGTAGCCAAGCTTTACCCTTATATAACTTGGATTATAATTAAATCTTACAAATGAAATAAAATATTATGAGAGACTTCAATTCTTGTTCTTTTTTTTGGATTAGCTTGCTCCAGACATCATAGGGTCTCCCAAGTTTTTACCTTATAGCCACTGCTCATCTTAAACCCCATAGCATTAATACTAATCTTATTACAAAAAGTACATCTTTATGAAAAAAATATAACTACATCAACAAAACATGTGTTAGCTAAACAAGCATACAAACTAAGCAGTTATATTTTACATATTTTGACTTAACATCATGCACTTGGGTAACCAAGCCCTCCTGCTCTAATTGGATTATGCTTATGAACATAAGCAACACCTCGTCGGAGCTAAAGGCTGGTGGTTCGTTGATAGATGTATCTTCATTTTGAAAAGATGAAGCCCCGTTGAGAAGATCTTGAGTTGCCTCCACGCCAATCGGTCTGTAGACCAAGTGCATCCGTGAAAGTTGTTGGAGTTGGTTTAGGAATGCCTTTCGATGATTAAATTGATTAAGAATCAATTTATTCTCATTCGTCGAGGCTTGGGGAATGTGTGAGAAGAGTTAATTTAAATTTTGTGGAGTTTTGATGAGGTTGGATGGACAGGGCTCTTGAGTTTAGGTGGAGCTTGGTCTCACCAGAGGTAGGGGAGCTCGGGAAATGCTTGGGAGTGTTTGGAATCCTTTGGTGAAGGTCTGTGGTAAGTTTGAATGGATGGGGGAGGAGCTATCCTCCCCAATTGAACCAAGGGCTGAGATCGGCTTAGCCTTTGGAAATTGTCTCGTCAGAGTGGGTGGCCAGAGGTGGTAGGGAACTGCTGAGGTGGATGTGTGTGAGAGGTTGAGGGAGTGTAGTGGGCTACCATGGAGTGCACACTCCTCCTTAGGTGGACCAATGATTGCTCATGGGTGAACTTACCCTCTCTTGGCCAAAGGCTGAATCCAACAACCATTGGTTAGGTTGGGTCAGTGGTCCTCTATCCTAGAAAGACTAAAGATGGATGCCAAGGAGTGAGGAGGTGAAAAACCTTCCAAATGAGGATTTTGTTCCATTTGGAAGGCTTGGTTCAATGGGTTTGACCCAATCCAATTTCACCATAAATTGGGTCCACTTGGAGAGACCAATGGTGACCCAAGGATGAGTCATGCCAAGTTTGGTTGGGTTTAGACTTGGTTTGGTTGACTTTAGCTAAATTTGATTCATGTAGGTCAAATGGGTTCAATTGGGCTAAGTTGACCATTTTGACCAAATTGGGTTAAAGTGGAAGTTTGATTAAGTTTAATTGGTCATTTGGAATAAGTTAGTGCAATTAGTTTGATTTAATTTGGATTAGATTTTGGATTTGGTTCATATGATTCAACATAACCCATTTGACCAAATTGGCCAAGTTGGCTTCAACAAAGGTTGGGTCCATGTTCAATTGATCATTAGTGATTTATTGAAAGTGTTGATTTAAATTAATTTGGATCAAGGAGTGATTTGATTCAATTTGACCTTTAAGTCAAATTGGACTAAGTAGGTTGTGGGCTTCGAAAATTCACCACCGACCTCTCACATTGAAGAGAGTATGATTTATATTTCGGTGAAATTTTCAAAAAGCAGATGGAGTAGTAGATAAGACACTACCCAGAGATTTCACCCTCATTTTGTGAGGACTTTAGATATGGTTCAAGGTTTCCTATAGGCGCAAGCATTTATAGTTAATTACCCCTCCCAATATTAGGAGAGAAATTTCAATTAAGGCTAGTCGTTAGATCACTAAATGCGTAGTGTATAATAGCAACATGTGAAGTATAAAATTTGGGATTTATGAAATTCAACATTTTAACTTAAAGCTGATGGTTTAGAGAATGATGACGCGACTGATCTAGATCCCATGGTTCCGTCATCCTGGCTATCGCGGTCCCTAGTCTATTTAGTCTAAGGAGGTAGTTGACCCAACCTGATAGAAGGATCCTTGTCAGCAATCATGAGTTGTGTCATCCAAGTAATCCTTGTAGACATGGGGTGGTGTTTGTCTAAGGAGATAAGCTTAAGTCTATCTTAGCTGACAGAGGGCTTTTTGTCTTATTAAGTGTACCCTATGATTCATTTCTCAAGGTGCAGTGCTATTGGAGAGCACGCGGGCTACAGTCGTGATCGTAATATAATGGTGCCATTTGGCAGCAGCAACCATATGATTAGAGGACTCTAGTCGTAACTACATCATATATGGAGCCTATTGGCTAAATCACGTAGACAGATGACACGGGCCATGTCCTTATTGATATGAGATTGATTAAGAGTGAATATAAAAATACACTTGACTTGACATTGGCCCCTTTGTGAACTAGAGTTTTTTTAATTTGTCACCTTTAACAAACAATTATGGAAGGTGGATTGAATGAAGTTTGTTTTAAGTATTTAAGGATTGAATTTCAATTAACCATTAATAGCTTAGTGATATATTAGATTTTGTATTTGGATTAATACTCAATTTAAGTTAATTTAATTTAAAATTAAAATCATATTTTGATGGAAGTATCCCCTCCGGTTGAAGTCTTCATTCAACACAACCATCATCGAGGTGGATGTATTATTTCAGATCTTGTCGACTCTAATAATTTAATAATAGATTAGATCTATTGTCATGTGACAAAATTGGCTTCTTATATATTTTAATAAGTTAAAATTCTTATAATATTATTATTGGATTTTAAAGTTTTGTTAATCTAGACCCGGTCCTAAGACTAAATCGAGAATCAACTTGCACAACATCCTCAGACACTTGAATCTAAACATTTAGTATTGTGTCAGGGCCTCTGCAGGTATTTTTAGCTTAGATAATTTCATATAATTAACAAAATCATTAATTTTGAAAATCATAATTAGAATGAAATTCTTTAATTTTTGGATTGAAAGAAACTCCATAATTCATGAAGACTTTAATTTAGCATCGACTTCTGTCTGTTTGTACAAAGAATTGCATATTAGGTGGCGATGTGGAGCAGAATTATATTTGTATTTGCACTCAAAAGGTTGTATCTTTGCTTGCATTTTATTTATTTGCATAATTCTTAAACTTTAATGGTTGACTTATGCTCATTAAAGACCTATTGGATCTTTCCAAATTCAATATTCAAATTTGATATTCGCTCATACGAGCTGCTATACTTCCTTTAAGCGAGCTTATTTGAATTCAAGCTTCTTTACAATACAAGTCGATTATTCAGTAAGAAATCTCAATTATGCTTGCTAATAGGCTATTTAGTTATAGTGAAAATCTCTTATGAATTTTATTTGATTTTCACTTTAGTTTGAAAATAGCAGTCAACAAATCCTATATGCTTTAATTTCAAGTCCACTGAGAGCCTTCTTCAGTTCATCTTAAAATAGACATTGCCATGTAAGAAGACACGTTCTTTGTGAACCTCACTCTATAGTTTGATTTGGGCTCTACCCCATTTGAAAATTAGCCTTTTAGCTTCATACAACCTTCCTATAAGTTTGACATGAATTCAAAGTCATGTTTAAATTTGGCTTATTTTATTTCAACCATATTCATGCATGATATAATGTAAGCTACGAAGTTCAATTAGTTATTCTTAGCCAACTAACCATTGCTATAGCATGTAAGTGAGTTATTTAATCTTGTGTTGCTCAATTATTATCATATTTCAATCTCATATTTAGCATATATATTTTTATTTATAATTATTCTCACTTAGCTCATTCTTATCTAATATTAATATTCATTGAGATCATTTAGATTCAATCTTCATGAATTTATTTTGTTTTAAGACTTTATGTTTCACCATTAATTTAATATTCAATTAATTTTAAATTTAAGTCCCAAAAATTTGATAAAATTTTGGCAGTATGCCGGCGTCATCCCCGCGTAGGGGGCTATATCAGAACTATTTTGGCCTATCTGTCACATCCTTATGAGCATGACAATTAGTGTTTTGAAGCACCTTGACTAAATTTCAATCCTGTTACACCCTAATGAGCATAACGGAGACTTCAATTACTTGCATAAAAGTAAATATATATGCAATTTTCACATATATATTTCATTTCAGATTATTTATTTTTGATGTAATTGATTTTTTTAAATAAATCTTGATTTTTCCTCTTTTTTCAAGTCCATAATTTAGTCAAAATTTCGGTAGCATTTCGACATAGGAGTGTCACATCTAACAGTTTTTGGGCTTGCCTGTCATGCCCTGATGAGCGCGACGGTTGATATTTTGAAACACCTCGACTAATTTTTATCTCATCACGCCCTGATGAGCGTGACGAGGCCTTCAAACCATTCAGAGGGATTTCTATTTTAGGATTGAGCATCTTGCTTGGTCTGCCAAAAACTAAAGGAGAGATGGGAAGTGCGAGCAGAGAGGGAATACTTCATTCTCTCGGGTAGGACGGGTCGAGCGAGAGGAAGTATGGAGGGGAGGCTTAATGGGAGATGAACCGAGAGAGGAGTTACATGCGGGGGAGGATTTTTGCGGTTTCTTGTTTTAAGCGACCGAATGGAACGAGCATGTGTAAAGAGGGAAAACTGAGCAGTTGAGGGAAAGATATGAGGGAAATTTAAGGTTAATTTAAACATCATCGCACTCTGAGGCTCGCCATTTACTTCACACTTGGTCAAATTGACTGTGAAAGGTCTTATTTAATAGTTTTCGATGTTTCAGTGACAACAACATAGTCCGTTTCACGAAAGGAGCTCATTTGGATAGCTCTGAAACCTCTTAACTACAATATACATGAAATTTCCTATTCTATTTATTTTCCTTCATTGGATAATAATTGGTCGATATGAAATATCAATTGTAATTAATTTTGATATTTGAATGCAATGGTGTAGTCGATTTCATGATAGATGGCCGTTTGGTTCAAGTCGGCATTGAATTAGATCAATTTCAGTTCAAAAATACACATAGTCATTTCCAACCGCTTGAGATTCGCATAAGCTTGTTCGAATTGAGCACAGACAGTCTTATTTGAAATATTTTGATATTTTGAAGCTAACGGCGTAATCAATTTTATGAACAAAGGTTGTTTGGACATCATTGCAACTTCCCTACTCCAATATGCTCATTGACACATTGACTACTCGATCTCTTGATCGACTTACCGTTAAATTGTGTAATATTTATATTATGATCAATTTTGACGTTCTGAATGCATGCCGAAGTCCGCTCATTGATCAGATGCCATTTCAACTAATTTTAATGAAGTCCAGTGCATTTCAGCTTCGATTTACGCACTATTACACCCAAAATTTTTCATATTTGATTTATAGGCTTGACTCAACTCATGTAGCATATATGGAGGTCAACAAATGCTCCATAATAAATATGATTTGTGCATATAACGGATCATATTTGTTGAAAACTGGCTGAGCTTTTGAATTTACCAAAGATCTTGAATCATTGCAGCTTCAATTTCAATAGCTTATGGAGCTTTGACGAAATTCATCATCAATGTGATGCCTTATGCTTAGATGAGCTAAATAGTGGGATTGATCAATTTATCTTGATTGATTTGTCAGATTGAGAGCTTCTTCTATCATCTATTCTACTTAAATGGGTTTGCTGAAGATCTCTTTCTTGTTGTGCTTTTATGGATTTGGATTTCCTCTGACCCTAGCTTTGTGCTTGATCAGATTGTTTGAAAAGATTGGGATATCACCTTGCAGGCAATATAAGGATTGACTTGAGGCAGCTCTAAATTGAGAGTTATTTCTTTAGAAGGTTTTAGTTTACTGATCAAGTAAAAAAACCTCTTGAATTCTAGTTACTTGTAATCACTAAGCTGAATTTAGTTTGAGATTGAACAACTATCATCATTGGATTGACGAGCAGGGGCTCTTTCACTGCGGCCTTTTCTTACAGCTTTTTGAGTGAGAAGAGTGTCAGCCACTCGGCCATTTGTAGGCTTATTGAGTCCAACCTTTAGAACCTACTCGAGTCTTTGACTTAAGTTGTGATGGATTGATGGTTTTATCATTAGACTAAAGAACGGAGGCTCTTTCACTGCAACCTTTTCTTGCGGCTTGTTGAGTGAGAAGAGCAGTCAGCAACTCGACCACATTTAGGCTTATTGAGTCTGACAATCATGACATGCTTAAGTCCTAGACTTGAGCTATGAACATACTTGTGCTTCCCCAACTTAACAATATCAAAGTTTACAAATTTAAAATCCTCTCATTTGACTTATTGAATTATTCCAAGCATAGAAGATGAATCTTTCAATTGCAGAATTATCTTATGTGCAACTTGTTTAAAGATACATTTTTTTACTATTCATGACAACTGAAAGTATCTTTACTACCAGGATATTAAAGTAATCTAATGGGGATCTCGACTCAAGCCGGAATCAAAATATATTCAAGGATCTCATCTTATGGCATGATGTCTACCCATATAAAAATAAAGAAATGCCCCCTGTCTTGCATGAGAAATTCTAAAATACATTTGAAAGAATTTTAAGATAAAATTAAGCAAATACATCAATATTTGATTGATATATTTAACATTAAGAGGGTTTTACATGCAACATTAATTTCATATATATATATATAGAAATCTATAAATGCCCCCTGTGTAACAGGAGAATTTTCATGAAGAATTTTTTTTTCATCTTGAATAGATATATTTATTTAAGGACCTCAGCATGAAACACACTGTCAACCTAAATAAATTTCCAAAAAAAATGTCCACTGTCTTGTAGGGGGATTTCTATTGTACCTCGAGAATATATTTATCATGTATAATACTTTTTCAGGTATCAACCATTAATTGGCCACATTAGTTGTTCGCCATTTAGGTCGATGAGTTCGTATGCCCCTCCTTGATACACTTTCTCAATGACAAAAGGGCCCTCCCAATTAGGCTCAAATTTTCCATCGAATTTTTGATTAGGAATAATTGGTCTTCTCAGCACCAAGACCAATTCCTCTTCTTGGAATATTCGAGGCTGCACTGTATGGTCAAAAGCCCTGGACATCTTTGCCCGATAAACCTCCAAATTTTGACGAGCTTGTAATGTAACTTCATCAAGTGAGTCGAGTTCCTCCATTCTCAAATGAGCATTTTGATCTTCAGTTAGATTATATTGGATGGCTACTCGAAGTGATGACAACTCAACTACAAGCGGAAGAACCTCTTTAGTTCCAAATATTAATGAATAGGGAGTGGCTTTAATCAGCATTTTGTAGGCAGTTCGATATGCCCATAATGCTTTTATCAGTTTGGTATGTGTTGACCTCATTTTTATGATGAGCTCTCAACCTCTCCATCTTAGACATAGGACTCCTCTTAGACACTAAGAGTTTCCTTAGTCTTAAGACACTTTTAATGATTAGGTGAACACTCAACCTAATCCTATAGACTTAGAAGAATTAACTATAGAAATAGGTCATGCCTTAGGTGAGTTAGGAAAACTTGCCTATCCTATAGCTTGAACCAAATCTTCACTTCCTTCTTTCAAGTCAAACTCCAAATTCAAACCAATTCCAAAATCAATTCCAACTTAATTGATTTTCTCAAATTCAAATCAACTCCAACTTAATTGATTTTCTCAAACCCAAATCAACTTCAAACTCAAACAAATTCGAAATCAAATTCAAATCAATTCCAATGGATTTTCTCAAATCAACTTTAATTCCAAAACTCAAATCAAACTCCAATTCAATTTCAAAACTCAAACCAACTTCAAACTCATATCAACTTCAATTCCAAATCTCAAATCAATTCCAACTTAATTGATTTTCTCAAATCTTAAACCAATTTTAATGGATTTTCTTAAATCATGAATCAACTCCAAATGATTGAAACCCATGATTGAATTCCAAATTCAAAAAATCCTTCTTGAGTTACTTTGATTCCATCTTATTAACTTAACCTAAATCAAATTCAAATCACTTCAAATTCAAAATTTTTTTCTCATAACCTATTTATATTCACAAATATAAATGAAATATAAATAAATGAAATATAAATTCAAATACGAAAATCAATTCAAAACTCAAATCTAAATTCAACCAAAATCCAACATAAACTCTTTAACTTAACCAAATAAAACTCAAATCAAGCCAAACCCCTGATTTTTCTTCATGATTCAATCAATCCTTCAATTATGAAACCAAATATATAAACATAAACTTCAATCATCAAATCAAAACTAAATTCAAAAATCAAACCCAAATCAAACCCTGTTCATCCTTTGAACTTCAAATTGTCAAATGAATTAAAACTCATTTGGCTTCAAATCACTTGCAAATAGATTAATATTTCAATCATAAGTCCATATGTGAGTTCAATCAAACTTGAATCAAGCCTTGATCAAGTCAATTGACCCACTTAGGCTCACTTGACCCAAAGTGACCTAAAGTAACTTTTTGAGCCAAATTCTAATCCTACCTAAATTAGATTGAACTAAGCCCACCTAAGCCTCACATTATGAGCAACAATCATTATAAGATGATCAATCACTCAAATTGGGTCAAATCAAGTCAAACCTAGCCTTTGACCAAGTCAATATTTGACCCAAATGAAACTTAAACTAGCCAAAATCAAGCATAGGCCAAATTGATTGAAACCATTAATCAAAACCAATTCATGATCAATGTTTGAACTTGACCAAGTTATCATTTGAGCCTAACCTAGCCCAATTGGCCACTTGACCCAATTTGACCTAAAAAGTCAAAATATGTCAAATCTTGATATAAGCCAAATTGATTGAAACCAATGAGTCAAGTTCATTCTAAATCACTTGTTGAACTTGACCAAAGCCTCAATTAGTCAACTAGACCCAACCTAGCCCAATTAACCATGAACCCAACTTGACCTAAAGGGTCAAATCAAGCCAAAATCAAACCAAACCAAAATTGATTGAAACCAAAGCTACCAAAACATCTCAAATGACCAACCAAACCTAAACCAACCCATGGCCTAACCCAATTGGGTCAAATGGGTCAAATTGGTCAACTTGACCCATTTGACCTAAGTGAATTCAAATGAACCAAAATCAAATGTAAATCAAATTGAACCAAACCAATGATACCAAAATATTTCAAATGGCCATATGAACTTGACCCAACCCTTGGTTTGATCCAATTTGACCAACTTGTCAACTTGACCCAAGTTGACCCATTTTGACCTAAATGGGTCAACATGAGCCAAATGATATCAAATCAACTCCAAATTTCTTAAAATTTGGACCAACCTAATTTCAAACTATTCAAAATTTGCCCAAATTGAAATCAAAGCCAAATGACCATTTTGTCCTTAGGTCAAGGGGTAACCTATGGCCCATTCCACTTGGAATTTGGTCATATCTTTTTCATGGCCACTTGATACCCTCTTAGTGGACCAAATGGACACTAATGAGTGTGATGCACATGGCCCAATGGGTTTGGGTCAGCCAAACCCAACCCAAGGCCAAAATCGACCACCCCACTCAAAATGAGCACATGGGATCACCTCCCACCTCATTTAACACATGGAAACTCTTCCACCCCCTTTCTTTTCCAAAATCAAATCACATGGCATCCAAAATGACCTAACAAACTCAATCAATCTGATCAATTGATCAAAAATGACAAGGAGAAGCTCGATTGTCCGATCCTTGTAGGGGGAGATATACTCCCCATAATTTCCCTTGAATTTAGATCACTCACACTTTATTGAGCCTTAGGAACTCAGAGCAACCTTCTCCAAGCTTCCTTAAGCTATTTGGAATTCTCTATTTTT
This sequence comes from Cymbidium sinense, assembly GCA_021442155.1. Lineage (NCBI taxonomy): Eukaryota > Viridiplantae > Streptophyta > Magnoliopsida > Asparagales > Orchidaceae > Cymbidium > Cymbidium sinense. The sequence continues at coordinate 135,172,265 of CM038222.1, forward strand.
AGATTTCTTTAAAGCCAAAATAGAGGAGCTCATTGGAAATTCTACTTTGCTGAATTCATCACCACAAGCCAATTCCTCTTGCAAGCACCTTCAAGGCATCAAGTCGAGTTCACCTAAGTTAAATCCCAAGCACTCAAGCCACGGGAAGGGGGAGCTAGAACAAAGACGCAAGCACTTGAATCGGAGTTTGGCCAATAAAAGGACCCACTTGATCTCAAGCCTTCAAACTTTCAACAGGGCTTCATCTTCACTAGGGAAAGCAACCTCGATGGTTGGGAGCACCGATGATAGCCTCCGGTGAGGTATGAATCAAAACCGTGCTTATGCTAGATTTTCTTTGGTCATTTATGAAGGAAACTTTCATCCCAAGTGAAATTAGTCATTGGATCTTCTTATTCTTACTTTTTAATTATGTGGGTTCGATCTTAGCTCAATCCGAGCTCAAGTGAGCTCAGATCAAGCTCGAAAGGATAGACGATCGCCGTCTACCACAGCTGAGGGCAGGGATGAATCATGGACCGTCCATCCCGCGTGTTTTGGATGGACGGTTCTGATTAATCCACATTAGATTACATAATTAATCACTTTGATACTGCGGGCTTGATCTTGACCATCCTATCCTTAATCGGACGGTCCAAGGGAAAGCACGTAGCACCACCAACTGACTGTGCAGCCGATGTCATAACTTAAATAATCAATCCTGCCATGCCACGTGGAAAGCACGCGCCATTTTAGCGGTCCACGTGGTGCCGACGGGATTAGTTATATAATTAGGGTTATTTAATTATCCTTAATTAGTGAAACTTCAAAAAAACATAACTAAATATAGAAAAATCAGAAAAAATATGAATGAGGGCTCATTTTAAAGATTATTAAAAGGGGAATAATAAAAAACTAATTTTAATTGATTTTGAATAGTGAGTTTTTCTTAATTTGGGTTTATTTAAAATCTTAATAATCCTAATTACTCTCTAATGACTTCATTAATTAATTCCAAATTTCTTAGGCATGTTTTGGGGGATGACCTCTGCCTCTCCTAATTTTCTTGGAATTTATTAATTGGTTAATTGGGCAAATCAATTAATGAATCCCTAATCATTCTCTTAATATAATTAAGGATAATTAAGCATGTGAATTGTGGCTTAATAATTTAATTAAGATAATTAAATATTATTTAAGGGATCAAGAGATTATGGAATAATTTTGGAATATTTTTCTTATGTTATTCCCTAAACCCCCTTTCTTCCTTAATCCAAACCTAATTAAGGGTTAATCCACTAATAACCTTCTTAATTAACTTAATCAAAATTTCAAAATCAATCTAAACTTAATCAATCCTTTGCTGGGTAGATACTTAGGTGTTCAATAACTTAAGTAAGCTTAAGAAAATCAAATCCAACCTACATGTGTGGGAAGGGTTATGAAAGTACTTAATTAAACCCCTTAGCTTAATTAATTTATAATTGTGAGCCAATTGCATTAGGCCCTTTCTTTCTTAGGGAGCATTGCTGATTTAAATTCAATGTCGTTGCATATCATATGTTGGCTCACAATTATTTGAATAATTGTGTTAAGGAGGTGTAGGTAAGGTGTAATTAATGAACTTAATTTACACCTTAACCTAAACAAAACATAAAATCAACCTAATGATTCTAAAATTTAAACTAAAACAACACACACATGTGGGAGATGGGTTAGGACCAGGAAACCTTCTCACATTTTCTAAATTCAAATCAAACTCAAAAAAAAAAAAACTAAAAATTTCCTTAAATAATTTGATTTACTTTAAATGATCTTATTCCATAGGATTGTCCTTACGAATTAATTAAGGTGAATGAAATTACATGCTTACATGCTTACATCATTTTATTTCTTTCCTAGCATGCTAAATGTGTATGCCATATGAAAATCATGCATTCATGTCTTTTGAAAAATCAAATTAAAATGAAATGTTTTTTTTATGTCAAATTACATGTTTTGGCTAAAGTGAGAATATGAATGACTATTATCACTACTATATCCAATTTTTTTTTCAAAACTTAGAAATAAAATATTACAAATGAGAGGTATGCTACTTATAATTACTTTTAAGCTTGCATGTGAGTATAACATAAGATGTGCATTATGTGACTTTGCCTTCTCTTCTCTTTTAACATAGTTTTGAATAGGATTTGTAAAGTGTATAGTTCATTTGAAAAGAACATAACAGTTGCTTAAATCCATTCCTATTCATTCCTATGTTATCCTTTAAGATGGACCTTCACATTTACACATGTAAATTACATAACCAAATCAAAACAAACAAACATAAAATTTTTGCATGATTCTTTTTTCCATTCATTTCTTTTTGTATATTCACATGTATTTAAGAAAAGTGGTACATTAGTTTGGACATCCCGGGGTTGAGAGGCTTTAATTATCCCCAAGTAGGTCTTGTACCTTACACCCCTAGTGTAGAAAATAATGGCATCATACTCACTTATGTCTTTCATACATACAAATGTGCATATGAATAATGGATAAAAGAACCCATCTTTTCTACTTGACAAAATCATGCATACATGAAACATTCCAAATTTCCTTAAGCAACATCTCTTAACATTCATCATTAAGGTGTGTTAACATTTTCACTTGCATGTATAGATATGTTTAGGATTCATCCATGTTCATGTTACACATGTTGAAAATAAATAAAGTGTTGCGTGTTTTGTGATAGTAATTCACTTTACTTAGTCTTAAAATGCCTTTCTCTTTGAATAGGTTTGTTTAGGGAAAACCAAACTTAGGATTAATTAAAAAACATAATAAAATATTCACTAAAATAAAAATAAATAATGAATCCACCTTATAAATTACTTTAGGTAGGGAGGAAAGTGAAGTTCTATTTTCTTTTCCTCTTTTTACAATACTTAATAATTAATTGTAGGTTCATTCAAACAAAATAACATCATGAAATAAAACTTAAACAAATCAACTAACCACTTAAATGAAACCATCCTCTAAGTTGAACCCTTCATACTTAGAAAACTCTAATATTAAAGCTTTGCTAAGACATACAACACAAGCCTTAAATGAGACACACATTAGGCTAAATCACCATTTCTAGTCCTATGCTAGGGCGGTGCATGGTTTGATGCTTGATTTTATTTTATGATATGATGTTTTAGTCTGAATGTTAGGGTATATGTGCATAGACTGAATGGTAGGATAATCTTAGTCTAATTATTATCTTCTGTAGGGGATTGTGCTTAAGGGGCGTTGTAATAAAAATATAAATGCTTTTGCTGTGCAGGTTGCTTATACCCCTAACCATAATCCAAAATAGGTCAGGTGGACTTGGTCACCCATGTGTGGGGTGCTAAGTCTAATTTATTCATATACATGCTTGGGATTGTGTGGTTTATTTAGCTAATCTCTGTTTTACAGGTTTTAGTTAGATTTACTTTTTCCCATTTTCAAATAATTTTTCAATTAGGATTTGGAATGATTGTTATGGGGGATTAGAATGAACATTGGTCATAAGACTATATCTTATGTACCATGTGAAGCCTTTGGAGCAACCACATTCCAACGAACCAAAAGAAGAAAGAAGAAAGAAGAAAGATGAAAGAAGAAAGAAGAAAGAAGAAAGAGAAAGAAGAAAGAAGAAAGAAGAAATGAAGAATGAAGACCCCATAACATGAATTCCTTTTTGATTGTAATTAATTCATTTGTAATTCAGGTTGTATAAGGGTAGAGCTCGACTACCGAATTTATTTTTGGGTTTGTGAGGTGGTGCCCGACCACAAAAGGCCACTTATTCTTTTGTGCTAACTTTATAAATTATTTGATATTTGTTTATCTTGTGCATTAAGATGGCATGATTTTCCCAATTTCTTCCTTGCTTTGATGTATGATCTGGATATGATTAGGCTCTTAGAAAAAATAAATTTTTTATCTAATTAATCACCTCAAAATAAAAAAAATAAATAACTCATAATCTCACCTAAAGCCTAGGTTATAAACAAGATAAAAGATTTAACAACCCCTTAGTTGGCTGTTGTATGTTTTCACATCATGTATAAAAAACATTTTATTTCACTCTTGTTATGGAGAGCTTTCACCTTTGCCAGGGAACTTGGCTTGACCTTTGAGAGCCATGGTGGAAACACACCTCCTTTCTTGCTAATTTTGGCCCATAATCTAATTTGTCATGCATTAGGCATATGAATCCCATAGCCTGTGTCAAATGAATTATCCAAAAATTAAAATAAAACAAAATAAAGATTTGCATTAGATTTAAGTCATTAATCATGCCTTACATGATCTAGTCTCTTAGAGAGTGTGTTTGAGGACTTAGTCTCTTTCTAAATAAATAACAACCTAGCTATCTTGCAAAAGCATATAACTTGCATATATGTATTTAAAATCGTAGGAGGCATTAGTTGGTAGTCACCTCCAGGCGCTTGTAAGTCCAACAGTTGGGTGGTTTATCCTCTCTTATGGAGGTAAACAAAATACCCATTTTCGCTTTAGATTTAGTTCGTGCTTTGACCCTCGCCAAAGATCCCTAAATTTAGGTTCAGAGGTTGTTACTTCCCTTTGCGGGCTACGAGCATAAATTTTCACCTCTTAGGCATTTCGATAATCTTATGTTGTGGAATCATAAGCCCTAGATTTCTAATAAAAAATCAACTCAAATAAATAAATCATTTCAATTTTAAAAATATAAAGCGCAACCAAAGGATAGTTTGGGATGCTTACTGGGCTTCCTAGTATCATAAGCATCCCCTACTCATCTTCCTTTGGTTTTAATAATAACTACCTCCTCTTGATCAATCCCACTTGATCTTCTAAAAATAAACCAATTGATTGATAGTCCTATCTTTGAAATCTTTGGAGACAACGATCATTTACCTTAATAGAGAGTATTTTTAAGGAATCTCATTCCTTAGGATGTAATTAACTATGTGGGCTTGCCTCCACAAAGAACTTAACAAACTCGATTTAAAATAAATCTTACTTTACTTTTTCATGTAAAGTAGGGGAATAATCTCTCGTACATTCCGAAGACTCATAGTCCTTAGGAGTCCTTATTAAGGTGATTTGGTCCATTTGTAGGATGGTAACTTCTGTCTCTCGAGATAGCGCATCATTCCTCAATGCCGTACCCGATCACCCTAATAAGAATATCTGCAGATCTACGTGGTGTCCAACATAAGAAGTGTTTGAAATATTTTTGGTTCTTCATTTTTATATTTTTCACTTTCAGAAAGAATAGATGAAAAAATTTGAAAATAACTCACCGCAGATTTTTCTGGCGACTCTGCTGGGGACGGTTCCTCTCTCCATCTTTGGTAAATGATTGTTGTCTCTAAGTATCGATAGTGGGTTTGTATTTTATATGAATCCGAGACTTTCTTTCTTTTATGTTGGCACTTAGTTTATTTCATCCTTAAGCTAAGCTGGTCAACATCCTTTAGGTTTTAGGACCTCACTCCGTGTGGGTCTTAAAACCCCTGTTGGTTTCCCCAATAGGTGGAAATAAAAATTTAATAAAAAGAAATAACTAAAGACTTCCTTCTTACCATTTTTATGGTAAGAAAAGGTTCATTCCAAAAATAAAGAAAAATAAATCCTTTGCAAAAATATCAATTTTCAAAAAGCACTTTTCAAAATGCACGTAATAAAATGTTTGCACAAAAATTTTCATAAATCACCGTCATCTAATAATCTTCATGATTGTTATTTGTAGGATCATTTCAAAATAAAATCCAAAATCATATTTTTAAAAATCACAAATGAACATCTTCATCCAATTTGTTGAATGAAGATTTCATTTTCAAAATAAAATTCAACATCATCTCTTTTCAAAAATAAAATCCAAAATCATATTTTTCAAAAGCACAAATTAATATCTTCATTCAATTTATTGAATGAAGATTTCATTTTTCAAAACAAAATCAACAATCACATTTCAAAAAGAAAATCAACAATCATCTTTTCAAAAATAAAATCCAAATCATATTTTCAAAAAGCACAAATGAACATTTTTATTTAATTTATTGAATGAAGATTTTATTTTGAAAATAAAATGAACAATCATTTTTTCCAAACAGAAAAATCGACAAATCTCTTTCCAAAAATAAATCAATAATCATATTTTAAAAAAAACATAAATGAACATCTTCATTCAATTTGTTGAATGAAGATTTCATTTCCAAAAATAAAAGCAACAATCATATTTTCTAAAAAGCACAAATGAACATCTTCATTCAATTTGTTGAATGAAGATTTCATTTAAAAAAAAATAAAATAAAAGCAACAATTATATTTTCCAAATGCACAAATGAACATCTTCATTCAATTTATTGAATAAAGATTTTGTTTTTAAAACAAAATCAACAATCACATTTTGAAAAATCAAATCAACAAACACATTTTCAAAAATAAAATTAACAAACATCTTTTCAAAAATCAAAATTAACAATCATATTTTTAAAACTGAAACAACATTTGGATCTTTCATTTAGCATACCCAAATTTGCTAAATGAAGATCCTCTTTTTCAAAAATCAAAAAAAAAAAAAAAACATTTGGATCTTTCATTTAGCATACCCAAATTTGCTAAATGAAGATCCTCTCTTTCAAAAATCAAAATCAAAATCAAAAATCAAAAAAATAATATTTGGATTTTTTTAGCATACCTAAATTTGTTAAGAATCCTCTTTTCAAAATTCATCGAAATAAAACACATTTGGATTTCTTTAGCATACCTAAATTTGCTAAGAATCCTTTTTTTCAAAAAATCATCAAAACAAAAACACACATGGATCCTTGTTGACCTCATTTTTAGGATGAGCTCTCAATCCCTCCATCTTAGACATAGGACTCCTCTTAGACTTTAAGAGATCCTTTATCTTAAGACACATCTAGTGATTAGGTGGACACTTAACCTAGCCCTAGAGACATAGAAGAGTTAGCCATAGGAATAGGTCATGCCTTAGAGGTGTTAAGAAAATTTGCCTACTCTATAGCTTGAACCAACTCCTCACTTCCTTCGTTCAAGTCAAATTCAAATCAACTCTATATACAACTCAAACCTTGAACCAATTTCAATGGATTTTCTCAAATCATGAATCAATTCCAAATAATTGAAACCCATGATTGAAATCCATAACCAAATTCAAATTCCAAAAATATTTTCTAAGCCCTTTGATTTTATCTTATGGACTTAGCTCAAATCAAATCCAAATCAATTAAAATTCAAGAAATTTTCTCATAACTCATTTATATTCTCATTTATATTCACAAATATAAATGAAATATAAATTCAAATATCCAAAATTAATTCAAAAATAAAATCCAAATTCAATAAAAAATTCAATCTAAGCCTTTCAAGTCAAATTCTTGAACCTAGTCAAATCAAATTCAAATCAAGCCAAACCCTTGATTTTTCTTCATGATTCAATCAATATTTCAATCATGAATCTAAATATAAACCCAAACTTCAATCACTAAACCAAAGCTAAATTCAAAAATCAAACCCAAGTCAAACCCATATTTACCCTTTTGACTTGAAATTGTCAAATAAATCAAAACCCATTTGACATCAAATCTCTTACAAATGGATTTATATTTCAATCATAAATCCATATGTGAGTTCAACCAAACTTGAATCAAGCCTTGATCAAGCCAACTAAACCCAATTGGCTCACTTGACCCAAAGTGGCCAATTTGACCTACATGAACCAAAATTCAAATCAATTCAAATCAAAGTAAATTTAGTCAATCCAAACCTCATGTAATATTTGTTGATCATCACCGATTAATCAATTATCATGAATTGGGTCAAACTAAGTTAACCAAGCCCGTTGACCAAGTCAACCCTTTAACCCATATGAATCCAAATTAGCCAAATTGCAACCTAAACCAAATTGATTGCAACCAATGGCTCAAGTTCACTCCAAATTGATTATTGAACTTGACCAAAGCCTCAATAAAACTTAATTTGATCAATTGGGTAACTAGACCCAACCTAGCCCAATTGACCATGAACCCAACTTGACCTAAAAGGTCAAATCAAGCCAAAATCAAATCAAACCAAAATTAATTGAAACCAAAGCCTACAATAAATTACAAATGATCAACCAAATGCAAACCAAGCCATGATTCAATCCAATTTGGTCAATTGGGTCAAGTCGGTCAACTTTGCCCAAATTGACCTAAAGGATCAAATTGGCCAAAATCTAAATTAAATACAAATTAAACCAAATTAATAGAAACCAATTGAACCTATATACTCCAAATAGTCATTTGAGCTTGAACTAACTCTTGGTTTGACCCAATTTGATCAATTCATCAACTTAAACTGATTTGACCCAAATAGGTCAAATTAACCCAAATTAAATCAAATGAACTTCAAATAACATGAAATTTGGTCCAACTTACTTTTGACTCATTTCAAATCTGCCCAAAATAAAATTCAATGCCAAATGACTACTTTTCCCTTGGGTCAAAGGCATCCCATGAGAAAAGATATTTTCCCAAGTGATCATTTCTCTTCCTTGGCCACTTGGCACTCATGCATTGGTCCACATATGCACAAAGGATACTAATTTTCTGACCAAAGGAGTGGTTGGGGTAGCCATGACTTCATTTTGGAGAGAAATACTTCAAAACTAAGTAGATTTCAGTGAGAAAATGATGATCACCAGTGGAAACTTCATTTCGACATGAAGGCGAAGATCCAAGTTCATTCCAAGGCCTCTTCCCTTGCTCAACAATGTGCTCGAGTCATCACTGTCACCAGAAATCATTCTCGATGAGGTAACTTTCAAAAAATATAGTCAGCCTTAGGATCCTCCATTTGTCATAATTTTTCGTGCAATTTTTAGGAATTTACCCTAGATAATCCTGCATTTTTACTTCAAATCATCCAAATTAGAAATTAGAATTTTTTCAATGCGAATCGACGTGAAAATGAGCCCATTTGGACAAGTTTTCACTTAGAATCTTCATTTTTCCCAAATACCTCCTGATTTTACTGTTCACCACTGGCGAGTAGCAGCCACCGTCCGATCCTGCGGTTCATGGGATCCGACATCTCAGATTATGCATGGATCGTGTAATTAAGCCCTTTGGATCGCTTGATGCGATCTGGACCATTCGATCGTGTGGTTCACACGATCAGATGGTTCTCCGCGATCCGGCCTGGATTGCATGATCGATTTGGACCGAACGATTTGACGAATGAACATTCGCTATCCCGTGCTTACTAGTATTAGCTCAAAGCGCGCACAGACCGCGTGGTGTCACGATGTGCCATGCCGCATGCATGTTTAATCATGCGTGCCATGTAATCACAGCGTTAATATCGCCTCACGCAGGTCGATGTATAAATAGAAAAATCAGATTTTCTAATTTATAAAATTACTTTAAATCACTTGAAACTTCAAAAATTCATAGAAAATAAAATACTTAACTAAAAATTGTAAATAATGGCTCGTTGGATTTTCCTTTCTAAGAGGAATCCAACAAATCTAAAATCCCCAAATTTTATTGAATATTTTGAGCTTAATTTGAGTTTTAGTAAAAATCAAATTTTACATGTCAAATTAAGTTAAAATTTTCAGAGATTAAAACTGATGTTAAAATACACCTACCATAAAAATTTCAAGTCAAAATGACCTTTGGATTAAAATATTTTGAATTTTGAGTGTAAAATAATTTATTTTAATAGAATAAATTAACAGAATTCATAAAAATCACTTAAATAAATTGAAACTTCCTAAATTTATAACTAATTATAGATAAATCCAAAAAAAGTACAAACTCAGGTTCATCTTAAAGATAATTCAAAGGAGAATCCAATAAAATTGTTTGTAACTGAATTTGAATAGTAGATCATCCTTAATTAGAGTTTATTTGAAAATTTAATAACTCTAATTACTCCCTAATGACTTCATTAATTAATTTCAAACTTCTCAGGCATGTTTAGTGGGATGACTTTTGCCTCCCCTAATTTTCTTGGAATTTATTAATGAGTTAATTTGGGAAATTAATTAATGAACCCCTAATCACTCTCTTGATATAATTAAGGTTAATTAAGCATATGAACAGTGGTTTAATTCCTTGATTAAGATAATTAAATATTATTTAAGTGATTAAGAGGTTTATGGAATGATTTTGGGATATTTTTCTTAAGCTATTTCCTAAACCCCCTTTCTTCCTTAAATCCAAATCTAATTAAGGGTTAATCCACTAATGATCTACTTAATTAATCAAATAAAATTATCAAAACTAAAATTAATCTAGAAACTTAATCAATCCTTCTTGGGTAGATGCTTAGGTGTTCAATTACCTAACTTAGGGAAATCATACCTAATCCACATGTGTAGGAAGGGTTATGAAAGTACTTAAATTAAACCCTTTAGCTTAATTAATTATTAATTGTGAGCCAATTGTATTAGGTACCTTTTTTTCCTAGGATGCATTGCTAATTTAAATTCCTTATGGTTTTATATCATATATTGACTCATAATTATTTTATTAAATATGTTAAAGTGGTATAGGTAAGGGGTAATTAATGAACTTAATCTACACCTTAACCTAACCAAAACATAAAATTAATCTAATCACCCAAAAAATAAACTAAAATAATACACACATGTGGGAATGGGTAAGGACCAGCAAACTTTCTCACAGTTCAGTAATTCAAATTAAACTCAAAACAAAATGAAAGTCTCTTTAAACAACTCTTGATTCTCTTTAAATGATCTTACTTCATAAGATTGTCTTTAAGAATTAATTAGAGTGAATGGAATTACATGCTTACATCACTTTACTTTTTTTAGCATGCTAAATGTGTATGTCATATGAGTTTCATACATTCATGCTTTTCAAAAATCAAATTCAGAATGAAATGTTTTCTTTATGTCAAATTGCATGTTTTGGCTAAAGTAAAAAATATGAGTGGCTATTATCACTATTAAATTCAAAACTATTTTCAAAATCTATAAATCAAATATCTAAAATTTAAAGTGTGCTACTTATAATTATTTCTAATCTTGCATTTGGATATAAATATGAAGATGTGCATAATGTACTTTTCCTTCTCTTTTCTTTTAGCATAATTTTGAATAGGATTTGGCAAAGTATATAGTTCATTCGAAAAGAACATAACATTTGCCTAACTCCATTCCTATTCATTTTTATGCTATTACTTAAAGAAGGACATCCACACCTACACATATAAATTGCATGAATAAATCAAATACACAAATACAAACTTTTGTATCTTTCTTTTCCATTCATTTCTTTTGTACATATGCTTGTATTTAAGAAAAGTGGTATATTAGTCTGGACAACCCCGGGATTTAAAGGCTTTAAGTAGCCCTAAGTAAGTCTTGTACCTTACACCCCTAGTGCTAACAATGGTGCCATACTCACTTATATCTTTTATACTTGTAAATGTGCATATGAAAAATGGATAAAAGAATCACTCTCTTCTATTTAACAAAATCATGCATACATGAAACATTCCAAATTTCCTTAAGTAACCTCTCTTAGCATTCATTATTAAGGTGTGCTAAATACTTGCATCGCATGTACATATATGCTTATGATTCATTCACGTGCATGATACACATGTGGGAAAGAAGTAAAATATTGTGTGTTTTGTGATAATAATTCACTTTATTTAATCTTAAAATGCATTTTTTTTGAATAAGTTTGTTTAAAGAAAATCTAAAGTTAGGATTAATTAAAATACATAATAAAATATTCACTAAATAAAAATCATTAATGAATCTACCTTAGAAATCACTTAAGGTAGGAAGAAAAGAGAAGTTCTCTTCTCTTTTCTTCTCTTTACAACCTTTAATAATTAAGTAGGTTCATTCAAACCAAATCAAATCATCAAATAAAATTAACCTATATCAACTAAACAACTTAAATGAGACCACCCTTCTAAGTTGAATCTTTTCACACTTAAAAAACCCTAACCTTAATCCTAGCTAAGCATACCACACAAACCTTTCATGATACACACATTAGGCTAAGTCACCACTTCTAGTATTATGTTTGAGCGGTGCATGATTTGATGTTTGTTTTTATTTTATGATGTAATCTTTTATTCTAGATGTTAGGGTATATATGCGTAGAATGAATGGTAGGATGATTTAGTTTAATCATTGTCTTCTATAGGGGGTTGTGCTTAAGGGGCGCTTTAATAAAAATGTAACTACTTTTGCTATGTAGGTTATTTATACCCCTAAGCATAATCCAAAATAGCCCACGTGGACTTGATTACCCATGTGTGGGGTGCTAAGTTCAATTTATTTATATACATGTTTGGGAATGTGTGGTTTGTTTAGCAAATCTCTGTTTCACAAGTTTTAGTTAGATTTACTTTTTCCCTTTTTATGTACTTTTGCAATTAGGATTTTGGAATGATTATTATGCGAGATTAGGATGAGCATTGGTTATAAGATCACATATTATATACCATGTGAAGCCTTTGGAGTATCCACATTGCAACCATTGAAAAGAAAGAACCAAAGAAGAAAAAAAGAAAGAAGAAAAGAAGAAAGAAGAAATGAAGAAGGAAGACCCCCATAACATGAATTCCTTGCTTAATTGTAATTAATTCATTTGTAATCTGGGTTGTATAAGGGTAGAGCTCGGCTACCCAATTTGTTTTCGGGTTTGTGCGGTGGTGCCCGACCACACTTGGCCTTTTATTCTTTTGTGTCAACTTTATAAAATGTTTGATATTTTGTTTAGCTTGTGCATTAGAAATGACATATTTTCTTAGTTTCTTTCTTGCTTTGATGTATGGCCTGGATGGCGATTAGGTTCTTAGGGAAAAATAAATTTTCTACCAAATTAATTTGCTCAAAATTAAAAATAAATAACTCATAACCTCATTTAAAGCCTAAGTTAAAATCAAGATAAAAGAGTTAACAACTCCTTAGCTGGATGAGCATTTCTTTTCTAAAATCATGCATAAAAACATATTATTTCACTCTTGATTGGAGGGCTTCCACCTTTGCCAGAGAACTTGGCTTGATCTTTGGGAGCCTTGGTGGAAATACAGCTCCCCCTTCTCGTTAATTTTGGCCCATAATCTTATTTCTCATGCAATAGACATATGAATCCTGTAAGCCTGAGTCAAATGATTGTCCAAAAATGAAAGTAAAAAATGCAATATATTTTGCATTAGATCAAGGTCATTTTTGATGCCCTTACATGATCTAGTCTCTTAGGGAGTGAGTTTAAGGACTTAGTTTCTTTCTAAAATAAATAACAGCCTAGCTATCTTGCATAAGGCATAAGACTTGCCTATATGTATTTAAAATCATAGGAGTTAGTTGGAGGCCACCCCGAGGTGGTTGTAAGTCCAAGCAGTTGGGTGATTTATCCTCTCTCGTGGAGGCAAACTGAATACCCATTTTTCACCTTAGATTTAGGTCGTGCTTTTGGCCCTCGCCAAAGCTCCCTAGATTTAAGTTCCGAGGTTGCTTCTCCCTTCTATGGGCCATAAGCATAAACCCTCACCTCTTAGACATTTCCATAACCTTGTATTGTGGAATTATAAGCCCTAAACTTCTAATAAAAATTCAACTCAAATAAGTAATTTAATTTCAAAAATATAAAGCCCAACCATAGAATAGTTTGTGATGTTTAGTAGGCTTCCTAGTATCCTAAACATCCCCTACTCACCTCCATTTGGCTTCAATAAGAACTCCCTCTTCTTGATTGATCCCACTTGATTTACCAAAAATAATCATATCGATTGATAGTCTTACCTATTGAAATCTTTGGAGACAATGATCATTTACGTTAATCGAGAGTATTCCTAAGAAATCCTCTTCTTTAGGATGTAATTAACTATGGGGGCTTCCCCATGTAGGAAACTTAATGAACCCGATTTAAAATAAATCCTACCTTACTTTTTCATGTAAAGTAGGGGAAGAATCTCTAGTACATATGCAGACCCATTATCCTTAGGAGTCCTTATTGAGGTGATTAGGTCCATTGTAGGGTGGTGACTTCTGTCTCGAGATAGTACACCTTTTCTCAATATCATACCCGATCACCCTAATAAGGACATCTATGGATCTACGTGGTGTCCTGATTAAAAGGCGTATATTTTTGTTTTCATTCATCCTCTTAAAAAGGATAGATGAAGGTGGGAATATTTCACCATAGATTTTTCTGGCGACTCTGCTGGGGACAGTTTCTCTCTCCATCTTTGATAAATGATCGTTGTCTTCAAGTATCCATAGTGGGTTTGTATTTTATATGAATCTGAGACTATCCTTCTTTTCTGTTGGCACTTAGTTTATTTTATTCTTAAGCTAAGCTAGCCAACATCTTTAAGTTTTAGGACCTCATTTCATATAGGTCTAAAAACCTCTATTGGGTTCCCCAATAGGTGAAGATAAAAGTTTATTAAAAAAGAAATAACTAAAGACTTCCTCTTTACTATTTCTATGGTAAGGAAAGGTTCATTCCAAAAATAAAGAAAGAATAAATCCTTTTTATAAAAAACAACATCTTTCCAAAAAAAAAAAAAACACTTTCAAAATGCACATAATAAAATATTTTCATAAAAATTTTGCAAACCAACCTTAATTAAGAATCTTCATGATTGTTATATGTAGGATCTTTTTTTAAAAAATAAAATCCAAAATCATTATTTTCAAAAAGCATAAGTGAACTTCCTTATTCAATTTATTAAATGAGGACTTCACTTTTCAAAAATCAAAATCAACAATCATATTTTCTAAAAATACAAATAAACACTTTCATTCAATATACTCAAGTTTATTGAATGAAAGTTTTCATTTTTCAATCAAAAATCAAAAGTCAAAATTTTCAAATGCACAAATGAGCACTTTCATTCAATGTACTCAAATTTATTGAATGAATGTTTTCATTTTGAATCAAAATTAACAATCACATTTTCCAAAAGCACACATGAACACTTTCATTCAATATACTCAAATTTTTTGAATGAATGTTTTCATTTTCAATCAAAATCAACAATCACATTTTTCAAAAACAAAAATGAACACTTCCATTCAATATGCTCAAATTTATTGAATAAAAATTTTCATTTTCAATCAAAAATCAACAATCACATTTTCCAAAAGCACAAATGAATATCTCCATTCAATATACTCAATTTATTGAATGAAGATTCCATTTCAAAATGAGAAACAATAATAATCTTTTAAAAAAAATAAAATCATCAAACACCTTTTCAAAAATTAAAAATAACAATCATCTTTCCAAGATTAAAATAATATTTGAATTCTTCATTTAGCATACCCAAATTTGCGAAGTGAAGATCATCTTTTCAAAATAAAATCAATAGACATCCTTCCAAAACATAAAACAACATTTGGATCTTTCATTTAGCATATCTAAATTTGCTATGTGAAAATCTTCTTTTTCAAAAATGAAATAACATTTGGATCTTTCATTTAGCATACCCAAATTTGCTAAGTGAAAATCCTCTTTCTCAAAATCAAAATACATGTGGATTTTTTTAGCTACCTAAATTTGCAAAGGATCCTATTTTCAAACAAAAATCAAAATAATGAAATACACTTAGATTTCTTTAGCATACCTAAATTTGCTAAGAATCCCCTTTTCAAAAATCAACAAAAGTCAAAATAAACCACATTTGAATTTCTTTAGCGTACCTAAATTTGCTAAGGATCCTCTCTTCAAAATAATCAAAATGAAACACATTTGGATTTCCTTTGCATACCTAAATTTTCTAAGAATCCTCTTTTCAACAAAATCAAAACAAAAGCAAACTTGGATCTCCAATTTAGCACACCTAAATTTGCTAAGTAGAAATCCTCTATCAAAAAAAAAAAAAAAAAATCAATAGAACAAAATCAATCTCATTGGATCCTTTATTTAACATACCTAAATTTGCTAAGTTAAGATCATCTTTTTCAAAAATAGCAAAATATTTGGATTCTTCATTTAACATACCCAAATTTGCTAAGTGAAGATTCCATTCTCAAAATTCACATGATTCACAAAACAAACAAACAACAAAAGAAGAAAATTATTTTCAAACACCTCACTTAGCATGCCCAAATTCGCTAAGTGAGTAAATTTCAAAATCACAAATCAATTGACCCTTTATTTTAACATACTCAAATTTGTTAAATGAAGGGTCCTCAAAACACAAAAATAAAATTCAATATGAACCAATGGAAGTATCAATCCCTTCAAAATATTTGAACCCATTTTTCTACATACACAAAATTTGTTTGAAAATGGATTCTAAACTAAAAAAATGTTTAAACCCCATTCAACATACCCAAATTTGTTGAATGAGGGTTCTAAACTTAAATCAAATTCATGGTCTCTCCTCTAGAAAATCAAGATCTCTCCAATATTTGGAGCCTCATTTAGCATACTTAAATTTGTTAAGTGAGGGTTACAACCCAATATTCAAATCAAGTTAATAATTCAAAGCGACAATGTTCGAGCGAAGGCCTATGTGGTTCATTTTTGAATAATGCAGAGATTCCAGTCCTCACGACCATTAGTGGAGAGGAGGTGGAAGTCAAGAAGCCACTTCCCCAGCTTGACCTATAGTCTAAATCTGAGTTTCTCTCATCAAAGGAGAAAGACCATAAAAGTTCCTTCAAGAGCCAACAACAGGATTCATAAGGATTTTTGAGTATATCTTATCCATTCCTGATAAGTATGACTCAAATAACTTGAATCCTAATTCCCAAAAGAAGACAACTCTCAAAATGATAATCACAATAATGATCGTGATCCATAAAATAGCGGTACCGATGGACTTGATGTCTTCAAGGATTCCAACTCAAGAAGAAATACTCCCATCCTAAAACTTTCGGGGTGTCACTATCAACAAAGAGTTAGAGCCATCAAATTTGATAGAAGAAACCTTGGGCACTATAAAAGAGTAGGTAGATATCAATTCCACCTCTCTTTTAAAAGATATAACAGAAGCCAATTATTGCAGTGCAGGGTCTTACCACTTTGATCAACACCATAGGAAAAGGCAAACCAGTCGTTGGAAATAATTAAATTCTAAATGCTTCTTAAAATACACCTTACAATCCAAAATTAGAACACCAAACTATTTTGAAGGTTAATCTGAAGATCTCAAGCTCTTTTGGAAGGTTGCCTACTAATCTAAATAATGAGCACATCTTCACCTTTTCTAAGGAGAAAAGATAAGTGTTTGGTTAGAGCTTAACCTGATTCTTCTTTTCTCAATTAGTGGTAACCTCCTCAAGTCATACTCAACATATAACATCCAATGAAAAATAAAGACAAGAAATCTCTTTCAAAGAACACAACATAAACCAATACTCAAAAAAAAAAAAAAAAAAGAGAAAAGGGAAAAGAAAAGTGAAATGAAAAGAGAAAGGAAAGAAGAAAAAGAGAAAAGATGAAGCACCAATAATGCACATTGATTTGGAATCCAAAGGATGAATTATGTGTATGAGGTGTAAATAAAAAAAAGGGGGGAGAAAGAAAAAGAATACACAAAATAAGTTTTGAGTCTACTTTTGACAAGTCTTTGGAGATAGCAACAAAACAAAAAGATCTAAAAGGATGATTCATGTATGATATGACTAGAAATTAGTAGGTATTTGAGCACGTTGACTCCGATTTTACTATCTCATGATATTATTATAGGATTGGAAGTTAAGGGTTGTTCTTAACCTCTAACAAAAAAAAGACATATATGTATTATGAGATATCAAATTTCCACTTCATATCTCTTTCTTCAAATTCAAAAGAAGATTTAGTAGTTATAGACAAACCTTCAAATGGAGCAATAAGATCATCTTTTGCATAGTCTACCTACTTTGCTTAAGGAATTTTGAAGACTCTCAAGTAGGGGATGCACTACCCGAAGTTGAGAAGAAAATTAAATCTTCAATTAATGAGTTTTAAGAGATTAACCTCATAACATAAAGGCAGTCCACCCACCCTCCCAACATCCATATATGATAAATCAGAAAATACCAACGACTTGGTTAGGTTACTTTTGTAATTTAAAGATTGCTTTACTTAAGATCATAATGAAGTGCCCAATACATCTCTAAAGGTAAGCAGTCTACAAACTCAATTGAACCTATTGCCCTTCCCACTTTGCAAACTTTTGAGGCCAACATTTGCATCAAGAAGAAGATCAAAGTTCGAAGTCAACCTTATTAAAGAAGAAAGGTACTATCATTCCCAATCAAAAATCAAGGATATTCAAATTCTCACATGCTCCAATACAAAAAATTTCAATTAGGAATCCACATTGCCTACTTTAAATTCGACAGTAGATATAATCTCCTTTCATGCGGTCTCCTCATTCAAGAATGGGTTGAATGATGCCAGAGGATGATAAGTTGTTTGCATTTATCATTTCCATTTGAGTTTACCGCAATAAGGTCATGCCTTTCTCTAATCACTAGGAAAAAGGAAGACCATCTTTACGATATGAGTAGTTGTCTTCAATTGGTTATGATGCTACAGTATGAAGTTGAATCCCTTAGATCATACAATTAGGATGACTTTGGGGGAGTCTCTAAGGCTTATAGTAAAGCATCATGGGATAACAAAGATGGATCCAAAAGAAATTGAAGTGACATCAAAGATGCAGCCTCCAAGGTTCAACCTAAGAGAAGAAAGACTTTAATCAACATTGAATATAGATGGTTTAAACACTTTCAAAGTTAATCTACCTCAAAACTTTCAAAATTAAGATTCTACTTCTGATTGTTGAAAAGCTTACTTTGGTGCTTTAAAGGATGGAAAATAGTTTAAACCACTATGGTGGGAGAGATGCCTATGGGTGTGCCAGAACCTCGAGTTATACCAAGCCAACAACAGGCTGGTCCACCCTAGAATTTTTCAAGTAGGAGAACTTGTTCTAGTTGTAAGGGGACCAATTGTTGCCTATCGAAAGATAGAAGGCAAGTTTGAACCTACTTGGGAAGGCCCTTTTGTCATAGAGAAGGCCTACCAAGGAGGATCTTATCATCTTATTGATTGTAAAGGGGAACACTCGATGCTTTTAATTAATGGGCTCTATTTAAAGAAATATTACCCATAAAAATTATGTTTGAAAATAATTCTATCAATCAAAAAAAATTTGATTCCATTTTATCAAAATATCCTCTTTGTTCCAAACGTTGTTTGCTTGTCTTGTGAATTTGCCACGACGTGTTTACGTCAGGAGTAAGAGTCCCCCAACGACATCTTATCCTTCTTCATAACACAAACACAAATTAAGCACATTTCCCAGCACTACTAGAATAGGTGTGAGAGAACCCAAGAGGCATCCTATTTCGACTAGCACAACTAAATTAGGTGTGAGAGAACCCAAGCGACATCCTTCCTTAGTGGGAATCCCTGTTGCCATCCGTGACACCATTTTATCAAAATCTTTAGTGTGTTTAAGGTAGGTGTAAGAGAACCCGAGAGGCATCCTATTCCCTTTAACACAAGCACAAAAATAAACACATATCTTTTATCTCGGGCTATTTTTGATGTGAGAGCAAGACCCTTGTGGCACTCACTCATTAGCTACTCTAGGTCGGGTTTACATGCTACCTCGCTAGTATGTCATCCTAGCGGTCACTTATTTGGAAGATGTAAGTCCCCGCACTTTCTTCCTAACTTGACCAGTGCAAACCAACAAGCGCCTTATTAGCATGGTAGACTTCTCTGCACATCCAGTAAGCTACCTCATGTTGATTTTGTTTAAGAAGAAGTGAGTCCCCGAGCTTTCTTTTTGAACTAATCATCATGATCTAACTAGGTTGAGTATATTTTAGGTCTACGATAAGTCCCCTAGAGGCTTTCCTCTTGACTACACTTGAGTCGATGTAAGTTCCCCAGTGACATTCACTAAGTAATCACCCTAGGTCGAATGGCACCTATCGAGCTGAAGATAGACTATCCCAGCAATCAGTTTCGCTATAGGAGGATGTGAGTCCCTAAGCTTTCTTCCTATCCTGATTGTTGCAAACTGATGGGCACCTTAGGTTGGTTGATGTTCTCTATGCTGACAACGACTCACCCGGTGGATACACCACTCTTGGCAGAAGTGAGTCCTTGAGATTTCTCCTTGAGTTGGCCACCAAATACCTATTTGATATATGACTAGCCATGCCATCTTCTCCAGGGTTTTGGATTAAGCCTTTAACGACCCCTCTCCATGTGGGCACTCTATTTGGATCACATCCTTTATGACCCTATTTAGACATTACCCGGGTTACTCTTAGATTAGACAGTCCCCCTTTCCTAGTAACCACCCCTATGATTGGAGAATCTATTCAGCGGATGCACATATTATTTTTTGGTTTAGTAAATTTGAGATAGGTCTAGGCTGATATAAGACCCTTCTTAGTTTGATCCCTTGCAAACTAATAGGGTCCATGATAAACAAACTAAATAATCAAACAAATTAATTCACTTATGGATTAGAAATTCAAGCCCCCAAAGGGCCCCTTTTCCTAAGCAGACATCCTATCTTTATGACAGTGTCAGCAGAACTCCCTATAAAAATTGCCTGACTACTTAAGTTGAGATAAATCCTTGGGTCGATACTCACTCTATAGTCGCTCTTAGGTCAGGTTCAATCTATTTTGCCATAAGTAGGTTACCCCTGCAGTCATTCTGCTTTGAAAGATATAAGACTATGACGCATTCTTTCTAGCATGACTGTCGTAAATCAACGAACAGCCCTAGGTCGGGTTTGATTTGTTGCCCAAAGCAATCGATCACTCCAATGGTCTTTTGTAGTAGAAGATGTGAGTCTCCAAGTTTTCTTCCCTTAAATTGATCATTACAAACTGAAAGGCACTCCTTTGGTCGGATAGTTCTCTCCTAAGCCGGGAAGCTACTCCCTTTGGCTCAATAA
This sequence comes from Cymbidium sinense, assembly GCA_021442155.1. Taxonomy (NCBI): domain Eukaryota; kingdom Viridiplantae; phylum Streptophyta; class Magnoliopsida; order Asparagales; family Orchidaceae; genus Cymbidium; species Cymbidium sinense. Next base: position 135,193,181 of record CM038222.1, read on the forward strand.
ATCTGAGATAGGTCTAGGCTAATATAAGAACCTTCTCAGTATGATCCATCGCAAACTAACAAAATATATCAAAATACATTAAAAAAATAAAATTAATTTTGACTATCTTTGAGCTAATCTAAGTTCCCCAAGGGCATTCACTTAATAGTCAGCCCTAGGTCAGGTCTGATTTGTTGCCCAAAGTAACTGATCACCCTAATGGTTTCTTATTTATAGAAGATGTGAGTCCCCGCACTTTCTTCTTAAGACTTGACCATTGCAAATTGAAGGGCATCCCTTGGTTGGATAGTCCTACCTTGTGGTTGGTAGACTACTCCCTTGGATTGGTAAATCTGAATTAGGTATAGGCCTTCATGGCCCTTACTCAGTGTAGTCCATCACAAACCAATGGGATCCATCAAAATAAATTAAAAATGAAATTAACCTTGACTATCTTTGAGTTAATCTAAGTCCCCCAGCGGCATTCACTCAATAATCTACCCTAGGTCGGGTTCGATTTGTTTCCCAAAGCAACTGATAACCCTAGTGGTTCCTAATTTTGGAAGATGTGAGTCCCCACAATTTCTTCCTAACTTTACCATTGCAGACCGAAAGACATCCCTATGGTTGGTAGACTATTCTCTTTGGATTGGTAAATCTCTGTTAGCCCAAGGCCACCACGGACCCTACTCAGTACAGTCCATCGTAAATTGATGGGACCCATCAAAACAAGCTAAAAAAATAAAATTAATTTTGACTATATTTGAGTTGATCTAAGTCTCCCCAATGACATTCACTCAATAGTCAGCCCTAGGTTGCGTTCGATCCGTTGCCTTGCCAATGGGTCATCCCATCAACTGATCCCTACTTTAGAGGATGTAAGTCTACTATGCTTTCTTCCTAGTACAACTGTTACACATTGAAAGACACCCTTTGGTTGGCTATTCCTACTATGTGTTTAGTAGATTACTTTGGATTGTCTGAGTTGGGTCTAGCCTCGTGGCTCTACTCAGATCCATCATGAACCAACATGGTTCATTTCAAAATACAAAATTAAAAAATCTCAAACCAAACAAAAATAATTAATCAATCCAAGTCAAATCTTTTGATTATCCTCAGTGAAATATAAATCTGTCTAGTTCCCCAGTGGATCCAGGATTCTAATCCCTCAGCAGATTTCATAACCCCTCCCTGGTGGATGACTTGAGCCTGCCTCCCTAGTGGAGAGTTCACTTTTCTATCCTCGGTGGAGTCAAAATAAACACAATTAAATAAACAATAAATAGAAACAAATTCAACCCTCTTCCCCAGTGAAACTTAATTAAACAAATCAAATTTCTCCCTAGTGAGACTCAAATCAAACCTCTCATCCCTTTGTGGATGACTTGAACCTACTTCCTAAGTGGAAGGTTCACATACTCAATCCCTAGTGGATTCCTCCTTCCCTCTCTTATGTCTTTGACATGGGCAGAGTCACATTGCACTAAGCTCTTGATTTCTTCTACACCTTGGGTTAGGAGTAGACCGTCTTTGTTAGTGCTTGTGATCATTCAGTTTTGTTGATCATTTGGTCACACATGTATGTATTCCTTGTCTTCAACTATTAGGCCCTTTGTTGACCTCAATTTTAGGATGAGCTCTCAACCCCTCCATCTTAGACATATGACTCCTCTTAGAATTTAAGAGATCCATAGTCTTAAGACACATCTAGTGATTAGGTGGACTCTCAACCTAGCTTTAGAGACTTAGAAGAGTTAGCCATAGGAATAGGTCATGCCTTAGGGGTGTTAGGAAAATTTGTCTACCCTATAACTTGAATCAACTCCTCACTTCCTTCCTTCAAGTCAAATTCAAATCAGCTCTAACTCCAACTCAAACCTTGAACCAATTTCAATGGATTTTCTCAAATCATGAATCAATTCCAAATAATTGAAACACATGATTGAAATCTATAACCAAATTCAAATTCCAAAAATATTTTCTAAGCCCTTTGATTCTATCTTATAGACTTAGCTCAAATCAAATCCAAATCAATTCAAATTCAAGAAATTTTCTCATAACCCATTTATATTCTCATTTATATTCATAAATATAAATGAAATATAAATTCAAATATCCAAAATCAATTCAAAAATCAAATCCGAATTCAATAAAAAATTCAATCTAAGACTTTCAAGTCAAATTCTTGAACCTAGTTAAATCAAACTCAAATCAAACCAAACCCTTGATTTTTCTTCATGATTCAATCAATATTTCAATCATGAATCCAAATATAAACCCAAAATTCAATCCCTAAATCAAAAACTAAATTCAAATCCAAGTCAAACCCATATTCACCCTTTTGACTTGAAATTGTCAAATGAATCAAAACTCATTTGAATTCAAATATCTTGCAAATGTATTTGTATTTCAATCATAAATCCATATGTGAGTTCAACCAAACTTGAATCAAGCCTTGATCAAGCCAACTAAACCCAATTGGCTCACTTGACCCAAAGTGGCCAATTTAATCTACATGAACCAAAATTCAATTCAATTCAAATCAAAGTGAATTAAGTCAATCCAAACTTCATGTCATGTTTGTTGATCATCATAGGTTAATCAATTATCATGAATTGGGTCAAACTAAATCAACCTATCCCGTTGACCAAGTTAACCCTTTAACCCATATGAACCCAAACTAGCCAAACTACAACCTAAACCAAATTGATTGCAAATAATGACTCAAGTTCACCCCAAATTGATTATTGAACTTTACTATAGCCTCAATTAAACTTAATTTGATGAATTGGCCAACTAGACCCAACCTAGCCCAATTGACCATGAGCTTAACTTGACCTAAAAGGTCAAATCAAGCCAAAATCAAATCAAACCAAAATTAATTGAAACCAAAGCCTAAAATATATTTCAAATGATCAACCAAACTCAAACCAAGCCATGATTCAAGCCAATTTGATCAATTGGGTCAAATCGATCAACTTAGCCCAAATTGACCTAAAGGATCAAATTGGACAAAATCTAAATTAAATCCAAATTAAACCAAATTAATTGAAACTAATTGAACCAATATACTCTAAATAGTCATTTAAACTTGACCAACTCTTAGTTTGATCCAATTTGACCAATTGGTCAACCTAACCCATTTTGACCCGATTTGACCCAAATGGGTCAAACTAACCCAAATTAAACCAAATGAACTTCAAATGACATGAAATTTGGTCCAACTTACTTTTGACTCATTTCAAATCTGCCCAAAATAAAATTCAATGCTAAATGACCACTTTTCTCTTGGGTCAAAGGCATCCCATGAGAAAAGATACTTTCCCAAGTGATCATTTCTCTTCTTTGGCCACTTGAAACTCATCCATTGGTCCACATAGGCACCAAGGACACTGATTTTCTGACCCAAGGAGTGGTTGGGGCAGCCATGACTCATGAGGAGGTGAAATCACTTCACCTCTCCCATTAGAACACTTGGCATGAAGGACACTCACCTCCCCTTGGCTAGGAGACCCATTTGTCCTTCATGACAGTCACTTTCCATGCCTTAGCCAACTATAGGAAGCCACCTAGGATGATTCTCTTCTATTCTCAACCACCCCAAGCCAAATGACATGAGTTTGGAGCCAAAATTTTAAACAAAAGGTTCATTTTTGTTCACTTTTGATTCCAAGGCTTTAGAGGTTGAAGAAAACCCCCATTTTTCTCATTCTCCTCCTCCTAGAGCTCCCAAACCTGTTAGTAATCACTGCCACTTCATTTTGGAGAGAAATACTTCAAAACTAAGTGGATTTCAGTGAGAAAACTATGATTACTGATGGAAACTTTGTTTCAACATGAAGGCAAAGATCCAAGCTCATTTCAAGGCCCCTTCCCTTGCTCAACAACGTGTTCAAGTCATCACCGCCGCCAAAAATCATCCCCGGTGAGGTAACTTTCAAAACACATAGCCACCCTTAGAATCCTCCATTTGTGATAGTTTTTTGCGTAATTTTTAGGAATTTATCGTAAATAATCCCGTATTTTTACTTTAAATCATCCCAATTAGAAAATAGAATTTTTTCGGTGCAAAGGAATGCAAAAATGAGCCCATTTGGACAAGTTCTCACTTAGATTCTCTCATTTTTCTTGAAATACCCCCTGATTTTACTGTTCACCACCAGCGAGTAGCAGCCGTCATCCGATCCCACGGTTCACGGGATTGGGCGACTCGGATCACGTGATCCAGCCCTTTGGATCGCTTGAAGAGATCTAGATTGTCCGATCGCATGATTCACGCGATAGGATGGCTTAGACAGCGCACCGATCGCGCGATCCTGGCCTCTGGATCACGGGACCGTCCGATCTGTGATCGGATAACCTGGCGAACGCATCCCATCAGTTGGTTTCAGCTCGCGACCATGCGCTCAATCGCGGCCGCGTGATCGCGATTACCACGACCGCGTGGTCTGCGTTGCCACATCGGCCCGGCGGTCGTGCTAAATAGGAAAATCAGATTTTTTTTATTTAAAAAATTATTTTAAATCACTTGAAACTTCAAAAATTCATAGAAAATGAAATACTTACCAAAAATTGCAAACAAGGGCTCGTTGGGTTCGCCTTTCCGAGAGGAATCCAACAAACCTAAAATTCCCAAATTTACTAAATATTTTGAGCATAATTTAAGTTTTAGTAAAAATAAAATTTCATTAATTAATCCAAAATACATGCCAAAATAAGTTGAAATTTTCAGAGATTAAAACTAATATTAAAATACCCCATAGCATAAAATTTGCAAGTAAAAATGACCTTTCGATTAAAAGATATTGAATTTTGAGTGTCAAATGATTTATTTTAATAAAATAAATTAACAGAATTCATAAAAATCACTTAAGTCAATTGAAACTTCCTAAATTCATAACAAATTGTAAAAAAATCTAAAACAAATACAAACTCAAGTTCATCTTAAAGATAATTTAGAGGAAAATCCAATAAAATTGTCTCTAATTAAATTGGAATAGTAGATATTTCTTAATTAGAGTTTATTTAAAAACTTAATAACCCTAATTACTCCCTAATGACTTCATCAATTAATTTTAAACTTCTCAAGCATGTTTAGTGGGATGACTTCTGCCTCCCCTAATTTTCTTGGAATTTATTAATTAGTTAATTTAGGAAATTAATTAATGAACCCCTAATCACTCTCTTAATGTAATTAAGGTTAATTAAGCATGTGAATAGTGGCTTAATTCCTTGATTAAGATAAATAAACATTGTTTAAGTGATTAGGAGGTTTATGGAATAATTTTGGGATATTTTCCTCAAGCTATTCCATAAACCCCCTTTCTTCCTTAAATCCAAATCTAATTAAGGGTTAATCCACTAATGATCTACTTAATTAATCAAATAAAATTTTCAAAACCAAAATTAATCCAGAAACTAAATCAATCCCTCTTGGGTAGATGCTTAGTTGTTCAATAACCTAAGTAACTTAAGAAAATCATACCTAATCCACATGTGTGGGAAGGGTTTTGAAAGTACTTAAATTAAACCCTTTAGCTTAATTAATCATTAATTGTGAGCCAATTGCATTAGGTGCATTTCATTCCTAGGATGCATTGCTGATTTAATTTCCTTGTGGATTTATGTCATACATTGGCTCATAATTATTTGATTAAATATGTTAAAGTGATATAGGTAAGGGGTAATTAATGAACTTAATCTACACCTTAACCTAACCAAAGCATAAAATTAATCTAATCACCTAAAAATTAAGCTAAAATAATATACACATGTGGGAATGGATAAGGACCAACAAACCTTCTCACACTTCCCTAATTCAAATCAAACTCAAAATAAAATGAAAGTCTCTTAAACAACTCTTGAGTCTCTTTAAATGATCTTATTTCATAAGATTGTCTTTATGAATTAATTAGAGTGAATGGAATTACATACATACATCACTTTATTTCTTTCCTAGCATGCTAAATGTGTATTTCATATGATTTTCATACATTCATGCTTTTCTAAAATCAAATTCAAAATGAAATATTTTCTTTATATCAAATTGCATGTTTTGGCTAAAGTAAAAATATGAGTGGCTATTATCACTAATAAATTCAAAACTATTTTCAAAATCTATAAATCAAATACCTAAAACTAAAAGTGTGTTACTTATAATTATTTATAAGCTTGCATGTGGATATAAATATGAAAATGTGCATAGTGTACATTTCCTTCTCTTTTCTTTTAACATAATTTTGAATAGCATTTAGCAAAGTATATAGTTCATTCGAAAAGAACATAACACTTTCCTAACTCCATTCCTATTCATTCCTATGCTATTACTTAAAGAAGGACATCCACACCTACACATATAAATTGCATAAACAAATCAAACAAACAAATACAAACTTTTGTATCTTTCTTTTTCATTCATTTTTTTGTACATATGCTTGTATTTAAGAAAAGTGATATATTAATCTGGACAACCCCGGGGTTGAGAGGCTTTAAGTAGCCCTAAGTAGGTCTTGTACCTTACACCCCTGGTGCTAACAATGGTGCCGTACTCAGTTATGTCTTTTATACTTGTAAATGTGGATATGAAAATTGGATAAAAGAATCACTCTCTTTTATTTAACAAAATCATGCATACATGAAACATTCCAAATTTTCTTAAGCAACCTCTCTTAGCATTCATCATTAAGGTGTCCTAAATACTTGCATCACATGTATTGATATGCTTAGGATTCATTCATATGCATGATACACATGTGAGAAAGAAATAAAATATTGTGTGTTTTGTGATAGTAATTCACTTTATTTAATCTTAGAATGCCTTTCTTTTTGAATAGGTTTGTTTAGAGAAAAATCTAAACTTAGGATTAATTAAAATACATAATAAAATATTCACTAAATAAAAATTATTAATGAATCTACCTTAGAAATCACTTAAGGTAGGGAGGAAAGAGAAGTTCTCTTCTCTTTTCCTCTCTTTACAACCTTTAGTAATTAAGTAGGTTCATTCAAACTAAATCGAATCATCAAATAAAATTAACCCATATCAATTAAACAACTTAAATGTGACCACCCTTCTAAGTTGAACCTTTTCATACTTAGAAAATCCTAACCTTGAAGCCTAGCTAAGCATACCACACAAACCTTACATGAGACACACATTAGCCTAAGTCACGACTTCTAGGATTATATTAGGATGATGCATGGTTTGATGTTTGATTTTATTTTATGATGTGATTTTTTAGTCTGAATGTTATGATGTATGTGCGTAGAATGAATGGTATGACGATTTAGTCTAATCATTGTCTTATGCAGGGGGTTGTGCTTAAGGTTTTTTTTTTAATAAAAATGTAACTACTTTTGCTATGTAGGTTATTTATACCCCTAAGCATAATCCAAAATGAGTCAGGTGGACTTGGTTACCCATGTGTGGGGTGCTAAGCCCAATTTGTTTATATACATTCTTGGGAATGTGTCGTTTGTTTAGCTAACCACTATTTTGTAGGTTTTAGTTAGATTTACTTTTTCCCTTTTCATGTACTTTTGCAGTTAGGATTTTAGAATGATTGTTATGGAGGATTAGGATGACCATTGGTTATAAGATAACATCTTATGTACCATGTGAAGCCTTTGGAGTATCCACATTCCAACCATCGAAAAGAAAGAACCAAAAGAAGAAAGAAGAAAGAAGAAAAGAAGAATGAAGAAATGAAGAATGAAGACCCCCATAACATGAATTCCTTGCTTAATTATAATTAATTCATTTTAAACTGAGTTGTATAAGGGTAGAGCTCGGCTACCCAATTTATTTTCGGTTTGTCTTGGTGTGCCACACTTGGCCTTTTATTCTTTTATGTCAGCTTTACAAAATGTTTGATGTTTTGTTTAGCTTGTTCATTAGAAATGACATGTTTTCTTAGTTTCATCCTTATTTTGATGTATGGCCTGGATTATGATTAGGCTCTTAAAGAAAAATAAATCTTCTATCAAATTAATCAACTCAAAATTAAAAATACATAACTCATAATCTTATTTGAAGCCTAAGTTAAAATCAAGATAAAAGAATTAGCAACCCTTAGCTGGATGATCATTTCTTTTCTAACAACATGCATAAAAACATATTATTTCACTCTTGATTGGAGGGCTTCCACCTTTGCAAGAGAACTTTGAGGAAATGGTGGCTCACTCTCCCTTCTCACTGATTTTGGCCCATAATCTTATTTCTCATGCATTAGGTATATGAATCCTATATGCCTTAGTCAAATGATTGTCCAAAAATGAAAGTAAAAATGCAATATGTTTTTCCTTAGATCTAGGCCATTTTTCATGCCCTTACATGATCTAGTCTCTTAGGAAGTGAGTTTAAGGACTTAGTTTCTTTCTAAAATAAATAACAGCCTAGCTATCTTGCATAAAGCATAAGACTTGCTTACATATATTTAATATTATAGGAGGAGTTAGTTGGTGCCACCCCCAGGCAGTTGTAAGTCCAAGCAGTCGGGTGATTTGTTCTCTCTTATGGAGGCAAACCAAATACCCATTTTTTTTCCTTAGATTTAGGTCGTACTTTAGGCCCCCACCAAAGCTCCCTAGATTTAGGTTCTGAGATTGTTTCTCCCTTCTATGGGCCATAAGCATAAATCCTTACCTCTTATGCATTTTCATAACTTTGTATTGTGGAATTATAAGCCCTAAACTTCTAATAAAAATTTAACGCAAATAAGTAATTCAATTTCAAAAATGTAAAGCCCTTAGTATCCTAAACATCTCCTACTCACCTCCATTTGGCTTTGATAAGAACTCCCTTCTCTTGATCGATCTCACTTGATTTTCCAAAAATAAACTAATCGATTGATAGTCCTACCTATTAAAACTTTGGAGACAATGATCATTTATCTTAATCGAGAGTATTCCTAAGGAGTCCCCTTCCTTAGAATGTAATTAACTATGGGGGCTTCCCCCTGCAGGAAACTTAACGAATCCGGTTTAAAATAAAACCTTACTTTATTTTTTCATGCAAAGTAGGGGAAGAATCTCTGGTACATATGCAAACCCATTGTCCTTAGGAGTCATTATTATGGTGATTAGGTCCATTGTAGGGTGGTGACTTCTATCTTTTGGGATAGTACACCTTTCCTCAATGTCATACCCGATCACCCTAATAAGAATATCTGTGGATCTACATAGTGTCCTGACTAAAAGGCGTATATTTCTATTTTCATTTATCCTCTCCAAAAGGATAGATGAAGGCACGAGTATTTCACCATAATCTTTTATTTATCATACCTAAATTTGCTAAGTAAAAAAATCCCCTTTTCATCAAAAATCATCAAAACACATTTGGATTTCTTTTATTTAGCATACCTAAATTTCCTAAGTAAAGAATTTCCTTTTTAAAAAATCATCAAAAACAAAATACATTTGTATCTCTTTAACATACCTAAATTTTCTAAGAATCCTCTTTTCAAAATTCATCAAAAATAAAACAACATTTGGATCTTTCATTTAGCATACCCAAATTTTCTAAGTGAAGATCCTCTTTTTCAAAAAATCAAAATCAAAATAAAAAAATAAAAAAAAATCAAAAATAAAACACATTTGGATTTTCTTAGCATACCTAAATTTGCTAAGAATCCTCTTTTCAAAAATCAACAAAAACAAAAAAACATTTAGATTTCCTTAGTATACCTAAATTTGCTAAGAATCCTCTTTTCAAAAATCATCAAAAACAAAACACATTTGGATTTCCTTAGCATACCTAAATTTGCTAAGAATTCTCTTTTTCAAAAATCATCAAAAACAAATTAAATTTGGATTTTCTTAGCATACGTAATTTTCTAAGAATCCTATTTTAAAAAAAAATCTTCAAAAAATAAAACACATTTGGATTCTTCATTTAGCATACCCAAATTTGCTAAATGAGGATTCCATTTTCAAATTCACACATGATTCACAAAATAAGCAAACAAAATAAGAAAATTATTTTCAAACACCTCACATAGCATTCCCAAATTTCTTAAGTGAGTAAATTCCAAAATCACCAATCAAAATAAAAAATCAATTGACCCTTTACTTTAGCATACTCAAATTTGTTAAATGAAGGGTCCCCAAATAATCAAAAATCAAATTCAAATATGAACCTATGGAAGCATCAAACACTAAAAATCTTTGAACCCATTTTCAACATACATAAATTTGTTGAAAATGGATTCTACATTCAAATATCTCCTTCCCAATCAATTCAAAAAAATCTCTCTTCTAAATTCATTTGAGCCCCACTTAACACTCTCTAATTATTGAGTGTGGATTCAAATTCTAAATCAAAATTCAAAAAAAATCAACAAAGTAGAAATCTGATTCAAACTTGTTTTCAACATTGTAGACTTTGGTCGGTTTTATGAGTTTTAGTTGGTCATTCATTTAGCATAGAAGTATGTCTTTATATTTCCTTTCAGGATGGACTTGGCCTTAGAATGGGCCAGCCTCCCGCAGTCTAACTTTGCCCGCCTCATCCACTTTCGTCGAGGCTTTGAGGGGGCTAGGATCACATGTGAGGGGACCACTCGCATGATAGTCAGAAGGAGCATGGTGACCGGGCAGAAGCCGATCATCCATGTTGAGTTACCATCAGATTCGGAGATCCCCTCACTGAAGAGGAAGACTATGGCAGTTCCCACAGTAATAATAGTTGCAGCACCAGTGCATCCAGTTGTTCCCCTTGCTTCCACAGTACGTGCTAGCACCACTCATTGGCTCTCTCCAAGGGGAAGGCTCCCCTGATTCTAGGGATTGTCTCCTCTGCCTTCGAGATTGTGTCTAGTTCCCATACTGCTCGACCTACCAGGACTCAGTGCCAAAATAAGAACCGCATGATTAAGTAGTATCATACCCGCATAGCCAGGGAGTTCGAGGCAATTTTCCAGCCTGCAATAGAGGAGTTTCCTAGGATGATTTCCCCGTTGATCACAGAAAATAAGTTCCACCCTCTCTCTAGATTTGATAGAGAGGATGTCAGGAGGATTTCAGTTTCACCTCCGCTGGTAATTTAGTTTCAAGCTCCTATCAGTGAGAGGAGGAGGTTGTACGCCGGCCTCAGATCAGTTCTACGTCGAGTAGGTGGAGCTTATGAACAATTAGTGTCTAGGGCTTAGTTTGATTTATGCTCAGTCATTCCCTACAGTGAGGGTAGACAGATCGGGGAAGGAGGCGGGGAGGCCCGTACATGCGGTGCTGGAAGGCGGAGGTATAGCGGTCGGCCCTCGACCCGACTTTCCAATGTGCTACCCACGCTAATCATACCGATAGCATCTTACTGATGGGTACTACCCACCATATGAGAGGAGCTCCTATTTAGAGAGGGTCGGTGGTGCCTCAACTACACCGTTCCACTCCACACCCATCATCTTCGGTACATGTTCAATCATCCATTATTTCAGCAAAGGCCATGAAGGCCACATCCGGGGAGAAGAGAGCCCGACTGGTGATCTGGCTACGGCCAAGAGATCCCATTCCATCTACACCACCCTCTGAGGTGAGGCCGAGCTCTCCTACTCGACCTTCTGCCCTAGTCGTGGTGAAGAAGGAATGGCGACCTTAGAGTATAGTAATCGTTTCATCAACACCACCACCACAGTAGTGTATGGAGATAGTAGTAGAGGGAGGAGGAGATAGTTCAGCCACCCTTATGTCTATAGATCCTCCTACGAGTACCACTCCATCTAGATCCAGTGACAATCAGGAGCATCTTTCTTCTAGTGAGTGTATCCATCATAGGGTTAGCTCTCCAACAACAATAGAGGTTAGATGTTTATTTATTTATGACAGTGATCCTACTACCAGTCAGCCTCGATCTTTTATACCTGTTCATTTGGATCGATCCCTAGATGACATTGTAGCTCAGTATCTAGTGAAGAAGTAGAAGATCTTAGGATATGCCTAGTCTAATTTAGAGGATGAGAAGATCAGTTTTGATCCTAATGAAGATGATCTGTTAGAGGATTCAGCTGGGGCACACATGGTAGACACTAAGGGTTCTCTCCTTCATGATTAGCAGACTTTGGAAGATCTTTGCGGCGGCAGAAGACCTACTCAACCCAATACCTCCTTGATGATTAAAAAGAAAAGGATGAACAAATAGATAGGATGGGAAGAGGCTTGAAGACTTGCTAGCGCAATTTTGGCACCAGCCCGGCGGCATCTACCAGGAGACTAGTCAGCTAGAGTTGTTGCATGTCTTGGATCCAATCAAGACTTTACCTCTGGTAGAGCAGGGCAACACCAACTTGTATAGGAAGGTAGTGGATATTATCTCCATAGAAGAAAAGGACATTAAAACCATGTTTGAGTAGCAAGTAAGAGAAGCGTTGGCTCAAGCCCGATGAGGATCATCGGTTCTAAAGGGTAGACCTTACCTAGAGGAATTTGATGCCATACAATATCCTAAGGTTTTCGTGCCACCTTCTTTTAAGAGCTTTGATGACAGCGGGAACCCAAGGTATCATATTGCGTACTTCAGAGCCAGTTTTTGCAACACTGGTGATAATTTTACTCTTTTGACTTTTTATCAGTAGCTTAGCAGGCATAGCCTTCAATTGGGTTGCTGAACTTCCCAATAGTTCAGTGAAGACTTTTTCTAAGTTGGAGCAATTTTTCATTAAGAGATTTGATAGAGCTCAACAAAGGGTGACTGTAGGCGATCTCATTGTGGCTCAACAACACCCTGGTGAGTCTCTCATTGATTATATTCTCAGATGGTGCAATTTGAGTATGAAATGTGAACCACAACTGTCTGAACAGCATGCCATTAAAATTCTTGTAAAGAATATTCATGGCCCATTCTCCTTCATGTTCAAAAGTTTTACCATCAAGATATTTGAGAAACTAATCAACAAGACAGCTAGCTTATAAGGAGAAGCCAAATAATTGCCTTTTCCAGATCAATCAATAAAGCCAAAGCCACAGAAAGCTTGTGGGAAGAAGCCAGCGGTGATAGATGACAAGGGAAGCAAGGCCGAGCGTATGAGACCTCGTGCTCCACAACCATCACTTGAACCTTCTTTACCACCACCGAGGCCATCCTACCAGCCACCATAGCAGCCTCCATAGACTTCGCCACCTCCTCCTCAGCCATATCCACATCAACAGTGGTACACATATTTGCCGCCAGGTAGCTACGGTCCACCTACTCTTTTGGATAAACTAAACAAGCTTTATTCATTTAAGAGGGAGGTAATCAGGAAAATCTTTAAAAATATCTTAAAAAAACTTGATTTTCAGCTACCCGAGCCTAGAAGGCCATAGGAAGTGGGCAAAAGCAATGATCCTAACTTTTGCCCCTACCACCACATGCTAAGTCACATTTTGGAGGATTGCTTTATATTTAAGGACTGGCTTGAGCATAGCTTCAAGACAGACGCTATAGTTATCCTGAAGAAATACCTTGTGGCCCAACCATTCAATTTCATTAGGGTAATCCTTGGGGATACCTGCGATCCTTCCAAAAATAAAGAAGGTTGGGATATCTCCTTATCCTGAACCTCTAAGAAGATTGTGTCAAAAATCAAGAAACTTTCCTTGCAAGTGTCTGAGGCAGCTCGAACCTCCAACATCAAGGAAGGTTTGCAAGTTGTCCAGGACAATTTGGGGAATGTGGGAGCTCAACAGTAGCATCCTATGCCAGCCCGGGATAGCCAAGTAGCAACCATCGTGAGTCTAGCCTCAGTTCATTCCTACTACTACCCGACTCAACTAGCTCTTCCCTGGTACATCTTTTATCTTGTATGAGATGAGGGCATCAAATCTCTCACCCCTCTTACTTTACTTGATTTATACTATGTACCTTCTTCAAAATCCAATCAATCGAGGAATAAAGCTAGTTTGAGTTATATCTGTGTCACTTCTGATGGGTTGTCTAATTCTACTCTTATTGAAAACTCTCTAAGTTTAAATAATAATTATAATAACTCTGATCTTCCTCTTTTTGATTCAGAGTTAGACCTTCCTTCTCTGAATACTACAGGTTCACCTCTTGAGATAGACTTGGAATCATCCGATTCCAAAGGTCCCATAGGAGAAGCTATAGGTGAGCTTGACAAGCAAGTAGAATCTTCTACTAACCTGCCAAAAGAGATCACCGAAGTCAGCCTTCATAGTGGCAAGATTCTACCTCCTAGGGCAGCATCTCAAGGTAAGGGGAAACAAGTCATTGGTTCAGATGATCAAGAAGCCCCTCCACAGGATGCTTCACTCTTGGATATGCTCGTGGAGTATCAACTCAAGGTGGATTACAATGTCCTCTCTCACCTGAGAAAGTTGCCATCTAAGCTAAGCATATACGATGCCCTTATCTTATCTAAAGAGATGAGGGAATCATTAATCAATGCTCTTCTTGATCTATAGATATGCTTAGCTTAGCTGACCATTGTTGGAGAGGAGGCACATTATTCCAAAGAAGCCCAAGGAGTCCCTTTCATAGACGATGACCTTCTTCTGGGGGACATGGAGCACAACCATCCCCTCTATATTATTATTGATATGGGCAGATTCAGACTTTCTAGGGTTCTCATTGATCCAAGTGCATCAATGAACATTATGAGTCTAAAGGCCCTTTCCTATTAGAGGATCGACATCTCCACACTCTGAGGAGATCAGATGATGTTGAGAGGATTCAATGAACAAGGTGAGAGGGCTTTAGATTCCATAGTGTTACCTTTAGATATAGGTGACTGAAAGACTGAAGCCAAGTTCTATATCATTGATTCAAATACTTTGTTCACCACTTTGCTCAGTAGGCCTTGGATACATTAGAATAAGATGATTCCATCCTCACACCATAAGTGCAATAAGTTCAGGAAGGATGGGATTGTATACTATGTCAAAGGTGATGAAAAGCTATTTTCAGTCAAAGAGGTTGAGATATCTACGGATGCGACCTACTATCTTCCTCAAAACACTATTTCCCGTGAACTTGATCAAAATTTAAATGCAATAGAAAAAGAAGAAAAAGAAAAAGAAAAAGAAGAAGAAAAGAAAAAGAAAATTGAAAATCCAAGTGAACAAGAAAAGGATACCAAGGAAGAAGTAGAACCGCATAGCACATTTTTACCCATAGTTCATTCCATCATATGGATATGTGGGTAAGATGACTCGACCTCCACCAGGCAGAGGTAGAGGTAGATATAGAGGTAGTCCCAGAGGTGGAATACACCTTGGTTAGCCATCAACCAATAGGGGTTATGTTCTAGTTCACAGGAGTACCCCTACTATTCACATAGACTTGGAATCCAGCTCGGAGGATGAGTCTAATGTGATTAGCATACCAGCCAACCCCTCTTAGCGGGTTTCATTGGAGGTGGCACTTGAGCCGGACAGTGACAAAGACTAGGCCTCCAAACAAAGCATGAATGTATTCAAATCAAGTGTATGTGAAACTATCAGACAACAGTTAGGAACCTTAGCTCTAACCTCACTTTCCTATCAAAAAGTTGAAGGTTTAGTAGTTAAAGAAGCCCCTCAATCTTCCAAGGATGTCAAGCCGAATAGATTCTATTTTGCTTTTGATCGATACTCGCTTTGTGTTCGTAATCTTGCAAAGAAGGGTTTGATTACTTATACATGGTCTAAGCACAAGTCAGAGTACTTTGAGAAGCTATGGAATAATAGAGGCAGGGATGCACAATCAAGATCAGGACTAGGATTAACTATAGTGGGTCCAGTCGATGATGATGATTACTTCTTAGTTGTCACCAATCATTTAGAGTCTAATAGGTTCTTTTCACACCACACTAAATCTTATGAGAATGTGTGTTTAGAAACCTCAGATGATCCAGATGATCTCCAAATCAAAGATGTATCACCAAAATTTGAAGAGGAGATCCATTCAATAATTAACAAGCTTAAAGAAATCAACCTTAGGATGGAAGAAAATTCATGCCTGATATACATCAGTTCATTGTTGAATGAAGAAGAAACCAATGACTTAGTCAGGCTATTGATTGAGTTTAAGGACTATTTTGCATGGAGCTATGAAGAGATGCTCGAATCACCTCCTAACGTAAGAGTCCATAAATTAGCAATAGACCTTCACACTATCAAGCAAGGTCCAAGATGCATGTGATTAAAAATCGAATAATAAGTCATTTCTGAAGTCAAGAAATTGATCGATGTTGGTTTTATCAGGGAAGAGAAATACCCTACCTGGTTAGCCAATATTATCCTAGTTAAGAAGAAGAATGACCAAATTTGCATATGCATCAATTTTAAGGACTTAAAATAGGCATGTCCTCAATGAATTATATCCGATAATGGTACTGTATTCAAAAGCACCAAGATCAACAGCTTCACCTAGAGACACGGTATATATTGGAGATACTCCACCATCTACTATCCCAGAACAAATGGTTTAGCAAAAGCATTCAACAAAACTCTCATCCAGATACTGAAGAAGATGCTTGATGATAACAAATGACAGTGGATGAGCAGTTAGTTGAAACCATGTGGGATTACCACACCATATACAAAACTCCAACTCAATCTATCCCATTCTCCTTACTGTATGGGTCCAAAGCTGTTCTACCTTTACAAGTCCAAATCCCATCACTAAGGATAGTATTGGGTAGCAAGATCACTACATAACATAATGCAAAGTTACAATTAAAAGAGCTCGAAGGTTTAGAGGAGAGACGCCTACTGGTGTGCCAGAACCTCAAGGTGTACAAGGCCAAAATAATTTAGCTCACAACAAGTTGGTCCGCCCTAGTGCTTTTCAAGTATGAGAACTTGTATTAGTCCTAAGGAGACCAATTGTTGCCTATCAAAAGACGGGAGGCAAGTTTAAACCCACTTAGGAAGGCCTTTTTGTCATAGAGAAGGACTACCAAGGAGGATCTTATTAGCTCATTGATTGTAAAGGAGAACACATGATGCTTCCAATTAATGGGCTCTATTTGAAGAAATATTACCCATAAAAATATGTTTGAAAATAATAATCATCAAAAGAACAAAATTTTATTCTAATTCATAAAAATCTTCTCTTCTTTTGAAGCATTGTTTGCTTATCTTACGAATCTGCCACGACGTGTTTAAGATAGTTGTGAGAGAACCTAAGAGGCATCTTATCTCTCTTTCATAACATGAACACAATCAAACATAATTCCTGACACTATTAGAATAGGTGTGAGAGAACCTAAGAGGTATCCCATTTTGATTAGCACAACTAAGTTAGGTGTAAGAGAACCCAAGCGACATCCTTTCTTGGTGGGAATCCCAATTGCCATTCATGGGACCATTTCATCAAATTCTCCAAGCGTGTTTAGGGTAAGGGTGAGATAACCCAAGCAGTTTCCTATTCCCTTTAAAACAAGCATAAAAACAAATATAAATCTTTTATTTCAAACTATTTTGATGTGGGAGCAAGCCCCCTGTGGCACCCGCTCATTAGGTGCTCTAGGTCGGGTATACATGCTACCTTGCTAGTATGTCACCCCAGTGGTCACTTGTCAGGCGGATATAAGTCCCCGAGCTTTCTTCTTGACTTGGCCATTGCAAACTAATGAGTGCCTTGTTAGTTTTGTAGACTTCATTGCCCAACCAGTAAGCTATCTCATGTTAATTTTATTTAAGATGTGAGTCCCCGTGCTTTCTTCTTGAACTAATCATCATGTATTGACTAGGTCAAGTATATTTGAGGTTTAGGGTAAGTCCCCTAGAGGCTCATTTCCTCTTGACTACATTTGAGTTGATATAAGTCCCCCAGTGGAATTCACTTAGTAGTCTCCTTAGGTTGGATATCACGTATCGAGCTGAAGATAGACTACCCCGACAATCAGTTCCGCTATTGGAGGATGTGAGTCCCCAAAATTTCTTCCTAGGCTGATTGTTGCAAACTGATGAGCACTTTAGCTTGGTTGATGTTCGCTATGCTGACATCAACTCACCTGGTGGATATAATAGTCTTGGCAGATGTGAGTCCTGGTACTTTCTCCTTGAGTTGGCCACCGGATACCTATAAATATTATCTTCTCCAGGGTTTTGGATCAAACCCTGAGCGGTCCCTCTCCCTATGGGCACTTTACTTGGATCACATCCTTTACGACCCCATTTAGACACTACCCGGGTTACTTTTGGATTGGATAGTTCCCTTTTCCTAGTAGCCACCCCTATGGTTGGAGAATTTATTTAGCGGATGCGCAGATTCTCCCCTGGTTCAGTAAACCTAAGATAGGTCTAGGCTGATATCAGCTCATTCTCAGTTTGATCCCTCACAAATCAACAGGGTTAATGAAAAATAAATTAAACAAACAAACAAAATATTCGCTTGTGGATTAGGAATTCAAGCCCCCAAAGGACCCCTTTTGCCAAGCAGGCATCCTATCTTTAGGGCAGTGTCAGAAGAACTTCCTATAGGAATTGCCTGACTGACTGAGTTAAGATAAGTCCCCGGGTCGACACTCTCTCTGTAATCGCTCTTTGGTCAAGTTCAATGATTTTGCCACAAGCAAGTTACCCCGACAGTCATTCCGCTTTGGAAGATGTAAGCCTACGATGCATTCTTTCTAGTATGACTGTCGCAAACTGACGTGCAACCCTAGGTCGAGTTCAATTTGTTTCTCAAAGCAACCGATCACCCCAATGGTCTTTCTTAGTGGAAGATGTGAGTCCCCATGCTTTCTTCCCATAAATTGACCATTGAAAATCGAAAGGAACTCCTTTGGTTGGATAGTTCTCCCCTCGGCCAGGAAGCTACTCCATTTGGTTCAGTAAATCTGAGATAGGTCTATGCTGATATAAGCTCCTTCTCAGTGTGATCCATCACAAACCAATGAAATCCATCAAAAATAATTAAAAAATGAAATTAATCTTGATTATCTTTGAGCTAATTTAAGTCTCCCAGTGGCATTCACTCAATAGTCAGTCGTAGGTCGGGTTAACATGTTACCTTATTAATATGTCACCCGAGTGGTTCCTTATTTTAGAAGATGTGAGTCGCCATGCTTTCTTCTTAAACTTGACCATGGTAGACTACCCCTTTGGATTGGTAAACTTGAGTTAGGCATAGGCCACCACGACCCCTACTCAGTGCGATCCATCACAAACCAACAGGGTCCATCTCAATACCCAAAATTAAAATTTGAAACAAATTCAACCCTCCTCCCTCGGCGGAGTCAAACTAAACAAAGAAAACAAATTCAACCAATCTCCCTCACTGGAGTCAAAACATTCAAACAATCAAATTAATCAAACAAAAGCAATCAAAACAATAAAACCAAATCAAAATAATCAATCAAACCATATGCCCCTCCTCAGCGAGATGCAAACCTTTCCAGTTCCCCCAACGGATCTTGAATTCTAATCCCTCAGCATTTTTCACAACCTCTTCTCCCTAGTGGATGACTTGAACTTATTCCCCTAGTGGAGAGTTCACTGTTCTATCCCTAGTGGAGCACCAAATCCTAAATCAACAAATTAAATCAAATTTCTCTCCCCAGTGAGACTCAAATCAAATCAAACCTCTCATCCTCTTGTGGATGACTTGAACCTATTTCCCTAGTGGAAGGTTCACATACGATATCCCTAGTGGTTTCCTCCATCACACTCTTATGTCTTGGACATGAGTAGAGTCGCATTGCACTAAGCTCTTGATTCCTTCTGCATCTTAGGTTGGGAGTAGATCATTTCTGTTAGTGCTTGTGATCGTTCGGTATTGCTGATCATTTCAGTCAACACTAATATGTGTGGTGTACCTTGTCAGTCACACCACACCTATTGGGCGCCCTTCGTTGACCTCATTTTAAGGATGAGCTCTCAACCTCTCCATCTTAGACATAGGACTCCTCTTAAACACTAAGAGTTTTCTTAGTCTTAGGACACTTCTAGTGATTAGGTGAACACTCAACCTAACCCTAGAGACTTAGAAGAATTAGCCCTAGGAATAGGTCATGCCTTAGGGGTGTTAGAAAAACTTGCCTACCCTATAGCTTGAACCAAATCCTCACTTCCTTCTTTCAAGTCAAACTCCAATTTCAAATAAATTCCAAAATCAATTCCAACTTAATTGATTTTCTCAAATTCAAATCAACTTCAATCTCAAATCAATTCCAACTTAATTGATTTTCTCAAATCCAAATCAACTTCAAACTCAAACTAATTCCAAATCAAATCTCAAATCAATTCCAATGGATTTTCTCAAATCAACTTCAATTCCAAAACTGAAATCAAACTCCAAATCAATTTCAAAACTCAAACCAACTTCAAACTCAAATCAATTCTCAAATTCAAATCCAACTTAATTGATTTTTCAAATCTTAAATTCTAATGAATTTTCAAATCATGAATCAATTCAAATGATTGAAACCCATGATTGAATTCCAAATTCAAAAATCCTTCCTAAGTCACTTTGATTCCATCTTATGAACTTAGCCTAAATCAAATTCAAAATATTTTTCTCATAATCCATTTATATTCTCATTTATATTCACAATTGTAAATGAATATAAATTCAAATACCCAAAATCAATTCAAAATTCAAATCCAAATTCAACCAAAATTCAACCTAAACTCTTTCAAGTCAAATTCCTGAACTTAAGCAAATCAAACTCAAATCAAGCCAAACCCTTGATTTTTCTTCATGATTCAATCAATCCTTCAATCATGAAACCAAATATAAACATAAACTTCAATAATCAAATCAAAACTAAGTTCAAAAATCAAACCCAAATCAAACCCATGTTCATTCGTTGAACTTGAAATTGTCAAATGAATCAAAACCCATTTGACTTCAAATCACTTGCAAATGGATTAATATTTCAATCATAAGTCCATATGTGAGTTCAATCAAACTTGAATCGAGCCTTGATCAATTCAATTGACCCACTTAGGCTCTTGATCCAAAGTGACCTAAAGTATCTTTTTGAGCCAAGTTCTAATCCTACCCAAATTGGATTGAACTAAGCCCACCTAAGCCTCACATTATGAGCAACAATCATCATAAGATCATCAATCGCTCAAATTGGGTCAAATCAAGTCAAACTTAGCCTTTGACCAAGTCAACATTTGACCTAAATGAAACTTAAACTAACTAAAATCCACGATAGGCCAAATTGATTGAAATAATTGATCAAAAATAATTCATGATCAATGTTTGAACTTGACCAAGTCATCATTTGAGCCTAACCTAGCCCAATTGACCACTTGACCCAAGTTGACCAAATTTGACCTAAAAAGTTAAAATGTGTCAAATCTTGATCTGAGCTAAATTGATTGAAATCAATGGGTCAATTTCATTCTAAATCATTTATCGAACTTGACCAAAGCCTCAATTGGCCAACTAAACCCAACCTAGCCCAATTGACCATGAACCTAACTTGACCTAAAAGTTTAAATCAAGCCAAAATCAAACTAAACTAAAATTGATTGAAACCAAAGCTACCAAAACATTTTAAATGACCAACCAAACTTAAACCAACCCATGACCTAACCCAAAAAATCAAATTGTCAACTTGACCCATTTGACCTAAGTGAATTCAAATGAACCAAAACCAAATGTAAATCAAATTGAACCAAACCAATGATACAAAAACATTTCAAATAGTCATATGAACTTGACCCAACCCTTGGTTTGACCTAATTTGACCAATTGGTCAACTTGACCCAAGTTGACCCATTTTGACCTAAATGGATCAACATGACCCAAATGACATCAAATCAACTCTAAATTCTTTGAAATTTGGACCAACCCAATTTCAAATTATTCTAAATCTTCCAAGTTGAAATAAGCTAAATGACCATTTTACCCCTAGGTTAAGGGGTAACTTATGGCCAACTCCACTTGGGATTTGGTCATATCCTTTTCATGTCCACTTGACACCCTCTTAGCAGACCAAATGGACATTAATAAGTGTGGTGCACATAGCCCAATGTGTTTGGGTCAGCCAAACTCAATCCAAGGCTAAAATTGACCACCCCATTCAAAATGAGCACATGGGATCACCTCCCACACCTCATTTAACACATGGAAACTCCTCCACCCCATTCCTCTGCCAAAATCGAATCACATGGTATCCAAAATGACCTAACAAACTTAATCAATCTGATCAATTGATCAAAAATGGCAAGGAGAAGCTCAACCGTCCGATCCTTGTAGGGAGAGATATACTCCCCCTAATTTCACTTGAATTCAAATCACTCACACTCGATTGAACCTTAGGAACTCAGAGCAACCTTTTCCAACTTCCTCCAAGCTTCCTCAAGCTATTTGGAATTCTTCATTTTTGGATTTCTTCAAAGTTGAAATAGGGGAGCTCATTGGAAATTCCACTTTGCTCAATTCAGCACCATAAGCCAATTCCTCTTGCAAGCACCTTGAAGTCATGAAGTCGAGTTCACCTACGTCAAATCCCAAGCACCAAGCCAAGAAGGGGAGACTAGACCAAAGTCAGCATTGAAGAGTTTGGCCAATAGGAGGATCCACTTGATCTCAAGCCTTCAAACCTTCAATGGGGTTTGTCCATTACCTGCTACCTGACGCTGGGACTGGGAGCCGGTGATAGCCTCGCAGGTATGATTCAAAATTTAGCTAGATTTTGTTGGTCCTTTGTGAAGGGAACTTTCATCCCAAGTGAAATTGGTCATTGCATCTTCTTCTCCTTACTTCTTGATGGTGTGGGTTCGATCTTAGCTCAATCCGAGCTTAAGTGAGCTTGGATCAAGCCCTAAGGGACAAACGATCATCATCTCCCGCAGGCGAGGGCAGGGATAAATCATGGACCATCCATCTCATGAGTTTTAGATCAATGGCCCTGATTAATCCACATTATATCCCATGATTAATCCCTTTGATACCGCGAGCCTGATCTTGACTACCTTATCCTTGATCAGATAGTCCAAGGGAAAGCACATAGCACCATCGGCTGACTGTGCAATCGATGTGACAACTTAAATAACCAATCCCACTGCGCCACGTGGAAAGCATGGGCCGCATCAGTGGTCCACATGGCGCTGACGGGATTAGTTATATAATTAAGGTTATTTAATTATCTTTAATCACTAAAACTTTAAAAATACATAATTAAATATAGAAAAATAAAAAAAATATGAATGAGGGCTCATTTTAAAGATAATTAAAAGGGGAATACTATA
Organism: Cymbidium sinense; assembly: GCA_021442155.1. Taxonomy (NCBI): domain Eukaryota; kingdom Viridiplantae; phylum Streptophyta; class Magnoliopsida; order Asparagales; family Orchidaceae; genus Cymbidium; species Cymbidium sinense. The sequence continues at coordinate 135,216,290 of CM038222.1, forward strand.
AAATTAATTTTAATTGATTTTGAATAGTGGGTTTTCCTTAATTTGGGTTTATTTAAAATCTTAATAACCTTAATTACTCCTTAGTGACTTTTTAATTAATTCCAAACTTCTTAGGAATATTTTGGGTGATGACCTCTGCCTCCCCTAATTTTCTTAAAATTTATTAACGGGTTAATTAGGGAAATCAATTAATGAATCTCTAATCACTCTCTTAATGTAATTAAGAGTAATTAAGCATGTGAACAGTGGCTTAATAATTTAATTAAGGTAATTAAATATTTTTAATTGATTAGGAGATTTATAGAATAATTTTGGGATATTTTTCTTAAGCTATTCTCTAAACCCCCTTTCTTCCTTAATCCAAACTTAATTAAGGGTTGATCTACTAATAACCTTCTTAATTAACTTAATTAAAATTTCAAAATCAATCTGAACTCAATCAATCCTTTGCTAGGTAGATACTTAGGTGTTCAATAACCTAAGTAAGCTTAAGGAAATCAAATCCAACCTACATGTGTGGGAAGGGTTATGAAAGTACTTAATTAAACCTCTTAGCTTAATTAATTAATAATTGTGAGCCAATTGCATTAGGTCCTTTCTTTCTTAGGGAGAATTGCTGATTTAAATTGAATGTGGTTCAATATCATATGTTGGCTCACAATTATTTGAATAATTATGTTAAGGAGGTGTAGGTAAGGGGTAATTAATGAACCTAATTTATACCTTAACCTAAACAAAATATAAAATCAACCTATTGGTTCTAAAAATTAAACTAAAATAACACACACATGTGGGAGATGGGTTAGGATCATCAAACCTTCTCACATTTACTAAATTAAAATCAAAGTCAAAACAAAACTAAAAATTTCTTTAAATAATTTGATTCACTTTAAATGATCTTATTCCATAGGATTGTCTTTAGGAATTAATTAAGGTGAATGAAATTGCATGCTTACATCATTTTATTTCTTTCTTAGCATACTAAATGTGTATGTCATATAAAAATCATGCATACATGTCTTTTTGAAAAAATCATATTAAAATGAAATATTTTCTTTATGTCAAATTGCATGTTTTGGCTAAAGTGAGAATATGAATGTCTATTATCAATTCTAAATCCAAAATTATTTTCAAAACATAGAAATTAAATATTACAAATGAGAGGTATGCTACTTATAATTACTTATAAGCTTGCATGTGAGTATAATATAAGATGTGCATTATGTGACTTTTCCTTCTCTTCTCTTTTAACGTAGTTTTGAATAGGATTTGAAAAGTGTATAGTTCATTTAAAAAGAACACAAAACTTGCTTAAATCCATTCCTATTCATTCCTATGTTATCCTTTAAGATTTGCAAAGTGTATAGTTCCTATGTTATCTTTTAAGACGGACCTTCACATTTACACATGTAAATTGCATAACCAAATCGAAACAAAGAAATATAAACTTTTTGCATGATTCTTTTTCATTCATTTCTTTTTGTATATGCACATGTATTTAAGAAAAGTGGTATATTAGTCTAGACATCCCTAGGTTATGAGGCTTTAAGTTGCCCCAAGTAGGTCTTTTACCTTACACCCCTGATGCAGAAAACAATGGTGCTGTACTCACTTATATCTTTCATACATGTAAATGTGCATATGAATAATGGATAAAAGAACCCCTCTTTTCTACTTAACAAAATCATGCATGCATGAAACATTCCAAATTTCCTTAAGCAACATCTCTTAACATTCATCATTAAGGTGTGCTAACATTTCCACTTGCATGTATAGATATGCTTAGGATTCATCCATGTGCATGTTACACATGTTGGAAAGAAATAAAGTATTGTGTGTTTTGTGATAGTAATTCACTTTACTTAATCTTAAATTGCATTTCTCTTTGAATAGATTTATTTAGAGAAAATATAAACTTAGGATTAATTAAAACACATAATAAAATATTCACTAAAATAAAAATTACTAATGAATCCACCTTAGAAATTACTTAAGGTAGGGAGAAAAGTGAAGTTCTCTTCTCTTTTCCTCTCTTTACAACACTTAGTAATTAATTGTAGGTTCATTCAAACCAAATCAAATCATGAAATAAAACTTAACCAAATCAACTAAACCACTTAAATGAAACCACCCACTAGTTGAACCCTTCATACTTAGAAAACTCTAATCTTAAGGATTACCTAAGACATACCACACAAGCCTTAAATGACACACACATTAGGCTAAGTCACCATTTCTAGTCTTATGTTAGGGAGGTGCATGATTTGATGCTTGATTTTGATTTATGATGTGATGTTTTAGTTTGGATGTTATAGCGTATGTTTGTAGATTGAATGGTAGTATGATCTTAGTCAAATCATTATCTTCTGCAGAGGATTGTGCTTAAGGGGCGTTGTAATAAAAATTTAAATATTTTTGCTGTGCAGGTTATTTATACCCTTAAGCATAATCCAAAATAGGCCAGTTGGACTTGGTTACCCATGTGTGGAGTGTTAAGTCCAATTTATTCATATACATGTTTGTGATTGTGTGGTTTGTTTAGCTAATCTCTATTTTACAGGTTTTAGTTAGATTTACTTTTTCCCATTTTCATGTAATTTTGTAATTAAGATTTGGAATGATTGTTATGGGAGATTTGGATGAACATTGGTCATAAGACTATGTCTTATGTACCATATGAAGCCTTTAGAGCAACCACATTCCAACCAACCAAAAGTAGAAAGAAGAAAGAAAAAAGAAGAAATAAGAAAGATGAAAGAAGAAAGAAGAATGAAGAAATGAAGAATGAAGACCCCCATAACATGAATTCCTTTTTTATTGTAATTAATTCATTTGTAATCTAGGTTGTATAAGCATAGAGCTCGATTACCTAATTTATTTTCTGATTTGTAAGGTGGAGCCTGACCAAAAAAGGACTCTTATTCTTTTGCACTAGCTTTATAAACTATTTGATGTTTGTTTAGCTTGTGAATTAAGATGGCATGATTTTCCTAGTTTCTTCCTTGCTTTGATGTATGTCCTGGATGCGATTAGGCTCTTAGGGAAAATAAATTTTCTATCTAATTAATCAACTCAAAATAAAAAATTAAATAACTCATAACCTCACTTAAAGCCTAGGTTATAAATAAGATAAAAGATTTAGCAACCCCTTTATTGGATGCTGTATATTTTCACATCATGCATAAAATGCATCTTGTTTCTCTCTTGTTATGGAGGGCTTCCACTTTTGCCAGGAAACTTGGCTTGACCTTTGAGAGTCATGGTGGAAACACACCTCCTTTCTTGCTAATTTTGACCTATAATCTAATTTCTCATGCCTTAGGCATATGAATCCCATAGCCTGTGTCAAATGAATTATCCAAAAATGAAAATAAAACATAACAAAGATTTGCAGTAGATTTAAGTCATTAATCATGTCGTCCATGATCTAATCTCTTAGGGAGTGTGTTTAAGGACTTAGTCTCTTTCTAAATAAATAACAGCCTAGCTATCGTGCAAAAGCATATGACTTGCCTACATGTATTTAAAATCATAAGAGGAGTTAGTTGGTGGGCACCCTCAAGCGGTTCTAAGTCCATTAGTTGGGTGGTTTATCCTCTCTTATGGAGGTAAACCAAATATCCATTTTCTCCTTAGATTTAGGTCATGCTTCAGCCCTCATCGAAGCTCCCTAGATTTAGGTTCAGAGGTTGCTACTTCTCTTTATGGGCTACGAGCATAAATCCTCATCTTTTAAGCATTTCCATAATCTTATATTGTGGAATCGTAAGCCCAAGATTTCTAATAAAAATTCACAAAAAAATAAATCATTTCAATTTCAAAAATATAAAGGCCAACTATAAGATAGTTTGGGATGCTTACTAGGCTTCCTAGTATGATAAACATCCCCTACTCATCTTCCTTTTGTTTCTATAATAACTCCCTCCTCTTGATCAATCCCACTTGATCTTCTAAAAATAAACCAATTGATTAATAATCTTATCTTTGAAATCTTTGGAGACAATGATCATTTATCTTAATCAAGAGTATTCTTAAGGAATCTCATTCTTTAGGATGTAATTAACTATGAGGGCTTGCCTCCATAAGAAACATAACGAACCCAGTTTAAAATAAACTCTGCTTTACTTTTTCATGTAAATAGGGGAAGAATCTCTGGTACATTTCGAAGACACATAGTCCTTAGGAGTCTTTATTAAGGTGATTAGGTCCATTTGTAGGATGATGACTTTTATCTCTCGTGATAATACATCATTCCTGAATGTCATACCCACCCTAATAAGAACATCTGCGGATCTTCGTGGTGTCCAACACTAGAAGCGTTTAAAATCTTCTACCAAACCATTTACCCTTGGATTATATATTGAAGAATATCGCTAATCAATATTATGCCGATCAATGAATCTATAAATCTTTGTACTTTTGAAAGTTGTGCCATTATCAAAAATTATTCGTCACGACACCCAAATCTATAGACCACATTATGCATGAAGAAGTTGATCACTCGATCAGTAGTAACTTCTTTAAATGGGGTAGCTTCAACCCACTTAGAAAAATAATTAGTCACTGCTACGATGAAGCGGTGACCAGCTGATGATGGTGGATCAATTGGTCCAATTATATATGTACCCCAGCATTCAAATGGCCAAGATGCAATTATTGGGTGTAATGGATTTGGAGGTTAGTGGATTATATTCCCATGTACTTGACATTCATGGCACCTCTTTGCATGATTGATATAGTCACTCATCATAGATGGCCAATAATAGCCCATCCTTTTGATCTTTACTGCCATCTTGGGACCTCACTGATGTGCACCACAAAGTCCTTCATGAACTTCAACCATCACTTTGCTAGCTTCATCTGTATTTAGGCATCGTAGCCACATTTGTTCAAAGGATCTACGATATAAAGTATTGTTGACGAAAACATAGTGAAACATTCTCTTCTTGATTTGAGCTGCTAGTAATTTATTATTTGGCAATTTATCTTCTTTAAAGTAGTCGATGAAGGGCCGCCTCCAATCATGTGACTCTTCCACTATAAAGGCTTCCCATTGCTTTTTTGATGCAATGTCATGCTTAGCTTTTCTTGGTATAACTTCTTATTGATTTTAGGGAGGATGAGGAGCAACCTGACACATTCTGCCGGGTCAAATTTGATAATCCATCTACCTATAGGGATTGATACTTTGTTGGCTCTAGAACTCATCGAGTAAATATCTCGATCATGACATAATCACCATTCATACTTGCCATCTCCTTAGTTAATTTTGTTAAACAATCTGCTTTACTATTTTTGGATTGAGAGACTCGAGTTAGTGTAACATTTGGAATTTTTTTTATAAGCTCAATAACTCTCTTGTGATAGAAAGCTAACTCAAGCTTGTTGATTTTATAAATGCCTAGTACTTGTGATGGAGGTGGGCATTCTTTCTTTTGATGAGATTGAGAGAACGTGAGAATTGGAGGTGAAGGAATAGGATATGTTGGATAACTAGCGCTCCCACCAAGGATTGCTAAGGTTTGGCCACCAAGCTCTCAAACCACAAGAATAACTCAAAATTTTATAATTGCCAAAAGATCTCCTTCATTATAATAAGAGGGGCTATTTATAGCCATTACAAGCATCTTTCAAAAGAAAAGAATTCAAAACATAGATGGAAAGGTGGGTGGCCACATTAATGTGAAGCATTAAATTGCCTCATTATTTTATTCCATCCACCCATTTCACATGCTATTATTTTATGTGGATTCAACCACCTCACATGTCATGCTTTGAATTTTTAAATGCAAAATTTTAAACATGGAGTTTCTAGAAGAAAATTGAAAATTACAAATAAAAAAAGATGAAATCATAAATGGGCCTTAGTGCTAATGCTAAGTCTTCTTCTTTTCTTGAATTTTCTTGGGCTTTAGCTTGAGATCTTGTAAATGGCTCATGATCAATTTTCTTAATTGGTAAGTGTCTACAAATTAGCAATACGTAACTGAACGAAGTACAATGAGAAATCTAAGAAGTCTTCTACTAATTGGCTAAAGTCTCCAAATCACTACGGGTCAACCATATGTCTTCAACTGGTGGCTTATTCTTCCAACGAACTAGAAAATGATGTTCAGAAGCTGGATTAATGGGTGCTTCCTGGTGATAATATAGTCAACTTCAAAGGAAGAGGGCTTAAAGTACGGCTATATCTCCGCTAAAGAGTTAGATTGAACAAGTGGAGGTTTTCTAATTCTTTCATATGATAGAATATCTTCAATATTAATAACTGGATGAATGAACATATCAACAGGAAAATCAAGGTGATAAGCATTATTTCCAATTTTCTTGAGAATTTTAAATGGACCACAAGCTCGTGCATGTAATTTCTTATATCTAGTAGTTTGATAATGCTCAGGCCAAATGCGAATCAATACATAATCACCTTCTTTATATTCTTTCGTTGAATGATTATGATTTGCCTTAGAAGCATAATTATCATTACTTATGGTAATTTGCTTTCTTATATCTTCATAGAGGCATTGAAAATCTTTAGCAAATGAGAATGCTGCATCAGAAAATACATGAGATGGTAGGTTTGCTACATCTATTGGTCATCATGGATTTTGACCATAGACTATCTCAAATGGTGATTTTTTTGTAGTTCTAGATATAGTATTATTATAGGCAAATTCGGAGGTTGGTAAATATAAATCCCAATTTTTTAAACTTTTACCTACCAAACATCTAAGCAAATTTCCTAACGTACGATTAACTACTTCAATTTGTCCATCAATTTATGGGTGAAAGGCAGAAGAGAATTTTAATTTGGTACCTAATAATTTCTATAATATTTTCCAAAAATATGAGACAAACTTAACATCTCCGTCAGAAATAATGGCTAAAGGGAGACCATGGAGTCGCACTACTTTCTTAAAAAATAATTTGGCTATATAAGAAGCATCATTTATTTTTAAACAAGGTAAGAAATGAGCCATTTTTGAGAACCTATCCACTACAACAAAAATACTATCATGTCCTCGAGCTATCCTAGGTAATCCTAGAATAAAATCCATTGATAGGTCTTCCTAAGGCCTATAAGGAATAGGTAAGGCAGTGTATTGTCCAAACCTTTGTTTAATAGTTTTAGCTTGTTTACAAATTAAATATTGAGCCATTAAATTTTGAACATGTCGTTTTAATGAGGGCCAACAAAATCTATTTTCTAATAAACATATGGTCTTATCCTTTCCAAAATGACCACCTGATGTAGCTTGATAAGGAATTCTCTAAGAGAAGATCGAGGAATGCATAATTGTTTTCCTTTATATAAATATCCATTTGTTATCAAGAATGTCCCTTGTAAAGTTATTAGTTTATCTACAAGATAAATTAGGTGAAAGTCGGGCACAATATAATCATCTTTAATTCTATCAAATCTTGGGATTCTCAATTCTAAAGAGGAAATCATTAAGTTTACCCCGATAAAGCAAGGGTTTATTCTCAATTCCGTGCTTATGCTTTAGAATAAAAGAGTAGTCTTGTAAAAATTCAACCCATTTTGCATGCCTAATTAATTTTGTTGAGTATTAATGAATTTTAAGGCATGATGATTAATTAAGTGTAAATTCTCTATGTAAGATAGTGTCCAATGCCTTAAGGATTGAATTACAAAGACATAAACTCTCTATCATAAGTGGAATAGCATTGTTTAGCTTCATTTAACTTTTCACTAAAGAATGCTATATGATGATTCTCTTGACTTAAAATTCCACCTATCCCAATTCTTGAAGCATCACATGTCACTTCAAAGGCTTTAGAAAAATCAGGAAGCCTAATGATTGGTGTAGAAGTGATAAGAACTTTAATTTGCTCTAAGGCCTTTTGTGCATTAGAAGTCCAACAAAATTTATCTAATTTTAGTATATCATTTATTGGAGCAACAATGGTACTAAAATTCATAATAAATCTCGATAAAAGTGGCTAAACCATGGAAGCTTCTAACTTCATAAAACTTTTAGGTGGTGGCCAATCTAAGATTTTCACTTTAGAAGGATCGTTTAAGCCAAGTGGATATGATAAAGCCTAAAAAGATTACCTCAAAAAAGAAACACTTTTAAATTAATGTATAATTTCTCTTGTCAAGTAGTTCAAAGACTTTTTGTAGGTGTTGTAGATGTTCATTTTCACTTAGACTTAAAATCAGAATATCATCAAAATACACCACCAAAAATTTACCTATATATGGTTTAAGAACAATATTCATTAATCTCACAAATGTAGGAGCATTTGAAAGTCCAAAGGGCATGACAAGCCATTCATAAAGTCCATCGGTCTTAAAATCCATCTTCCACTCATCTCTCGATCTAATCCAATTTGATGATATCCACTTTTAGATCAATCTTTGAAAAAAAATTTGCTCAGATTAAATCTAACATATCATCTAATCGGGAATAGAAACCTATATTTGATAGTAATTTTATTTATTGCTTTATCAACACATTCATCATGTTCCATCTTTCTTTGGAGTTAATAATGTTGGGACTGCAAAAGGGCTAAGACTCTCTTGAATAAAACCCTTTCTTAATAATTCCTCAACTTGTCTTTTAATCTCAACATGCTTGGTAGGGTTCATCCTATAATGTGGAAGATTAGGAAGTTGAGAACCGCAGTAAGAACTCAATAGCATGTTGAATGTCTCTTAGAGGAAGCTCATCGTGAAGGTCATCAATATCGTTAAAAGCATAAAGAAGAGAAGAGACCACAGTAGGTATGTGAGTCTCATTAGAGTCTGGTATGACTTCTTTTGCATGTAATATGTGAAGAAGAAATGGATCAAAAAAGTCTTTTCATAAAGCGCCAAAATCTATTATTTCTATCTTTGGGGTGAAAGGAGAAAGAGTAGGTGTTTTAAAGTAAGGATCAAGATTGTGTTAGCTAAGAGGATTTTCTATGATAATTAATTGAAGTTTGGCATTTTTTTCAATGGAGGCTTAGGTTGCAAGTCGAAGTTGTTTTGTGGTGTTATGGAGGGTGTTTTTACCGGCTTTATGGTGAGTAATATATGCCCATATAGTGAGAGAATATGAGCAATGCCCATTGAGAACATCACCAAATTTGATCCTCATAGCTTCCTATTTTAATAGGAACTAAACACATTGGTGATGGGAAGAGATTTACCCAACTAACATGAAATGGTTCGGTGAGGTTCAAATTTTAGTTTGGCTCGAGTTAAGGTATGTGTTGAAATGACATTCATAGCACTCCCTCCATCTATAACTAACCTACATCTCTTTTCATTACACAAAATATACATGCTAAAAATGTTCTTTCTCCTCCAATCTTCCCTCATTTTTTATTAAGACATCTCATCACATTTACATGAGGTTCCTTAATTCCAATTCTTCATTAGAATGGGGTGTCATCATAAACTTCTTCTAGATTATCATTTATTGGATTTTCAACTTCTTCTAAAAATAAGATTTGAGCTTTACATTGATTTTGCATATGGCCTTTTTTATGACATTTGAAACATATTACTTCTCTAATGATCTTAGAGCTCTCTTCAATTGAATTTTTAGGCAAAGGGGATGGGCCATTTGGATGTGCAGTAGAGATCTATGGGATGAAATGGAAGGTACTTGACTTTTAATTTTAGAGAGGATTTCTTTTGTTGTTCAACCAATAATGCATAATGAAATGCTTCCTCTAAAGATTGTGGGTCAAATAATTCAACTTCATTTCTAATGCCAACCCTAAGTCCAATATTAAATTTATTGGCTAATTGCCAATCATTATCAGCACAATCAATTCTAGAAACTAGATCTTCAAAAGTGTTCAAGTATTCAGTTACAAGATAATTACCTTGTCTCAAAGTTAATAATTGACTATGTAGCTTCTTATCATGATACCTAGACTATTCTTGCTCTTACCATTTCTTTCATTTCTATCCAAGTGAGGTTTGTCCTTCCTAATCTTTATTCTTTAGCTAAAGTATTTGTCCAATAAATTTTAGCATGACCTATCAATTTCATTTTAGCAAAAGTAACCCTTCGGTAATCATCCATTTTATATCAATAAAAAAAGTCATCCATTTGAACTAATCAATCAAGAAATTTATTTGGATCATCTATACCATCATAAGTTGGGGCTTCTACTTTAACTCTTCGAGATGGATCATTAGAGTCCCCTAAACTCTTAAAATAATTTTCTCCCCTTCCACCATTTCTAGCAATTGATTGTCTTCTAAGTGGTTGATTTTCTCTATGGTTTGGATATGAATCTTCTTCATCTATCCCTATTGGCACAATTTGAGTAGGTATTGGAGGAGGAGTTGGTACTATATTATTTTGTAGATCTGATAAAAGAGTTTGAATTTGTTGTTTAAGTTCTTGCATTTGATTCTTACTTTCTTCTAATATTTGTTGATTTTTAATTTCATTGTCTTGGATCCTAAGATCTAAGGCATCAACTAATCTAGTTAAAATTTCAACTTGATCTTGAGAGATAGATTTTGGTGCCATGAGATTTTTTTTTAAGGAAGAAAAAAAAAAGATATATGAAAAGGGACCAATGAAAAAAATGAAAAAATAATAAATAAGTATAATATAATGCAATCAAAGCAAATTTTAAGCTAAGAGAACTGTGTGAGGAGGAGGGTACAAGACCACTTAAATCCCAAGCTCTCCTTATACACTTTAAGTCTTTTTGACAAAGTTCTATTTAGTTTCCAAAATCACCAAGTTTAACACACTTATATTATTATGCATGCATTTATATATATATATATATATATATTTTAATGCAATGAAATAAAAATGCTCAAATTTATCAAGCCTCTTTTTTCTTTTTAAGAAAGCAAGTTATCATAAGTTAATCAAAGAAACTTCTAAAATTAACCATAAACAATAACAAAGATAATAAAGCAAGTAATTAGATTTTGATTTGCACTAATAGCTAGTTTACTTTAGGTGATGAACTACCTCACCAAGGTACTCTCTTAATTTCTTTTTTCTCTTTTTTTTTTGGAGGGGAGGGTGCACGGTCACACAATTGGAAAATGGCTAAAATATATAATGGATCTTACTAATTGAAATTTTATGGTATCACCATAAACTTGCAAGCAATATATATCTTTCCAAGCTACTAATATACTTTTAAACTATCACATAAAATAAAATTAATTAACCTCACAAGTCCAAGAAAAAACTCACAAGTTTGAAGACAAGTCCAACACTTGAGTTGCTCCCTTTGTTGAAGCAACTTTTGACCAAATCCTTCCAGCTTCGCCTCGATACCAAATTTGATGGAGGTGGGCATTCTTTCTTTTGATGAGATTGAGAGAACGTGAGAATTGGAGGTGAAGGAAGAGGATATGTTGGATAACTAGTGCTCCCACCAAGGATTACTAAGGTTTGGTCACCAAGCTCTCAAACCACAAGAATAACTCAAAATTTTATAATTGCCAAAAGATATCCTTCATTCTAATAAGAGGGGCTATTTATAGCCATTACAAGCATCTTTCAAAAGAAAAGAATTCAAAACATGGAGGGAAAGGTGGGTGGCCATATTAATGTGAAGCATTAAATTGCCTCATTATTTTATGCCATCCACCCATTTCACATACTATTATTTTATGTGGATTCAACCACCTCACATGTCATGCTTTAAATTTTTAAATGCAAAATTTCAAACATGGAGTTTCTAGAAGAAAATTAAAATTACATAAATAAAAAGATGAAATCATAAAATGGGCCGAAGCTAATGGGCTAAGTCTTCTTCTTTCTTGAATTTTCTTGGGCTTTAGCTTCAGTTCTTGTAAATGGGCCTTGAGCTCTAATTTGTTGATCCACATGATGTTCTACATCAACTTGATTTATAATAAGCTGAGAATAAAAAAAAATATGCAAGTTTTGAATGCCGATAAAAAAAGCTTCTTCAAGACTTGCTACCAATGCTTCATACTCAGCTTCATTATTAGTTCTTGGCTCGACCAACCCATATGACAATCTCATTATTCCTCTCTCTAGTGTTATGAAGATGATGTTGATGACTGCTCTTACCCTTGGAAAATTTAGAGGTTGGACTTGTTTAATCGACGAGGCTCCATCAAAGTACATTTCCCAAATTTATAATTTTTCTCTTTCATGAATGAGCATAATTTGCTCATCAGGAAAATCATCATTAAGAGGTGAGTTTACAGGAATGGGATGTGCAGCAAGAAAATTTGCTAAAATTTGTCCCTTCGCTACATTCTGTGGAACATATGTGATAATAAATTATAAAAATAATACTGCCCATCTTGCTAAATAATCTGTCAACGTTAGTCTTATCATCAAGTACTTCAGGAGATCGATCCTTGAGATGAGAGTAATTTTGTGAGATAATATATAATGACGGAGCTTTTGGGCTGCAAAGATCAATGCCAAACAGTGCTTCTCTATCAGAGAGTATCTCATTTCTTCTCCTATCAAACCTACGATTGATATAATAAACAATATTCTCTTTTCTTTCTTCATTGTGTTGTGCCAATAATGCTCCAAGGGACTCTTCTAATGCAGCTGTGTATAGAATGATGGGCTTTCTAGGAGTAGTTGCTGCAAGAATTAGTGGATTTAACAAGTAACTTTTAATGCTATTGAAGGCTTCTTGGCACTCATTGTCCCATTTGAATGGAGAATTCTTCTTCATTAACTTCACAAATGGTTGATAGCATCCTAATAGGTTTGATATAAATCATAAGATAAATGCAAGCTATCTTTGTAAAGAACGGAGCTGATGCAAATTCTTTGGCAGAGGCATTTCCACAATTGATTTAATTTTAGTAGGATCAATCTCAATTCCTCTATAACGTACAATATAGCTAAGGAATTTCTAAAGGATACCTCAAATGCACATTTTAGAGTATTCATCTTGAGATCATATTTTCTGATCACACCAATATAATTCTCAAGTCTTCAAAGTGATTTGCACGATTTAAGCTCTTCACCACCAAATCATCAACATAACATTCCACCTTCTGGTGAATCAACTCATCAAAAATATGCGTCATGGCTTTTTGATATGTAGCTCCAGCATTCTTCAAACTAAAAGGCATGACTATGTAGCAATATATGCTAATAGGTGTTCTGAATGATGTATGTCTTTCATCTTAGGTGCAATCTTGATTTGATTATATCCCGATAATCTATTCATAAAAGAAAAAAATATCATAGTTTGATGTATTATCAACCAATAATTCTAATATAGGAAGTGGGAAGTCATCTTTTGGGCAAGCTTTACTAAGATCTCGAAAGTCGATACAGATATGAATCCGGCTTCAATTAGCTTTTTAGTTTTAATGATTACCTGTTCTTCAATTTCTAATCTCATTCATCTCAGAGCTTGTTTAACAGGTGTTGTCTATGCATTGATTCCCAATTTATGAACTGCCACATTAGAGGGTAAGCCTAGCATTTTAGCATATGTCCAAGCAAAGCAATCACTGAATTCAAAAAGCAGCACTTTTAGCTCTTCAACTTTCTCATCAGGTAGATGGGCACTAATGAAAGTTGGACGGGGATCATCCTCAGCCCTTAGGTTGATTTCTTTGAGTTCATCCATAGTAGCTATTTGTCCACCATCTTCGAGTTCTTCAGGTGAAGGCTTAGCTTCTGCTTCTCCATCGTTTGTAAGAAGAATTTCATAAACATCATCTTCTTCGTCACAATTAATTACGATCTCAGCTTCTATTATATTATAATAAACTTTTTTTTTATGAGATTTGTAGATGAACCCAAGACATTTAGTGATAAACTTATCACTTCCCACTTCCTCATAGATTATATTCATGTTGGTAATTATTCATAATTTTCTTTCATGTTGAGTAGGCCGATCAAAATTGTTAGGCTGAGACTCTTCAGATTTATAAAATAAAGTTCTTATTTTGCCACTCTCACTCAATGATGTCATATAGAATGTTATCAATTCTTCAATGTTATGGACCTCCAGTGGAGTGATTTCTTTGAAGTACTACTGAAGGATGGGTATAATTTTGAAGAAGTCATTTGACACTGCCAAGTGAGCTATCCTTCTTGATGCGACCCTATTGACCTCATTTTTAGAATGAGCTCTCAACTTCTCCATCTTAGACATAAGACTCTTCTTAGACACTAAGAGTTCCTTAGTCTTAAGACACTATTAGTGATTAGGCGAATAGTTAACCTAACCTTGGAGACTTAGAAGAGTTAGCCATAATAATTGGTCATGCCTTAGGGGTGTTAGGAAAACTTGCCTACCCCATAGCTTGAATAAAATCATTACTTCTTTCTTTCAAGTCAAACTCCAAATTCAAATCATAGTCAAACTAATTCCAAATCAAATTCAATCTCAAATCAATTCCAACTTAATTGATTTCCTCAAATCTTAAATTGATTCTAATGGATCTTCTCAAATCATGAATCAATTCCAAATGATTGACATTCAAGATCAAGTCCAAATCTAAATCCTTCCTAAGTCACTTTGATTTCATCTTATGGACTTAGCTCAAATCAAATTCAAATCACTTCAAACTCAAGAGATTTTCTCATAACCCATTTATATTCTCATTTATACTCATAAATATAAATGAAATATAAATTCAAATAACCAAAACCAAATTCAAAACTCAAACCCAAATCTAACTTAAAACCAACCTATACCCTTTCAAGTCAAATTCTTGAACTTAGCTAAATCAACCTCAATTCAATTCAAACTTTTGGATTTTCTCTCCAAACAATCAATCCTTCAATCATGAAACCAAATATAAACATAAACTTTAATTATCAAACCAAAATTAAATTCAAAACTCAAACTCATGTTCATCCTTTGAACTTGAAATTGTCAAATGAATCAAAACCTATTTTACTCCAATTCACTTGCAAATGAATTTACATTTCAATCATAAGTCCATATGTGAGTTCAACCAAACTTAAATCAAGCCTTGATCAAATCAATTAACCCTTTTAGGCTCACTTGACCCAAAGTGACCTGAAGCACCCTTTTGAGCTAAATTTTAATCCTACCTAAATTGGATTGAATTAAGCCCATCTAAGCCTCACATTGTGAGCAACAATCATCATAAATCATCAATAACTCAAATTAGGTCAAACCAAGTCAAACCTAGCCTTTGACCAAGTCAACACTTAACCCAAATGAAATCCAAACTAGCCAAAATTCACCAATAAGCTAAATTGAATGAAACCATTGATCAAAACTAGTTTATGATCAATGTTTGAACTTGACCAAGTCATCATTTGAGCCTAACCTAGCCCAATTGGCCACTTGACCCAAGTTGACCCAACTTAACCTAAAATTCAAAATGGGTCAAATCTTGATCTAAGCCAAATCAATTGAAACCAATGGGTCAAGTTCATTCTAAATCACTTATTGAACTTGACCAAAGCCTCAATTGGCCGACTAGACCCAACCTAGCCCAATTGACCATGAACCCAACTTGACCTAAATGGCCAAATCAAGCCAAAATCAAACCAAATCAACATTGATTGAAACCAAAGCTTACAAAACATTTCAAATGACCAACTAAACCTAAACCAACCCATGACCTAACTTAATTGGGTCAAATGGGTCAACTTGACCCATTTGACCTAAGTGAACTCAAATGAACCAAAACCAAATACAAATCAAATTAAACCAAACCAATGATACCAAAATATTTCAAATGGTCAAATGAACTTGACCCAACCTTTGGTTTGACCCAATTTAACCAATTGGTCAACCTGACCCGAGTTCACCCATTTTGACCTAAATGGGTTAACATGAGCCAAATGATATCAAATCAACTCCAAATTCTTTGAAATTTGGCCCAACCCAATTTCAAACTATTCCAAATTTGTCAAAATTGAAATCAAAGCTAAATGACTATTTTACCCCTAGGTCAAAGGGTAACCTATGGCCAATTCCACTTGGAATTTGGTCAAATCTTTTTCATGGCCACTTGACATCCTCTTAGTGGTCCATTTGGACCCAACCCAAAGTCAAAACTAACCACCCAATGGAAAATGAGCACATGGAATCACTCCCACACTCATTTTAGCACATGGGCAACTCCTCCACTACACTCTCCTGCCAAAACCAAATCCTGTGAAGCTCCTAACAGCCTAACAAACCCATTCCATCTCATCAATTGATCCAACATAGCAAAGGAGCTCACGACCGTCTGATCCAAGTAAGGGTAGATATACTCCCCGTATTTTCATTGAAATATACATACCTTGCATTCGATTGAACCCTAGGAACTCAGAGGAAGCATTGCCATGCCCTCCCAAGCATTCCTAAGCTCAATTGAATTCTCCATTCTGGGTTTTACTTAAATTGAAAATAAGGGAGGTGAGTGAGAGTGCCAACTTACTCAATTCTCCATAGAAGTACAACTCCTCTTGCAAGCACCATCAAGGCATCAAGTCGAGCTCATCCAAAGCAAATCCCAAGCAACCAAGCCATGGAAAGGAGGAGCTAGACTAAAGCCGCAAGCCATTGAAGGGAGCTTTGGCCAATAGAAAGATCCACTTCATCTCAAGCCTTCAAACCTTCAACAGGGATTTTTCTCCACTAGACAAAGCTACCTCAATGGTTGGGAGCGCCGGTGATAGCCTTCAGCGAGATATGCTTCAAAATCTAGTTTAGATAGGAAATTCTTTGGTCCTTTGTGATGGGAAGTGTCATCCCAATCTAATTTGACCATTGGATGTTCTTCCCCACACTGCTTGATGGTGTGGGTTCAATCCCTACCCAATTTGAGCCCAAGTGAGCTTGTATCAAGCCATGGAGGATGGATAGCCTCTATTTCCCACAGATGAGGGAAAGGATGAATCATGGACCGTCCATCCCACGTATTTTGGATGAAGATCCTGATTAATCTAATTAGATCCAATGATTTTATCTCTTTAGATCCATGAGTTTTATCTTGACCATCAGATCCTTGATCGGACGGTCCAAGGAGAAAACACATAGCACTGTCGGTTGACACGATATTTGATTTGACTACTTAAATAACCAATCGCATCACAAAAGCGCATTATTAGGTCCAGGCACCAATTAGTTATATAATTAGGGGATTTAATTACCTAATAATTACTGAAACTTCAAAAATACATAATTAAATGTAAAAAAATCAGAAAAATATAAATGATGGCTCACTTTAAAAATAATTCAATGAGGAATAATATAAAATTATTTCTAATTAATTTTGAACAATTAATTTTCCTTAGTTATGATTTATTTGAAATCTTAATAACCCTAATTACTCTCTAATCATTTCATTAATTAATTCTAAACTTCTCAGGCATATTTAGTGGGATGATCTATGCCTCCCCTAATTTTCATGGAATTTATTAATGAGTTAATTAGGGAAATCAATTAATGAATCCCTAATCACACTCTTAATATAATTAAGGGTAATTAAGCATATGAATAGTGGTTTAATCATTTAATTAAGGTAATTAAATATTGTTTAAGTGAAGAGGAGGTTTATGGAATAATTTTGGGATATTTTCCTTAAGCTATTCCCTAAATCCCCTTTCTTCCTTAATCCAAACCTAAATAAGGATTAATCTACTAATGATCTACTTAATCAGCTTAATCAAATTCTCAAAATCAATTTGAACTTAATCAATCCTTTGTTAGGTAGATCCTTAGGTGTTCAAAAGCCTAAGGTAAATTTAAGGAAATTATTTTCAACCCACATGTGTGGGAGGGGTTATGAAAGTACTTAATTAAATCATTTAATTTAATTAATCATTAATTGTGAGCCAATTGCATTAAGCCCCTTTTTTTCTTAGGAGCATTGCTGATTTAAATTCCATGTGGTTGCATATCATATGTTGGCTCACAAGTGTTTGAATAATTATGTTAAGGAGGTATAGGTAAGGGGTAATTAATGAACTTAATGTACATCTTAACCTAAGCAAAACATAAAATCAATCTAATATTTCTAAAATTAAACTAAATTGATTCACATATGTGGGAGATGGGTTAGGACCAACAAACCTTTCCATATTTCTTAAAATCAAATCAAACCTAAAATTAAAATAAAATTTCTTTAAATAATTTTGATTCACTTTAAATGATCTTATTTTATAAGATTATCTTTATGAATTAATTAGGGTGAATGAAATTACATGCTTGCATCACTTTATCCCTTTCTAAGTATGTTAAATGTTGTTTTCCATGTGAACTCATGCATTCATGTCTTTTGAAAAATAAAATAAATGAAATGTTTCATTTATGTAAAATTGTATATTTTGACTAAAGTAAGAATATGAATGGCTATTATCACTATTAAATCCAAAATTATTTTCTAAACCTATAAATCAAAGATTACAAATGAAAGGTATGCTTCTTATAATTATTTATAAGCTTCCATGTGAGTATAACATAAGATGTGTATTATGTGACTTTTCCTTCTCTTCTCTTTTAACATAGTTTTGAATAGGATTTGCAAAGTGTATAGTTCATTTGAAAAGAACACAACACTTGCTTGAATATACTCGTATTCATTCCTATGTTATCATTTAAGAAGGATCTTCACATTTACACATGTAAATTGCATAACCAAATCAAACATAAAATCTTTTGCATGACACTTTTTCCATTCATTTCTTTTTTTGTACATGCACATGTATTTAAAAAAAAGTAGTATATTAGTCTAGACATCCCGGGGTTGCAAGACTTTAAGTAGCCTAAGAAGGTCTTATACCTTATACCCTTGTTGTATAAAATAATGGTGTCGTACTCACTTATGTCTTTCATACATGTAAATGTGCATTTGATTAATGGGTTAAAGAATCCCTCTCTTTTCTACTTAACAAAATCATGCATCATGAAGCATACAAATTTTCTTAAGCAACATCTCTTAGCATTCATCATTAAGGTGTGCTAAATATTTATATTTGCATGTATAGATATGCTTAGGATCATTTCATATGCATGATACACATGTTGGAAAGAAATAAAGTGTTGTGTGTTTTATGATAATAATTCACTTTAATTAATCCTAAAATGGCTTTCTTATTTGAATAGGTTTATTTAGAGCAAATCTAAACTTAGGATTAATTAAAACACATACTAAAATATTCACCAAAGAAAATTTATTAAGGAATCTACCTTAGAAATTACTTAAGGTAGGGAGGAAAGAGAATTTGTCTTTCTTTTCCTTTCTTTATAACACTTAGTAATTAAGTGTAAGTTCATTCAAACCAAATCAAATCATAAAATAAAATTAACAAATCAACTAAACTACTTAAAGTAAAACCACCCTTTTAAGTTGAATCTCTCACACTTAGAAAACTCTAACCTTAAAGCCTAGCTAAGACACACCACACAAGTCTTAAATGGCACACACATTTGGCTAAGTCACCATTTCTGGCTCTATGTTAGGGCGGTGCATAGTTTGATGCTTGATTTTATTTTGTGATGTAATATTTTAGTCTAAATGTTAGGGTGCATATGCGAAGACTGAATGTTTGGGTGATCTTAGTCTAACCATTATCTTCTACAGGAGATTGTGCTTAAGGGGCACTGTAATAAAAATATAAATGCTTTTGCTATGCAGGTTGCTTATACCCCTAAGCATAATCCAAAATAGGCTAGGTGGACTTGGTTACCTATGTGTGGGGTTTTAAGTCCAATTTATTCATATACATGCTTAGGATTTTGTGATTTGTTTAGCTAATCTTTATTTTGCAGGTTTTAGTTAGATTTACTTTTCCTATTTTGATGTAATTTTGGCAATTAGGATTTGGAATGAATGTTATGGGGGATTAGGATGAATATTATTTATAAGACTATGTCTTGTGAAGCATGTGAAGCCTTTGGAGCAACCACATTCCAACCAAGCCAAAAGAAGAAATGAAGAATGAAGACCCCCATAACATGAAATTATTTTTGATTGTAATTAATCCATTTGTAATCCGGGTTATATAAGGGTAGAGCTCAACTACCTAATTTCTTTTGCAGGTTTGTGTAGTGGAGCCCGACCCTAAAATCCTTTTAATCTTTTGCGATAAATTTATAAATTGTTTGATGTTTGTTTAGCTTGTGCATTAAGATGTCATCTTTTTCTTAGTTTCTTCCTTGCTTTGCTGAATGGCCTGGATGTGATTAGGCTCTTAGAAAAATATAAATTTTCTATCCAATTAATCAACTCAAAACTAAAAATTAATAACTCATAACCTCACCTAAAGCTTATATTATAAAACAAGATAAAAGCTTTAGCAACCCCTTAGCTGGATGTTGTATGTTTTCACATCATGCATAAAAAAAGCATCTTACTTCACTCTTGCTTATGGAGGGCTTTCACTTTTTCCAAGAAACTTGGCTTGACCTTTGAGAGCTATGGTGGAAACACACCTCCTTCTCATTGATTTTGGCCCATAATCCAATTTCTCATGCATTAGGCATATGAATCCCATAGCTTGTGTCAAATCAATTGTCCAAAAATGAAAATAAAATATAACAAAAATTTGTATTAGATTTAAGTCATCAATCATACCCTACATGATCTAGTCTCTTAGGGAGTGTGTTTAAAGACTTAGTCTTTTTCTAAATAAATAACAGCTTAGCTATCTTACAAAAGAATATGACTTGCTTGCATGTATTTAAATTCGTAGGAGGAATTAGTTGGCGACCACCCCCAGGCGGTTGTAAGTCCAACAGTCGAGTGGTTTATCCTCTCTTATGGAGGTAAACCAAATACTCATTTTCACCTTATATTTAAATTGTGCTTCAGCTCTCGCCAAAGCTCTCTCGATTTAGATTCAGAGGTTGTTACTTTCCTTTGCAGGCTATAAGAATAAATCCTCACCTCTTAGACATTTCTATGATCTTGTGTCATGGAATTGTAAGTCCTAGATTTTTAATAAAAATTTAACTCAAATAAATAAATCACTTCAATTTCAAAATATAAATCCAAAGGATAGTGGGATGCTTACTAGCTTCCTAGTATCATAAGCATCCCTCTTTTTTGATTTCTATAACTCCTCTTCTTAATCAATCCCACTTGATCTTCTAAAAATAAACCAATTGGTTGATAGTCTTATCTTTGAAATCTTTTGAGATAATGATCATTTACCTTAATCAAGAGTATTCCTAAATAATCCTATTCCTTATGATGTAATTAACTATGGGGGCTTGCCTCCATAGGGAACTTAACAAACCTGATTTAAAATAAACATCGCTTTACTTTTTCATATAGAGTAGAAGAAGAATATCTGGTACATACGAAGACCCATAGTCCTTAGGAGTCCTTACTAAGGTGATTAGGTTCATTGTAGGATGGTGACTTCTGTCTCTTGAGATAGTACATCATTCTTCAATGTCGTACCCCATCACCCTAATAAGAACATCTGCGGATCTACGTGGTCTCCAACATAAGAAAGTTATTATTTTTGTTCTTCATTTATTTTTCTCAGAAGATAGATGAAGAATTAAAATTTCACCACAAACCCTCTGTATCCTATTTTCATAAGTAGATTCAAAGTCATAGCCTGAATAAGAATCACTTATTTTATACTTTGCCTTTCTTGAAAGCTTATAAGTTCCTTTAGGTTTCACAGGAATATTTTCTTCTTCTTGTGTGTCACTTCCTAAATGAAGAACTGATCTTCTTAATTTAGGTATAGAGTCAAGTGCTTTAAGGAGAGTCAACATTGCCTTTTCCTTCCTATTTGCTTCTGCTCTTTCACCTTCTAAAGTTGCTTTTTAATTCCTAAAGTGGATGTTATCGCCTCAAGAGGCTCTGTTGTCTTAGGATCTTTAGGGATGAAATATTTTATATCTTCATAAATCTTTACTTCATAGATGGAGAATGGTTGTAGGTTTTTTGGAATTTTAAACTCTTCTCTATCTCTTAGGTACTTCATACACTGATGCATAGTTGATAGAATCATGCCATACTCATGCAACCATGACAGGCCCAAGAGAGTTCTAAATGATGTATCAGCATCAATTACATGAAACTTGGCTTCTATATATAAATCATAAAACTTAATTGGGAGAATAAAAGAACTCAGGGTTTTCTGTCCTTTCTGATTGAAACCATGAACCATCAAGTTATCCCTCCCAAGATATTGGATATCAAGTGACAATCCTCTTAATATTTTTAGACTCATAAGATTGATAGAAGAACTTGGATCAATCAATATTCGATTGATCAAGATGCCATCACTCTCTGCGTTAACATATAGAGGACAATTATGTTCTGCTATTCCTAATATAAGATCTTCTTCAGAAAATATGATTACTAAGAGATCTTGAGTATGCAATAATTTAGTCATACATTTTTCAGCAAAGTAAGCTTCATAACTCTCTAGATCTTTGAGAGCCTGATCAAATTTTGTCGGAGGTCTTTTGACATAAGAGAATCTCATACACACTTAATTGTGCAGGGATCTTTCTCAGATGTGATAGAATATTATAATATATCTTTTCGCTTAATTTAGGCTTTATTTTAGGATTTTTGGGAATAATATCTTCGTTGACTTCAATTTGTTTGCCTTTGTCTTTTTTTGAATTCCCCTTCTTTGATGATGGTGGTAAGACTTTACCACTTCTCAACTGAACTTGAATCACCTTATCTTGCTCAGATTCCACTGAAGAAGTAGTTTCTTCAAATTCACTTTTTATTCTGGAGGATTGACCAAAAGAGTTAAACTCACTTTTCAACTTCATACATTTCACATGTGATGTCGTTGATGAGACTGACTCCTTTCCGTCTGGAAAACATAAATCTTCATTTGAACTATTATCCTTTTGTTGAGTCATTAGATAAAATTCAGATGTTAACTCCTCATGCTCTTCTTTCTTTTCTGAGAAGAATTTTGATGGGTTGATTGCTTCTATCTAACTACCATTGTCATTTTAGAGTAACTAACATTGAAGAACATTTGACATCACTTAAATGATTTGGCATGTCTCTATTGGGAAAAATTCACCAATATCTTTTTCGTCCAACTCAACAATATGGAGTTTAGACATGAAGTCTACAATCATAAATTGTTGTTTTGTTGGCTAGTGATACTCCTCTAAGTTATTAATAATCTTTTAAGTTATAATTTTCTTCTTGATCTTCTTTTTCTTAGCCGGCTTCTTTGACTTATGAGGCCTACATTTACTAAACTACTCCTAGTGCTGTGATGAAGTAGCCTTATCAAAATGCCGCTGAGAAGCTAAAATGCTTGATTTAGGCATTTCTTTTAACTCCAATATAGGTTCAAGTGGTGATTTTCACTTAATACTATGGACATCTTTTAGCTGCTTCAACATTTTCACGGTCTTCTTAGAGACTACTAGTTCTCATTCTTCAATCTAAATTAATTTTTCTTTCTTTGTATCTTTATAGATGATACGAAAGAGGACATAATCATCCTTGTAGACTCTCTTTTTGGGTTGACTAGAACACTATCGGATAATATAAATTCACCTCGTCGATACTTCCTTTCTAGCCAACCTTTGAAGACAACAATCTTCAATAGGATGGATGATCACCCGATGATAGGGGCAGTAATTAGGATTTTTGACTTGATCAGCTTCTTTAGGCCTTTTACTTTCTGGTAATTGTAGACCAGCTTTGACTACTTATTGAAATAATTTATCCCTTATAAAAGAATATTCTTTGTTCATCTTTTCCTTAAGAGATGGCTACATTCACTCATCATCTCTTGTTGCTTATTTTGGATTCTCTCTATCACCTGGAAAAGTCTGAGGTTTATCATTGCCTCCAATACTAATTTTGGCTATGGATTATGATGAACAAGCTTCTTTCCCTTATCATCAATGTACATTGGCTATTTTTTTATCTATATTATAGATTACTCATTTTTCACCACTTGAGCTATATGAAGCGGCATGAGTTTCATTTCTTCTTTAGTCTGAAGGCTTATTTTTCTTTGATTTATCTATATAGATTTCAGACTTAAGCCGATTTAACTTTTCAAATTTGGTCACCCTATCAAGCAAGTCCTGAAATGTTGTAATTGACACTATACCTAAAAATGGTACCATTTTATCATCCATATTGCCCATTAACAAATGGATCACATATTCTTCCTCCAATTGTTGTTCACATTTCATGCTTAGGTTATGCCAACGAGTTATGAATTTTATCACTGACTCTTCTTTTCTCTTTTTTAGCAAGGTAAGGCTAGCAATTGTTATTTTCTCAGTTGCATTGGTGAACCTTTTCACGAACATTATCTCTAGCTCAATGAAGGTCTTGACCGAATCATTTAGCAGTTCTGCGTACCACTCGAAAGTAGTTGAGGTCAGGCTCTTTACGAACTGGCAGAAAAATAGTGCATCATTTCCTCTCTTGTTACCATAAGTAGCCTTGAATTAGGCTAGATGTTATTTTGGATTACCATGCCCACTAAAAATATTAAATTTTGGTACTGAGTAATCTTTCGAGTATGACACTTGATGAAATTCAGCTGGGTAAGGGTGACCCTTACTCACCAACTTTTTAGCCTACTCTGGAGCTATAACTGCCTTTATCTTTTCATTAATTATTATTTCTAGTTGAACAGCTGTTATTGTTCCCAGTGTATTGGCCACAGTCGGTATCATCGGTTAAAAAGCTAACTGGTTAACTTCACTTCTCCTTTCAGGTGTAGCA
This sequence comes from Cymbidium sinense, assembly GCA_021442155.1. Classification (NCBI taxonomy): domain Eukaryota; kingdom Viridiplantae; phylum Streptophyta; class Magnoliopsida; order Asparagales; family Orchidaceae; genus Cymbidium; species Cymbidium sinense. Next base: position 135,240,915 of record CM038222.1, read on the forward strand.
TGTACTATAAGAGTCTGAGGTATCAGAGTGACTGGTGGTATATATATTATATTATTAGCTACCTGTTGATTAGCAGATGAAATAGGTGCTATATTTGATGTGATATTCTTCTGTAACATATCCATTGTGATATTCATTTGTACCATCATGTCATTCATCTTGGTATTAAGCTATGAAATTTTTTTATCTTTAGCTTCCATTTGAAGCTACAATTGTCTTTGCTCTCTAGCTAGTGCCACGACATCAATAAGTACAAGTTTTTCTTCTTTCTATATTTCTTTTTGTTGTTCTCCTCCATGCTTATCTTCAGGGGAAGAACTTGATTGTCCTCCTTATGCATTTGTAGGGATAGTTGTTGTTGGGGCTGAATAATGACACTGATTGTAAAAGCGTGTACCAGGTTGATCATTTTCTATTTCAACCATAAACAGCTTCAACTCCCATAACTTCCTTTTTATTTTGATCTTCTTCTTCTTCCTCTTCAGCAGAGATTGAAGATCCATCTTCTACTCTCTTCTATGATAACTCTCCTTCGTAAGCATCAAATTCAGGTTCAAGTTTACTAGATTCATGTTGTTGATGATGTTGAGCAGAAGGTTCATCTATATGTCTCATCATATAGATGACTTCTACTTACATAGTGTCATGTTCACTGTCTTCTTCTTGCACATGAATTTCTAATCGACGCTTCCAATGAATCTCTAGTTCATTGTGAGGAACATGCATTTCTTCCATTGGGGGACTGCAATCATAGTCAACTTTCTCCCGCTGGGATTAATCTGATTGATGATGGGATCCCCTAGAAGATTCTCCATGGTGTCGACCATCATATCTTTTATTAGTGATGTCCCTTTTTTAGGTATCCACTTATGATGAGTTATTTTCTAGGTTGATTTCTAAATATATGCATTAGATGTCACACCTCTTTCTTTCTTCAGAATTTTATCACGGTGCCTTGGCCTCCATTTCTGCTTACCCTTTCGTCGGGACCTTTCGACGGTAGATTCTTTGACACACGGTCAAAGTATCACACTCTGATGCTCACTATGCAAAACATACTTGGCTTGATAACTAGTTACCATAAGGGATGACAACCTTCTTGGTGGAATCTCAATATCTTCAATCATCACAGGCCTCTAAAATTTTATTTTCATTAAGCCTCTTTCCTTGGCTACTTTAAGAACATTGTGTATTCTAGCAGACAATGTTTCAGGTTGTCTCCTCTGCGGTGGTAGAGCTTGACATTGTTGAGTCCAGAAAGACTACTTTACCTCACCAGTAGAGCTATTCTTTTTTACCCATTTTAGATTATCAAAGTTATTACAGATAGGAATACTCGCTTCTGGTGGCAATATTACTTGTTCACTGGGTTGTTTAAATGAGATCTACTGAGCCTTCAGCTCAGTATTTCTTCTTCTTCTTTGTCTTCTATTAATTTGCTTCCTGATGAGGAAGCCTCAAAATCATGTCTCCTGGGTACAAAGGTTTTAGTTGGAGAAGTAGTTATACCATGAGACATCAAAGATACAATTTTTCCACTAATGATTCTCTTCATCACAGGGGATTCAGATTGACCCAGTCTTTCAAAAATTGAAATTCACTATCAGGAGAACTCCTTAACAATGATTGGTTGTTGAATTAATCGGTGAGCATGATGAGTAGGAGCTTCAATAAACTTAGGCCATCTGACATGACCTCGAACGAGTGCACCACGGGTGGATACTTCAAGAGTTGCAGCTATAATAGCTAGGAAATCCACACTACCAAATTGAATGATAGCTTCAACATCTACTGTGTTGATGATGACATTAGCTAAGCAGATGTTTGCACCACGCCCTAGCTGAACAATGAAAGAAGTGCTCTATAGATCCATTCTGTGCAAGTGAAAGATGGGAATTAGTGATTAGTAATTATTATTTCACCCCATACTTTCAAAATGTAGAGGTACTACAGAATAAAATAATAGTATAATAAAAATATACTCTACAGAATAATTCATTCGACATAGAGTCTCATACATTAGTTATTTGAGTTTATTACACATTTAAATCACCATTTTTTTGTTTTCAATTTTCAAATATTTTGTTGCTACTATAGCATATATATGACTAGCCAAAGATGAAAAGAGAAGCATATCCCCAACGGAGTCGCCAGAAATTTGTTGGCTCTGAAAATTCACCATTGATCTCTCACATTGAAGAGAGCATGATTCATGTGTTAGTGAAAATTTCAGAAGGCAAATAGAATAGTAGATAATACACTACCTAGAGATTTCACCCTCATTTTGTAAGGACTTTAGATCTGGTTCCAGATTTTCTATAAGTGCAAGCACTTAAAATTAATTATCCCTCCCAATACTATGAGAGAACTTTTGATTAAGGCTAGTCGTTAGAGCGCAAAATGTGTAGTGTATAGTAGCAGCATGTAGAGTATAAAATTTGGGTTTATGAAATTCATCATTTTTACTTAAAGCGGATGGTTGGGGGAACGATGATGTGATTGATCTAGATCTTATAGTTCTGTCATCTTAGGTTATCGCGGTCCTTAGTCTACTTAGTCATAGGAGGTAGTCGACCCAACCTAACAGAATGATCCTTGTCAGCAGCCATGAGTTGTGTTGTCCAAGTAATCCTTGTAGACCTGGGGTGGTGTTTGTCTAAGGAGATAAGCTTAAGTCTACCTTAGCTGATAGAGGCCTTTTTACCCTATCAGGTGTACCCTATGATTCACCTCTCAAGGTGCAATATCATTGGGGAGCATGTAGGTTACAATCGTGATCGTAATATAACGGTGTCATTTGGCAGCAACCACTCGATCAGAGGATTCTAGTCGTAACTGCATCATATGTGGAGCTTATTGGCCAAACCACACATATAGAGGACACGAGTCATGTCCTTACTGACATGAGATTGATTGAAGTGAATATAGAAATACACTTGACTTGACATTGGCTCTTTTGTGAGCTAGAGTTTTTATAATTTATCACCTTTAACAAACAGTTGGGAAATATGGATTGAATGGAGTTTACTTTATGTATTTAAGGATTGATTTTTATTTAATCATTAATAGCTTAGTGATATATTATATTTTGCATTTGGATTGATACTCAATTTTAAGTTAATTTAATCTGAAATTAAAATCATATTTTGATGGAAGTATCCCATCCGGTTGAAATCTTCATTCAACACAACCATCATCGGGGTGGATGTATTATTTCAAATCCTGTCGACTCTATTAATTTAATAATAGAGGATCAGATCTACTGTCATATGATAGAATTAGCTTCTCAGATATTTTAATAAGTTAATATTCTTATAATATTATTATTGATTTTTAAGTTTTGTTAAACAGACCCTATTCCCAAGACCAAACTGAATCAACCCACGCAAAGATCTCCGACACTTGAATCTAAATATTTAGCGTTTGCATGTGTATTTTTTAGTTTAGATAATTTCATTTAATTAATGAAATCATTGATTTTAAAAATCATAATTAGAATGAAATTTCTTAATTTTTGGATTGAAAGAAGCTCCATAATTCATGGACACTATAATTTAGTATCGCCTTATGTCTATTTGTACGAAGAATTACAGATCCGGTGGTGATGTGGAGCAGGGTTAGATTTGTATTTGCACTCAAAAGGTTGTATCTTTGCTTGCATTTTATTTATTCGCATAATTCCTAAACTTCAATGGTTGACTTATGCTCTTTAAAGATCTGTTAGATCTTTGCAAATTCAATATTCAAATTTGATATTTGCTCATACGAGTTGATATACTTTCTTTAAGCGAGCTTATTTGAATACAAGTTGATTATTCAATAAGAAGTCTAATTATGCTTGCTAATAGGCTATTTAGTTATAGTGAAAATCTCTTATGAATTTTATTTGATTTTCACTTTAGTTTGAAAATAGCAATCAACAAATCCTATGTGCTTTAATTTCATGTCCATTGAGAGCCCTCTTCAATTCATTTTAAAATAGACACTGCCATGTAAGAAGGCATGTTCTTTGTGAACCTCACTTTAGAGTTTGATTTGGGCTATACCCTACTTGAAATTTAGCCTTTTAGCTTCATACAACCTTCCTATAAGTTTGACATGAATTCAAAGTCATGTTTGAATTTGGCTTATTCTCTTTCAACCATATTCATGCATGATATAACGTAAGCTACAAAGTTCAATTAGTTCCTCTTAGCTAACTAACCATTGATATAACATGTAAATGAGTTATTCAATCTTGTGTTGCTCAATTATTATCATATTTCAATCTCATATTTAGCATATATATTTTTATTCATAATCATTCTCACTTAGCTCATTCTTGTTTAATATTAATATTCATTGAGCTCATTTAGATTCAATCTTCGTGAATTTATTTTGTTTTAAGACTTTGTGTTTCACCATTAATTTAATATCTAATTAATTTTAAATTTAAGTCCCAAAAATTTGATGAAATTTCGGCAGCATTTCGGCAGCATTTTGGCAGTATGCTGGCGTCATCCCCACATAGGGGGCTACATCGGAACTATTTTGGCCCATCCGTCACGCCCTGATGAGCATGATGGTCGATGTTTTGAAGCATCTCGGTCGAATTTCAATCCCATTATGCCCTGATGAGTATAATGGAGCCTTCACTCACCTGTATAAAAGTAAATATATATACAATTTTTACATCCATATTTCATTTTAGATTGTTTATTTTTGATGTGATTGATTTTTTTTTAAATAAATCTTGATTATTCCTCTCTTTTTTAAGTCCAAAAATTAGTTAAATTTTTGACATATAGGAGTGCCACATCTAATAATTTTTTCTCCCACACGCTGATGTTTGAAACACATCGACCAATTTTCATCTCGTCATGCCCTGATGAGCGTGACGAGGCCTTCAAAATGTTTTGAGGGATTTTTGTTTTGGGATTGAGCATCTTGCTTGGTCTGTCAAAAATAGAAGGAGAGATGGGAAGTGCGTGCAGGGAGGGAACACTTCATTCTCTCGAGTAAGACGGGTCGAACGAGAGGAAGTAAGGAGGAGGAGGCTTGTGGCTTGATGGGAGGGGAATCGAGAGAGGAGTTACCTTATGCGGGGGACATTTTTTATTTTTTTTTGGTTTGCGATTTCTTGCAATTTTTAAGGCAGACCGAATGGAACGAGCATGTGTACAGAGGGAAAATCGAGCAGTTGAGGGAAAGATACGAGGAAAATTTAAGATTAATTTAAATGTTGTCACACTCCGAGGCTTGCCATTTGCTTTACACTTGGTTGAATCGACTGCGAAAGGTCTTGTTTAATAGTATTCAATGTTTCAGAGACAATGGCCAGTCCGTTTCGCGAAAGGAGCTCATTCGGATAACGCTGAAGCCTCTTGACTTCAATATGCATGAAATTTGCTATTCTATTTATTTTTCTTCATTGGATAATAATTGGTCGATATGAAATATCAATTCTAATTAATTTTGATATTTTGAATGCAATGGTATAGCTGATTTCATGATTGGAGGCCGTTTGGTTCTAGTCGACGTCAAATTGGATCAATTTCAGTTCAAAAATGTGCATTGTCGCTTCCAACCACTCGACATTTGTATAGACTTATCTGAATTGAGGGCGAACAGTCTTATTTAAAAGGTTTTGATGTTTCGAAGCTAATGGCTCAATTAATTTTGTGAACGGAGGTCATTTGGATATCGTCAAAGCTTCCCTACTCTGATATGCGCATTGACACATTAACTGCTAGATCACTTGATTGATTTACTGTTAGATTGTGCAATATTTATATTCTGATCAATTTTGATATTCTGAATGCAATGATAAAGTCTGTTCATCGATCGGATGTCATTTCAACTGATTTCAAGTTTTAAGCATAAGCGATTACATTACATCCAAGTTCTTCGATTTGGCTTATTAATTTACCTCATGTAGCATATATGGAGGTCAACATAGGTAAATTGAGTTTAGTTGAACAACTTAGGTCCAATTGAAGGTTGGATTATGTTTAATATTCAATTGTGATTAATTGGAGGCGTTGGTTTTAATTAATTTGGTTTAGGATTTGATTTGGCCCAATTTGGTCCTTTAGGTCAAATTGGGTTAGCTTGGGTTAATATGTCAAATTAGCTTGGTTAGGTTCAATTGGCTTCAATTTGTAGTTGAATCATATTCAATATCCAATTTGTGGTTGATGAGAGTCATTGATTGCAATTATCTTGGCTTAGAACATGATTTAGCTCAATTTGGCCCTTTAGTCCAATTTGGATCAACTCGGGTTAAAAGGTTTGGTCAAGTCAATTTGAACCAATTGAGACTATGGTTGATTGAAATATGTTCAATGATGGATTTGAAGTTGATTGGTGGCTTTGATTGTAATTAATTTGAATTTGATTGAGTTTTGGCTCATTTGAATATTTTAGGTCAAATGCGTTAACTTGGGTTAATTAAGTTTAATTGGTTTAATTGGCTTGATTGTAAGTAGTGAAATAATTTGAAATGATCCATTGGATAGTTAGAATGATTGAGAAAATTAAACTGAGTTTGGTTTGCTTGAATTTGTTAGAATGGAGTTATAGAATTAACATCGGTTAACTTGGGTTAAGATTCACGTTAATTTAGCTTGGAACTGAGATTTGAAATAAAATTCAATCAAGATCAATTGAATTCAAATGAGTTTGGATTGGTTTAATTTTAATCATATGAGTTTAGAGCTGAATTTAGCCTTCTTGGGCCCAAAAGCATTGGGTTGAATCATCTTGCCTTCCTTAACCGACTTGGGTTAAGGTGGATCAAATTGAGCTTAGGTTAAGTTTATATTTTTTGGCTTGGGGTTTAGGTTTAAATGAATTAATGGGTATGAGTGTCACTTTAGGCCCTAAGGTAGGTGAAGCCCATTTGTTCTAAGGTAAACTCTAGGCCTAGGGTTATGCCCTATAAGTCTCTAGGCCTGGGTTTAGTATTCTCTTAATCATTAGAAGTGTCCTAGCACTATAGAAACCTAAGTGTCTAGAAGAATTCTAGACCTAGGATGAGAGTGATCAATCTTTATTTTAAAAGTGAGGTCAACAATGTGACTCTATTTATAATTTTATCAGCAATATCTACAATATTTAAATGGTTGTTGTTAGCTAAAAATATTTTATCATAATTTCATACAAAAGAAATTATTATTAATTCTTTAAGTGAAGAATGGTAAAAAATATATATGTTCAATATCCATAATTCTTATGGGTTGTATATCAACACTTGGGATCAGTGCATCTTGAATGACTTCCATGATAATATTCATAATTTGTTCTTTTAACTTTTGCAATTTTTCTTATTTTTATGCCAATATTTGTCATATGTCATGACTTGCCACAATGTCAACATTCAGCTGAGTAATTTACACTATAGCTTTCTCTTATACACAAATTTATATAATTTAATGAAGATCTATCTAGGCCATTAAATTTCAAAAAAGTATATAGAGAGATCATACTTCATATAAAATGTAGAATTCTAAACTCTTCCTTCTATGTTCTGGGGCTCTCTATTAGTAACAATAAATGAGTATAAAGACACAAAGTTTATTATAAATTCAACAAAGATGTTATAAGATATCTGAAAGTCAATAAAAGATCTCAAAAATATCTCTCCAACTCAATAGATAATCTCTACAAAATCTTTACATTAATACAGAATAAAAAGTATCCATCAGAAGGGAAGATTCAATCATATTATAAAGATTTTATTTAAGTGAAATAATAGCACCATAATTCCGATAATTTAACCTCTTATTTATGTTCTCAAAGCACAAAAAAGCCTCTTATTTACTCTCTGAAATTACAACTCAACTACGAGTATTACAAAAATCTTTTCTCGTAGTAATAAGCCATCAGCACAAGCAGGAAACATTAATTTGATCCTCATTGCTCGACCTTTGAGGGAAAAGTGTTCTTCTCCTCCTCTTTATATGCCTCATCTGTTCAACCAAAATCAAAATTAATACAACGTTATTATGAAGATTTCTTAATCAATTATTTCCATCAATTAAGTTAAATTTTCTAAGTACTTACAGCTAGGCTTTTCCATTGCTCTTTCGGACTGCACAATCATATCAATATCATTCGCTATAAGCATAGCATCACTTGCTATCCCCTCTAGTCCTCTGCGCGACAAGCCTGCGCTATAAACTCCATTTTCTCCTTTCCAGTGATCTGGAAATTTTCGAGCAGGCAATCCTTTTTCATTCAAAAAGTGGTTTTCGTCCTGCCAAAAAAAAAAAAAACATAAAATTCTTTAAAACTTGGAGATAAACAGAAATTAATTAAACGATAATTTGAGCATATAATAATAATAATAATGATAACAATTTACCTTAAGCCATTTGTTTGCTAAGCTTCTGTAACCGGTGGCACACAAAATGGTATCAAAGCATTGAGATACTCCGTTGGTGAATTTCACACAGTCTCCTTCTAAAAATGAAATTCCTGGTACCACCTGTAAAAATATAATTTATTAATATATATATATATATTACTCTAATTTAAATATTAGAGTATTATATAAGTATATATAAAAATTAAAATTTAGATATAAGTCTACTTTAGATTTTTATGATATTTATGCAATAATTTTTTTAAAAAAAATCACCTGAATTTCACCGGTCTTGATTTTAGTGATAGTCCCAACATCTATAACAGGAGATTTTCCGAGGGTGGCCTTGAGGAAAAATGGCCCATCCTTTGGCCTAATGATCCCAAACTCGGATAGATCTCCATACTTGAGCTTGCTGAGGAAAACTAAGAGCGTATCAACGAGCTGCAGTGGCATGTTTTGCTTCAGAAGAACCATTCCCAGATGAATCATCTCTCTGCTCATCACGTGAAACTGCAAAAATAATTAAAGTATATCAGAATAATTAGATAAAATGAAATTGAGGTCACATAATTAAAATAATAATAATAATAAAGATTACTATTCACATTTTATTTAATAAGTGTGTTAATATTGTATAAAGTAATCGAAATTTATAACATCAAAAGTTTTAATCACAATGACAATTGAGATTAAAATATGTTTTAAGTTATGATTAATAGAAAATTTTTGTTCTTGATTGATGTATATTTGGTTATGGTAATTGAAATAATTGTCATTAATGCAATGATAAATGTTTAATAATGAATGCATGATATAAAATCACACATAAAAGAAAAAATAATGATTCGATGACTATGTATTAATTGTGATTTTTATTTTATGTGTGATTTTATAATGTCTCTCCTAATAATTAAAAAATTTCTTTCGAGCGAACACAAAAGTAAGTTAAAAGTACACAATCAAAAAATTTTATTTTATGTGTGATTTTATAATGCAATCTTCTAATTTATGTGTGATTTTGTAGTGCCTCTTGAGCTTGGCTCGAAAGAATATTTAGAATTTTTTTTTATCAACATTAACTCTTAGATCAATTGGAATCTCCTTAATTGGAGATTGCGTTATTGTATCCTCATGTGAAGAGATTGGTGGAGGTTGAAAACTATTTCATAAGAATGACAAAAAGAGTGTTTGCTACTAGAAAGAGGAGGGAAATCTTACAACAACAAAGTATCCATGGCATAAGCAAAATGTATTAGTAAAAGGAGATAACCCAAGCCTAAGGAGAATAGTGTAGACCCAATAAAGGATGACCAATAAACAATCTCCAAGTGGACTAAGGTGGTGTTGGTTGTAGCTACAAGAAGATAAAGCCAGAGAGATATGACATTAGATTCAAAAGTTGTAAGGCAGTAAGAGGTGCCTTGGATAAGGCCATTTAAAGGCCCTTCAAACCCTACGATGGAGTCATCACTGGGAAAAAGGCTTAGGGAGAAGGATTGTTTAGCTAAAGGGTCTTTGAAATGAGATCAACAAAGGAGAAAGAGAAATAGAGAAGTTTACACAAGAGGCATTAAGGTATGAGATGACCCCCCAAAGGAGAAATTTTTGGAGACAATATAGCCTCAACGAGCCAAGAAGACAAAGACATCTCTCACACTAACAGATGTGAGATATTGTACTACAAAAGGTGCACATAATAGATATTTGGGGTTGTGATATATATATATATATATATATATATATATATATATATATATATATATATATATATATATATATATATATATATATATATATATATATATAATATATGTATGTATGTATGCAGGGGCAGATCCACCCTTAAGTGAGGGTGGGCAATTGCACACCCTCACTTTTTTTTCTATTATAATTTCTTTTTTTAAAAAAATAATTTTGCCCTCCCCCGCCTAATAAAAAATATTATCCAATAAAGATAAATTCTTTTTTTATTTTATTAGTTTGTCCATCCTAAAAATTAATAAATGAAAATAAAAATTTTTGTTTGAAATTTTAATAATTAATTTGCCCACCTTAAAAAAAATGATTGATTCCGCTCCTATATATATATATATATATATATATATATATATATATATATATATATATATATATATATATATATATATATATATATATATATATATATATATATATATATGTATGTATGGCTCATCATTCTCATCATTAATTGGTGGACCTAACTTGCTCACACAATTCATATATATGTGTGTGTAAATAATAAATATTTGCATGAAGAGGAATAATAATAATCTACCTCGCTTCTCACACAAATGGATGTCAATGCTCCATGGTTGGAAAGGTCATAAGCGATCTCCATCCCCGAATTTCCACTACCAACAACCAGAACGCTCTTCCCTTTATACTTAGCCCCATTCTTATAGTCCACAGAATGAACCACCTCGCCATTGAATCTTTCCATTCCTTCGAATTTCGGCACGTGTGGCTCACCATTCTCGCCCGTGGCAACCACCAGATAATCTCCCACATGTTCTCTCTCCTCCCCATTCTTCACGCCCCTCACCTTCACCGCCCACTTCCCTTCTCCTTCCCTGTAAACCGCGGACTCCACTTCGAACCCGAACTGAGGCCGGACGTCGAACTTGGCCGCGTAGTCGTCCAGATAGCTAATGAATCTGTCCTTCGGAATGTACGTTGGGGTGTCGGCGGCGTGAGGCATGTAAGGGAGCTGGCAAAAGCGTTTGGCGATATGGAGTTTGAGGCGGTTGTAAGCGCGGTGGCGCCACAGGGAAGCAATACAGTCTTCGCGTTCGAGGATTACGAAAGGGATGGAGAGGACAGAGAGGCAGGCGGCGGTGGCGAGACCCGCGGGGCCCGCGCCGATAATTATGACAAGCTTGGCCTTCGTCGCCGGTTCATTCATTCCTTTCCCTTCCATTAGTTTATTAGACGAAGGAGCTTATCAGTTGATTGGGATAATGGTGCTATGGTTTCGGCTAAAACAAGTGCATATATTGGCGGGAGAAGGAAGATGAATTTGTTAATAATAGGGAGGCACTAACGCCCATTGTTGGAATGAACCTTGAATTTAGTTTAGGGTTATATTTAGTTTTGTTTTGTTTAGTCAGTGGTTATTAATTTTTTGACTTAAAATTTAACACGAGAATTAAAATTATTTATATACTTAATTTTTTTTCAATAAAATCATCTATAAAAAAAAAGGAGAAAGTGAACAAAAACTCGTTAGAATTAAGTTAGATGAATTATTGATGGAACACAAATTATCGTAATTAATAATATATATTTTTTAATTAGGGACCAAATATTTTATATATAATATAATCAATAGTGGATATTATTTTATGCATTTTTATTGTAAAACATTATAAAATTTATTAAAAAATTAAGACTATATTTTATAAAATGAGATAGCATTCATAGATTTTTTATAAATATTATTTATATATCACTTTTGTCTATCTGTAGTGAAAAACTAAGTCTTATTTGTCTTAAGAGTCGATTTCAAATTAAAATATTAGACATAAACCTGTGATATAAGTATTAAAAAAAATTAAAATATTAGACAAAATTTTAAAATATTAATTTGACAATTTATTATAAATTTTTTGTTATTAATTTTAGTAAAAAAAATTAATGATCACAGACTCAAATTTTCCCTTTATTTACAGGCATAGTTGCATACTACATAATTATTATTTATTGATATATATAATATTTAAATATTTTAATAAATAAATTAAAATTTTTGATATCACATCAAAAATATTACTATCATTAATTATTTAAAAATAAAATAAATCATGTCATGTATAAAAGATATTATATATAAATATTATGTTTTTAATATTAAGATATATAAAAAATATAAAAATTGTATGATGTATATGCAATTAAAAAATAAAGAAAATAAATTTATTTGGGACATTTTCATACATATCACATATTTTTTATATATTTATATATCTAGCATCATAATTTGAATATTCACATGCATAATATTTAAAATTTTAATAATATATTAAAATATTACTATTAGTATTTTTTAATACTAAATACATCTTTTTATATATAGATAATATATTAAAAAATATATAAATATTAAATATATAAATACATCTAAATTATGTGGTAGGTCTGTAAATCTATTTTTATTATTTCATTACCCCCTGGAGATAAATAAAGTGTCTCACACCGTCCTCTCATCTCGCCTCTCTTACCGAGCCCTCCGGACAACCATTCATATGCCTCTTCCCTTCTTTTCCGCTCTCTCCTGTGCTCGGAGTTCGATTGCGCCGCCCGCTTTCTCTACCCATGGGGCAGCCTTTTTCCGCCGTGGCCGCCTCCCTCGCCGGAGAAGTATTAGTGCCGAAACTTCCGATGGGCTTGGCGCCCCTGCCGCCGGTGAAAGCATCTTAGAAGACGATGCCGACGGAGAAAGGAGCCAATCCTCGTCGGTGACTGCGTCGCGCGCTCCCTTGCTCTCAGCTTCTTCGGTACCAGCAATCGAGAGGGATATTAAGAAGGTGATAACTTCCATTAATGCTTTCCTCTGTTAACAACGATTTCATGTTTTACCACGGTTTGAATTGTTATTCCTGCTTGTTGTTATTAATTAATGAATCCGTTCTTCTCCTGCTGCTGATTTGAAATCTTGCCAACTCATTGTAAGGCTAAGGACAATGCCACATGAGCTATTGCCTTCTATGTGATTTATCAGCGCATCTTTTGCCATTTGTTGCCTGCAAATTTCAACTTAAGTTAACTTCATACTAGCTTATTCTTTTTAGGGGGTGTTTGGCAACAAATTTACTTAGGATTTACATTGCTAAATCTAGTAAATCCTGCCAAACACAAAAAACAGATTTATAAATCCCAGATTTAGTAAATCCTGTAAATCCAATAAATCCTCTTAAATACCAGATTTAGTAAATCCTGTTGGAAGGGTGGATTTACAGGATTTACACAAATTGTGCGAGAAGAGATTGGGGAGACGCGACGGTGGAAGAAATTTCAGTTACCGCCATTTTTTTTAATCCTTTTATAAAATCTTAATTTTAAATAATTCATTTCATTACTACTTTTTGCTTAATTAAAATATTATGATAAAATTAATTTTAATTTAATATTATTAACTATTTATTAATATGTAATTATAAGTTAATTATAATTTATTAAATATAATTATCATTTGATAGATAATTAATTTAAGTAATTTTAGCTAATGTAATAGTTGATAGTTTTTAATTTAATTTAACTTAATTTAAACTAATTTAATAAAATATTATTGATGATTAACTTATAAGTTATTAAAATTAAATTATAATTTAATAAATATAATTATAACTGTTATAAGTTTGATAGTTAACTAATTTAAAATTTGGAAGAGTTCCTATGGTTTTACCTCTTCACATGCCTTAATGTAGTTTAATTCCTAGGATATTAATCTACTAATAGAATTTAATAGTTATTAATTTAAATTAATTAATAGTTAATATTAATACATATTACTTTAAATTAATATTAATATTTATTTTATTAATTTATTATTTAATATATATTTAAGTTAATTTTAATTGAGTACTACTACTGATTTATTAATATATCATTAAACTTAATAGTATTATTGATTAATTGATATGTTATTATAAATTAAGTTTCATGGATAGGTCAGGATTTAGTATAGATCGAGTATCATGGATATAATTATTATTTTAATATGTCTCAAATTGAAATGCAATGTGATAGTGAGTTATTTTTCATATTTTTTTTCAAAAAAAAAAAAAAAATTTAAATCCTAACAGACTTAAATCCTCAAATGACTTACCAAACATCTCTCTAGATTTAGCAGGATTTAATTAATCTGTTACCAAATACTTTTCAGAATTTAATAGCTCAGGATTTACTAAATTAAGATGTACTGAATTTACTAAATCCTGTTTGAAATAAATCCAATCTGTTACCAAACACCCCCTTAGTGCTACTATCATTGTCTCTTTATTATTCCAATCTATTAAATTTTTTTATCATTCGGTAATTTTGAGAAAATTTCTTGTTGACTAGACTTTCCTTTAGAAATTATATATTCTTTTAGATTCCATTTCTAGGATAGCAGAACTTGAACATAACGCACCAAAGTAATACTAGTTTTTGTAGCAATGCTAACGACAATTATCAATATTGCATCCACTAAAATTGAATGCTATGCACTCTCATTTTTGCTCATCTGATCTTTTCCCCTTATAATCTGATTTTTTTTTTCTATCATGTCTTACTTTTTGCCTTCTTCTAAAGAGATCTTACATTCTTACCTATAAAATTAGGTCATTTGAAAATGATTTTATTTATTTATTTATTTATTTTTTTAAATCTTTTGTAAGCATCTCAAAAATACACAGAATATTCAAATTTAATGTTGATTTGAATATCTTTGATTGCTCCACATTTAGTTTTTTTGTCTATGCGTCATCATGTATACTTATTTAATTACCTAAAAGTACTTTTTGCACTTTTTTTTTCTAATTCTAGCTGGCCATAAAATATATTTTCAAAGTTAATAAAAACTATATGAAGATCATTTAATTGTTTTTTTATATCTTATGTTAGTTGAATTAGCAAACAAAGCCGACTATATATCTCATGGGAATAAAAATTCATATTTTTAATCTTCTAAAACTATAATAGTTCATAACCTTCTTAAATGTCTTTTTTTATCTTTTCATTTAGTTTGTTGCAAATATGCATTATTTATTGGGGGATTTACACATACCACACAATTCTTATGTGTTTAGATATCTAACACCTAAATTTTAATTTATATATATATATATATATATATATATATATATATATATATATATATATAATATTCTAATCTTTAACATCACATCAAAAATATCATAATCACTCACTTTTTAGAAGTGAAATGCACTTTTTTAAGCATAGAAAAATGTTAGATAAATAAATATCTAACTTTAGGTGTTAGATATGTAAATATATAAGAATTGTGTGGTATGTATGTAAATCTTCTTTATTTATTTGTAGCCTTCCCACTTGAAATCCAAACTTGTGATGTTGCACTTTGGGGTTTATTTGGGATAGTACAGTTGTCTGAAAAAATAATGGTGGAGATGTTGCAGAAGGATATGCTATTTAGGAAGCTGTGGTAGAGCCTATAAATTTTTTTTATTTTCAAAAAGTCAAACCGTACCTTTCTGGCCACCGCCACAAAGAGCTAGGTCAGGTTGGAAAACACAATTTTTTCACCATAAATTCTTCAAAACGCATGTAGAATGCAAACGATACTGCGGTGCAGTGTGGCACCACCACTATTGCGCTGAATGAACCCTTAAGGGCGAAGCCTAAGGCAACTCTTACCCATGTCTAACATCCCTCAAGTTAGTTTTGGACCATCGCTTAATTTATAAAGTTTGGATATTTAGTTAGAACATAATAAAGTAGTGAAAGTTTAAGGCTTGGACTTTTGAAGATTAATGTTTCATGAAATACAGAACATTTTGTAGGTTTTAATTACATTCAGATTGAAAGGTTAGCATGCAACTGTGCATGCTTAATGTGGAAAATACCAGTATCCCTATGTATAATTAATAAAACTTGGAAGTTGAACAAATTGTTTGAAAAAAACTGAATATTGAGAGTTTCTTATTCACTTTATAAGGGCTTCCTTGTTTATGTAAATGAATCTTGTAGCAGTTTTTATTTAAATTCTGACTTAAGAATTACATTGAGTTTTATCAACCGAACATTCTGGCAAGTTGGTTTAATCAAAAAGCTTTCCAAATCACACGAATAATGGTAAAAGCTGAATAAGTAAGCATAATATTCAGATTGAAAAATAAAGGCAGATAAAGTGCAACACTGATGAAGGATTAATTTGAGGTTCTTATGATGAGATCTGTTACTTTTGCATATATTCTGATTAAATCAGGAAATTTTGATCTCTTATTGTTGTTGCGTTATAGTTATGTATGCAGTTGAATAGGAGTTACAAGTTGATAGCTGGCATTACTAAAATGTTGCTTGGATTTGTGCATTGGCGAATCAACACTACTAAACGCACTTTATTTTCATTGTTTAAAAAATTGGAAGATACTTTATAAGTCTATATGATTCTTTGGGTAAAAAACGTTTAGCCTTCGTGATCCTTTGTATAGAGGTCTTGATTAGATCTTCCTTAACTCATTTCTCCTTTGAAATTGCTTTCTATGTCATTAGGTTCAATGAAATCAATACGGAAATTATGGAACTTCAAAATATTTTCTATGCCATAGGTTGTTCAGAAAACTGCTGCTACCTTTGCCCCAAAGGCT
Source organism: Cymbidium sinense (assembly GCA_021442155.1). Classification (NCBI taxonomy): domain Eukaryota; kingdom Viridiplantae; phylum Streptophyta; class Magnoliopsida; order Asparagales; family Orchidaceae; genus Cymbidium; species Cymbidium sinense. The sequence continues at coordinate 135,257,610 of CM038222.1, forward strand.
TCTACGGCTTCTAAGAATCCTGCAGTACCTGGAACTGCACTCTACACCATCTTTGAGGTTCAAGGCTATGCTTCAATGTTAATTGGTGGTGCCCTTTCTTTCAATCTTATCTTTCCATCAAATGAACCTGACATATGGAGGCTGATGGGGATGTGGTCCATTTGGATGTTTAGTAAGTTTCATTTACTAGTTTTAACTAGATACTGCATTTATTTCTAGATATGAATGCATGCATAGTCATATTTTCTTATTTTGGACTACATTATTAAATTGTGAGAACCTTTCAATCTATTTTGATTTTTTGTAAAGGATACTACTCTAGGTGGACTTAATTTAATATGAGCAAGCCCGTCTGCCAATTTGAGATGACTCTTGACGTGTAAAAGAAATAAAAATGCAATGCCAATCATGTTAACCAATAAAAGGGAATACCTAACGCATTAATTACAATAAAAAAGGATTGTGGAGGTGTTTAAAGACCTAATTTTACCCTGCATTGCTAAAAAGTTTTTACTCATGCATTCCAAATTCTGAAATGGTAAGGTTGCCTACATCAGTTCGTTTCCAAATCCTACTTTATTAGGAGCTTGATGAGAGACATAGTTATCTAACATGTCATCACCTACGTCATTTGGATTTATCATCATCTACCATATTAAGATTGATTATGTAACAAATATATAATTAACAGTTGTACACCCACATGGTGCTTGGGCTAAGTTCTACTGGTTTTTCTGAACCACATAGTCCAGGTTCTCAAGGCTAATTGGCTAGGTAAGAAGGATCAATACATTAAAATCGCCCAAAATATAATAAACATGTTATTGAGATCTACTTGTTTAATGCTTTGTCTTGAAGATTAGACAAAGTCATTCAAGTCACCAATGCTACTCACTTAGCTTACCAAAGTTACCCGCCCCAAGTCTAAAAGCTACTCCCTAGAACGCAGCAAGTGCTAGTAAAGTCAATGACAACTTCATATGAGGATGCCCTTATTTAAAATTCATTATGAGTTCTCTATGCAATCAAACAGTTATAAGCTAGCTAAGTTCATTTTACAATAAGCACTTGTTAACTCTTGTTATGTGATTTTACTTGTGCTACATAAATATAGAATTTCTTGTAGTGTTGTGCTTTAGCTTATAAATAAGGTATCTGAAGGTGAGCTAGGGACATTGAACCATCTGCATCAACCTTGTCTAACATGCTAGGGGAATCCCAAATTTCTCTCTGATTTTTTTTCTCTCTTCTCTTTTCTATTGTTTTCTATATATTCTTGTTTGTAAGGTATTGACATTGATTTTGGATATATTTGAATCCAGCATGTACTTGATTTAGAGGCTTTCATTAAAGATTTGACTTTTATGAAAGCTTAGTCATAAGTTATTTTGATTGTGTTCTGAAGATGATGAAATTTTCCTTATAAATAATGACGTAATTGTATCTTCTAGATATTGTTGTTGATTAATATAAACAATTGCAAGCAAAGTGCTCTCTCTCTCTCTCTCCACTTGACTTTTCCTCCACTCTTTTCTTGGATTCCTCTTTCTCTCCCATTTTCTTTCTCTCATCAACCTTTTCTCTCTATTGAAGAGCTTTTGGCCAAGAAAAAAAAAACAGAGTTATTATGCTACATTTAATTTGCATTCATTGCTAATGAAATTGATTCAATTCGTTGTGTGTGACCTACAAATACTAATTTACTTTCTTCTCATTTTCTCTTTATTATCATTATTTTTCACGCGTCTCCGACATTTGATCCATGTTTTTTTTATCCCTTCATCATTATTTTTAGCTTAATAATTATTCTTTTGAAGAATATAAACCCTTAGAACGCTCCATAATTTCTATATACTCCAATTATTCATGCATGTAACTCAACCTAACCAAAACACTATCTCAATTTTTTTAAACTAAATATTCCCCCATTTATTATTGCTTCTTAATGTTGTTTGAAAAATTCTCTCTTCCAAAATCTATTTAAACTTGTTAATTATTCATATAGATGTTATCTCATACACATCTGATCCATGCCAGAAAAAAATACTCTGCCCCTTTTACTATATCTCTATAACTTCCTCTTCTCTAATATTATCTCCTAAAGCTTCTCCACATAATCCTTGCAAAGCTAAAATATATTAACTTTCTCAAATATTCTCTCTAAAATCTATTAATTATGAAACCTAACTCCTCTTCTTTACTTTGATCTTTTTATGGGATCATATTATTGTTGACCTACAACTATGTGCCACTTGAAATTAAATAAATAAAATAGAGGTTAAAGCCCCCTAATCGCGATTGAAATCAATTAAATTTGATTCGATTTGAAAATTCGACTTCATAATGCGTTGAAAGCATCAAAATTAATTAAATAGAAAATATCGAATCAATTAATGACCAATTAAATAATTAAAATCAATTTTTTTAATGAAATTGTGCGCACATCGAAGTCGGGAGGTCCCGACAACGTCCAAACGACCTCCGTTCGCGAAATTGATCGCGTCGTCCTCGCCGAAACGTCGAAACCTATCAAACGACGCCTTCCGCGATCGATTCGGAAAGTGTGCGAGCGTCGAGCAATTTGAGCGCGGCGTGCCGATTTAGACCTATTTGTGCGGCCGTCGACTTTGCGAACGGCCTCGATCGCGATCGATCAGCGCAGTTCGCGTTCATCAACCGAAATCGCAGATTGACACTCGTATTGTTAGGGTTTATTGGGAGGATTCATGAAAATTTATATGATTAAGGGCTAATTATCTTAATTACCAAACTAATTAACCTAAGTAACCTTAATCCACCAACCCTGCGTATGCCCATTAAAGCCAGAGTCCCATCCATTGGGCGTCGTTTAGGCCGTCGAAAGGGCTCAATCCTCGAAACCAAAAGCGGCAGACGTTGACCTCATTCGCGGCATTCTCTTCATTCGACTCTCTCCTGCGGTTCTTTGAAGCTCTCGTGCGATTCCCTTACGTGATCGGCTCCCCTCTCGTTCTGTTCTTTGGGCCGATCCTCCCTCTCCTCTTGTTCTGAAGCTCTCGGCTCCTCTCTTCTCCTCTGCTCGTGCGACTCCTGTCCATCTCGAGCGGCGTAGAAGCGACGAAAGTCCTCATCATCGTCTCCCTCTTCTTGCCAGCCAAACTCCCTGGCGGTTCCTTTCTCGTCTCGGTTGAAGCTTGCGAACCTAGTCGGCAATCGATCGCTTCATCACTCTTCCGAAACCCTCGGTTGTTTAGTTTCAATCTAAGTTATATTTTGTTATGTGGGTTTTCTTGAAGGAAATCTGATTCATTTTCCTCTTCCATTTGTGTTTTATGGTTGGACTTGTTTTCGGGTTTGCAATAGCATGAAATTAAGATGATTGGATTTATCTTACAAGCTTTCGGTTTGTTGTTTTCTCCTTCTAAGGTTGAGCCAAGCTCATTCCCTTTGCTTAGGTTCCTCATTTCCTTCGTCATGTTCCTCTCCTTTGGGCCTTGAGTTGAGGCTTTCTCCTCTTCTTTGTGTGATATGTTAGTTTATGTGCTTTTAGTATTTTACGTATCAATTACTTCCTCTCAAAGTTGCTACATATATTGTATTGCTTTGTTTCCTCTTGCGGGGCCAGATAGTTCATCATCAATCATTTTGCGAGAAAGAATTCTAAACCACTTCTCTAAACTTATTATCGCTCTAACGGACAAGCTAAGTATTCTATTGCTCTTGTTCTCATAACATAGCTCCAAAAGGTAAACATATCATAGCTCGCTTCGCTTTTCGGTCCAACTAGTTTACATCTTGGGCTCTATTCCTCTTTGAGTTATGAACAAAGTTAGTTGATGAGAAGCTTGTGAGACGATCGTTGTTTCGTGTTGTCTACACCATTCTCCTCTAAACTATCCTTCAACTTTTGGATGTTCTTGTGGATTTCTTTCACATCTTATGTCTGAACTTCTTTAAAAATTTCATCTGAAATTTTCTTTCTTGATGAAGCTTTTATAGTAATAGCAAATTCAGCATTACCGGAACTCTCCTTTATATTAAAAAAATAATAAAATAAAATAAAAACCCTGAATTATCAAAGTACTGTTCAAATGTCAATGAAGCTGACTTTTTATATTTTCTGTAATCTAATTGATCCACATAAGGAAAATTCGCTTTCGTTATGATGCTACTTTGCTGAAAATATTTTTATCTAAGGAAAAATTGAATTAGATTTGCTTTCAAGAGTACTACACTTGATATAGTTTTACCCGAGAAATCTATGGAATTGTTGTCTAAATGTAAGACATGAAATCATTTTAATCAAAAGCATACTACTACGCTATCTCTTACATTTCATTTGTTATTCTCATGATGAAGTAGAATCTGAAAATAAAAAAGTTCAAATTAAATGGAAAAGGGACTATGTCATATTTTATACTATCTCTTATGAATTTCATTTGTTTTGCCAGATGACTAATGAACTGAAATCAAATTAAAAAAGTGAATTGGTTATACTACTGATATTCTCTGTTTTTCATTCTCAGATATTTTGTCTGCTTTCTATCATTTGATATCTATTGTTAATGGACGCTTATCAAAATTTCTATTGTCTCACGACATCCACCCATACACGCCTTTCTATGCTAGGGCAGCCTTCATAAGAACCCCACATGGGTGAGGAGGAGCCAGAATTTTGATTATTACGCTCTTAATTAAATATACACGCAAGTAACTTTCTTTTTTTTTTATTACGCAAATGCAGTTTTAAATTTATTACTATAAGTTTACTCATATTTCTCCAACACAGGAAACTTAATCATGCTTATGCTAACCCATACACGCTTTTCTGCAAACAAATTATTTTCACGACATCCACCCATACACGCTTCTTGGCGTGGCGTGCCAGCCTTCAAGAACCCCATACGGTGCGACGTCGGAGTATTTGTAAATTTTGTAAAAAAAAAAGGAGGAAAGATTTATTTTCTAATATTTGATAGATATTATGTCTTTGTTAAATATATACGCAAGATATCTATATACAAACGCAAACTGAAATCTATCATATAGTACTACTCATGCTCCAACAGGAAATGTTATGATGTGCTAACCTATACACGCCTTTCTTAGTGTGGTGGGCGAACAAAATTTCGGCTGTGGTGTCTCACGACATCCACCCATACACGTCTTTCTTAGGCGTGTAATCTTCTTAGAACCCCATATATGTAGGACGAGTCTGCAGTAAATTTTGTTTAAAAAAAAGGAGGAAAGATTTATTTTCAGAATGCTTAAGACGCCTATATACAAATACAAGTTTTTAAATCTATTACTATAAGACTACCTACGCTTTCTCCAACAGGTATTTAAATGTTATGATGTGTTAACCCATACCTTTCGGCTGGTGAAGACTACCCCAGAATTCCCTTTGATGACGGAGCACCAAATTTATAAAAAAAAGAAGATAGAAAGAAAGAGATGAAATGCTGTTGTCATGTTGGCTTAAAATTTTCTTTATCTCAAATGTGAACGCTTACGCTTCAATTCTATATCACTGTTTATCCTATTCAAGAATGTGACACGAGTTGATACTTTACGCTTCAATTTCTATAATATGTTATCCTATTATGTGATAAATGCATAATGAGTTGATACTTATGTTCAATTTCATAACACGCAAACTATCCTATTCGCGGCAAATGCAACATGAGTATATGAATTGATCAACGCTTATTTATGTTAAACATGAACGCTTATGTATTGATTTTACATCATACAAGTTATCCTATTAAGTGTCATTATGATATGCATTATTTAACGCTCATCCCAAAGCTCTACTTAGACATGGTATATGTTGGACATGTGCAAGCATAAAGCTTAAATACATGAAAATAATATCTCCATATACGACATATGACATATATCACGAAGATATCAAAATAGAAAATCAGTTAAATAAAACTTACAACATGTACATAACTTAACTCTTTGCAAAGATTAACTTAAACTTGAAGGAGAAAAGGAGAGTAGGAAATGTGGGATTTTGTAAAGGAAATCCTCTTATTTATAGCTTCCCTCTCTCCTCTTATCATCTATCATCAGCACATAGTCATAGTGGACGCAGCTGATTTTCATCCAAATTCATGTCATTTCTCATATCACATGCACATGCATGGACATTTGGCATGCCCTTATGCATCATTATCACTTCCCTTAATGTCATAAAAAAAGAGAGGAATGGATTTAAAGGAAAAATAAACTTTTTTTGCCATATCTTCTTAATAAAATTTAATCTTTATTTGTCATTTGTACGTGAAGGAGTGATTTTAATTAATCTACTTGTCTCTTAAATGACATACATCTACTCATAACTTTGTCTTCTCCTCCCATTATTAAGAGAAATATCATGGATCATAACGCTCTAAAATAATTTATTTCATTTCTTTCTGATTTGTTACATAAGAGAGGATTTCTAACCCAAATTAAATGTAAATCTTTTTATTCCATTCTGCATAACATTAAAATGACCTCCAAAGTGATTTATTTCACCATATCCTTGATGATAAAAGGGTATTGCCTATAATGGATTCATAACATACTCTTAGATAAACGATCTTTATCTTACATCAACAATATTTGACTTGATCAAAATGACTCAAAATATTCTGAATCCTTATTTTATTTTGTGGCATAAATGGGAGTTTTGGCCAAACATTATGCATATCTTATTTTCAATCAAATGCCTATTTTAGGTTTACTTCACGATTGATCAAATGGCTTCAAAATAATTTATTTCAAAGATATTTTCCTCGATTTGTGCAGATAAATGAGGATTTTACCAAACATTATGCATATCTTATTTTCAATCAAATGCCTATTTATTTTACTACTTCATGATTGATCAAATGCCCAAAATAATTTATTTCGCCTCTTTTTTTTCCTGGCTGATTGGTGGCATAAAAGGGATTTTGGCCAAATGAAGTGTATATCACGTTTCAATCAAATAATTATATCTATTTTAGATTCCTCACTTCATTTTGGCCAAATGAAGATATCAATAAATCAAATATCTAAAAGACATGTGATCCAAATGCAAAGATAAATAAACAAAGAGATGATATACTTCCTGCTTCTTGACCGGCCCTAATTAAAACTCAAAATCAAAATTTGACATATAAACTTCAACTTACCATCTTAATGTCTACGCAAAATTTTCAAAAGAATGATACTTACGCATGCAAGTAATTACTAAGTCAAATACAAGGACATACGCTACACATCCGGTTTGGCTTCTGAGGCTAACAAAATCTAAAATGTCATATCAAGAACTAAACTTGTAGAATTGACACCTACATTTCAACTGACATCTACGTCCATACAAATTTTAAAAGAATGATATCAGTATGTATGCCAAGTAATCATCATGTCAAATACAAAAGAGATCTTATACATCCGGTTACCGGCCAAGTTAACAAAACCTAAAAATTTGATATTATAAGAATTTTAAATTAATAATATCCGATGTTTACTCATATAATACATAATAATCAATCGACATATTTAAAATTCAAATTCGGAAGAAGTCTCAAACCCATCCTCATGTCAAATTAGAGCTGAAGGATTATACTTGAGATAAATTTAGACTGATCCTCGTAGAAATCTAACGAAAGTAGCGGTCTATCAATCGATATTTTCTACGATCGGTATAATTATAATTAAAATTTCAGAAATGATCATCATATATTCAAATCTAAAATCAATCATAAATGATCAAAATTGAAAATAACAAAATATAAATAAAATGAAATGAATTATTTAAATTAAAACTTAAAAAAAAAAAAATCAATCCACCCCTCCGAATGCTTGATGACAAATTAAGAAAACTTTGCTCACAAAGAATAATGTCAAATTAAATACATAACTACCTTCACACTCAAATATTCCTAAAGCGTAGTGTTTCATGTGTCCGCGTTTTTCTGCTAGCGACCACATAAATGACTACGACTGAGCCCTGACGGTTCACGCTGATATGACACCAAGCATTTTGGCCACTACCGCATATATGTTCTCCAATGGCCTTTGAGCTAATATGAATGTATTCAAAAAATCCCATGTTAAGGTTGACTTATATTTGTCCCTGACAAACTTCACCACGCGCTGCGACACACGGACGACGTAACCCATGTGTTCCGACAAGGATCCTTCTCGTTGGATACCTCCTCTCGACTAAGCAGAGCGTACACGGATGACTAAAACCGGATCTAACCGGCCATCGTTCTCCACAAAAAATTTTAAATTAAAATAATAAATTTCATAAGTTTTAAACTTCACTCGAATTATATACTCGTTTTAACGATTCATCGACTACTTAATCGAAAGTTCTCTCAATATCGAGGGTAAACTATGCCATGCCTATAAAACCCTAACTAGATATAAAAGGTTCTCACCAAATGAGAACAAAATCTCTGGGTAGTGTCTTATCTACTATTCATCCGCTTTAAATTATCACCACACTTAAACAATTCTTTTTTCAAAGAGTGCCGCGAATTTTCGGATCCCACAATTATCATAATCATTCCAAATATGATTATTATCATAATTATGATGACTGTTATATCCATGATGGAAATTTTTTTTTACTATTCACATTTATATCATGGTTCCTATAATGATTTTTATGATGATCAAGTTTATGATACTTGTTAAAAAATATTTAATCATATTCTTCACATCATAAGTATGGTCGCACTCGTTATTAATATTATAATCTATTCCATTATATTTCTCATCAAACATAATACTATATTAGAAGAAATAACCTTGACAAATCTTCTCATAATTTTTTTTAAATCTCAAATCTTAACACATTTTTTAACCAATTTAGAACTTCATATGGTTAATTCAATGATAGGATGAAAAAATTAGATCATTGAATTGCAGAATTATGAAAGTCCTCTTCACTTATTTGTTTAGCCACTCTAATGTCAAATAATCTACCAACCTTCTATCTTTACCATCTTAATTATCTTCACCTACCTTTTGTATTGGATGATGATGATCAATCACGTCTTTTTCAGCTTGAACTTGATATTTAGCTTGATTCTGGTCTAGTTCCTGAGTCTGATCTAGCTATCAAGCTTGAACAAATTATCTTATCTTTGTTTGATGTTGAGCCTGAGTATGAGAAGCCTCCAATTATTGTTTTTGTTCTTTAACTTGTACATTTGGAGGTATAGGTTGGTCCCTAACCTCTTTTATTATTGTCCATTCTATCATAGGTTGATTCTATATATATATATATATATATATATATATATATATATATTTATTATATGATGACTAGGGCTGTCAAAAAAGCTCGGTTCAAATTTGTTACTGTATGTTTTCAGATTCGCTCGTCATTACAAACTCAACATAACATACAGCTCGATATAAAACGAATACTTAACAATCATTTGTTCGATCGTGTTCATTGATGCTTTAAATAAAAAATTATATATTATTATTATTATTATTATTATTTATTACTATTATTATTATTATTGTTATTATTTTTTTATTACTATTATTTTTATTTATTACTATTATTATTATTATTATTATTATTATTATTATTATTTATACATACGAACACATTTACATATCATAAATGCAAGCATAGCTTAGTGGTTAAAATTTTTGTTATGTAAAATATTAAATATTAGTGCGCTCAATCCTCCCTCATATAGAGTTAAAAAAAGTTAGTTTAACTGAAATACAACATTGCTCGATATATAAACGCCAACACCTAATAAGAGTTATGTAGTCATTTACACCCCTAATGATGACATCCAATCCCTAACTTTCCCATTACTTGAGTTTGAGTTATACTCTTCTATTGATATGATTCTACGTCACCTTAAGATGGTTAGATAAGATGCTTCTTAGTATCCTATAGTTTTGCTTGTTTCCCTAGTGTTATAAGTTGCTTCATATTGTTATTAATAAGGATGGCACTAGGTAGGGTAGTTGCCCCAATAAGACCGATCTAAACTTGTATGTGATTTGCAATCAAATACATGAATCCATAATCAAATTCAATTGGTATTTATAAATAAATACTCCGCCCCTTGTTTAAAATTGTGCAATATGAGGTACATCTTTTAGGATTTTTCCCCATGAGGGTTGTTCATAACTTTTTATCTGAGGCTTATGCTTCATGGCTTGTGAGACGTGCCTCAAGGCATGTCTCCTCTCAAAAATTAAGAGACATGTGCCTTATATTTATGATTTAATTGCTTTTTAAAAATAAATAATAAATATAAATAAGATATATTTATTAAAATCTCACTATTTTTTTTTCTATTTTGCACGGTTCCGCTTGCTCATAACCCAACTTCATCTGCTTGATCTCATGCACCAATGCACTTGGCTCGAGCCAAATCTCCATTTAGCACAACTGTTGTCTCTATCGTTACAACCTTCTCCTTCTTGCAGCAACATCTTGCTAAGCTTTCTTCCTTCACAAAGGCTCCTCTTCTTGCCATCAACAATAGACAATTTCCATTTTTAAACCTAAAATATTTGCATTATTTTTTATAGTTTCTTATTTTGCAAACATTTATAAGTTATAGATATTTTACTTTGATTTGGGAGTGGAATAGAAAAGCTTATTGTGTTGAATTTATTTTGACTTGTTATGCTATTACTTTTCTATCTTATCTTATTTTTATATTTGTGTAATACTTCTTCATGATTTGATGTTATTATATTAATATTCCCTTCTTATTTCTATGCAAATAAGAAGTGAGCTGCATTTTGTTCCCATCAGAGCTCATGCATTAGACATATATCCATACAATTCCTTAGTTTTTTTTTATAATCTGCATATCCCAATGACAAATTATTTTGCTTAATTACTTGCAGCTATCCCTTCACTAAGAGCACGAGATTGCTCCAAGAATGAGAAGGAAGCTCTGAATTACTTATTTCTTCTCATACCACTGCTCAATGTCCTCATTCCTTTCTTCTGGAAATCCTTTGCGGTTGTTTGGTCTGCAGATACTATTACCTTCTTTGTATTGTATGCTTGGAAGGTACTGTATATTTTATTTCTCAGTGCTGGAGCATTTACATACATAATACTCAATTCTTATATATTTTCATATTTACCTAAATTGCACTAAAATCTTTGATGTTACATCAAAAATAGCACCATCTTTTTTTTTAAGAGTAAAATGCACTTTTTCATGCATAGAAAAAGTGTTATATTTGTAAATGCATAAAAATTGTGCCCTATGTATGTAAATTTTCCTTTATTTTATTGCCAACTTTATTAAATAAGTTTCTTTTTCTAATTTCAGATGGGCTGGCTTCAAAGGGCAGACTGAACTAGGCTTACTGATGTAAGCCATATGCCCATATGCTTACCGTTTCATTAAGCGTTATATTTTAGTTTAAATGATTAAAATCGTCACTATTGTTCATGTTTAATGAATTTATAGTATATTTTTATTTTGTATTGAAGATTTGGGTGCATTAATGTTGAATTTTGGTATGTTTAAATTAAATGTTATGATGTGTGTATGATTAAGCGGTGTGCATTGAAATATGTGGAAAGTAAATCCTGTTATAAAGTTCGGGCTTTCAATAATGATATTATCTTCAAGATAATTTAGATTATGTCAGTAAGTCTGTAAGTGGATTTATGCTTGGCTAAATATGCATGAATAAATGTAGATAAACAAGCCATTAAGTGGCATCACGCTCTTTCAATTTAAGATATAATTGAATTATATATAAATGAAGATTTACATATATATTACATAATTTTTATATATTCATATATTTAACACTTAAATTTAGATATTTACTTATTTAATATTTTTCTATACCTAAAAAAATGTATTTTATTTTTACAAATTGAGTGATTATAGTATTTTTGATGTGATATTGAAGATTGGGTTGTTATATATAAAAATTAAAATTTAGATGTTGGATATGTAAATGTATAAGAATTATAGGGTATATAAGTAAATTCTCATATATAAATATATATATGTGATCATTATGATGAGTGTTAGAATCAAAAAATGGTTTGATAGGAGCATTAGCCATCTTTAAATTTGGAGTAAATAAATCATGTTATAAGGTTTGGATTATATAATATATATATATATTTATATATTTAATATTTAAATTTAGATATTTATTTATTTAACATTTTTTGTCTAAAAAGGTGCATTTCATTTTTAAAAATTGAGGGATGATATTTTTGATGTGATATTAAAGATTATGATGGCATATATAAAAATTAAAATTAAGGTGTTGGATATGTAAATGCATAAGAACTGTAGGGTATATATGTAAATCCTCCCATATATTATATATATATATATATATATCTATGATCATTATGATGAGTGTTATAATGAAAGGATGGTTTGATAAGAGCATTCGCATTGGAGTAAATCACTTAATATTATATATTATATTGAAAATCTTATCACCCTAGATTTAAGTATTTTTAAGATCAAATAAAAATTATTTAAGCAATTAAAATTATATGAATGATTGTAATTGATAAACTAAATATTGGAAAGAGACACATTAAAGTTGGTACTTATAGCATGCCAGAGAATGTTTGGAGTAGAATTTGAGTTTTCTGCGTAGTTTCCATACTATTTTAGATAAAAATATAAATGATGTTTGAAGATCTAAGCCCTTATTAATAGGCATGATGGCACATCATAAGCATAATTAAACTCTCAATCTTAATAATTCTAAGTGTTAATTATCTTGAGAAACCCTAGCTCAGAATAAGAGGATCATAATAAAGTCAATTAAACCTTTACTTGAATTAGCCATGGTATTGATTGCAAGGCTAAACATGCATTCTATTTTGCATGGAATTTATGGAATGAATCTAGTTAAGAAACTATGGTATTTGGATCAATCTTATTCCTATCATAGCTTGAATGATCAATTGAGGTAAATCTCTTATGATCATCTATGTTATACCTGAAATTAATTATCTATGTATTTGTTGACCTCATTTTTTAGAATGACTTCTCAACCCCTCCATCTTAGACATAGGACTCCTCTTAAAGTTTAAGAGTTCCTTAGTCTGAAGACACATCTAGTGATTAGGTGGACATTAAACCTAGCCCTAGAGATTTAGAAGAGTTAGCCATAGGAATAGATCATATCTTAGGGGTATTAGAAAAATTTGCCTACCCTTAGCTTGAAGCACATGATTGAAATCTTATTTGATTTTCTCTAAACTCAAATCAACACCACATGATTGAAATCCATAATTGAAATCCATGATTGAAACCCATGAATGAAATTCCTAAGTCCAAATCTTTCTTAAGTCCTTAATCTTCTTTTAAGGACTTAGTTTAAATCATGATCAAACCAATTCAAACTCATGAGATTTTCTCATAATTCATTTATATTCTCATTTATATTCACATATATAAATGAAATATAAATTCAAACTAAACTCAAAATTCAAAATCAATACATGAAATTTTCTAAGTCCTTTAAATTTTCCTCTTGAAGACATAGCCATAATCAAATCTAAATCAATTCAAATTCATAGAATTTTCTCATAACTCATTTATATTCTCATTTATATTCACATATATAAATGAAATATAAATACAAATCAATCAAATCTAAATCCAAAAACTTCTTAAGTCCTTAATTTCCCTCTTAAATCATGTTCAAATCAAATCAAATCCTTGAAATTTTCTCATAACTCATTTATATTCTCATTTATATTCACATATATAAATGAAATATAAATGCAAATCAATCAAATCAAATTTAAAAATTAAATTCCAAATTTAAAATCCTTCTTAAGGACTTAACCTAAATCATGTTCAAATCAAATCAAATCATTGAAATTTTCTCATGACCCATTTATATTCTCATTTATATTCACATATATAAATGAAATATAAATTCAAACAATCAAAATCAATTCCAAAAATCAAACTCAAATCCATTCAAAATCTAGCCTAAGTCTTTCAAGTCAAATCTTGAACTTAGACAAATCAAACTCAAATCAAGCCAAACTCTTGATTTTTCTTCATGATTTAATCAATCATTCAATCATGAATCAAAATATAAACATAAACTTCAATCTTCTGACCAAAACTAAATTCAAAAATCAAACCCAAGTCAAACTCATGTTCACCATTTTGACTTGAAATTGTCAAATGAATCAAAACCCATTTGACTTCAAATCTCTTGCAAATGGATTTATATTTCAATCATAAGTCCATATGTGAGTTCAATCAAACTTGAATCTAGCCTTGATCAAGCCAATTAAATCCAATTAGCTCACTTGACCCAAAGTGGCTAATTTGACCTACATGAATCAAAATTTAAATCAATCCAAATCAAAGTAAATTAATCCAATATAAACTTCATGTCATATTTGTTGATCACCATAGGCTAATCAATTGTCATGAATTTGTCAAACCAAGTCAACCTAGCCTGTTGACCAAGTCAACCATTTAACCCATATGAACCCAAACTAGCCAAATTGCAACCTAAATCAAATTAATTGCAACCAATGGCTCAAGTTCACTCCAAATTTATTATTGAACTTGATCAAAGCATTAATTAAATTCAATTTGATCAATTTGTCAATTAGACCGAACCTAGCCTAATTGTCCATGAACCCAACTTGACCTAAAAGGTCAAATCAAGCCAAAATCAAATACAAACCAAATTAATTGGAAACAAAGATACCAATCCATTTCAAAAGATAAATCAAACCCAAACCAAGTCATGATTCAAGCCAATTTGGTCAATTGGGTCAAATTGGTCGACTTAGCCCACATTGACCTAGAGGATCAAATTAGCTAAAATCAAATTAAATCTAAATTAAACTAAATTAATTGAAACCAATTGAACCAATATACTCCAAATAGTCATTTGAACTTGACCCAACTCTTGGTTTGACCCAATTTGACCAATTGGTCAACCTAACCCATTTTGACCCGATTTGACCCAAATGGGTCAAATTAACCCAAATTAAACTAAATGAACTTCAAATGACATAAAATTTGGTACAACTTACTTTTGACTCATTTAAAATCTATCCAAATTAAATTCAATGCCAAATGATCACTTTTCCCTTGGGTCAAGAGCATTCCATGAGAAAAGATACTTTCCCAAGTGATCATTTCTCTTCCTTGGCCACTTTGCACTCGTCTATTGGTCCACATAGGCACCAAGGACACTGATTTTTTGACCCAAGGAGTGGTTGGGGCAGCCATGACTCATGGGGAGGTGAAATCACCTCACCTCTCCCATTAGAACATTTGGCATGAAGGACACTCACCTCCCCTTGGCTAGGACACTCACTTGTCCTTCATGGCAGCCATTTTCTATGCCTTAGCCGACCATAAGGAGCCACCTAGAATGATTCTCTTCCATTCCCAACCACCCCAAGCCAAATGACATGAGTTTAGAGCTAAATTTTTAAACAAAAAGTGGATTTTAGTTTATTTTGCATCACTTTTCATTTTAAGGCTTGAGTGGCTGAAGAAAACTCTCATTCCTTGCATTCTTCTCCTCCTAGAGCTCCCAAAGCCATTGACAATCACCCTCACTTCATTTTGAAGAGAAATCCTTCAAAACTAAGTGGATTTCGGCGAAGAAACGATGATCACCGGAGGAAATTTCATTTTGACATGAAGGCGAGGATCTAAGCTCAGTCTAAGGCTTCTTCCCTCACTCGACAGCGCACTCGAGTCACAACCGCCACTGGAAATCATCCTCGGTGAGGTAACCTTCAAAAATCGTAGCCGACCTTAGAATCTTTTATTTTGTGATAGTTTTTTCATGATTGTTAGGAATCTACCCTAGATAATCCCGCATTTTTACTTTAAGTCATCCAAATTATAAAATAGAATTTTTTCGGTGCGAATTGACGTGAAAATGAGTCCATTTGGACAAGTTTTCACTTAGAAAACTTTTTTTTTTCTTTTTAAATATCCTATTTTTACTGTTCATCGTTGGCGTGCTACAGCCGTCGTCCGTCCAGTTGGGATCGGCGGCTTCGGGTCGTCGTGGATCGCGATCTGAAGTGCTTGATGTGTTCTAGACCATCCGATTGTGCGGTTCGCGTGATCGGACAGCTTAGATCACATGACAATCGCACGATCTTGGGCTTTGGATTGTGATGCGACCATCCATCCGTCGGATGGTCGGGAAAGCCGCTCTCTTTGTGGGTTAATAGGTCATTTCCCGCTCAAATGGCTGGCACCGTAACGTCACGGCGTGCGTGTGCCATGTGACACTACACGTCCAATCATGTGGCTCCATGAGACGCCGCGTTGCCACATCAGCACCACGCGGATTTTCTTATTTAAAAAAGTAATTTAAATTACCTGAAGCTTTTAAAATTCATAAAAAATAAAATACTTAACCAAAAATTACAAACAAGGGCTCGTTGGATTCGTCTTTCCTAGAGGAATCCAAAAAACTAAAAATCCCCAAATTTCACTAAATATTATGAGCTTAATTTAAGTTTAGTAAAAATCAAATTTCTTTAATTAAACCAAAAATAAATGTCATATTAAGTTGAAATTTTTAGAGAATAAAACTAATGTTATAATACACCTACCATAAAAATTCCAAGTCAAAATGATCTTTGGCTTAAAAGATATTAAATTTTGAGTGTCAAATGATTTATTTTTAATAAAATAAATTAGCAGAATTCATAAAAATCACTTAAATCAATTGAAACTTCATAAATTCATAACTAATTATAGAAAATCCAAAATAATACAAACTCAGGTTCATTTTAAAGATAATTAAGAGGAGAATCTAATAAAATTGCTTCAAATAGAGTTTGAATAGTAGATTTTCCTTAATTAGGATTTATTTGAAAACTTAATATCCTTAATTACTCCCTAATGACTTCATTAATTAATTTCAAACTTCTCAAGCATGTTTAATGGGATGACTTTTGCCTCCCCTAATTTTTTTTGAAATTTATTAATGAGTTAATTAAGGAAATTGATTAGTGAACTCCTAATCACTGTCTTAATGTAATTAAGGTTAACTAAGCATGTGAGCAGTGGTTTAATTTCTTGATTAAGATAATTAAACTTTGTTTAAGTGATTAGGAGATTTATGGAATGATTTTGGGGTATTTTTCTTAAGCTATTCCCCAAACTTCTTTCTTCCTTAATCTAAATCTAATTAAGGGTTAATCCACTAATGACCTAACTAATTAACTTGATAAAATTCTCCAAATTAGAATTAATCCAGAAACTTAATCACCTTAACTAATCCTTCTTGGGTAGATGCTTAGGTGTTCAATAATCTAAGTAACTTAAGGAAATCATACCTAGCTCATATATGTGGGAAAGGTTATAAAAATACTTAAATTAAATCATTTAGCTTAATTAATCATTAATTGTGAGCCAATTGCATTAGGTACCTTTCTTTCCTATGATACATTGCTAATTTAAATTCCTTGTGATTTTATGTCATACATTAGCTGATGTAGAATATCAAGAGGATCCAAAAATTAGAGTTGAAGGCCCATTTACAAGATCTCAAGCTAAAGCCCAAGAAAATTCAAGGAAGAAGAAGGCTTAGCCCATTAGCCTATTAAGGCCAATTTTATGACTTCATCTTTTTTTATTTATGTAATTTTAATTTTCTTCTAAAAACTCTATGTTTGAAATTTTGCATTTAAAAATTCAAAGCATGACATGTGAGATGGTTGAATCCACATAAAAAAAAATAGCACGTGAAATGGGTGGATGACATAAAATAATGAGGCAATTTAATGCTTCACATTAATGTGGCCACCCACCTTTACCTCCATGTTTTGAATTTTTTCTTTAGAAAGATGCTTATAATGGCTATAAATAGCCCCTCTTACTAGAATAAAGGAGATCTTTTGGCAATTACAAATTATTGAGTTATTCTTGTGATTTGAGAGCTTGGTGGCCAAACCTTGGCAATCCTTGGTGGGAGTGCTAGTTATCCAACATATATTCTTCCTTCACCTCCAATACTCACATTCTCTCAATCTCATCAAAAGAAAGAACGCCAACCTCCATCAAATTTGGTATCAGAGCAAAACCTAGAATGAGCAAATTTGGTCAAAAGTTTGCTTCAACAAAGGGTGCCTCTTAAGTGCCGGACTTATCTTTAAACTTGTGAGTTTTTCTTGGACTTGTGAGGTTAATTAATTTTATTTTATACGATAGTTTAAATACATATTAATAGCTTGAAAAGATATATATTTCTTGCAAGTTTATGATGATAGCATAAAATTTCAATTAGTAAACTCCATTATATATTTTAGTCATTTTCATTTTCAATTGTGTGAACTTGTGCTTCCAAAAAAAATAAAAGAAAAAGAAAATTAAGAGAGCACCTTAGTGAGGTAGTGCTTCACCCTGAAAAATAACCTAGCCATTAGTGCAAATCAAAATCTAATTACTTATTTTATTATCTTTGTTATTATTTATGGTTAATTTTAGAAGTTTCTTTGATTAACTTATGATAACTTGTTTTTTTAAGGAAAAAAAAGAGGCTTGATAAATTTGAGCATTTTTTTCATTGCATTAATAAATAAATAAATAAAATATGCATGCATAATAATATAAGTGTGTTAAACTTGGTGATTTGGAAGCTACATAGAACTTTGTCAAAAAGATCTAAAATGTCTAAGAAGAGCTTGGGATTTAAGTGGTCTTGTACCCCTCCTCACGGAAGTTCTCTTAACCTAAAATTTCACTTTGATTGCACAATTATATTATACTTGTTTATTTTATTTTTTTCATTTTTTTTCATTGGTCCCTTTTCATATATATTTTTTCCTTTTAAAAAAAATCTCATGGCACCAAAATCTATCTCTCAAGATCAAGTTGAAAATTTGACTAGATTAGTTGATGCCTTAGATTTTAGGATTCAAGACAATGAATTAAAAACTCAACAAATATTAGAAGAAAGTAATAATCAAATGCAAGAACTCAAACAACAAATGCAAACTCTTATAGCACATCTACAAAATAATAGAGTACCAACTCCTCCTCTAATACACCTTTCGGTATGCCAATAGGGATAGATGAAGAAGATTCATATCAAACCAATAGAGAAAATCAACCACTTAGAAGACAATCAATTCTTAGAAATGGTGGAAGGAGGGAAGAAAGAATTATTTTAGAAGACTCTAATGATCCATCTCAAGAGTTAAAGTAAGCCCCAACTTATAATGGTATACATGACCCAAATAAATTTCTCGATTGGTTAGTTCAAATGGATGACTTCTTTGATTGGTATAAAATGGATGATTACCAAAGGGTTACTTTTGCTAAAATGAAATTGATAGGCATGCTAAAATTTATTGGAAAAATACTTTAGCTAAAGAACAAAGATTAAGAAGGACAAACCTCACTTGGATAGAAATGAAAGAAATGTTAAGAGCAAAGGCCCTAGGCATCATGATAAGAAGCTAATAGTCAATTAACTTTGAGATAAGGTAATTATCTTGTAACCAATACTTGAATATTTTTAAAGATCTAGTTTCTAGAACTGATTGTGTTGATAATGATTGGAAATTAGCTAATAAATTTGTTATTGGACTTAGAACTGATATTAGAAATGAAGTTGAATTATTTGACCCACAATCTTTAGAGGAAGCATTTCATTATGCATTATTGGTTGAACAATAAAAGAAATCTGCCTCCCTCTAAAACTAATGTCAAGTACCTTCCATTTCATCTCATGGATCATCTATTGTTACCATCCAAATGGCCCATCCCCTTGCCTAAAACTTCAATTAAAGGGAGTCTAAGAACATTAGAAGTAATATATTTTAAATATCATAAAAAGGGTCATATGCAAAATCAATGTAAAGCTCAAATCTTATTTTTAGAAGAAGTTCAAAATCCAATAGATGATAATCTAGAAGAAGTTTATGATGACACCCCATTATCTGATGAAGAATTGAATTAACTGATGACCCTCATGTTAATGTGATGAGATGTCTTATAATAAAAAATGAGAAGATTGGAGGAGAAAGAACATTTTTAGCATGTATGTTTTGTGTAATGAAAAGAGATGTAGGTTAGTTATAGATGGAGGGAATGCTATGAATGTCATTTCAATGCACATCTTAACTCAAGCCAACCTAAAATCTGAATCTCACCCTGAACCATTTCATGTTAGCTGGGTAAATCATACATCTCTTTCCATCACCAATCAGTGTTTAGTTCCTATTAAAATAGGAAGCTATGAGGATCAAATTTGGTGTGATGTTCTCCCATGGACATTGCTCATACTCTTTAGACCTTGGCTATATGATATGAATGTTATTCACTATGGTAGGAAAATACTTATATTTTTAAACATAATAATAAGATTATTAAACTCCTACCAATAAAGCCAGAAAAAAACACCTCCATAACACCAAAAAAATAACTTCGACTTGCAACCTAAGCTTTATTGAAGAAAATGCCAAACTTTAATTAATTATCATAGAAAATCCTACTATTGCCTAATACTATCATTTTGATTCTTACTTTAAAACATCTACTCTTCTCCTTTGACCCCAAAGATAGAAATAAAAGATTTTGGAGCTTTACAAAAAGAATTTTCTGATCCATTTCTTCTTCACATATTATATGTAAAAGAAGTCATACCATACTCTAATGAGACTCACATACCTGTTATGGTCTCTTCTCTTCTTTCTGATTTTAATAATATTGCACCCGATGAGCATCCTGATGAGCTACCTCCTCTAAGGGACATTCAACATGCTATTGAGTTCTTACCCAGTTCTCAACTTCCTAATCTTCTACATTATAGGATAAACCATACCAAGTAGGTTGAGATTAAAAGATAATTTGAGGAATTATTAAGAAAGGGTTTTATTCAAGAGAGTATTAGTCCTTGTGTAGTCCCAACATTATTAACTCCAAAGAAAGATGGAACATGGCGAATGTGTATTGATAGTCGAGCAATAAATAAAATTATTATCAAATATAGGTTTCCTATTCCCCGATTAGATGATATGTTATATTTAATCTCATGAGCAAATTTTTTCAAAGATTGATCTAAAAATTCAGATTTGATCAGGAGATGAGAGGAAGACGGCTTTTAAGACCCCTGATGGACTTTATGAATGGCTTGTCATGCCCTTTGGACTTTTAAATGCTCCTAGCACATTTATAAGATTAATGAATAATATTCTTAAATTATATATAGATAAATCTTTGGTGTTGTATTTTGATGATATTCTGATTTTTAGTCCAAATAAAAATGAACATCTACAACACCCACAAAAAGTCTTTGAATTACTTAGACAAGAGAAATTATACTTTAATTTAAAAAAGTGTTTCTTTTTGCAAGCTTAGGTAATCTTTTTAGGCTTTATTATATCCACTACTAGACTTAAACCTGATCATTCTAAAGTGAAAGCAATCTTAGATTGGCCATCACCTAAAAGTTTTATCAAGTTAGAAGCTTTCATGGTTTAGCCACTTTTATCAAGATTTATTAAGAATTTTAGTATCATATTAATTGATATACTAAAATTAGATAAATTTTGTTGGACTTCTAATGCACAAAAAGCCTTAGAGCAAATTAAAGTTCTTATCACTTCTGCACCAATCCTTAAGTTTCCTGATTTTTCTAAAGCCTTTGAAGTGACATGTGATGCTTCAGGAATTAGGATAGGTGGAATTTTAAGTCAAGAGAATCATCATATAGCATTCTTTAGTGAAAAGTTAAATGAAGCCAAACAATGATATTCCACTTATGATGGGAGTTTTATGTTGTAATTCAATCCTTAAGGCATTGGCATACACTATCTCTTACATAGAGAATTTATACTTAATCGATCATCATGTCTTAAAATTCATTAATACTCAATGAAAATTAAGTCATAGGCATGCAAAGTTGAATTTTTTACAAGACTACTCTTTTGTTCTAAAGCATAAGCCTGAATTGAGAATAACTCTGATTTTATCCAAGGTAAACCTAATGATTTCTCTTTAGAATTGAGAATCCTAGAATTTGATAGAATTAAAGTTGATTATATTATGTGCCATGGCTTTTATCTAATTTATCTTGAACACCTAGATAAATCAATAACTTTACAAGGGACATTCTTGATAATAAATGGATATTTATATAAAAATAATAATTATGCATTCATCGATCTTCTCTTAGAGAATTCCTTATCACTGAGCTACATGCTGGGGGTGTAGCTGGTCATTTTGGAAAGTATAAGATCATATGTTTATTATAAAATATATTTTATTGGCCTTCATTAAAATGAGATGTTCAAAAATTAGTGGCTCAATGTTTAATTTGTAAATAGGCTAAAATTAGCAAACAAAGGTCTGACAATATACCACTATTCCTTATAGCCTTGGGAAGACCTATCAATGGATTTTATTCTAGATTACCTAGATAGCTCGAGACATGATAGTATTTTGTTGTAGGTGATATGTTCTCAAAATGGCTCATTTCTTACCTTGTTCAAAAAACAAATGATGCTTCTATATACTCAAATTATTTTTTAAGAAAATAGTGTGATTCCATGGTCTCCCTTTAACCATTATTTCTAACAGAGATGTTAAGTTTGTCTCATATTTTTGAAAAATATTATGGAAATTATTAGGTACTAAATTAAAATTTTCTTCTGCTTTTCACCCATAAATTGATGGACAAACTGAAGCAGTTAATCATACCTTAGGAAATTTGCTTAGATGCTTGGTAGGTAAAAGTTTAGGAAATTGAGATTTATATTTACCAACCTCAGAATTTGTCTATAATAGTATTATATCAAGAACTACAAAAAATCACCATTTGAGATCTATGGTCAAAACCCACAGACCAATAGATGTAAAACTACCATCTTATATGTATTTTCGATGCAATATTCTCATTTGCTAAAGATTTTCAAAGCCTCCATGAAGATATAAGAAAGAAAAATTACTATAAGTAATGAAAACTATGCTTCTAAGGCAAATCATAATCGCTCAACAAAGAATATAAAGAAGGTGATTATGTATTGAGATTCATCTAAGCATTATCAAACCACTAGATATAAGAAATTACATGCACGAAGCTTGTGGTCCATTTAAAATTCTCAAGAAAATTGAACTAATGCTTATCACCTTGATTTGCTCACGATATGCTCATTCATCCGCTATTAATATTGAAGATATTCTATCATATGAAGGAATTAGCAAACCTCCACTTGTTCCTAACTCTTTAGCAGAGATATAGCACCGCATTCTGCGTAAGCCTTCTCTTCCTTTGAAGTTGACTATATTATCACCAGGAAGCACCCATTAATCCCAGAACATCATTTTTTAGTAAGAATAAGCCACCAAAGACACATGGTAACACATGCATGATTTGGAGACTTTAGCCCCACAATTAAGAAGACTTCTAGATTTCAACTCATGAGCAGTTCAATTGAGCCCAAGGGAGTTGATGTAGAAACATCAAGAGGATCCAAAAAATTAGAGCTGCCATTTACAAGATCTCAAGCTAAAAGCCCAAGAAAATTCAAGAAAGAAGAAGCTTTAGCCCATTAGCCCTAAGTCTATTTTATGATTTCATCTTTTTATTTACGTAATTATTTTAATTTTCATCTAGAAACTCCATGTTTGAAATTTTGCATATAAAAATTCAAAGCATGATATGTGAGGTGGTTGAATCCACATAAAAAATAGCATGTGAAATGGGTGGATGGCATAAAGTAATGAGAAAATTTAATGCTTTACATTAATATGGCCACCCACCTTTCCCTCTATGTTTTGAATTCTTTTCTTTTGAAAGATGCTTGTAATGATAATAAATAGCCCCTCTTACTAGAATGAAGGAGATCTTTTGGCAATTATAAATTATTGAGTTATTCTTGTGGTTTGAGAGCTTGGTGGCCAAACCTTGTCAATCTTTGGTGGGAGCGCTAGTTATCCAACATATCTTCTTCCTTCACCTCTAATACCCACGTTCTCTTAATCTCATCAAAAGAAAGAATGCCCACCTCCATCATTAGCTTATAACTATTTGATTAAATATGTTAAAATGGTATAGGTAAGGGTAATTAATTAACTTAATCTACACCTTAACCTAATCAAACATAAAATTGATATAATCACCTAAACATTAAAATAAAATAATACACATAAGTGGGAATGGGCAAGGACCAGCAAACATTCTCACACTTTTCTAATTCAAATCAAACTCAAAGCAAAATGAAAGTCTCTTTAAACAACTTTTGATTCTCTTTAAATGATTTTACTTCATAAGATTATCTTTAAGAATTAATTAGAGTGAATGAAATTACATGCTTTATTTCTTTCATAGCATGCTAAATGTGTATGTCATATAAAAATCATACATTCATTCTTTTCAAAAATCAAATTCAAAATGAAATATTTTCTTTATGTCAAATTGCATGTTTTTGCTAAAGTAAAAAATATGAGTGATTATTATCACTATGAAATTCAAAATTATTTTTAAAATCTATAAATCAAATACCTAAAACTGAAAGTGTGCTACCTATAATTATTTATGAGCTTGCATGTGGATACAAATGTGAAGATGTGCATAGTGTAGCATTCCTTCTCTTTTTTTTAGTATGGTTTTGAATTGGATTTGGTAAAGTGTATAGTTCATTTGAAAAGAATATAACACTTGCCTAATTCCCTTCCTATTCATTCCTATACTATTACTTAAGAAGGACATCTACATTTTCACATATAAATTACATAAACAAAATAAATCAACCAACATGAACTTTTTGCATCTTTCTTTTACATTCATTTCTTTTGTACACATGCTTATATTTAAGGAAAGTGGTATATTAGTCTCGACAACCCCGGGATTGCGAGGCTTTAAGTAGCCCTAAGTAGGTCTTGTACCTTACACCCCTTGTTAACAATGACGTCATATTCACTTATGCCTTTCATACATACATGTGTGCATGTAAAAAATGGATAAGAGAATCTCTTTTCTACTAAATGAAAATCATGCATCATAAATCATTCAAATTTTTTTAAGTAACTCACTTAACATTCTCTTTCCATGCATTTCTTTTTGAACATGCATATGTATTTAAGAAAAGTCATATATTAGTCTGGACAACCCCGGGGTTGCTAGGCTTTATGTATCTCTAAGTAGGTCTTGTACCATACACCCCTGGTTAACAATAGCGTCGTGCTCACTTATGTCTTTTATACTTATAAATGTGCATATGAAAAATGGATAAAAGAATCACTCTCTTCTACTTAACAAAATTATGCATACATGAAACATTTCAAATTTCTTTAAGCAACCTCTCTTAACATTCATTATTAAGGTGTGCTAAATACTTGCATTGCATGTATAGATATGCTTAGGATCCATTCATATGCATGTTATACACATATGAGAAAGAAATAAATTGTTGTGTATTTTGTGATAGTAATTCACTTTGCTTAATCTTAAAATGTCTTTCTTTTTAAATAAGTTTGTTTAGAGAAAAACTAAACTTAGGATTAATTAAAATGCATAATAAAATATTCACTAAAAATAAATTATTAATGAATCTACCTTAGAAATCACTGAAGATAGGGAGGAAAGAGAAGTTATCTTCTCTTTTCCTCTCTTTACAGCCTTTAGTAATTAAGTAGGTTCATTCAAACGAAATGAAATCATCAAATAAAATTAACTCATATCAACTAAACAACTTAAATGAGACCACCCTTATATGTTGAATCTTTTCAAACTTAGAAAATCTTAACCTTAAAGTCTAGCTAAGCATACCACACAAACCTTACATGGAACACAGATTAGGCTAAGTCATCACTTCTAGTCCTATGTTAGGGTGGTGCATGGTTTGATGTTTGCTTTTATTTTTTGATGTGATGTTTTAGTCTGGATGTTAGGGTGTATATGCGCAAATTGAATGGTAGGATGATTCTCGACTAGTATACGCTCGCTTTTGCCTTACGCTTAATCAAATGGAAGGCTTGCATAAATTTATTTTCACTTTCCCTCATAGCATGGATTTGGCCTTGGACCAGGCCAACTTCCTTTGATTAGATCATACGCACCTTATCCATTTTAGTAGGGGATTTGAGGGAGTGAGGATTACATGTGAGGGCACTCCCCTCATGACTGTCAGTAGGACTACGGTGGTCGGGCAAAAGTCGGTCATCCAGATTGATCTACCTTCTGATTCTGACATCTCCTCATTGAAGAGGAAAGTAGTGGCAATCCCACCAGCTTTAATAGTGACAAGAAAAGTGGCGCCCCAGTTTCGCGCTTGTGGTTTCTTGTCGCCTAAGAAGGCTAGCACCTCTCCAAGCACCTCTGGGTAAGGTTCCCTGATCTGAAGGATTGCCTCCCCTACTTTTGAGTATGGGTCTAGCTCTCACTCCTCTCATCCTACCTAAACACAGTGAAAGAATAAAAACTGCATGATCAAGCGGTATCATACTAGGATTGCTAGGGAGATGGAGGCAACCGCTCATTCAGCTGTTGAGGAGTTTCCTGTTTTTACTTCACCACTGGTTATAAAAAATCAATTTCATCCTCTCTCAAGGTCAGATAGAGAGGATGCTAGGAGGATACACACTTCACCTCCACCACTGGTCCAACATCGCCATCGATCGAGGAGGTGATGTCGCCTCCGATCCTTGTTTCTAGTTGGCGGAGCATACAGATGTTCAGAGTCCGGAGCTCAATTTGATCTGAGATCCATTATCTCCTGTAGTGTGGGGAACATATTCGACATGAGAGGGCCAGAGAGGTCCATACATCTGCTCATATTACCAGTAGGGAGAGACAAAGGTTCAATCGCCGCCGCCTTGTACATTTTCCATTTCGGCTACTCGACCAATGACAACATCCTATTTATTGGGACTAGTCAGCACAGGAGAACAGCTCCTGTTCATAGAGAGTCGGTGGTGTCTTTATCACACTGCTCTACCCCCCGTCCGTCATCACCAGTCCCTGTTACAGCATCTCCAGTTCCATCAAAGGCCATGAAGGCCATATCCAGAGAGAATCGTACCCCGTTGGTGATCCGACTACAGCCGAGGGATCCTACTCTATCTACACCGCCTATTATAGTGAGGCTGAGCTCTCTTGCTCGACCTTCTGCCCTAGTGGTGGTGCCAAGGGAGTGGCGACCCCAAAGCATAGTGGTCATCCCTTCACCAAGTCCATCAGTTCAGCAGGACATGGAGATGGTAGCAGCTATTATAGAGGTAGCAGATGATAGCCCAACTGTAGCGATGATAGTGGAACCTCCTAGGAATGTCACTCCTTCCATAGCTAGTGTGTTTCCTCTAGTGAGTACAATCCTCATAGGATTGACTCTCCAGCAGTAGGCGAGGTTCGGTGCCTGTCAGTGCATGACAGTGATCACATCGGTCAACCGAGATCATTTGTTCTCATTCAAATTGATCGTTCTCTCGAGGAGATAGTAACACATTATCTTGTAGAGAAGAAGGAGATTCTAGGATATGACTGGTCAGATGAGGAGAAGATCAGCTTCGATCCCAATGAAGATGATTTGTTGGGAGACTCAGCAAGGGTTTGCATGGTGGATACTGGGAGATCCCTCCTTAGAGAGCATCAGACTATGGAAGGTGTTGAGCCCGAGCAGGAAGACACATCCCACTCGACCCAACACCTCCTAACATAGATCAAACAGAAGGATGAAAAGATAGAAAGGATGTAGAAGAGGCTCGAAGATCTGTTAGTAGCTGTCTTAGCATTGCAAAACCAAGCCCCAGCAGTTCATCCTACCACAACTAAGACTAGTCAGCCAGAGTTGGTGCATGTCTTGGACCCAGACAAGACTTTACCTCTAGTAGAGCAAGGTAACACCAGCATGTATAGGAAGGTAATGGATAGTACCTCCATATATGAAAAAGATATCAAGTCCATGGTTGAGCACCAGGTGAAGGAAGCATTGGCTCAAGCCCAAGGAGGATCATCAGTTCTAAAGGGTAGACCCTACCCGGAGGAATTTAATGCAATCCAATATCCTAAGGGTTTCGTGTCACCTTCCTTCAAGAGTTTTGATGGTAGTGAGAACCCGAGGTAGCACATCATGCATTTTAGAGCTAGTTATTGCAACGCTGGTGGCAGTGACGCTTTACTCTTCCATATCTTCATCAGTAACTTAGTAGAGATAGCTTTTGATTGGTATGTTGAACTTCACAGTAGTTCAGTAAAGACTGTTGCTGAGTTGGAGCAACTATTCATCAAGAGGTTTGCTGGAGCTCAGCAAAGGGTCAATGTTGGTGATCTCGTTGTGGCTCAATAAAACCATAGTGAGTCCCTTGTTGATTACATTCTCATTTGGCATAATTTGAGTATAAAATGTGAACCACAGCTGTCTGAACAGCATGTCATTGAGATTATTCTTAAGAATATCCATGGCCCGGTGTTGACATCACTTTTGGAGTGAGCTATTAACCTCCTCTTCTTAGACTTAGGACACTTCTAGACACTAAGAACTCCTTAGTCATAAGACACTTCTAGTGATTAGGTGAACACTTAACCTAAGCCTAGAGACTTAAAAGGGTTAATCATAGGATTAGGTCATGCCTTAAGACTTAAGAAAATCACCTATCCTATAGCCTAAACCCAATCTAGATACACTTTCTCAAATCAAACCCAGATTCAATTCTCAAACCAAATCTCAAATTTAAATTCAAATTCCAAATCTAAGTTTAACTCTGACTCAAAATGATTGAAACCCAAAATCAAATTCAAATCCTAAGACCCTTCCTAAGCCATATAAACCACATTCATAAGCTTAGCCAAAACTCCCTTTAGATCAAATCAAACTCAATTGATATCTTTATAAATTAATTATTCCTTTATTTATATTCACAAATATAAATGAAATCTAAATTCAAATGACCAAAACTATATCAAAAATCACATCCAAACTCAATCTAAGCCCTTTAAGCCAATTCTTTGGACTTAACCAAATTCTATCCAAATCAAGTCAAAATCAATGAATTTTCTCTTGAATCAATCATACATTCAATTTTCTACCAAAATATAAATGAACTTATAATCATCAAATCAAATCGAAGCCAACCCAAGTCAAACCCAACCTAGCCCTTTTGACTTGAAAATTTCAAATGAGCCAAAATCCCCTATACTCCAAATTGATTGTTGTTGAATTTATATTTCAATCTAGGGCTCATATATAAATTCAACTAAACTTGAATTAAACCAAAAGTAAACCAATTGACCCACTTAGGTCCAATTGACCCACTTAGGTCCACTTGACCCAAAGTGACCTAAAGGTTCCATTTGAGCCATCTTCTAATCCAACCCAAATTGGATTGAGCCAAGCTCACCAAAACCTTCCACCATGATTGTTGATCACCCTAGGATGATCAATTGCAATCAATTGGGTCAAATCAAACCCAATTGACCATTTGATCCAAGTTGACTCAAATTGGCCTGGATGATCAAATTAAGTCAAATCAAGATCTAACCCAAATTGATTACAACTAATAACTCAAGTTCATTTCAAATTGATTATTGAACTTGACCAAAGCCATAATTGAGCCTAATTTGACCAATTGGTCAACTTGACCCAACCTAGCCCAAATTGGCCTAAATGATCAATTTAGACTAAATCCAAATTAAATCCAAATTAATTCAAACCAAAGACCACATTCATCTTTAATTAGCCAATTTAATATGAATCAACCCATAGCCCAAGCTAATTTGGCCAATTTTGGTCAAATTGGTTAACTTGACCCAACCTAGCCCAAATTATCTTAAAGGGTCAATTATGCCTAAATTTCAATTAAATCCAAACTAATTTAAACTAAAGACCACATTCATCTTCAATTAGCTAATTGAATATGAATCAACCCATAACCCGAGCTAATTTGGCCAATTTTGATAAAAATTAGTCAACTTGGACCCAATATGACTCATATAACCCAAATTGAGCCAAATCCCTTGAAACCAAGCCATGACCAATTGGGGGCTAATCAAACCTGACCCAAACTCATTTGGGATCCACCCAAAATCAACCCAACCAATTAAATTCCTCTTAGATCCTCTCCCACATAGGATTCCACCCAACCTCATTTAATTCTCCCCCATCACATGCACTTAACTCCTCCTCAATATTTGCATTGAATATAGCAGATCATATGGCATCAATCGAGGACTTTGGAGCAAAAATTCAAAGTCTTCAATCAATCTATCATCCATCTCAACCACCCCAAGCAAGATAATAATATTTTGGAGCCAAAAAATTTAAAAATGGTGGATTTTTGGCCATTATAAAAGGAGGGGGAAATGAGACTTCACCTCTCTTCCTCCCACCACCATTCAGCCCTCAAAAGCTCCCCAAATCAAAAAGGAACCCATCCCCCACCTCTTTGAGCCATTTTTGAGCTCAAAAACACAAATAGTTATTTTTCCGGCAAGGCGACGGTAAACATCGGAGAATTCGACGTTTCAAAGGGAAGCAAAGGTTAAAAATCATTTTAAAGATTCCTCACATACCTAGGAGTTCGCTCGGACCTTCACTGTTACTGAAAACTATCCCCGGTGAGGTAAATTTTGCCAAACTTTAGCCGGTCTTAAGATTTCTCGCATTTTATGTTAATTTTCTTGTAATTTTAAGAATTTTCCCTAGATAATCCTACACTTTTATTTTAAATCATTTTGATTAAAAAATATAATTTTTTTGGTGAGAATCGACGTGAAAATGAGTCTATTTGGACAAGTTTTCACCTAGAAAATCATATTTTTCCTTTTAAAAACCTATTTTCATGCTCACCGTCCGTTATCCGCCCCGATCCGTAGTTCGGGATCGATGGTTTAGATCGCGTGGATCACGCGATCCGGGCCTTTGGATTGCTTGATGCGATATGGACCATCCGATCATGCGGTTCGCATGATCGGACGGCTCAGATAGTGCGATCCTGGCCTCTGGATCGCGTGATCTAATTTGGATCATCTGATGTGCGATCGAACGGTCCAGAGTGAACCACAGGTCACTCCGCATCGCTGACCGCCTTTCCTCCCAATTGCGACTGCTTTTAAATTTAAAAAATTAATTTAAATTATCTAAAACTTCAAAAATTCATAGAAAATAAAATATTTGACCAAAAATTTTAAACAAGGGCTCATTAGATTCGACTTTTCGAGAGAAATCCAAAAAATCCAAAATTTCCAAATCTGACTAAGTATTTTGAGCATAATTTGAGTTTTAGTGAAAATCAAAATTTAATAATTAAATAAAAATATATATTTAAGATTAAGTTAACATTTTTAGGCATTGAAACTAAAGTTAAAGCACACCTACCATAAAAATTTCAAGTGAAAATGACTTCTGGATTAGGAGAAATTAAAATTTGAAGTTCATATTGTCCATTTTAATAAAATAAATCAAATAAAAATTCAAAAATTTACAAAAATCTTCAAAATGGCTTAAATCACTTCAATTGACATCTATGACTCTTAAAAAAATAATGTGATTTTCTGAATCCTAATGAACCCAAAATAAACACTTAAAATTATAAGTTTAATCAATTAAGGAGTTAATTAAAACATAATTTAAAAAAAATTTAAATATCAAATCAAAATCAGAAATGAAATAGCACTTAAGCAATCATTAATCAAACCTTAAATCAGAAAAATATCATCCTTAGAGGAAATTAAATTAAATATGATTAAATCTATTTAATTTAATAAAACTCAATTAAATGATTAAATCTTAAATCAAACTTAAAATTAAATAAATCTAGGAAACTTTAACATGGGTCAAACCAGTATAACTAAACCTACACTAAGCATAGAATCTTAATCATATGAAATCCCTTAATGAATATAAATAAACTGAAACTAATTAATCATTAAATAAACTAAAAAGATCAAATTGACTAATAAACCAATTCGACATAATCATTTAATACTAATCGAATTAATCCAAATAAAGTTAAAGTAAACTTAATTAACATATGATTAAATCACATCCATTTGGAATAAGATAATTAATTAACCATTAAATATTTCAACCTAATAAATAAATCAAACATGTTAATGAAATCAAACAAATATAATAAATGAATCAAATCAAATAAAACTCTAATCATAAATAATCAAACTTAATTGAAATGAAATAAACAATTAATTCACTTAATAACATTGATGGTAATAACAATAATCCTTTAATCAAATTAAACTTAAGGAAAACACTTAACTAAATCAAATCACTTACATGTAGGAAATTAAGTCATTAATATCTAATTAAACAAACCCTTAATTAATCTAATAATTTAAAATTTTAATTACCCTTAATCAAACTTAATTAATCAAACATCTAATTAATGCAGACTTA
Organism: Cymbidium sinense; assembly: GCA_021442155.1. Classification (NCBI taxonomy): domain Eukaryota; kingdom Viridiplantae; phylum Streptophyta; class Magnoliopsida; order Asparagales; family Orchidaceae; genus Cymbidium; species Cymbidium sinense. The sequence goes on from CM038222.1 coordinate 135,289,933, forward strand.
ATGAATTAATCCATCATCTTAATTAATCAAATTAATTTAAATAAGTTACATTAAAGCTAACTCTAAAATTAAGCTTAAATCAAACCTCTAATTAAATTTAATAATTAATCACACCCCTCAAGTAAGCTAATTAAGTTAATCAAATTAATCATATTAAATTTAAGCTTAATTAAAATTAATCAAAATACAATTAAATACTAATCAAAACCTAAATTAAACCTAAATCATTAAGTCATCAATTACATCATTAAGAATTAAATAAATCTTTATTTAATTTAATAATTAACTTAAACACACTCCTTAATTAAACTAATTACCCTTAAGATAATTCAATTGAATAAACACCTAATTAATGCAAACTTAATAAATTAATCCACCATCTTAATAAACCAAATTAACTTTATAAATCAGATTAAAATTAATTCAAATTGGACACTTAATTAATCTACTAATTAATTTGATCACACATCTTAAGTAAACTAATTAAAGTAAATCAAATTAATCATATTAAGCTTAAACTTAATCAAACACAAATGCAATTAAATACCAATCAATTCTTAATTTAAGCTTAAATCATTAAGTCATTAATTACATCATTAACCTAAATAAATATGAAATCAAATTAAAAAAATTAAAAAAATCTTTACTTAATTTAATAATTGATCACACCTCTTAAACAAACTAATTAAGTTAATCAAATTAATCATATTAAACTTAAACTTTTTCAAACATAAATGCAATTAAATACTAATCAAAACCTAAATTAAATCTAAATTATTAAGTCATTAATTACATCATTAACCTAAATAAATATGAAATCAAATTGAATTAAACAAATCTTTATAATTAACATAAATACACTTCTTAATTAAACTAATCACATAATACCATTGAACCTGAGCAAACCCATAGACTGATAAAGCTAATCAAATCAAATTAAATTAAATTAAGAAAGACTCTCATCAATTTAATATGTAATCAAATCAAATCTCATCCAACCTACTTAAATAAGATAAATTAATTAACTATCCAATGTATGAAATCAAAATACAAACCAGACTTCGATAAACATGATAAATGGATGAGATTAAAAATAAAATCCTAATTATAAAGAATCAAACTCAATTAAAATCAAAATAAAATCTCAATTAATCTAATCTGATCAAACTATAAATAAATGAACCAGAATCAAATCAAATAAGGATAAAATTAAGTCACATAACCATAATCAAAGAAAAGAATTAAATATTAATTTAAAAGGATATTGAATTATCAAGATTTAATTAAACCAAAAATATCTAATTTGAAATTAATCAATCAAAAGCACATGAATTTAAACAAACTTAAACTTCATTAGATATTAAGGATATTGAATTATCAAGATGTAATTAAAACAAAAAATCTAAATCAAAATTAATCAATCAAATACTTAAACAAATTCAAATTCTAAATTCTAAACCATATAAAATAAATCAAATCAAATCAATTACACAAATTCAAAAGGGCTAATTAAGATACTTAAAGACCTTAGTTAGACTCTTTAAGAGTTAGGATGTAGAATTGAGTGAGTTCTGTCTACAAATGGAATTCATTATACTCTTCATTCTTGAAAACTTGAACATCACTTTAATCAAATAAAAATGAAATAAAAATGAAAAGTAAATCATTAAATCATTTAAATTGAAATCATCCAAAGGTAAAATTTAAACAAATTCAAACTCCAAATTGAAACTTAAACTAAAGATGCCTAGTAAAGTCTTGTCACACAAGCATTAAACACACACATTAGAATACTAAGTCGCCACTTCTAGTGTTAAGTTAGGGTGTTGTATGTATGATGTTGTGTTTTATTTTGTGATATAATATTTTAGATGATGGTGTATGTTTTGGTAGAGATGTTAGGTTATTAGCCTAATCATACTTTCTGCAGGGGTTGTGCTTAAGAGGCCGCTGTAATAAAAATATAAATATTTTTTTTATGCAGATTGCTTATCCCATAAGCGTAACCCATGTTAGGACGTGTGCTTTGTTACCCATGTGTATGGTGGTAAGTCCAAATTATTCATATAACTACTTGGGTTATATGGTGTGTTTAGCTAACATTTGTTTTGCAAGTGTAGCTAGTGTTATGGGGGATTAGAATGAGCAGTGGCCAGAAGGCTTAGTCTCTGGGATGCCCTGTGATTCCTTTGGAGCAAATCAAATCAAAAGAAAGAGAATGAAGAAATGAAGAAAAGAAGACCCCTATAGCATGTATTATTATTTTGTTATAATCTGGGTTGTATAAGGGTAGAGCTCGGCTACCCATCTTTTTTCTCTTTTCGGGGTGTACGATGGAACCCAACCATATTGGCCTTTTATTCTTTTTCAGTCGTCTATAAAATTGTTTGATATTATGTTTAAATTGTACATTATAACAGCATGCTTTTCATAATTTTTTATGACTGATGCTTGAATGTATGGCCTAGATGCGGTAAGCTCTTAAGATGAAATTAATTTTTCTACCCCAATTAACAACTCATAATTAAAATTTTAAAATAACTCATAACCTCACCATAAAACCTAAGAATTAATTCAAGATGATAAAATTTTTAGCAACCTCTTAGCTGGATGAATGAATATATAGTATCATGCATGTCATATTCTTTTAGTCTTGTTAAGAGGGGGCTTCCATCAGTGCTAGAGAATGAAGGCTTAACCTGTGATAGCCTTTGATGGAAGAACACCCCTTTTTATTTTGATTTGGCCCATAATCAAATTCTCATCCATTTAGGCATACAAAATCCTGTAGCCTATGTCAAAACAAAGAGTCCAAAAGAATCAAATAAATCTGTTAAAATTTGCATTAGATTAAGTCATGGTTCATACCACTCATGCTCTAGTCTCTTAGGGAGTGAGTTTAAGGACTTAGTTTCCTCTCTAAATAAATAATAGCCTAGCCATCTTGCAAAGCATAAGACTTGCCTACATAGATTTAAAGCGTAAGAGGAGTTAGCTGACTACCACTCAAAGCAGTAATAAGTCTAGCAGTCGGGTGATTTATTCTCTCTTATGGAGGTACATCATATACCCATTTTGTTTTAGAAGCTTTGGCCTTGTCAAAGCTCCCTAGATTTAGATCGAGATTATTGTTTTGCAAGCCGCATACCTCTTCCATAATCTTATTTTGGAATTATTTTCAAATCTAATTATGCCAATTCTCAAATAATTAACACTCTTCAATATAAAGCCCAATTATAGGGTTTATAATGGCTTCTTAATTTAAATGGGTTTTAAGTGAATTTAGGGATTTAATTTGGTATATATATATCATTATATTCAAGGTTATCGAATGCAATGTGCTGTGAATCAAAGGCCGTTTGGTTTGAGTCGGCATTGAATTGAGTCAATTTCAGCTCAAAATACGCGTCGCCGCTTTCGACCACTCGATTTTTGCACAGACTTGTCCGAATTGAGTGTGAATAGTCTTACTTGACAGATTTTGATGTTTTGAAGCTAATGATATAATCAATTTTATGAACGGAGGTTGTTTGGTTTGCATTGGCACCTATTAGTCTTGATATGCATGCAGGCGTGTTAACGACTCGATCGCTTGATTGGTTGATCATCAAGTTATGCAATATTTATATTCTGATCAATTTTGATATTCTGAATGTGATGACAATGTCCATTTGTCGATTGGAGATAATTCGATTTAATTTTGGTGATGTCTAGTATATTTTAGCCTTGATTTGCGTGGTATCACTTCCAATCATTCGACATTTGCACAGACTCATTTGAATTGAGTGTAGATAGTCTCATTTGGTAGTTTTTGATATTTTGAAGCTAACATCATAATCAATTTCATGAACAGAGGTCATTCGGGCATCGTCGTAGGTTCCTGACTTTGATATGCGCATCGATATATTGATAGCTCAATCGCTTGGTCGGTTGATCTTTAGATTATGCAATATTTATATTTTGATAAATTTTAATGTTTTGAATGCGATGGTGAAGTCCGTTCATCGATCATAGGTCATTTCAGCTATTTTTGGTGACATCCAGTGCATTTTGAGCCACAATTTGCGCACTGTCATCTCTGAAGTCCATCGAATTCGACTTGTGAGCTTAACTAGACTTATGACACATATATGGAGGTCAACAAATATTTTGGCTTCTGCTTGTTTTAATTTAATTTGTTGATACTTAGCTAGTTTTTAATTATAATATATTCTTTTAGTCATATAACATCAATATGCCCATATTAATATTTCAAAGGTTATGGTATACATTGCACAAACTAGTGCACTACAAATATTAATTTGTTCAATGTTTATGATAATTTATCAACCTCTAGATTAGATTGTGGTTTGAGATGTTTAAGTGGAATTAATAGTCTAACATGGATATGAAGCTTTAGTTTAATATCTCAAGAGGATATATGAAGTAAATGGTGGGAAAATGTGGGATTTATAGTCCAGCTTTGACTAATTAGATTGCTTTGAAATATGACATAAAAAATTACTTTTAAATGGTATAAATGACTAAATTTTATGGCAAATGTGCACTTTAAAATCTTAATACATGATCTAGAGTAGATAATTGGATGGTGATATTATATAGAGATTTTGTGGAGAGAAGACTAATTAATACTAGTCAAAATCCTACTAATTTGGACTTATTTAAAATATCTCTTTCAAGAAAATGCTTTAAGTAGTCTAAAGGAGAATAAATAATGTGGAAGTTTATTTAAATGATTTTAATATGTGAACTTAGGATTTGGATTATTTGATGAATTTCAACAAGGTTTAAAATATTGTAATTGTATTGAGAATATGACAAAGTAAGGGTTTAGACTGAATTTAAAGGCTTATGTTGCAGATGGTTGGACTTATATGCTAGTTAGGATGCGAAGGATGATATGGGGATGATTAAGTAGAGATTTTGATAAGGCTATAAGGCTATAAAGCTATTAAGTAATCATTCTCATCAAAAAAAAGGTCCATTTATGCCACCAACACTAACCTAATCAACACAATTATTAGATTTAGACATGACTACTTAAAAAGATAAGAAAAAGTTATCATTTGATATGACTTTTTTATTAAAATGAAAGATTTAGGACTTGTTTGAGAACATTTCATTTTGAGTTTTTTTATTTTTTTTTTAAAAAAATTATATTGTTTTCAAATACATGTTTGTTTAGTGCATTTTTAAATTTTTTTAATAATACTTTTAAAATATATCACATTATTTTTAAAAACATTCAAACTAATTTTTAGATATTTTGAGTGTTTTTAAAAATAACAATCACCATCAAATATATTTTTCTTTAAATCAAAATATAAACAAAATAAATAAAAATACAAATAGAAAACAAAAATAAATGTGATCTCAATTAACCACTAAATAATAAAATCATTTGTTCAAGTGGATCTCAATCAAATTTGGTTATTGTTTGAGCCACTTTAACTAATCTAAACTTGGCTTAAATATTATATGAGTAAACTTGAACCTAAAATTTTGGTGTCAAGTTTGAATCAAATATTTATGCTTGATTTAATATTGACACCTCTAAATGGTACAAAGGAGATGGGTCATTTAGATTTCCTAACATGTGTGGATAGAGGTGTGCACTTTTCAGGTTAAAATTGAAAAATCAAATTTATATAAATTAATTTTTTTTAATTTGGTTTGATTATATATATATATATATAATTTTGATTTTGGATTTGAAAATATTTAACTATTAATTTTTAGATTAATTTTGCATTATCTTAATTTGATTAAATTGATCAAACCAATAATAATTAATAAACCAATTTTTTTAGAAATTTTCTTCTCAATGCAACAATTTCAATGATAAATTTATATTTTGTTGATTCCATTTGTTAAAGAGTTGTTTAATCTTGTATGAAATAGTTTTATAAAGTGATGTAATTCTTTTATAAAGAATTGGTGCAATAATTTACATCTTTAACTTTTGCTTTGTCTTAAACTGAACCAAAAATCTGAAACAAATTTAGTTTGGATCAATCCGGCTTATTGGATTGATTAAATGAATCAATTTTTTTTCAGATTTTGGATTTAAAATCAATTAGTTTAACAAATTGCAGAACTGATCTATCCAAAGCGATCGATTGCACACCGTTAGGTGTTGATACAATTAAATCTATCTTTTAAGAATCCAATAGCATATAACCCTTGTTGATTTAATTCAAATATTTGAGATAAGTTAAGTGTAAAATCATTGTGATATGGAGTGGATCAAAATGATCCATAAGCTTTACTGAAATATTGAGTGCTTGATTAGAATTAGCATGCAACACTATGGTGAAATATTCCCATCTTCATCTATCCTCTTGAAGAGGATAAATGAAAACAGAATTATACACCATTTGTTTGGGACACCACGTAGATCTGCAGATATTCTTATTAGGGTGATTAGGTATGACATTGAGGAGAGGTGTACTATCTCGAAAGGTAGAAATCAGCACTCTACAATGGACCTAATCACCTGAACAAGGACTCCTAAGGACAATGAGTCTGCATATGTACCAAAGATTCTTCCTCTACTTTACATGGAAAAGTAAAGTAGAGTTTATTTTAAACTGGGTTCATTAAGTTCCCTACAGTGGCAAGCCCCCATAGTTAATTATATCCTATAGAAGGGGATTCCTCAAGAATACTCTCGATTAAGATAAATGATCGTTATCTCCAAAGATTTTAATAGGTAGGACTATCAATCGATTAGTTTATTTTTGGCAAATCAAATAGGATAGATCAAAAAGAGGGAGTTTTTATCGAAGTCAAATGGAGGTGTATATGGGATGTTTAGGATACTAGGAAGCCTAGTAAACATCCAAAATTATTCTATAGTTGGGCTTTACATTTTTAAAATTGAGGAAAATTATTTGTTTGAGTTGAATTTTTATTAGAAGTTTATGGATTATAATTCCATGACGTAAGGTCATGGAAATGCCTAAGAGATAAGGATTTATGCTTATGACCCATAGAAAGGAGAAACAACCTCAAAACCTAAATCTAGAGAGCTTGGCGAGGGCCAAAAGCACGACCTAAATCTAAGGCAAAAATGAGTATTTGGTTTACCTCCATAATAGAGGATAAACTACCCGACTGTTGGACTTACAATCGCCTAGGGGTGGCCGCCAAGTAACTCCTCCTACGATTTTAAATACATGTAGGTAAGTCTTATGTTTATGCAAAATAGCACGATTGTTATTTATTTAGAAAGAGACTAAATCCTTAAACTTACTCCCTAAATAGACTAGATCATGTAAGAGCATACTTCAAATGACCTAAATCTAATGCAAATCGTATCACATATTTTTTTTATTTTTGGACAATCATTTGACTCAGGCTTATAGGATTCATATGCCTAATGCATGAAAAATAAGATTATGGGTCGAAATTAGCAAGAAGGAGGAGGTTTGTTTCCACCATGGCTCTCAAAGGTCAAGCTAAGTTCTCTGGAAAAGGTGAAAGCCCTCCAATCAAGAGTGAATCAATATGCTTTTATGCATGATGTTATAAAAGAAATACTCATCCAGCTAAGGGGTTGCTAATTATTTTATCTTGATTTTAACTTAGGCTTTAAATGAGGTTATGAATTATTTATTTTAATTTTGAATTGATTAATTTGGTAGAAGATTTATTTTCCCTAAGAGCCTAATCGTCATCTAGGCCATACATTAAAGTAATAACGAAACTATAAAAATATGTCATTTCTAATGCACAAGCTAAACAAAATATCAAACATTTTATAAAGCTAACACAAAAGAATAAAAGGTCAAGTGTGGTCGGGCACCATCGTACAAACCCAGAAATAAATTGGGTAGTCAAGCTCTACCCTTATACAACCCGGATTACAAATGAATTAAGTACAATTAAGCAAGGAATTCATTATTATGAGAGTCTTCAAGCTTCATTTCTTCATTCTTCTTTTCTTCTTTCTTCTTTGGTTCTTTCTTTTGGATGGTTGGAAGGTGGATGCTCCAAAGACTTCACTTGGTACATAAGGCATGACCTTATAACCAATGCTCATCCTAATCCCCATAATATTCATTCCAAAATCCTAATTACAAAAATACATGAAAAGAAAAAGTAAATCTAACTAACATCTGCAAAACAGAGATTAGCTAAACAAACCATACAAATCCCAAGCATGTATATTAATAAGTTGGACTTAGCACCCCACACATGGGTAACCAAGTCCACTTGACCTATTTTGGATTATGCTTAAGTGTATAAGTAACTTGCACAACAAAAGTAGTTATATTTTATTGCGTTTCAAGAAACTCTATGTATGATAAAGTAATACGTAACTGGAATGTCCTACCATTCATTCTACGCACATACACCCTAACTTCCAGACTAAAATATCACATCACAAAATAAAAGCAAACGTAAAACCATGCACCACCCTAACATAGGAATAGAAGTAGTGACTTAGCCTAATGTGTGTGCCATGTAAGGTTTTATGTAGTATGCTTAGCTAGGCTTTAAGGTTAGGATTTTCTAAGTGTGAAAAGGTTCAACTTAAAAGGGTGGTCTCATTTAAGTTGTTTAGTTGATATGGGTTAATTTTATTTGATGATTTGATTTGGTTTGAATGAACCTACTTAATTACTAAAGGTCATAAAGAGAGGAAAAGATAAGAGAACTTCTCTTTACTCCCTACCTTAAGTGATTTATAAGGTAGATTCATAAATAATTTTTATTTAGTGAATATTTTATTATGCATTTTAATTAATCCTAAGTTTAGATTGTCCCTAAACAAACATATTCAAAAGAAATGTATTTTAATATTAAGTAAAGTGAATTACTATCACAAAATACACGATATTTTATTTCTTTCCCACATGTGTATAACATGCATATGAATGGATGCTAAGCATATCTATACATGCAATATAAGTATTTAGCTCACCTTAATAATGAATGCTAAGAGAGGTTGCTTAAAGAAATTTGGAACATTTCATGTATGCATGATTTTGTTAAGTAGAAGAGAGTGATTCTTTTATCCATTTTTCATATGCATATTTACAAGTATAAAAGACATAAGTGAGTACGATGCCATTGTTAACTAGGGGTGTAAGGTACAAGGCCTACTTAGGGATACTTAAAGCCTCGTAACCTCGGGGTTGTCCAGACTAATATATCACTTTTTTTAAATACATGTGCATGTACAAAAAGAAATACATGGAAAGAGAATGCTAACTGAGTTACTTAAGAAAATTTGAATGCTTTATGATGCATGATTTTCATTAAGTAGAAAAGAAATTTTCTTATCCATTTTTCACATGCACACATGTATGTATAAAAGGCATTAGTGAGTACGGCGTTATTGTTAACCATGGGTGTAAGGTACAAGATCTACTTAGGGCTACTTAAAGCCTCGTAACCTCAAGGTTGTCCACACTAATATACTACTTTTCTTAAATACAAGCATGTGTACAAAAGAAATAAATGTAAAAGAAAGATGCAAAAAGTTCATGTTGCTTGATTTATTTTGTTTATATAATTTATATGTTCAAATGTAGAAGTCCTTCTTAAGTAATAGTATATAAATGAATAATAAAGGAATTAGGTAAGTGTTATGTTCTTTTCAAATGAACTATACATTTTACCAAATCTTATTCAAAATCATACTAAAAGAAAAGAGAAGGAAGGCTACATTATGCACATCTTCACATTTATATTCACATGCAAGCTTATAAATAATTATAAGTAGCACACTTTCAGTTTTAGGTATTTGATTTATAGATTTTGAAAATAATTTTGATTTTAATAGTGATAATAGTCACTCATATTTTTTACTTTAGCCAAAATATGCAATTTGACATAAAGAAAATATTTCATTTTGAATTTGATTTTTGAAAAGCATGAATGTATGATTTTCATATGACATACACATTTAGCATGCCAGGAAAAAAAAGTGATGTAAGCATGTAATTTCATTCACTCTAATTAATTCTTAAATATAATGTTATGAAGTAAGATCATTTAAAGAGAATCAAAAGTTGTTTAAAGAGACTTTCATTTTGCTTTGAGTTTGATTTGAATTAGGAAAATGAGAAGGTTTGCTGGTCCTTGCCCATTCCCACATGTGTGTATTATTTTAGTTTAATTTTTAGGTAATTAGATCAATTTTATGCTTTGATTAGGTTAAGGTGTAGATTAAGTTCATTAATTACCCATTACTTATACCACTTTAACATATTTAATCAAATAATTATGAGCCAATGTATGACATAAAATCACAAGGAATTTAAATCAGCAATGCATCCTAAGAAATAAAGGTACCTAATGCAATTGGCTTACAATTAATAATTAATTAAGCTAAAGAGTTTAATTTAAGTATTTTCATAACATTTCCCACACATATGGGCTAGGTATGATTTTCTTAAGTTACATAGGTTATTGAACACCTAAGCATCTACCCAAGAAGGATAGTTAAGGTGATTAAATTTATGGATTAATTTTGGTTTTGAGAATTTTATCAAGTTAATTAATTAGGTCATTAGTTGATTAACTTTTAATTAGATTTGGATTAAGGAAGAAATAGGGTTTGGGGAATAGCTTAAGGAAAATATCCCAAAATCATTCCATAAATCTCCTATTCATTTAAATAAAGTTTAATTATCTTAATCAAAGAATTAAACCACTATTCACATGCTTAGTTAACCTTAATTATATTAAGAGAGTGATTAGGGGTTCATTAATTAATTTTTTTAATTAACTCTTTAATAAATTCCAAGAAAATTAGGAGAGGTATAAGTCATCCCACTAAAGCCTTGAAAGTTTAATGAAGTCATTAAAAATTAGAATTAATTAAAAACCAAATTAAGAAAAAATTATATTTAAAAACTATTTTTTTGGATTCTCCTCTAAATTATATTTAAATGAATAGGAATTTTCTATAGTGAATATGAATTTACAATTTGATTTAAGTGATTTTTAATAAATTTTACTAATTATTTAATATCATCAAAGAAAACTTGAAATCATTAAATTATAACATCAATTTTAATCTCATGTCAAAATATCATGTATTTTTTAATTTAATTTAAAATTTTGACTTTTACTCAAAATATTCAATAAAATTCATGGATTTTAGGTTTGTTGGATTCCTCTCGGAAAGCCAAATCCAACGAGCTATTATTTGTAATTTTTGATTATGTATTTTATTTTCTATGAATTTTAGAAGTTTCAGGTAATTTAAATTAATTTTTTAAATAAAAAAAATCTACGTGGCGCTGACGTGGCAATGCGGCGCCACATGGCGCTACGCGATTGGATGCACGGTGTCGCGTGGTACGCGCGCGTCATGCGGCATCGCGTGATTTGTGCGCAGTGTCGTGTTAGCCATTTGAGCGGGAAACGACCAGTCAACCTAGAGAGAACGACTTGCGGCTCGCTCAGGACCGTCCGATCGTTGATCGGCGAGCGTTCTGAGCCATCCGATCACATGAACCAGCACGATCGGACAATCCAGATTGTATCAAGTGATCCGCGGATCACACGCGCAATCCACCGTGATGAGCCTGATCATGACAGGATTGGGGTGGTTGCTGGACGATGAACATTAAAACTAGGATATTTAAAAAGAAAAAAAAGGGTTTTCTAAGTAAAAACTTGTCCAAATGGACTCATTTTCTTGTTGATTTGCACCGAAAAAATTATATTTTCTAATTGGGATTATTTAAAGTAAAAATATGGGATTATCTAGGGTAGATTCCTAAAAATCGCGCAAAAACCATCACAAAATGAGAGATCCTAAGGCCGACTACAGTTTTTAAAGGTTACCTCACCGGATTTTCGTTGGCGGTGGTGACTCAAGGGTGCTATCGAGTGAGGGAAGAAGCCTTGGACTGAGTTTAGATCCTCTCCTTCACGTCGAAATAAAGTTTTCTCCGGTGATCATCGTTTCCTCACCGAAATCTACTTAGTTTTGAAGTATTTCTTCAAAATGAGAGGAATGAGAGTTTTCTTCAACCACTCAAGCCTTAGAATGAAAAGTGAACCAAAATGAACTAAAATTCACTTTTTGTTTAAAATTTTGGCTTCAAACTCATGTCATTTGGCTTGGGGTGGTTGGGAATGAAAGATAAACATCCTAGGTGGCTCCATATGATTGGCTAAGGCATGGAAAGTGGCTGCCATGAAGGACAAGTGGGTGTCCTAGCCAAGGGGAGGTGAGTGTCCTTCATGCCAAATGTTCTAATGAGAGAGGTGAGGTGATTTCACCTCCCCATTAGTGATGGTTCCCCTAACCACTCCTTGGGTCAGAAAATCAGTGTTCTTGGTGCCTCTGTGGACCAATGGATGAGTGCTAAGTGGCCAAGGAAGATAAATGACCACTTGAGAAAGAGTATTTTCTCATGGAATTTCCTTGACCCAAGGGCAAAGTGGTCATTTGACATTGAATTTGATTTAGGCAGATTTGAAATGAGGCAAAAGTATGTTGGATCAAATTTTATGTAATTTGAAGTTCATTTGGTTTAATTTGGGTTAATTTGACTCATTTGGGTCAAATCGGGTCAAAACAGGTTAGGTTGACCAATTGGTCAAATTGGGTCAAACCAAGAGGTGGGTAAAGTTTAAATGATTATTTGGAGTATATTGGTTTAATTGGTTTCAATTAATTTGGTTTAATTTAGATTTTGGCCAATTTGTTCCTTTAGGTCAATTTGGACTAAGTTGACCAATTTGACCCAATTGACCAAATTGGCTTGAATCATGGCTTGGTTTTGGTTTGGTTGATCTTTTGAAATGGATTGGTATCTTTGTTTCCAAATAATTTGATTTGTATTTGATTTTGGAATGATTTGACCTTTTAGGTCAAGTTAGGTTCATGGTCAATTGAGTTAGGTTAGGTCTAGTTGGCCAATTGGTCAAATTGGGTTTAATTGAGGCTTTTGTTTAGTTCAATAATCAATTTGTAGTGCACTTGAGCCATTGGTTGCAATCAATTTGGTTTAAGGTGCAATTTGGCTAGTTTGGGTTCATGTGGGTTAAAGGGTTGACTCGGTCAACGGGCTAGGTTGACTTGGTTTGATCAAATTCATGACAATTGATTAACCTATGATGATAAAAAAATATGACATGAAGTTTAGATTGGATTAATTCATTTTGATTTGGAATGAATTGGATTTTGATTCATGTAGGTCAAATTGGCTACTTTGGGTCAAGTGAGCCAATTGGGTTTAGTTGGCTTGATCAAGTCCTGACTCAAGTTTGGTTGAACTCACATATGGACTTATGATTGAAATATAAATCCATTTGCAAGAGATTTGAAGTCAAATGAGTTTTGATTCATTTAACAATTTCAAGTCAAAAGGGTGAACATGAGACTTGGGTTTGATTTTTGAATTTAGTTTTGGTTTGAAGATTGAATTTTATGTTTATATTTGGATTCATGATTGAAGGATTGATTAAACCATGAAGAAAAATCAAGAGTTTGGCTTGATTTGAGTTTGATTTGGCTTAAGTTCAAGATTTGACTTGAAAGGTTTAGGTTGGATTTTGAATGGATTTGAGTTTGATTTTTGGAATTGGTTTTGATTGTTTGAATTTATATTTCAATTATATATGTGAATATAAATGAGAATGAGAATGGGTCATGAGAAAATTTCAAGGATTTGATTTTATTTGAACATGATTTAGGTTAAGTCCTTAAGAGTGAAATTAAGGACTTAAGATGGATTTTAAATTTTAAATTTAATTTTTGGATTTGATTTGATTGATTTATATTTAGATTTCATTTATATATGTGAATATAAATGATAATATAAATGAGCTATGTGAAAATTTTAAGAATTTGATTTGATTTGAACATGATTTAGGTTAAGTCCTTAAGAGCGAAATTAAGGACTTAAGAAGGATTATAAACTTTTGGATTTGAATTTTGGATTTGGATTTGATTGATTTGTATTTATATTTCATTTATATATTTGAATATAAATGAGAATATAAATGAGTTATGAGAAAATTTCCATGAATTTGAATTGATTTAGATTTGATTTTGTCTAAATCTTTAAAAGGAAAATTTAAAGGACTTAGGAAATTTCATGTATTGATTTTGAATTTTGAGTTTAGTTTGAATTTATATTTCATTTATATATGTGAATATAAATGAGAATATAAATAAATTATGAGAAAATCTCATGAGTTTGAATTGGTTTGATCATGATTTAGACTAAGTCCTTTAAAGAAAATTAAGGACTTAAGAAAGATTTGGACTTAGGAATTTCATTCATGGCTTTCAATCATGGATTTCAATCATGTGGTATTGATTTGAGTTTGGAGAAAATCAAATAAGATTGATTTGGAGTTTAACTTGAAGGAAGGAAGGTGAGGAGTGGTTCAAGCTAAGGGTAGGCAAATTTTCCTAACAACCCTAAGACATGACCTACTCCTATGGCTAACTCTTCTAGAGGTAGTTGAAATGTACTAATCATCTAGATGTGTATTAAGATTAAGGAACTCTTAAAATCTAAGATGAGTCCTGTGTTTAATATAGGGGGGTTGAGAACTCATTAAAAAAATGAGGTCAACAAAAGGCTCCCAATAGGTGTGGTGTACAAGAAACACACTTGCGTATGTGTTATGATCAACAACACCGAAAGATCAGAAGCACAAATAGAAACAATATATCCTTAACCCAAGGTGTAGAAAGAATCCAGAGTTAGTGCAGTGTGGCTCTACTTATGTCCAAGACATAAGAGAGAGGGCAAAATCCACTAAGGGATAGAGTGTGAACCTTCCACTAGGGACGTAAGTTCAAGTCATCTACAAGGGGATGAGAGGTTTGAATTGATTTAAGTCTCACTAAGGAGAAATTCCCACTGGGGAAGAGAGTTGAATTTGTTTTAATTTTTAGATTTGGATTTTTTTTGAGATGAACCCTGTTGGTTTGCCATGGATCGCACTGAGTAGGAACCACGGAGGCCAAGACCTAACTCAAATTTACCAATCCAAAGGGGTAGTCTACTAAACACAAGGTAGGACTACCCAACCAAAGGGGTGCCTTTCGGTTTACAATGGTGAAGTCTTAAGAAGAAAACATGTGGACTCATATCTTCTAGAAAGAAAGAACCACTCGGGTGATTAGTTGCTTTGGGCAACAAATTGAACCCGACCTAGAGCTGGCTATTGAGTGAATGTCACTAGGGGACTTAGATCAACTCAAAGATAGTCAAAGGTAGATTTTATTTTTAATTTGTTTATTTTGATGGATTCCATCAATTTACGATGGATAAAACTGAGAAGGAGCTCATATCAGCCTAAACTTATCTCAGATTTACTGAACCAAAGGGAGTAGCTTCCTGGCCAATGTATCTTACTAAAGGAGTGCCTTTCAATTTGCAATGATCAATTTAAGGGAAGAAAGCTCGGGGACTCACATATTCCATTACAAAATACCATTGGGGTGATCGATTACTTTGGGAAAGAAATAAAACTCGGCCTAGGGTTGCCCGTCAGTTTGTGATAGTCATGCTAGAAAGAATGCATCATAGTCTTATATCTTCCAAAGTCCAATGACTGTCAGGGTAACCTGCTTGTAGAAAAATAGATTGAACCCGACAGTGTGAGTGTTGACCCGGGAACTTATCTCAACTCACGTAGTCAGGAAATTCCTATAGGGAGTTCTTCTAACACTGTCTTAAAGATAAGATGCCTGTTTAGGAAAAGGGGCCACTAGTGGCTTGAATTCCTAATCCATAAGCAAATTAATTTTGTTTGTTTATTTTGATTGGTTTATTTTATCGTGAACCCTGTTAGTTTATGAGAGATCAAACTAAGAAGAAGCTTATATCATCCTAGATCAATCTCAGATTTACTAAACCAAGGGAGAATCTGTGCATCCACTGAACAAGTTCTCCAACCACAGGGGTGGCTACTAGGAAACGGGACCAATCCAAAAGTAACCCAGATATTATCTAAATGGGATCACAAAGGCGTGATCAAACAAGTGTTGGGGGATGGGGTCAGGATTAATCAAAACCACGGAGAAGATGACATGGTAGTCATATATCCAAAAGGTATTGATGTACCTCAAGGAGAAAGCATGGGGACTCACATGCACAGAGTGGTGTATCCCTTTGGGTGAGTCACTATCAGCATAGCGAACATCAACCAACCTAAGGTGCCCATTAGTTTGCAGCAATCAGCCTAGGAAGAAAGCTTGGGGACTCACATTCTCCTATAGCGGAATTGATCGCTGGGAAAGTCTGTCTTCGGCTCGACAGGTGTTATCCGACCTAGGATGACAACTGAGTGAATGCCACTAGGAGGCTTATATCGACTTAAAAATATTCAAGAGGAAAGGAACCTCTGGGGGACTTATCCTAAACCTCAAATATATACTCGATTTAGTTAGATCGTGATGATTAGTTCAAGAAGAAAGCGTGGGGACTCACATCTTCCATTACAAACTCAACGCAAGGTAGCTTACTAGCTAGGTAGTGAAAACTATCATACTAACAAGGTGCTCATTGGTTTGCAATGGTCAAGTTAGAAAGAAAGCATGGGGACTCACATCATTCAAACAAGTGACCACTGAGGTGACATACTAGCGAGGTAGTATGTATACTCGACCTAGAGCAGCTAATAAGTGAGTGTCATAGGGGGCTTGCTCCCACATCAAAATAGCCTGAGATAAAAGATCTGTGTTTATTGTTGTGCATGTGTTAAAAAGAATAGGATGCCTCTTGGGGACTCTTACACCTACCTTAAAACGTGCTAGGAGTTTTGATGAAATGATGTCACGGATGGCAAACAAGATTCCCACTAAAAAAGGATGCCTCTCAAGTTCTCTTACACCTATTTTAATAGCATTCAGAGATTTTGTTTGTGTTGTGAAAGAGGGATAGGATGCCACTGGGGGACTCTTACACCTACCTTAGACACGTCACGATGGATTCGCAAGATAAGCAAACAATGCTTTCAAAGAAGAGAAGATTTGATGAATGGAATCAGATTTTGTTCTTCTTATTAATAATTGTTTTTAGACATGACTAATTTCATGAGTAATATTTCTTTAGATAGAGCTTATTAATTGGAAGCATCGGGTGTTTCCCTTTACAATCAATAAGCTGATAAGATCCTCCTTGGTAGGCCTTCTCTATGACATAGGGGCCTTCCCAAGTGGGTTCAAACTTGCCTCCCATCTTTTGATGGGCAACAATTGGTCTCCTTAGAACTAACACAAGTTCTCCTACTCAAAAAGACCTAGGGTGGACCAGCTTGTTGTGACCTTAAATCATTTTGGCATTGTACAACTCGAGGTTCTGGCATGCCCGTAGGCGACTCTCCACCAAACCTTCAAGCTCTTCTAACCGTAACTTTACATTCTGCTCTGTAGTGATCTTGCTACCCAATGCTATCTTTAGTGATGGGAGTTGAACTTCTAATGGTAGAATAGCTTCGAACCCATACGCTAAGAAAAATAGGATAGATTGAGTTGGAGTTCGGTATGTGGTACAGTAGGCCCACAAAGTTTCAACCAACTGCTCATTCTACTGTCGTTTATTATCATTAAGAGTCTTCTTCAATATCTGGATGAAAGTTTTGTTGAATGCTTCTGCTAAGCCATTTGCTATGGGGTAGTAGATGGTGGAGTATCTCTAATCTATACCGTGTTTTCTAGTGAATCTGTTGATCTTGGTGCTTTTAAATGCAATATCATTATCGGATATAATTCATCGAGGTACCCCAAACCTATATACAATATGATTCACGGCGAAGCACATCTTTGGCGACCTCTCAGTGGGATAGCTTCGCCCACTTAAAAAAGTCGATGGCTAAGATGAACCGATGACCCTTGGAAGAAGGAGGATCGATCAGACCCACAATGTTGATACCCCAACACTCGAATGGGCATGAGGCCAATGTAGGGTGCAGAATGTTGGGTAGTTGGTGGACGAACACACCATGTACCTGACACTAATGGCATCTCCTAGCTATATCCATGCAGTCTATAATCATCGAAGGTCAGTAGTATCATAATCTCTTGATCTTCACCTTCATCTTCAGACCAGATTGATGCGCTCCTCATATACCTGAATGTACATCGGTTATAATACCACGGGCTTCATGTTTTCTAAACAGCGTAACCACATTTGGTCAAAGGACCGACGATACAGGGTGCCATCAATGAGAGCGTAGGAGAGAGCTCTCTGTTTCACCTGATGGGCTTATGACCTTTCTTGAGGTAGTTTGCCGGTGTTCAAGTAATCTATGAACGGTTTCCTCCAATCTAGATTTTTGTCCATTTTGGCAATAACAACCTCCCCTTCAAGATAAAGTATCTCGATGAGTTCAACATCAATAAGGGATAAGACTTGTCTATTTTAGACCATTATTGAAATGGACTCATCTTTCGGACATGCCAATTCTTTAACAAGTTTGACCAAAGCATCTACTACTACGTTCTCTACTCGGGAACCTTGTAGATGGTAACTTCAAGAATTTGGGCAACAGCTTCATGGTATACTCGTAGTAATGATGAAGCTTGGGTTTGAGAACCTTGTAGGACCCAACAATCTGGTTGATGACCAACTGAAAATCCCAAAAGATGTTGATTCTCTTGACACTAATAGTGATGGCTAACTCCATATCGATAATTAAAGCCTCATACTCGACTTCATTGTTGGTGCAGGAGTTAGAAAGATAGTATGGGAATCACATTACATCGCAGTATGGAGTTAGAAGAACTATTCATACCGGACCTTTCCTAGAAGAGTAGATCATGGTGCTTCCCCTTTATGAAAAGAAGCTGTACTATCAAAATATATCTCCCATCGGTGATTGTCAGTCTCCCTTAAGTTCATGATTTGTTCATCGGGGAGATCGTCACTAAGCGAAGAATCAATAAGAAGTGGGTGTGATGCTAAGAAATCCTCTAGTGCCTATCCTTTTACCGCACGGAGGGATACGAATGTGATATCAAACTGTGAGAGAATCATGGACCATCGTGCTAAACATCCAGAAAGTGTTAGCCATGTTATGGGATACTGCAGTGGATTTATTCTGGAGATCAAGTTCACCTTATGAGAAAGCATATAATGTCATAACTTTTGGGAAGCAAAGATCAAAGCTAGGCAATGTTTCTCAATAAGTGGATAGTTTACTTTAGCAGGAATCAAACAACATCTGAGAAAGTAGAGAACATTCTCCTTCCCTTCGTCATTGGCTTGGGCCAATAGAGCATCGAGAGAGTCATCCAATGCAGCGGTATAGAGGATGAGTGGCCTGCCTGGGATAAGGGTTGCTAGAATTGACAGCTTCACTAAATAATGTTTGATATCTTCAAATGCATATTAACACTTATCATCCCACTTAAACTTGGCTTCATTTTTTGATAAGTGTTGAAAATGGCTTGCATATCCCCGATAGGTTGGAGAAAAAGCGTCTTATATATGCCAGTTATCCTTGGAAGGATCTGAGTTGAGTTAAACTCTTAAGAGGTGGCATTTCTAAGATAGCTTTTATCTTTTTTGGATCTATTTCTATTCCCTGGTATCGGATAAGAAACCCAAAGAATTTCCATGAAACTACTCCGAATGCACACTTCAAGGGAATCATTTTGAGGTTATATTATCTTAACCATTCAAAAACTACTCTCAAGTCAAAGAGATGGTCTTCCTTTTCTCTACTCTTGACTACTAGATCATCAACGTAACACTCAACTTGATGATGGATGAGTTCATTGAAGATTTGAGTTATGGCCCGTTGGTATGTAACAATATAATTTTTAAGGCTGAAAGGCATGACCCTATAACAATAGATTTCGATCGGGGTTCAGAAAGCAGTGTTTCTTTCATCCTCGAGGGCCATCTTGATTTTGTTATAGCCAGATGACCCATCCATAAAAGAGAAAACTGCATGAAATGAGGCGATGTCCACCATTAACTCTGGTATAGGAAGAGGAAACTCATCCTTAAGGAATGCCTTATTTAAATCCATCGAATATGTGAATTTGGCTATTCTTCTTCTTAATTGGCTAACCGGTAGGGGTATTTTTCTTCCCTGATGAAACCAGCATCGATCAATTTCTTGACTTCAAAAATGAACTATTGTTCAATTTCTAATCGCTTGAGTCTAGGATAGGGTTAGCACTAGGATCTACTGCTAGCTTGTGGACTGTTATATTAGGAGATAATCCAGTCATCTCTTCATAATTCCATGCAAAGTAGCCTTTAAACTAAGTCAATAGTCTAACTAAGTGATTGGTTTCTTCTTCATTCAGCAATGAACTGATGTATGTCGGGCTTGGAATTTTATTCTGTCTTGAGGTTGATTTCTTTAAGCTTGTCAGTTGTTAAATGGATCTCTTCTTTAAATTTTGGCGATGCATCTTTGATTTGGAGATCATCTAGATCATCTGAGATTTCTAAACACACATTCTTGTAAGAGTTGGTGTTGTGTGAAAAGAACCTATCAGACTCTGAATAATTGGTAACAATTAAGTAGTAATCATCGTCATTGATTGGACCCTCTGTACTGAATCCTTA
This sequence comes from Cymbidium sinense, assembly GCA_021442155.1. Lineage (NCBI taxonomy): Eukaryota > Viridiplantae > Streptophyta > Magnoliopsida > Asparagales > Orchidaceae > Cymbidium > Cymbidium sinense. The sequence goes on from CM038222.1 coordinate 135,310,452, forward strand.
TCCCACACTTGATTATGCTTCCCTGCCTGTATTGTTTCATAGCTTCTCAAAATACTCTGACCTATGCTTGGACCATATACGAGGAACCAAAACCATTCTGTATAATATTATGAACACAAAGCGAGTAAGTCAAATAATAATTCCATTAATTCTTTAAATGTATCCTTCTCAAGTTCTACATAAACTTCAAGATGTGAGGATAATGATCCCAAAAAGAATCTCTTCAGCTTCATATCATTGGAAGACTTAGGGGCTTCCTTAACTACTAAACCTTCAATTTTTTGAGATGAAAGTGAGGTTAGAGCTAAGGTTCATAAACTTGATTCGAATACTTTACTTTGTCTGGAGGTTCGGTCATCGTCGTTGTTCGGCTCGAGTGTTACCTCCAATGAAACCCACTGAGAGGGGTTGACTGGTATACTAATCACATTAGACTCATTCTGTGAACTCGATTCTAAGTCTATGTGAATAGTAGGGGTACTCCTATGAACTGGACCATAACCCTTGTTGGTTGATGGCCAACCAAGGGGTCTTCCACCTCTGGAATTGCCTCTGTTTCTTCCTCTGCCTCTACCTGGTGGAAGTTGAGTCATTCTACCCACATGTCCATATGATGGATTGAATTGTGGCTAGAATGTGATATGCAGATCTATTTCTTCTTCAATTCCCCTTTCTTGTTCACTAGGATTTTCCTTTTTCTTTCCTTTTTCTTTTGCCTTTTCTTTTTCTTTATCTTCATTTTCTTTTGCTTTTGAATTTGAGTTTTAATTTTGTCCAAGTTCACAAGAAAGAGTATTTAGAGAAAAATAGTAGGTTACATCTTCATATATCTCAACCTCTCTAACTAGAAATGAATTTACATCTCTTTTAACACAATACTCAATCCCATCCTTCCTAAACTTCATGCACTGATGAAGGGAGGATGAAATTATCTTAATCTAATGTATCCAAGGCCTACCGATCAAAGCGGTAAATGAACTATTTGAATCAATTATGAAAAACTTTGCTTCAGTCTTCCAATCACCTATCTCCAAAGGTATGGAACCTAAAGCCTGCTCGCCTTGTTCATTGAATCCTCTCAACATCATCCATTCTCCTTGAAGTGTGGAGATGTCAATCTTCAAATAGGCAAGGGTCTTTAGACTCATAATGTTCACCGATGGACCTGGATCAATGAGAACTCTAGAAAGTCTGAATCTGCCCATGTCAATTGTAATGTAGAGGGGACGATTGTGGTACATGTCCCCCAGAAGAAGGTCTTCATCTATGAAAGTGATCTTTTGAGCTTCTCTGGAATAATGTGCCTCCTCACCAATAGCAGTCAGCTAAGCTAAGCATATCTCAAAAATAAGGAGATCCTTGATTAGTGATTCCCTCATATCTTTGGATAAGACAAGGGCATCATATATGCTTAGCTTAGATGACAACTTTCATAGGTGAGAGAGGACATTATAATCCACCTTGGGCTGATCCTCCACAAGCATATCCAAGAGTGGAGAATCCTATGAAGGGGCTTCTCGATCCTCTGAACCAATGACTTATTTCCTCTATCTTGAGGTGCTGCCCTAAGAGGTAGAACCTTGTCACTATGGAGGTTGACTTCGATGATCTCTTGTGGTAGGGTAACAGAAGGTTCTACCTGTACGTCAGGCTCACTTACATCTTCTCCTATAGGATCCTCAGAATCAGATTATTCTAAGTATATCTCAAGAGGTGAACTCGTAGTATTGATAGTAGGAAAATCTAACTCTGAATTAGAAAGAGGAAGATCAAAATTGTTAAAGTTATATTGACTTGAAAAGTTATTAGTAAGATTAGAAGTAGACAACCCATCAGAAGTGACACATATATAATTCAAACTAGTTTTATTCTTCAATTTCTTAGATTTGATAGAGGTACAAAATAAAAATCAAGTAAAGTAAGAGGGGTAAGGGATTTGATGCCCTTATCCACTGATACATGAGTTTTACTAGTAGAAGAAGAAGAACTAGCTGAAGCAGAGGAAGTCGCCGATGCGGTAGCTACAACGGTAGGCTGGAAGCTGGACTCGGTCAATGGTTATGCTACTAGGCTATCCCAGGCTGGCACATGCTGCTGCTGCTAAGCTCCCCTTTTCCCTGAGTTGGCACTGACAACTTGCAAACCTTCATTGATGTCAGAGGTTTGAGCTGACTCAAGCACTTGCAGGAAAAGTTTCTTGATTTTGGAGATGATTTTTTTAGAGGTTTTGGATAAGGAGATATCTCAACCTTCTTTAGTTTTAAAAGGAGTGCAGTCATCCCCAAGAATTACCCTAATGGAACTGGATGGTTGTTCCATAAGATATTCCTTCAAGATAACTATGACATCTGTCTTGAAGCTATGTTCAAGTCAGTCCTTGAATGTAAAGCAATCCTCCAAAATATGACCTAGCATGTGGTGGTAGGGGCAAAAGTTAGGATCATTGCTTTTACCCACTTCCTCTAGCCTTCTAGGTTCGGGTAGATGAAAGTTAAGTTTCTTTAAGAGATTCTTAAAGATTTTTCTAACTACCTCCCTCTTAAATGAATATGGTATTTAGTTTATCCATAAGAATAGGTGGATGGTAACTACATGGCGGTGGGTATGTAATTTGATGATGTGGCTAATGAGGCGCTAAGTAGTGGAGGTTCTTTGTGGCGGCGGTAGAGTCGCCTCGGTGGTGGTAGAGGAGGTTGAAGCGACAGCTATGGAGTACGAGGTCTCTCAAACTGCTCTCTGGCTAGCTGTTTCCCCTTATCTATGCTATCACTACTCGGGCTTCTTCTCATATATCTTCTAGGGCTTTGGCTTTATTAGTAGATCTAGAGAAGGTAACTGTTTGGCTTCTCTTTGCAAGCTAGCTGCCTTGTTGATTAATTTCTCAAAATTTTTGATGGTGAAACCTTTGAGCATGAAGGCAACTAGGTGTGGTGTTTATTTTTGAGATGTGGGATACCACACAGATCTTAGGGGGGTACTTATTGAAGTGATCGGGTATGATATTAAGGAATGATATTCTATCTCAAAAGATAAAATCACCACCCTATAATGGACCTAATCACCTAATTAGGACTCCTAAGATACGATGGATCTTCAAATATACCAAAGATCTTTCCCCTACTTTACATGGAAAAGTAAAGTAGGGTTTATTTTAAGTTAGGTTCGTTAAGTTCCCTATGGAGGCAAGCTCCAATAGTTAATTACATCCTAAGGAATAAGAATTTTTTAAGAATACTCTTGATTAAAGTAGATAATTAAGGTCTCTAAAAATTTCAAGGTTAATACTATCAAAGGATTGGCTATTTTAGAAAATCAAATAGGATAGATCAAGGAGAAGATTATTTTTGGAATCCAAAGGGAGAAAGTAGGAAATGCTCATGATACTAGGAAGCCTAGTGAGCATTCTAATCTACCATATAATTGGGCTTTATATTTTTAAAATTGAAGAGAGTTAATTATTTGAGTTGACATTTTATTAGATTGCTAGGGCTTATAATTCTATAACATAAGATTGTGAAAATGCCTAAGAGGTAAGGATTTATGCTTGTTGCTCCCAAAGGGAAACAACAACCTCAGAACCTAAATCTAGGAAGCTTTGGCGAGGGCCAAAGCATGACCTAAATTTAGGGAGCTTTGCCTACCAGCTACAAGTCTAAAGGGGTAGTCTACCAGCTACGAGGTAGGACTCAAAAATAGTCAGAATTAATTTAATTTTAGATGGACCCTATCGGTGTGCGATGGATCTACTAAGAAGGAGCTAATATCATCCAAGACCTATCTTAGGTTTACTTATCCAAAGGGATAGTCTATCAGCCGTTAGGTAGAACTAACCAACCTAAGGAGGGCCTTTCGATTTGTAATGGTCAAGTTAGGAAGAAAGCACGGGGACTCGCATCTTCTTAAACAAGGAACCACTGGGATGATTGGTCTCTTGTGCAACAAATCAGGCCCGACCTAGGGTTGCCCATCAGTTTGCAATGATCGTGCTGGAAAGAAGGCGTAATAGACTTATATCTTTTAAAATAAAGATGACTGTCAGGGTAACTTGTTGGTGGCACAACAAGTTGAACACGACCTAAGGGCGACTACTGAGAGAGTGTCGTTCTGGGGACTTATCTCAACTCAAAGTAGTCACACAATTCCAATAGGGAGTTTTGCCGACACTACCCCAAAGATAGGATGCCTTCTTGGGAAAGGGACCACTAGGGGCTTGAATTCCTAATCCACAAGCAAATTAGTTTTGTTTGTTTGTTTAGTTTATTTTAACGTGGATTCTATTAGTTTGCGAGGGATCAAACTGAGAAGGAGCTTATATCAGCCTAGACCTATCTCAGATTTACTGAACCAAGGGAGAATTTATGCATCCGCTGAACAAATTCTCCAACTATAAGAGTGGCTACTAGGAAAGGGGGACTGTCCAATCCAAAAGTAACTCGGGTAATGTCTAAATGGGGTCACAAAGAATGTGACAAATAGAATGCCTGCAGGGGATGGGGCCGCTAAAGGCTTAATCCAACACCCTGGAGAAGATGACATGGCTAGTCATATATAAAATAGGTATTCAGTGGCCAACTCAAGGAGAAAGAACGGGGACTAACAACTACCAAGAGTAGTGTATCCACTGGGTGAGTCGTTGTCAGCATAACGAACATCAACCAACCTAAGGTGCCCGTCAGTTTGTAATAATCAGCCTAGGAAGAAAGCTCGGGGACTCACATCCTCCTAAAGCAGAACTGATTATTAGGATAGTTTGTCTTTGGCTGGACATGCCATCCGACCTAGGGCAACTATTAAGTGAATGCCACTGGCAGACTTACATCGACTCAAATGTATTCAAGAGGAAAGGAGCCTTTGGGGGACTTACCCTAAATCTCAAATATACTCAACCTAGTTAGTATAAGATGGCTAGTTCAAGAAGAAAGGATGGGGACTCACATCTCCTTAAGCAAAGTCAACATGAGATAGTTCACTAACTGGGTAGTGAAATCTATCGCACTAACTAGGCGCTAGTTGGTTTGCAATGGTCAAGTTAGGAAGAAAGCGCGGGGACTCACAGTCTCCAACAAGTGACCACTAGGGTGACATACTAGTGAGGTAGCATATAGACCTGACTTAGAGCAGCTAATGAGTGAGTGCCACAAGGAGCTTGCTCCCACATCAAAGTAGCCTGAGATAAAAGATATATATTTATTTATGTTATGAAAGAGGGAATAGGATGCCACTTGGGTTCTCTTACACCTATCCTAAACACATCGAAGAATGGATGAAATGGTGTCGTAGGGGCAATTATGACTCCACCAAGAAAGGATGCTGCTCGAGTTCTCTTACACCTAACTTTGTTGTACTAATCAAAATAGGATGTCTCTTGGGTTCTCTTACACCTATCTTAATAGCACTAGAGGATCATTTTGTAGTTTGTATTTGTGTTGTGGAGGGATAGGATGCCTCTTGGGTTCTCTTATACCTACCCTAAATACATCATGGCAGATTCGCAAGCAAAAGATATTTCTAGCACAGAAGAAATTAAATTTGATATGAAAAGAAGTTTTATTGATAATTATTTTCAAACAAGATTTATGGATAATATTTCTTTAAGTAGAGCCCATTGATTGGAAGCATCGCATGCTCTCCTTTACAATTTATGAGTTGATAAGATCCTCCTTGGTAGGCATTCTCTATGACATAAGGGCCTTCCCAAGTGGGTTCAAACTTACCTCCTATCTTTCAACAGGTAACAATTAATCTCTTTAGAACTAAAATAAGCTCTCCTACTTGAAAAGCTCTAGGACAGACCAACTTGTTATGAGCTTTGATCATCTTGGCTTTGTATAACTCGAGGTTATGGCATGCCCGTAGGTGTCTCTCCTCTAAACCTTCGAGCTCTTTCAATCGCAACTTGGCATTCTGCTTCATTGTGATTTTACTACCCATGACTATCCTTAGTGATGGGAGTTGAACTTCTAATGGTAGAATGGCTTCAGATCCATACACTAAGGAGAAAGGGGTAGATTGAGTTGGAGTTTCGTATGTGGTACAATAAACCCATAAGGCTTCAACCAACTATTCATGCCATCATCGTTTGTTGTCATCTAGTGACTTCTTCAGTATTTGAATGAGGGTTTTGTTGAAGGCTTCTGCTAAGCCATTCTCCCTTGGATAGTAGATGGTAGAGTATATCCAATCTATGTTGTGTCTTCGAGTAATGTTATTGATTTTAATGCTCTTGAATGCAGTACCATTATCAGATATAATTTGTCAAGGCATCCTGAACCTATATACGATATGGTTCCTAAAAAACTAAAGCACATGCTGACCTGTGACCTCTCCGAGTGGGATTGCCTCCGCTCACTCAAAAAAGTAGTCAGTAGCAGCTAGAATGAATCGATGACCTTTGGAAGAAGGAGGATCGATTAGACCCATAATATTAGTACCCCAACACTCAAATGGCTATGAGACTAATGTAGGATGTAGAATGTTGGGTGGTTGATGTAGGACCACACCATGTACCTGACATTGGTGGCATCTCCTAGCTACTTCCATACAGTTTGTGATCATCAAAGGCTAGTAGTATCCTAATATCTTGATCATCTTGAGACATTAGTGTGCTTAGCAAAACTAACCGGTCATGATCCCCGAGCTTCGTGTTTGTCCGGACATAACCATATATATGATGATTTAGGTGTCATCCATGAGAGTGTAGGAAAGGGCTCTCTGCTTCACCTTGTGTGTTAGTGATTTCTCTTGAGGTAGTTTGCTAGTATGTAGATAATCCATGAATGGTTGTCTCTAATCTGACTTCCTATCCTTTTTGGCAACGATAACCTCCCCTTCAAGAGAGAATTTCTCGATGAGTTCAACATCAACAAGGGACAAGACTTGTCTATTTTGGACTCTTATTGGAATGGACTCATCTTCCGGACATGCCAACTCTTTGGCAAGCTTGGCTAATACGTATGCTACTGCATTTTCTCCTCGAGAAATCTTATAAATAGTAACCTCTGAGATTTCGACCAATAACTCCATAGTGTACTTGTGATAATGATGGAGTTTAGGTTTTAGAACTTTGTAGGACCCAATAATTTGGTTGATGACTAACTGAGAATCCCCAAAGATGTTGATACTCTGGACGTATAGTATAATGACTAACTCTAGACTGGCAATCAGAGCCTCATATCCGGCTTCGTTGTTGGTGCATGGATTGGACAGATGATATGAGAATCTCATCATATCATGGTCTGGAGTTAGGAGAACTATTCCTACCCTCGCATTCCCTGGGATAGTAAATTATGGTTCTTATCCTCTTTAAGAGAAAGCTGCACCATCAAAGTACATCTCCCAATGATGAGCACTAATATCCCCTAAGTTCATGATTTGTTCATTAGGGAGATCATCATTAAGTGGAGAATCAATAGGGAGTGGATGCGCTGCTAAGAAATCTGCAAGTGATTGTCCTTTTATGACATGGTGGGGTATGAATGTTATGTCAAACTGAGATAAAATCATGGACCAACGAGCCAACCATCCGGATAAGGTCGGCTATGTCATGAGACATTATAGTGGATTGATTCTGGAGATCAGATTTACCTTATGAGAAAGCCTGTAGTGCTGTAACTTTTGGGATGCAAAGATTAAAGCTAGGCAATGCTTTTTAATAGGTGGGTAGTTTGCCTTAGCATGGATTAGATGATGACTGAGGTAGTAGAGAGCAATTTTCTTTTCCTTCATCGTTGGCTTGGGCCAATAAAGTGCCAAGGGAGTCATCTAATGCAGTGGTGTAGAAGATTACTGGCTTGCCTGGGATAAGGGCTGCTAGAACTGGCGATGTCATCAGGTAGTGATTGATGTCTTCAAAAGCATACTGATGCTTATCATCCCACTTGAACTTGGCATCCTTTTTGACAAGTGTCGAGAATGATTGGCATCTTCCTGATAGGTTGGATATGAAGTATCTTAGATACGATAACCACCCTTGGAATGACCTGAGTTAAGTTAGACTTTTAGGGGATGGCATTTCTAAGATAGCCTTGATCTTCTCCTGATCGATTTCTATTCCTCTATGTCGAACAACAAACTCAAGGAATTTTCTTGAATCTACTCCAAATGCACACTTCAGGGGGTTCATTTTGAGGTTGTATTATCTTAACCGTTCAAAAACTACTCTTAAGTAAAATAGATGGTCTTCCTTTTCTTTGTTTTTGACAATGAGATCATCGACGTAACATTCAACTTGATGATGAATGAGTTCATTGAAGATTCGAGTCATGGCCCACTAGTATGTGGCACTGGCATTTTTAAGGCTAAAATGCATGACTTTATAACAATAAATTTCGATTGTGGTTTGAAAAGTAGTGTTTCTTTCATCCTCGAGGGCCATCTTGATTTGGTTGTAGCTAGATGACCCATTCATAAAGGAGAATACTGCATGAGATTAGGTGATGTCCACCATTAATTCTGGTATAAAAAGTAGAAAATCATCCTTAGAACATACCTTATTTAAATCCATAAAATTAATGCACATGCAAATTTGGACATTCTTTTTCTTAACTGAGATGACACTAGCCAACCAGGTAGGATATTTTTCTTCCCTGATAAATCCAGTATCAATCAATTTCTTGATTTCAGAAGTGACCTGTTGTTCAATGTCTAATCGTATGTGTCTAGGAGCTTGCTTTATAGGGTTAGCATTAGGTTTTATTGCTAGTTTGTAGACTGCTATGTCAGGGGATAGACCAAGCATCTCTTCATAACTCCATGCAAAGTAGTCCTTAAACTCAGCTAATAGCCTAACTAAGTTATTGGTTTCTTCTTCATTTAATAAGGAACTGATATATGTTAGAAGTGGATTGTCTCGGTTCCCAAGTTGATTTATTTAAGTTCATCGATGGTTGATCTGATCTCTTCTTCAAACTCTGGCGGTGCATCTCTAATTTTAGGCTCACTTGGGTCATCTGAAATTTCTAAACATACCTCCTCATAAGAGTTAGCATGATTTGAGAAGAACCTATCAGACGCCAAATGATTTATGATGACTAGGCAATTGTTATCATCGTCGACTAGACATACTGTGTCGAATCCTAGTCCTAGTCTTGATTATGAATGTCTGCATTTGTTGTCCCATAACCTTTTAAAGTAATCCGACTTGTGTCTAGACCAAGAATGTGAGATTAATCCTTTATTTGTTAAATTAAGAACACAAGGCGAGTACCAATCAAAAGGTAATTCTATTAAATCTTTGTATGAATCATCCTCAAGTTCTACATCAATTTCTTGACTTAAGGATGATGCTCCGAACAAAAATCTCTTTGGCATGACATTTGTGGATAACTCGGGGACCTCCTTAACTACCAAACCTTCAACTTTATGGAAAGAAAGTAAGGCTAGAGCTAAAGTTCTCAATTGCTGCCTGATTATTTTACATAATAATGATTCAGATACATTCATGCTTTGCTTGGAGGCCTGGTCTTCATCACTGTCTGGCTCGAATGCTTTGGTTGGTTGGCTTGCTAATCACGTGAGACTCATCCTCCGAACTAGACTCTAAGTCTATGTGGATAGCGGGGGTACTCCTGTGAGATAGAACATAGCTCTTATTGGTTGGCCACCAATAAGAAGGTCTTCCAACTCTAGAACTGCCTCTGAATTTACCTCTTTCTCTACCTGGTGGGGGTCAAGTCATCCTACCCATGTGCTCATACAGAGGAACAAATTGTGGGTGGAATGTAACATCTGGCTCTACCTCTTCCTCCGTGTTTAATTCTCACTCACTTGTATCTTCATTTTCTCTTCCTTTTTTCTTTTTCTTTTTCTTTTTCTTCTTTTTATTTTGTTTTTTTTATTTTATTTTTGAACATTCACCAAGATCACGAGAATAAACTTTTTGATTTGGAGGAAGATAGTAGGATGTATCTTCATAAATCTTGACCTCTCTGACTGAGAATGGCTTTAACTCTCATTTGACATAATGCTAGATTCCACCTCTTTTGGATTTGATGCACTGGTGCAAAGAAGATGAAACTGTGTTGTTTGCATGTATCCAAGGCCTACTAAGCAAAGCAGAGAAAGATGTATCTGAGTTTATTATGTAGAACTTGGCTTCTATCTTCCAATCATCTATCTCTAGTGGAAACATTATAGAGCCTAAAGCCCTCTCGCCTTGTCCATTGAATCCTCTCAACATCATTCAATCTTCTCAGAGTTCAGAGATATCGATCCTCAAGTAAGCAAAGATTTTTAGACTCATAATGTTCACTGATGCACCTTGATCAACTAATACCCTGGAGAGCCTGAATCTACCCATGTCCACTATGATATAGAGGGGACAGTTGTGCTCGGTTGTTTTAAAAGAATGTCTTCATCTGTGAATGCAACTCCACGGGCTTCTCTTGAATAACATGCCTCCTCTCCAATAGCGGACAACTGAGCTAAGCATATTTCTGGATCAAAGAAGAGCTTTGATCAATGACTCCCTCATCTCTTTGCATAAGATAAGGGCATCATATATGCTTAATTTAGATGGCAACTTTTTTAAGTGAGCGAAAAAATTATAATCAACTCTGGGTTGATCCTCTATAAGCATATCCATGGGTGGACCATCTTGTGGAGGGGTTTCTTGATCGCTAGAACCAATGACTTGTTTACCCTTATCCTGAGGTGCTACCCTAGGAGGTAAAACTTTGCCACTATGGAGGTTGACTTCAATGACTTCGTGAGATGATTTAGTGAAAAGTTCTACCTCCTCATCAGGTTCACCTATAGCTTCTCCTATGGGATCATTGGAGTCAGATGACTCTAAATCAATCTCAATGGGCGAACCCAAATGATTCATAAATGAAAAATCCATTTCTAAATCAAAAAAGGAATGATCGGAACTAGAGTTATCATTATTATTTTGTAGACTTGGAGAGTTTTCAGAGGAATAAAATCTAGTATCAGTAACAAGATAGAAAGCTTTCTTTATTGATTTCTTCTTAGATGGAGGTACATGATAGAAATCTAATAAAGTAAGTGGGGTAAGGGGTATAATGTCCTTTTCCGCTGATACAATGCTCCTAATGGGAATAGAGGAGCTAATGGAGGAAGAAGTAATAATAAGGCTGACTCGACGGTGGTTTGCTAATATGCTATCCGAGCAAGTAAGGTGGAATGATCGATGTCTTTGTTGGGCATCTTCTTCAAGTTATCCTTAGCAACTTGCAAACATTCCTTAGAGTTGGAGGTTTGAGCTTCTTTAGGCACCTAAAAGGGTAACTTTCTGATCTTATAGATAATTTTCTTTGATGTTCAGAATAGAGAGATATCCCAACCTTCCTTTGTCTTGAGAAGATCGCTTGTATCCCCAAGGATTACCTTAACAGAACTGGAGGGTTGTTCTAGTAAATATTCCTTGAGGATGACAATGGCACCCGACTTATAGCTACGCTCAAGCCAGTCCTTAAAGGTAAAGCAATCTTCTAAGACATGACCTAGCATGCGGTGGTAGGGGCAAAAGTTTAAATCATTACTCTTGTCCACATCCTCTAGCATCATAGGCTCTGGTAACTGAAAATCATGCTTCTTTAAGAGGTTCTTAAAGATTTTCTTGACTACCTTCCTCTTGAATGAATAAGGCTTATTTAATTTATCGACAAGAGTAGGCAAATGGTAGCTGCTTGGTGGTGGATAGGAGTATTGTTGCTGATACTATAGGTTGGGATACTACTATTGATGTTGTGGATAGGGATACTATTGAGTAGGCAGCGGTGGAGGCCACTGTAGAAACTGAGGTGGCTGATATGATGGCTAAGGTGGTGGTAAAAGAGGTGGTAGAGGAGGCTGATGTGCTCGAGGTCTGTTTGGCTGAACCTTGGCTGGATGCTTCCCCTTGTCAACTGTTGTGACCACCCTTAGCTTTTTCTCAAATGCCTTATGCAATTTGGGCTTGACTAACTTGTCTTGGAAATACATCTGTTTGATCTCTCATCGTAGACTAGCCACCTTGTTGATTAATTTTTAAAATATCTTAATGGTAAGACCTTTAAGCATGAAGACGACCGGGCCATGAATATTCTTAAGTAGAATTTCAATGGCATGTTATTCAGACGGTTGTGGTTCATATTTTATACTTAAATTATGCCATCTAAGAATGTAATCAATAAGGGACTCATCAGGGTGTTGTTAAGCTACAACGAGATCGCCACAGTTACCCTTTGCTGAGCTCCAGCAAATCTCTTAATAAAGAGCTGCTCCAACTCAGCAAATATCTTCACTGAACTATTAGGTAGTTCAACGTACCAATCAAATGTGATGACTATCAAACTACTGACGAAGAGATGGAATAGAAGTGCATCACTGCCACCAGCATTGCAACATTCTGCCCTGAAGTGTGCTATGTGCTAACAAGGGTTGCCACAATTATCAAAAATTTTGAAGGAAGGAGGCACAAAACCCTTAGGATATTGGACACCATCAAATTCTTCCGGGTAGGGTCTACCCTTTGGAACAGATGAGCCACCTTGGCCTTACGCTAATGCATCCTTCACTTGCTGCTCCATCAATTGCTTGATATATTTTTATTGCATGGAGTTGTTGTCCACCACCTTCATATGCAAGCTACCACTATCCTGATCTACTGGAGAAGTGCTTTTGGACTGATCTAAGACATGGGCTGATCTATCTCTAGCGGTATATGATGCGGTACTAAGGCCTGGTTTTGAAGTGCATGGAGGGCTGCTAACAAGTCTTCTATCTTTGTCTCCATCTGGTTGATCTGATCATCCTTTTATTTTTTGCTGTTGACATAGGTGTTGGGTTGAATGGACGATGTCATATTCCTCAACCACAATACCTTCTTGACTATGCTGATATCTATGAAGGGTACCTCTGACGGTGGTGATTGTGGTGGTGAGACCATGATGCTGCGAGGTCCCCACTCCTTCTTCACCAAGACTGAAGTAGGAGATTGAGTAGGGGAACTCGCCCTCACTTCAGTCGGTGGAGTAGATGAAGTGGGACCATTTGGTTGTAGCAAGATCACCAATGGGGCTTTCTTCTCCCCAGATGTTATCTTATGTGCCTTTGTAAGCACGGTGGATGGCGGGACCTGAACAGGTGATGGTGGGCAAGGAGTAGGGTTATCAAAAAAGCTCGTTGTTTGTGAACAGCTCGTGTTTGGCTCGTTCGTTTACTAAATGAGTCAAACACGAATAGACATTTCAAGCTCGATATATAAATGAGTCGAACATGAACAATCATTTGTTCAATCGTGTTCGGCTCGATTTAGCTCGAAATAAAAAAATTATATTATATTATTATTATTATTATCATTATTTATTATTATTATTATTATTATTATTATTATATATACATACGAACACAGTTACTTATCAGAAATACAAGCATAGCTTGGTGGTTAGAACTTTTGTTATGCAAAAGATTGGCCCAGGTTTAAATTCTCCTTCATACAGATTTTTCAGATTATTATATTTCGAGCCAATTTTGAACACGAGTCCAACACGAACAAAGTGATTTTCAAAGGAGCAGAACACGAACAGTGAAATTTTGAGTCATTTCGAACATGAGCTAAACATGAACATAATAAATTTCAAATGAGCCGAACATGAACAAGAGTTATGTTCGCTCAAGCTCGGCTCATTTACACCCCTAGCGAGGAGTGGATCGATGTGGCAGAGGCAACACCGGCTTCCTCTAGGCAAGAGCTCCTCTCCTATGGTGGGTAGTATCTGTCAGTAGAATGCTATCAGTATGATCGGCACAAGTAGCACGCCAATCCGAAAAGTCCACAAGGGCTGAGGCCACCGACTGTCTGACATACCTACATCTCTCTCTGCTAGTAATTTGTACTGATACCCGGGTCTCCCTGGCCCTCTCTTGTCTGATGTGTCTGCCTACACTGCGAGGGATGACAAAATGTAAATCAAATTGAGCCCCAGACTCTAATCATTCGTAAGCTCTGCCAACTCAGTGAAGAATTGATCTAAGGCTAACATACTACCTTCTCCTGTCACTGATAGGAGCCTCAAAATGAACTACAGGCAGAGGTGAAACTGAGATCCTCCTAATGTCTTCCTCTCCATCAGAACTAGAGAGGGGGTGAAACTTGTTCTTTGTGATAAGTGGAGACACTATCCTAGGTAACTCCTCTATAGTAGACTAGGAAGCTGCCTCTAATTCCTTGGCTATGCGGTCATGATGTCACTTGATCTTGTGGCATCGGTTGTGATGCTGCGTCCTACTAAGAGGGGCAACACGAGAAGTAGAGCCAACTTCATAGGTGGGGGAGACTATCCCTGAAGATAGGGTAGCCTTCCCTTTGGAAGGAGCCAATGAGTGGGTGCTAGTATCTTGGGGCGAAGAGGAACCACGAGTGTCGACACTGGAACTACAACTACTGTGAGAAATGCCACAGCTTTTCTCTTCAGTGAGGAAAACTCTGAGTCAGTCGACATCTTAACCTGGATGACCGGCTTCTACCCAATCACCACACTTCTGCTAACGGTTGTGAGGGTGGTCCCCTCACAAGTGATCCAGACAAAATGAATGAGGTGGGCAAAGTCGATCTGCGGGAGGTTGGCCCGATCCAAGGCCAAATCCATCCCGAAAGGAAAAGTAAACATGTACTTCTGAGCTGCTATGTGTGAAAATCGGAAAGACTGCACTAGTTGATATGAGCTGTATGTCTGCTTTTGTGGAAATATAACTTGTATCAGATTTCTGCCTTGATATTTATTCCACGCAAGTAATAGAAGTTTGGAGTTTTGAACCCACACTCAACAATTCAAATATGTTAAGTGGAGTTCGATGGAGAGATTTGGATTGAGGAGAGTCTTTGTCATTTGATTTTGATTTTGAACCCATACTCAATTGATTTAGGTAGGTTGGATGGGGTTCTAAAATTTGAGGAGAGATTTTCTTGGAGATATTTGTGTTTTGTGTATCTTGTTTGAAAATATTGATAGTTTGAAAGACCTTTACTTAGCAAATTTGGGTATGCTAAGAAGAGGTTGTGATTGTGTATTTAAAATATTTTTGCTTGTTAAGATTTGATTGTGTGATATATTGATTTGAAAATGGGGCTTATTACTTAACAAATTTGGTATGTTAAGTAAAGGCCACATGTGTTTGATTTGTGCTTGATGATGAGACTTTCACTTAACAAATTTGGTATGCTAAGTGAAAGTCAAATGTGATTGTGAGATAGATTTATTTTTCTTTGAGAATGAGACTCTCACTTAACAAATTTGGTATGTTAAGTGAAAGCTTAAGTATGATTTGACATGAAAAATTGGATCCTTGTTTAACAAATTTGGTATGTTAAAATAAGGATCAAATGTGTGTTGAAAAAGAGACCCTCACTTAACAAATTTGGTATGTTAAGTGAATTAAGTAAAGTTAAATGTGTATATGATTTTTGAAAATGAAACTCTCACTTAACAAATTTGGTATGTTAAGTGAAAGTCAAATATGTTTATGATTTTGAAAAGAAAAGAACTTATTTAACAAACTTAGGTATATTAAATGGAGTTCAATTTGTTCTTATGATTTTAAAAAAAGGGTTCTCATTTGACGTACTTGGACATGTCAAATGAGATCCAAGTGAATCTTGAAGTCCAAGACTTTGGCAAGAAGGAGTTCTATCAGACAAATGCAAATGACGTCAGATAGAATTCAATTTGCTTTACCTTCTCCAAGGAAAGGGGAACTCCCATTTAACAAATTTGGGTATGTCAAGTGGGGGGTTCAAATATGTCTTGACTTTTTATTGTGTGTGTATGATTTATTATTTTTCGAAAAGGAGGAAAACTTCAACTCTAGCACATGTGAAGTATGCTAAGTGGAGTTTCAATTTTATATCATGATTTTATTCAAAAATAGAATCTCCATCCAATAAATTTGCATGTGTGGGATGGGGATAGCTATTTTTAAAGAAAATGTGTTATTAAAAATGGTTGATTTTAACTTTGAAAAGAACCTCCATGTAATAATCATAGGATTTGTCAAACGAGATTTGGTTATATGTGTTTTGTGCCTTTTTGAAAATTTCTTACAATTTTTTTGTAAAGATATCTTATTATGTGGATTTTGAAAAAGTGCTTTTGGGAAGACATGTTATTTTGTAGAAGGGTTTTATTTTCTTATCGTTCATGGCATGAACCCTGCCTCACCATCCGGATGGTGAAGAGGTTCTTAATTTTGGTCATCTCCTTTGTTTGATTAATTTTAATTTTCACCTATTCGGGGAACCCAATAGGGGTTTTAAGATCTACACGGAGTGAAGTCCTAAAACTTAAAGGATATTGGCGAGCTTTTTAAGAATGAAATAAGCTAAGTACTAACAGAAAGAATGATAGTCTCGGGCCAATATTAAATATAAGTCCATTATCGATGCTTGGAGATAATAATTGTCTACTAAAGATGGAGAGAGGAACCCTCCCCAATGGAGTCGCTAAAAAAATTTGTGGTGTTTATTTTTGATATGTGGGACACCATGCAAATCTTAGGGGGTACTTATTGAAGTGATCGGGTACGATATTAAGGAATGATGTACTATCTCAATAGATAGAAATCACCACCCTATAATGGACCTAATCACCTAATAAAGACTCCTAAGGCATGATGGGTCTTTGAATATACCAGAGATCTTTCCCATGCTTTACATGAAAAAGTAAAGTAGGGTTTATTTTAAGCTGGGTTCGTTAAGTTCTCTATAATGGCAAGCCCCCATAGTTAATTACATCCTAAGGAATGGGAATTCCTTAAAAATAATCTTGAGTAAAGTAGAGAATTAGGGTCTCCAAAGATTTCAAGGTTAAGACTATCAAAGGATTGGTTATTTTAAAAAATCAAATGGGATAGATCTAGGAGAAGATTATTTTTGGAATCAAAAGGGAGAAAGTAGGAAATGCCCCATTCGAATCGATCATATTCATGCGTGACCCAAACACTATTCCTCTTCGAGCCAAACCCTTCTTCTTGATGCTCAATTTTGGCTCGTCTGCTCCTCTACGTTATGAGTCATCTTCATCGCCGCAGTCGCGAAGCTTCATCAGCAAATAAGCTCTTGTGCCATCTCCCCTCTCCTTCGGTGAGAAACCGTTCCCACTCTCCGTCTCCAACCAATCCCTCCCACGTCTTTTCTCCAAACCGTATGCAAAGAGGGGGTGGTCTTCCTTTTCCTTTTTTCTCTCATTCGTCCAAATCGAAAAGGAACTCCTCCCTCTCTCATTTTTCTCTTCTCTCCAACCACAAGCAAGGTAGTTCTTCCTTCCCTCCTCTTCTTCTCTTCTTCATCTCCTCTATTTTCTTCTTCTTCTCACAAAACCAAACTGAAATTTCTCTATTTTTCTTCAAAATCGAAAATTCATCTCCCCTCTTCTTCTCTTCTTCATCTCCTCTATTTTCTTCTTCTTCTCACAAAACCAAACTGAAATTTCTCTGATTTTTCTTCAAAATCAAAAATTTATCTTCCTTTTTTTTCTGCTCTTCTTCACCTTCTCAATTTCTCCTCTTTATCCCATCCTCACCAATCCAAAATTCCCTTTTCTCCCCTCATTTCCACCAAACCGAAAATATCCATTTCATTTTCTCTTTGTTACAACCAGAGAAGAACACCGTCATTAGGCAGGTTCTTTTCTCGATTTCTAATATTTCTCTTTCCGACCTTTCTATTTGCCGCAATCGGAGAAGAACACCATCATTAGGCGGGTTCTTCTTCCGGTTTCCAGCATCGCCCCTTTCCAATTTCATTTTGCCACAATCAGAGAGGAACATCGTCATTAGATGGGTTCTTCTCTCAGTTTTCGGCATTGCTCTTTCCATTACCTTTTCAATTCCCTTTGTAAGAGAGGAACGTCAGTGTTCTTCTAAGCTTTCGGCATTTTTTTTCCTTTCTCTTCTTTGCGGAAAGAGACATCGCCATTAGGCGGGTTCCTCTCTTGGATTCCAGCATTACCAATTATGTCCCTTTGCCGATCATTGCAACACGTAGAAGAATAAGTCAGAACATGTGTGATGTGGATATATATATAGGGCGCAACGAGATAAAAAATTGGTTGTAGTATCGTAAGACACCACTCGCTACGCTCATTATAGAGTACCGAGTAAGCCAACATCCGTTAGATGTCACCCCCCCCTAGTCGAAATGCTACCAAAATTTTGTCAAATTTCTAGACTTAGAAAAAAAAGGAGAATGAATATATATTACATTGCATTTGTCTTCTTTCAGGTTTAAAGACCTTGTCACGCTCATTAGGGCATGACGAGATAAAAATCGGATGTGGTGCCACAATTCATCACTCACTACGCTCATTAGGTTGTACTGAGAAAGCCAAAATACTCCTGATGCAGCCCCCTACGTAGGGATGACGTAGGGAGGCAATCAAAGTTTCGTCAAATTTTAAGACTTATAAAATAAAATGAAAAAGAGACAATAAAAGAGTCTAAATGAAATTAAATAGAAGACTTAAATCAAAATTTTAAGCATAACAAATGTGAAGTTATAAATATATAAAATAAATACAAGCGCTTATAAGGAGTCTGATAGTTGGCTTAAAAAATTTGAGCATAACAAATGTGAAGTTACTAATGTATAAAATAAATGCAAGTGCTTATAAGGAGTCTGATAGTTGGCTTTAAAACACAATCATACAACTTTTCAATGAGCACAAATATAATCTTTAGTGATCGTTTGAATATAATTATTCATCTCACTAATTAAATTGAATGACTTAGAATTTCCTAGGCCAAGCTTAAAATAATTTTAGAAATTCACCAAATGCCACTGAACTCGCAATACTCAAATGCAAGCGGGTAGAAGGCATCATTTAAAAATTCAATAAGCAACGCAACCGGATTCGCGATACTTTGTAGAAGTGAACAGAAGATGTTAATTTAGGCATTTTTAAATACACATGCATGGGCCCCGACACTATGCTGAATGCTTGGATTCAAGTGTCTGAGGATGCTGCACGAGTTGTTTCCCGGTTTAGTCTTAGGATTGGGTCCGAGTTAACAAAACCTAAAAATCTATTATAAAAATTTTAATTTATTGAAATATCTGAGAAGCCAATTCTATCATGTGACAGTAGATCTGATCCTCTATCAGGGGCTAAACAAAGTTGACAAGATTTAAAGTTTTCAAATATATTTGATTCAATCAATCAAATAACTATCCTAATGATAATTGTGTTGAATGATGATTTCAACCGGAGGAGATATTTCCATCAATATGCGATTCTGTTTTTAAATCAAATTAACTCAATTAAATATCAATCTAAAAATATTTAAATGAAACTTTATCATTAAAAGCTTAAAGCAAAACTCAATTTATACACCTTCCGCAATTGTTTATCGGGAGTGACAAATTAAAAAAACTCTAACTCACAAAGGAGTCTATGTCGAATCAAGTATTCTACTATGCTCACTCTCAATCAATCTCTTACTGGTAAGGATGTGACTCGTGTCCTCTGACTGTGTGGCTTGGCCAGTAGGCTTCACAAATGATGTAGTTACGATTAGAGTCCTCTGATTGGGTGATTTGGCCAGTAAGGCTCCATTATATTGTGATCACGACCGTAGCCCGTATGCTCCCCAATAGCTCTGTCATTTGAGTTGTGAATCATAGGGTATACTTAATAGAGCAAACAACTCCATGTCAGCTAAGGTAGACTTAAGCCTATCTCCTTAGACAAATATCCCCTCAAGTCTACAAGGATTTCTTGGATGACGTAACCCATGTGTTACTGACAAAGATTCTTCGACCAGGTTGAGTCGATTACCCCCTCTGACTAAGTAGGCTAGGGACCACGACAACCTAGGATGACGAAACCATGGAATCTAGATCGGGCACATCATCATTCCCCCAACCATTCGGGTTAAACTGAAATGATGAATTTTATAATCTTAAATTCTAAAACTTCATATGCTGCTACTATACGCTACGCATTAAGCGATCTAATGATTAGCTTTAATCAAAAGTTCTCTCTCACTTATTGAGATGGGTAATTAACTATAGGAGCTTGCGCCTATAGGAAATCTGGAACTAGATCTAAAGTCCTCACAAAATGAGGACGAAATCTCTGGGTAGTGTCTTATCTGCTATTTCATTTGCCTTCTGAAAATTACACCAACACTTTTAAATAACTCTCTTCAATTCAATTTGTCGAGAGGTCGGTGACGAATTTTCGGAGCCCACAATATTCAATGCTTAATCATGCCTTTTTTAGACCTTTATTGATTTTAAACTAAAACTTTTAATTGTTAATCCACCTTTGTTAAAAAAAAAAAGGTAATGTTATATGACTCACCTATGGGGCCTCTCTAATATGATAGACGTTTTGGGCAACCTTAGGTTATAAATTCCAACCTATATAAGTCGCTTTTATGATCAAATGCTAAATTTAAAATTAAATTTCATTTTCATTGTAAAATGAATTCAAACCTCATACATTGAGGCCACACTCAAATTAGCATATAAGTTTCAATCACCTAAGAGCATAATATTAAATTTTAATGGAAATGACTTTCAACAAAAATGCTAATTTAATAAATATTATTTATATTTTATTCTAAAACTAACATATTTGATTTAATTCAAGTGAACTTGATATTATTTTATATTAATTATGTATATAAGTATAAGTATCATACAATATATATTATATATTTTTATATTACACATTATATTTTCAATCTAAATAAGGATTTTGAGTATTATTTCAATTCAACTTAAATTGTATTTAATAAGTTAGAATAGATTCAAAATACAATTTTAAATTTAAGTTGTAGCTCAAAGTTGACTTCAAATTAAGGAGGGTCAACTCTGTGATTCAAACATGTTGTCACAAAAATTCGAATCAAAATGATGGAAATAAGTAACTTAAAAAAAATTAAGGCAGGATATTTTAAATAAATAAATTCAAATTTTATTAAATTTATTTTTGAGATAAATATATATTATGAGTCCATTAAGATATGTAATCTCATTATTTTGAAAATTCTAATAACTTCAAAACTCATTCAAATTAAAAGAAAATTAATTAAAATATTATAACACAGTTTTTTTAGGCAGCAATAATTAGTTAATTTGATACAAGTGTGCAAATACTAAATTCGTTGAGTAGTTAACAGATAATGAGGTGAAAATTCAAATAGCCGTAAATCAGTCAATTTTGCCCGCCACTAGCACGCTTATTTCCCGCCTTTTCAGCTGCCCATTATGCTCGTCCTGTCACGTCCGCTGCGCCATTTTCTTCTTCCCGCGCCATTCTCTCGCTCGCGTCTGCCGCATCGTCTCTCTCCGCTTCTGCTAGTTACCCACTCTTTCCTCTATTCAGCGAGTCTTCTTCCCCTCCTCTTCATTCGAGCTGCATTGCCTCCTGCTTCAGGAAAATCTTTTGGCTCATTCATCTTTTTGTCCCTCTAAAAAATTTTTTATGGTGAGCCCTAATTTTATCTCATATTTATCATCGTACAAATTTAGATGAGTAATTTTAGGAAATTAATAATAACATAATTTGATCACATATTCGTCCCTTCGCGCGCTTCTGTCACCAAACAGCCCCTTTTATATCCCGTTTCACCGCGAAAACCTAGTGGGGGAAGGCCAAGGTAGAAGAGTAATATTCGATGTTCTACTCCCACACATTTCTCGCTCGGAAAAGTCCGTTAGGGACAATATGGATTGCAGCCCATCTCGAGCACAAGATCAAGAGGCCACAGATCGAAAGCATCAACATTCCTTCCTATGCTGGTTCGTTTCCCTTCTCTTTGTCGCTTTTTTTTTCTCACTTCTTGATATTCTTTTGTCTGTTTTCCTCATGAAAAAAGCTCTCTTTATCAAAATATCAATCTAGGTTTTTTTTTTTAAAAAAAAGTTTTTTATGCTACTTATGCTTTCTTTTTGGCCAAAACGTTTCGGTTCTTTGGTCTTTGCATACAATTGGATAACTTTCCTTCTCGCCCTAATAAGAATGTATGCATATAGACACAATCACGCACACACTGCCAAAACCACACTACTATTAGTTTCCTAATTACCAGGTTTGTTTATAACAAACCAACAAAAAAAAGTCTCTCATTTAAAGAAAATTTGTCTCACATTAGGTTCTAATGTTCTATTGTACTAATGTCTGACTTCTGAAATTGCTCGTCTAATAAAGTTCTAATTTTGCTCAGTTGACTTAAGAAAGTAATTTGCAATTGTTTAACTAATTTGATTCAATCTTTGATGTCGAACTGAATGCCAGACTAAGAGCGATCCCTTGTGGTATTGCTTGCTCTGACACCCACAATGCATTAAAAAAAATCCATTGAACTCAGTTATCTATTTCCATATAGAAGATATTTCTATTAATTTTTACATTTACATGCCTTCTTAGTTGTTCTAATTGTTAGCACATAAAACATGAAATTGTGCAGAAAAAATCATGATGCCTGATGTCCCCATTGCTCTAAGGCTCTCAGGACATCTGCTTATTGGGATTGTTAGAATATATTCTTGGAAGGTGAACCACCTTTTTTCAGACTGCAACAGGTTGGTTTCTGATATAAGGAAGGCCTTCGCATCAGTACCAGTTGATCTACCCATAGAAGCAGACCATGCTCCATTTGAGTCCGTGACCTTGCCAGAGACATTTGATCTTAATGCTTTGAAGTTAGATGAATCTTACTACAGAACATAGTAAGTTTCTCATAGGGGTTGTTTGGTTCAGTGTTAATTATTTCGCAATATTATTAAATTGTCAATACTATTGACATGCCAATTTATCGATAAAATAGTGTGTTTTGTATTGCGTCAACAGAAATCTTCTTTTTTGTTCTTGATTAATCTTGCCTTAGAAAAAAGCACTCTTGATGCCTTTGGACTATTCAGAAAACAAAGTTAAAAAAATTATGTTTGTGGTTTTACCTATTGGGAGATAATGTAAAAACACTCGAAGATAGGACAATAAAACCTCTCAGCATTGTGGTTTTGCTGTCTTTGAGAAATCCTAAAAGTATTTATTTTAGAATGAGAGAGCAATCAAGAAACCCCAAATGAATTAAAAATAAGGAAATCATTCGCCGTAACAGATAATGAACATGCTTGTGAGCAAAACAGCCCCAATTTCATGATATCTTCTTCTTTGAATGTGTTTGAATTCATTGATACTTTTTGTTCTCAGCGAACCTGATAAACATGTCAAGTCATACAACCAGATCACCATGGCAGGTCTGTTTTTATGTGACTTTAGCACTTTCTATTTATCATCTATTTTTATGATAATGCGATTATATTTAAATATATGTTTATCTCTTTGCAGATCAAAGTCCCCTGGAAGAAGAGCAATATGTGACTGTTTTTATCAGCGAGGTCTTATTTCTTCATCAGATTTATAGTGTTCCTCATTTTTTCTTTTTAAGAGTTTGGATTATGATCCGCATTCTTTCATCAAATGCACAGGATAATGGGTTGAATCTGTCTCCTGGACCAACAAATGTGCCGATTTCATCTCCTCAACCAACAAACATAAGCCCAATTTCCAGGCAACTAGCAGACGAGTATTGTACTCCACAAAACCTTTTATTTTTCTCTAGTACTTTTGGAATTTAGATGATTCATACTCTCATTGTTTTTCCTGCAGGACTTTACCTCCTTTCGAGGGTGGCTTTGAATCTATTTTGAGTCCTCAGCAACATACCTTTTTTAATGGTAATGCTTCAACTGAGAATATTACTTTTAAGAAGGGTCCTGATGAAAACAATACACCACATGGAACTATGGAGATTGAGAATATGCGTTGTGATCCTGACAATCTCCTTCAAGATGTTAGTGCTCCTGGTGGCATCCTAACTGGCGAAGAGTCTAGTCCAATGATTAATAAGAGACAAAGTCTTTCAACTATACCTGAAAATTTATCAATTCTTGAAGGGGGCTCTTTTCATTTTGCTGAACAGCTGGTTAATACATCTCCAAATAAACCCAATTTTCCTGATCTCGAAGCATCAGCTGGTTAGTTCTCGCTCTATCATTATACAGATAACACATAATTTTGTCTTTCTTATACGTGGTATTTCTCATGGTTCAAGCATCTTTTATTGATTATACTGTTTGAAGGGGCGCAATTGAATTTTGGTTTATTGCAGTGATACGTTCTCCTGTTTTAAATCCCGAACCTGCTCCTCCTGTCAAAAAGAGAAATGTGAAGAAAAGGAAAAAGATTCAGGCTTTTGATAGACAGTTGGTCTTGAGCAACATGTTAGTTTTGGCTATTCCACAATGAAGGAAGTTTTTTTTTTATAGCTTTTACTTTTCTGAGTTTTCTTTAAATATTTTATGTTCTTGCAAATAATTGCTTTTGGCCTTTTTGACGTTTTCTGATAATTTTTCATAATGCTGCAAATTGTTGCCTACTCAGATAAATATATATTTTCTTTTCATGTGGAATCATTTGATTTGCATGAATGGAAGTTTTAATAATTTGATTAGATAAATTGAGTGTTTAAATCTCTATCATTGAATGGAATGCATAAAGGACATCATACTATTGATGGCTTTATTACATTAAAAAAACATCTATTTCTGGTATAAATGATTAAGTTTCTGTGCTATTAATTGCTTCAGAATATAAAGACCAACCACAATGGTCAGATATGAAATAGTCCTACCCAAATGAAAATTAAGCTATTAATTTCTCCCTGTAATGACAAGACATCACACTATTCTAGCATCCTCACCAATTTGTCATTGTCATGGCGTTAACAAAATGCAATTTTTTAATATTTCTATCAATGTTTTTATCTTCTGTGGCATTTAGGGTGTTACAGCATTTTAAGTGATAATTAACATATTCTTGTCAAAAGGTTAATAACATTGTTAGAAGTCACTTAAATTATCCAAAAAAAAAAAAGATTAGGATTCACATTCGTGTTTCTTTCCCCTTTCTGTTTAGTGAACTTGAATATTGCTTGCGTTGTTATCCCTTCATCCTACGTGATGCTTCATTTTCATGTATTTTGTTAGTTTTAAGGTATTATGTTGAGCAAATATATGTCCGTGATGTTAAAATTGCATGCCATGTTTATAGGCAAATGAAAAAACAACTTGGTGACACTGCCAGCATTGTCTGTAAGAGAAGGAAACTCCCTTCCTCAGACTTGGATGTTTGGAAGTTTCAGAGGTTTTGTACAAAGAAAGACATTTTTGGCATGCCATTGCTTTCTAGTAAGTTTGCGATTTTCACTTTCCTGTTGGTAGAAGATGATTGTCTACTAGGAATCCTTCTGAAGATTTACACTTTTTTTTTTTATAGGAATGGGCACTAGTCTTATTGAAGCTCTTGAGAGAACCTACCCTTATTCAATTGCTAATAATATCACTTTGGAGACTGCTGGTCCCTCGTTGGCAGCTCCTGAAGCCGCTGTGCCTGAGAAAGAGATGGAAACCATGACGATGGAGGCACGGCCTGCAACCCCAGCAATGGATGCATTTAGTGACATTGAAAAGGGTCGGGATGGTGATAACATAGAGGAGCTAATTGCACAATTTACTCTAAATGAAAGTGGTTTTGGTTCAGAACCTCTCAAAGAAAAAAACTCTGAAACTCTTTTGAAGTCAGCTACTGAAATTTCTTCCCCAGTTGAACCCATCAGACTCAATCTTGAAACTCCTCCATTTCACTTGAGAGAACATCATTTGGATGACACAGAGATGCCAGAAGCTCCTGGCTTGTTAGATTCTGCTGATGAAGTAAGATCGAAATTAAAGCTATAACAATTTTACCTTCAATTAAAATAAACTATTTCCAATTAACACTTTTGACTTGTAGGACCTAAACTTTTTGAATGCTAATGATGCGTCACCAGGTGGGTTTCAAACTTCCCTATCCTTAAATGTTCTTTGTTTGTATGGTTTGTAACTTTGTTCCTCTCATATGATAAAAGATCCTACCTTGGTTTATATGCAGGGCTTCACGATGCATCTATAATTGAAAACTTGTCTGCTCGGACAAGGTAAAAGATGCTCTTGTGTCAGTTGGAATTACTACGCTTCCTTTCTTCTCTTTACCCGTTGAATCATAAAGGATTTCTTCTTCATGTAGGGCTGTGGCAAAATATTTTAAAGACAACTCTGTAGAATCTGATTCAGATGAATCAGGACGTATAAGCTTGAACAAGATTCTAGAGCAGAAGAGTCGGAAACAATGTGCGAGAATGTTCTGTGAAACTCTGGTAATTTACTAAAATGATTTTGCACTCTTTTAAGTTAGATTTAGTGCAAAATCATTCATGATGTCAACTGGAATTGGTGATTGGTTTGTCTGACTTAGTTTTTGTCAACTGTTTTAAATGTTTGTACATTTTATTTCCATTTCATCCTTGTATTTTTGGACGTTGTGTTCTTCTCTCTAACTACATGATGCTAACAGGTTTTGAAGAGCTATAATTTTATCAATGTTGAGCAAAACGAAGCTTATGGTGATATTCTAATATCTCCAACTCCAGCACTCTTTTGTACCAAATTTTAACGTAGCGTTCCTTTTTTCCTGTACAAAGGTCGTCCTGGTAACTTTGATAAAGGCTTTTGTAGTAGGAATAAGAAATCAATGCCTTTCTAGAAGCTAACAAATGGAGGTGCAACAAGTATTAAATTGATTTAGAGCGCATCGCCACAGCATGCAGGTGTATTTTATTTATGCTTCCTTCATGTGCTTATGAATTATAAGAATAGGAGAATGTAATTATGTAGAAAAGCTTCCTTTTCATTCCAGATGTATTTATTTATAATCGTGCTTAAATCTTTATGCAACTGGAAGTTATGTGCCCACATCTTAGTCATATATGCCTCAGCCTTGTAAACTGATTATCTTATTTTACTTATATATATATATATATATATTGTCTCAGTTGATCGTATCTACTCGTTTGTATTAATCAATTAATTCTTTGGGGTTCACGGCATTAGAATTGACACAAGAGCATATTTACTATTGTAGAAATTTAACAACTGTAATGAAATTATGAAATTCAGGGTGGCAGTTGATCACTCTCAATTATGCGTGGGTCATTTTAATTTTTAAATTAGGTCGGATTATAAATTTAATTAACTAATTAGTCATTTTAAAAATAGGTTTAGTTGCTCAGTCAACAGGCAATTGGTGTTAATTAGGTATCTCAGTCAGCGCTAGTCGTTCGTTGACTGGGTGATTGGTTCTGAAATTTTTTTTAAAAAAAATTAAATAGTTAGTCCACATTTTTTGGTCATATTAGGCTCATTAGTTGTCGGATTTTGGCGTACTTGGTATCGTTGAAAAGATAATGAAAAATTATACAACTTTTATGTTGATAATTTTTGATGAATCTCGTTCAGTGAGTCGCAGTTTATATAAATATGTGATTTCTGAAGTTGTAAAAAATAAAGATATTGATGCAGCCTTTATTTTTTGGTCATATTAAGTTTATCAGGTGTCGGATATTAGCGTGCTTAGTATCATTGGAAAGATAATGAAAAATTTTACAATTTTTATGTTGACAATTTTCGATGAATCTAGTCCGGTGAGCCTCAGTTTTTTCAAATCTGTGACTTGGCCATTTTTTATACAGTAGATCTCATATACTTTTGGCTATTTTTTATTTGTAATTATCAGTTAGGGTCATCTTTAGTCATTCATATACTCTTTGTTATTTTTTATTTGTTATCTTTAGACATTTATATACTCTTGATTGTATAATGCCAGTGTAGTTTATTATTTGTTTGTTTTGATTAAATTAAATGTGAAGAGGAAAGATTCAATTGAGAATTAGATAAAAATTTAAATTCAATTTATATATAGAATATAATGAGTATTTGATATTACTAAAAAATTATATATATTTAATAATTCTTGTATTATGGCCTAAAAAAAATAGGGGTTGTTATAATATATTTAATTTTTATAATTTCAAAAGTTATATATTTGCAAAAATTGCGGTTCATCGGGCGAGATTTGTCAAAAGTTGTGAATATGAAAGTTGTAGAATTTTTTTATTATCTTTCCAACGAGACGCGTAATCCGATGAGCCATTGAAAATGAGTCTTCATTAATATCTTTATTTTCTGTCAAGTCATTTGCAATATTTGCGGATTCTTTGAAAGTTGTCAACATAAAAGTTGTATAATTTTTCATTATCTTTCCAACGATATCAAGTACGCCAAAATCTAACCAAAAATGTGATCGCCTATTTAATTTTTTTTTAAAATATTTGATCGCTATCGTGACGATTAAGCTTCTAATGCGGTCATCGGTCGTCCGTGGTGACTAGGTTTATTTAAAAAAAAAATTTTAATTAACTAATTAGCTGATTAAATTTATAATTTGGCTTAATTTAAAAATTAAGCCACCTGGGTCTGTCTCTACCTATTAGAATATAGTTTTCAAATGATTTTAGTATGATTTGGATTGCACTAGAGATAAAATGGCAGTCTAAAATAATAACTCCAAGTTATTAGATTATATTTTAAGTAGACTTGAAAGAAAAAAAAAATAGAGCTATCAGTTTTGGAAGAAATATGTGATCCTCGTGATCTTTTTGGGTCTATTATAAGTATTTTGAATTTATTAGGACTTAATGTAAGGAAACTTTTGCCGAATAAAGTTCATATAAAATAGGATAAAATTAATGAACTTTCAATATAAAAGTAATTCAATGAGCCCAAAATTGTTTAGTTTTAATTTTAGCAAAATATCTACATATTTTAAAAGTATTTATACTAAAGAGGATTTATAATGTCTAAGATTTTGATTAAAATAATTAAAATATTATTATATAGATTATTATTTTATACATGAAGGTTTGACGTGGAAGAGAGCTCATCGATGCTAGCGAATTTCTTATAAGAATTGTGTGAAATATATGCACAATTTTTTTTTTACATTGTGGTTCTTTAGTTGGCCTTTTCTCTCCTCTTTAAGTAAAACTCTCATAATTTTTTATTAATATATTGAGATAGGCTCTTAATTTTACTCGCATATAATAATAATAATACTTAGATGGTTAATTTTGACTAAAAATTGGACGACAGAAAAAATTGATATATTTGAGAATTTGATCTGCATGTATAGTAGAGCCGCCTCATTAAATTTTTCTATTGTTATTTTAAAAAAAAATTTTAAAAATTCTATTATTATTTGCACTTAAGAAAAATAGCGAATAATATATTTTGTCGATTAAAAAAAAAAAGATCAAGCATGAAGGAATATAAAGGCAATGAAACTAAAAGGTTAACTATATGGATTTTGTCTTTTGCAAATAATAGCTTTTTACTTATAAAAAAAAATTATAAATCAGATAAATAAATTCAGATAGTGTAGAACAAGTAGAACATTGGCATCTAATATTTGAAAAAATCAAATACATAAAAACTTTGAAAATGCTAATTATGACAGCCAAAATGGTAAACTCATTTTTTATGTATTGCAAGTCCTTTAATGACCAATCAACTAAAAATCATACCACACACACATACACACACATATATATATATGCCTAAAGTATTGATTTTTTAATGCAATAATACTAAATTAAATAAATATTAAATTCTATAAATGATATTAAATTTTGCACAATCTTAATGCATTGATTAAAAAAAGGTGCTATGTAGTCATATGTTTAGAAAATACATGTACTTTAAAAATATAATAGTTATTCAATTGCATATAAATTTTATATATATATTAATTTTTTATATTTTAAATGCATTCAAATTAGAATAAATATAATAACAAAGACGCAAGGAATTCCAAGTAAGCCGAATATAGGATTTAGAAATTTTCATGAAAAAAAATTTTTTTGAATATTTTTTTGATTTATTTATATTACAATATATATATATATATATATATATATATATATATATATATATATATATATATATATATATATATATATATATATATATATATAAAAAATATTTCGGCCGACCCAAAAAAACCGCCGGGAATTAGACAGGCCGTCCGCGGTTCGCTTAGGCCGGAATTTACCCCATCAAAGAGTCGAGCAGAGGACATCCCTCGGCTTAGTTGTGGCAACTGGCAAGACACAGCCGCTCGAAATCGAAGCTCCTCTTTGGTTTCATTTGCCTGTTCTCCTCCAATCGTCACCATTTACGTATCCGGATCCAGCGCCATCGTGTTCATCGGCAGCAATGGCAGATGTGGTGCAGTTCCGCCTCGAGCGGATGGCCAACGAGCTTGATGACCTAGAGCGACGCGGATTAATTGAACGGGACAATATCAGAGAGATCGTCAGGCAGCGGCGTGAGTTCGAGTACAGGCTCCAGCGGCCCTCGCCGCTGAAGCAGGACTTCTTGGCCTACATTGAGTATGAGAAGAAACTCGAAGCCTACCGGAAGCTACGAAAGAGAATGATCATCCGCCAAATAGAGGAGGAGGATGAACGGGAGAGAGGGAAGAAGAATAGAGGAAAGAAGTGGAAGAAGTCAATCTCGGACTTTGCAGGGATTCTCAGAATTCTCGATTTGTACAGGATGGCAGTGATGAGATATAAAGGTGACTTAGGACTCTGGTTTCAGTACTTGGAGTTCTGCAGGACGAACCGGCATGGTCGGATGAAAGAGGTATATTGCTCTACATTTCAACCTTCTTATATTATAAAAAAACTTCGGCGCAAATAAGTTCCTTTTTGATTAAATTGTAAGCTTGTTCTGTACGTTAGTTTTCCTGGTGATTAATGGAATGCATAATGGAATAAGCATGCACAAACCTTTAATAGTTCCTCAAGTAAATTCAATGAAAACTTTTATGATAACCCATGCATTATTTTGGATAGAATAATGCTTTGCTATTCCAAATTGTCTTACACGAAGTCAAACCAAATAATAATAAATTTCTTGTACTAATAGAGTTAAAAAAAAATTTAAAAAAAATCGAGACCTCATTTTTGAAATGTAGCCTTCTCTTGACATCCACTATATATATATATATATATATATATATATATACGAGGCTTGAATCAGGTTGTGTTTTGGGGAGGGTCGCTACATGCAGTTTCAGTTTTCTTAGTAGGAATTTCTTTATAAGTTTATGATCTTATGGTTAAATCTGACTAATATATCAATGCTTGATTTTTTTTAGCCCTTTTGGGATGGTTTGTTTATTTGCTTAAACTCTTGCTTGGTTATAGAAGTCTTTGAACCAAGCATAAAGCATGGGAAATACAATCATTTATTGATTATGACGCCATTTAAGTGAAATGGGAGTCAATCTCTAATAGTTCTTTCCACATTTTATTCTATTTTAAAGTACCACATCAATGGCGGTCATACTTGAATTATTTCTTTTTTGTCCCTTATAACTTTTTAATAATTTATTTTGATCAGACTAGTAAATATTAATGTAATGCCTTTTGCAGGCACTAGGCCAAGCCCTCAAACTTCATCCAAAAGTACCTGGCCTTTGGATATATGCGGCAGCTTGGGAGTTTGATAAGAACTTAAATGTTGTTGCAGCTCGCGCTCTGATGCAAAGTGGGTTGAGGGCTTGCCCAAACTCGGAGGATCTTTGGATTGAGTATCTAAGATTGGAGCTTACATATCTAAACAAATTGAGAGCTCGAAAAGAAGCTCTTGGAGAAGATATACAAACATTGGAGCGGGGTGGTATAGAAATTAGGCAGTGGAAAGAAGAGAATAAGGATCTCTTTATGTCCCTTGATACTGCAAACAATGATGACAAAAATGATGAGAAGGAATCTGTTTTGGAAGAAGCTCATGTAGAGAAAGAAAACATATTTTGGCAGTTAGGTTCTATGGTTCTTGAAACTATATACCATGAAGCAACAAAGGCTCTTCCATCAAGTATCAGCTTGCGAAAACGATTTTTGGAGGTATTGGGTTCTATTGATTTAGCTCACTCAAATGAACTCAGGATACAGATATTGAAAGATCTCAAAGGAGATTTTTCACATGATGAATTATACTGGGATATGATAGCTAAACTACATATTTCTGATATTAACGTGACTAATGATGAAGCTAAACATGATGTTCTCTCCAAGTTAAAACAAGCTTTTCAAGTGAGTGGTTATGCTCATTATTGTTATGTTTTGCATTTATTTAAAGCTTTGTGTGTCATGTTTATCATTGTTATCATTTGTATTTATTTTAATTTTTTCTGTTCCGCTTTCTCTTCTTTCTCTCCCTCATTCCATTTCTATGTCCCTCAAATTTGTCAAGTATATTATAGTTTAACCCTTAGTTTGCAACACATACATCAAAAATTTAGTACTAAAAATGGAATTTGTTTGAAATTAGATGTGTTATATAAAAAACATAGAGGGAGTTCAATGGGACATGATTTCACGAGCTTTAAGAAGAAAAATGTGTTTGCCTAGAGTTACGCTAGTGTGATTAAGAATTTTTTTTGTGGTGGGCGAAAATATTCAGTTTTTGGTTTTTGAATCATCTGGGTTTTTACTTAGTATCAAGAATAGTTGTTTTTTATATAATTTATAGTCTTAATTACTAATAATATTTGAAAGGAGATATGATAATGTATACAATCTGTTAATCATGCAAATACATTTGGAAACAAAAAATAGTTTGAAGGTTACTTGAAAAAAAAGACCAGGATATTTGAATTTGAATGGATTAGTAATAAAATAAGGACCAGATACATGCTTAATGAATGGTAGGCTTAAATACGGAAAGCTTTGATTAGTTCCCCTAGATGCTTGAGCATCTATGATGCATGAGCCTGGCGTAAAAATGAAACATTATTAGGTATGCAATATTGCCAATCTTGAAATTTGAAAACATAAATATATTAATTTGATTAAGCAGACATTGTAGAGAAGAGATATGCAAATGCATTTGGAAAGACAAAAAGTAGTCCAAAGGTTATAGTCTTAATTACTATTTTCTAATAATAGTTGAGAAGAGAAATGATAATATATTCAGTATGTAAATCATGCAAATGCATTTGTAAAGTCAAAAGTAGTCCAGTTCTTATTTGAATCCTTTGGACTACTTTTGTAAATCATGCAAGTAAAAGTTAACATGCAGGGAAGGCAAAAAATCATTATAACCACAGAACAATCTCAAGCTTGGTAGATTTTAAACAGTAAGTTAAGAAGTTAGTCTTTATAGGAAAATACATTGGGATCAATGAAGTGCTGCAAACCCATTGGTTCTTTGGTGGGGTGTGGGACTCCAATTCTTATTTGAATCCCGCAGCAATTTTCTTTTTCAAGGTTTAGAAATAGATGTCATGATTAGCATCTGCATTTAATTAACCAGAAGTTATTTAATCTTCATACCCTGTAATAAGAACTGGCTGTATAGGTCTATAGGGAGGAAGAAGCAAGGAGATCCATAGAGAGATATTCTTTTTCAAGGTTTAGAAATAGATGTCATGATTAGCATCTGCATTTAATTAACCAGAAGTTATTTAATCTTCATACCCTGTAATAAGAACTGGCTGTATAGGTCTATAGGGAGGAAGAAGCAAGGAGATCCATAGAGAGATATGATGAGAATTTGTCAAAATAAAGAAAAAGATGGCAAATAGGGGCTGATTGGCAATTGCGTCCAGGTGTCCTATGGCGTTGGAACATTTTTAGTAGAGCATAAAATAAGATGTGCCAAATTTTGTGTTCGCATGGTGTCATGAAGTATCTCAATGTGCTAGTGGTTAATCTTTGTATGACACCATAAGTTTCTAATTTTGTTTGTGATTTAGGAACCCATTATAGTCGAGTAGTTTGGAGATGAAATGATTTTCATCACCTATGGTGTTTGACTAAAAATGGAATCTTGTCTAATTTTGTTTTTCTTTCTATGAGAAGCATTATTCAAGTTAGGATGGTTGATTAATGATGATCAGATATGAAATTCTACTTCAGTCTTCAGCATGATAGAATTGAATACTTTCAAAGCACAAGTGCTATAAACTAATTGAAGTTTATGTTATGTAAACGAGCGTTTGGTATATAATATACTTAAATGAAGGAGTGGATTGTGAAACGGGGAAAGTGATACGTTATTTGGTTTTTATATTGAATGTTGTTATTTGTATCTGCTTTGTTTTTTGTCAAAGATGCTGTTTTTGGGAAGCTTAGGTGCAATGGTGCACTACCTGTATAATAGCCATTTTACTGTTGCTATCATCCTTCTTTACAGATTGATGATCACTCCGCACTGTTAGTTTTGAACCTGTATTATTGTTGTTTGTGGTTGGTTAATGGACCAATACTACTGCTCTTGGAAGCTGAGGTGTACTATCTGTCACAGAATGCTCATATAACAATTAGTTGAATGTTATCCAATTTACAGGTTTACGAGGAGGCTTTGAATGTTTTACCATCTGTCAAGATGTTTTCTCTCTTTGTTAAGTTCTGGTCTGATGTGACATGTCCTGAGAGTATGATGCATAAAGTTGGGCTTGAGCTTTCAGAGTTCAGTTTGTTTCTGGAGAGTGCATATGAAAAAGCTGAATCAGCTGGTTGTCTTATTGAAGATCTTGCTTGCCAGTACATTTCATTCTACTTGCAAGCTGGAAAAATGGAGAAAGCAAGAAAAGTGGCTGAAAAGCTCTGTAGTGGTAAACTTTCAGAAGCTGCTGCTGTATGGCTGTTGAGGATTTCTATAGAGATAAACTGTCTTGCTAATAAGTCTTCTTCCATGAGTAAGGATGATCTTGACTACATCTTTCGACTCCTTGAAAGTGTGCTGAATAGGTTATCTCTTTCCAGAGCTGAGGGCTTGTGGTTCATGGTATATTGCATAAGCTCCTTTTCCTATGTTTTTCTACTGTTCCTTCTTTTCCTGTTTTTCCAAGTAGTTATGATAAGCCTTTGATTGATATTGTTATATATGTACAACAGTTTTCTTAGTAATTCTTGCCAGTTTCATGCGTTCAGTTTCTAATGTTTTCTTGTCTTTGGTGCATCCATTCATGTTAAGGGCTACCACTAAGCTTTTTATATATGTTATGCGTAGCAGTTATTTAAGATACAATATTAAAAAAAACAAAAAAAACTGGTGTATTTTGAGCATGCATCAAGAGGATAGAAAATTCATTGGTAAGGTAGGCAGTTATAATGAATATGAAACGATTAATGAGGAAACTGAAAAGACCATGGTTTACCTGTGTAGAAAGCTAGGTTCTGAGAGTGAGAACCTCATGTTGCACTTAATTGCAATCAATGGGTATGATGATTCACAAAGCTGACCACAAATGCTTTAAATACTTGTAATGATGATGTTGATATCATGTATATGTTTTTACAACATTCTATTAGCATTTAAGTTCAAAAGTATACTTTTCATTCAATCCACGTACTTTTGGATCTAGTATCATAAGTTTCCTGTTGATTTAACTGCAGATCAGGCAGGAAATATTACTGACCCGACAACATGTATATACCCCCATGCTCTCAACATTCCAATAAAAAAAGGGTTCTGTTCCCTTGTACAATATAATTCAGAAGTATCAAACATGTCCTGATTATCAAGAACAACCCGTCTGAAATTGTAGTGAAAATTACACTTATCATATAATCAAAACCATCATAAAAAATGTTCAATGCAAATAACGTATGATCCAGATATTTTAATATATGTGGAAATCTTATATGCCACTAGGTTTATGACTTCGAAGAACATGAATACTCCTATTCTTGTATTGAAGGTTGTAACATGTATATCTGATGAGAAAAAAGTGGTTATTCCTGGCCTAAGGCAACCTAAATTTATCGTTATTTATCTATTACCATCGCCCAATACTTTCACAATGATTACCACAATGATTACCGGTGCATTCACTTGATTAAAAACTCCATCCAATATCTAAATAAAAACTCCAGGTTAGTAATGATTGTCTTCCACTACATACACATATATTTATGCATATGAACCGAGAGCTTTTATTTGGATCTTTACTATATTTTGAATTTGCCGTGTTAGCTGTAGTCATTATAAATGTATTAAGTAGTGAAATTATTATACCTAATCATTCATTTGAAAGATTTCTGTAGGGTTCCTGATCCTTAAGGATATCAAACATTGTTTTTGAAAAAATTAATTTCAAGGCTTCCTTTTTTGTTGTTTTAACGGAGTCTCTTTGGAGGCCAATCAAAGCTATGAACGTAAAGTTACACAAGCTTGAAGCTTATGCTTCCTACTTTACTTGAGAACTTTATTGCTTATGCTTTGTTATGTGTAAATCATAATCAATCTTTCATATTCATATTTCAAGTTAGATGCTTCACTTACTGTTGAATTAAAATCTCATCTTTGATTTATAGTTCTTTTCTGAGTTATGATTTTATTTATCAAAACAATTTCTTACTTTTGTACTCACAAATTTTATTTACTTGTCAATATATTTTTTTGTTAAGTTACACATGTTTTCAATTGTGTCAAACATTCCAAGCTTGTCTATTGATTTTAATAAACTAAATTAGATATAGTTCCTGAACAGAAAGAAAAAGATTTTTCAAATCCAACAATTTATGTAGCTATTCTTATATGTTCTTTATTTCTTATTCCATGTATGTAATGCAATCACATTTTTATCTCCATATATATGTATAAGGTTTGTTTTTATTTTATTTGCCATATACTTTTGGATCTTTAAGTCTCATTTAGTGTTTTATCTTTGCCTTCTCTGCTCACAAGCTAATTCTTCTCAAATTATTTGAATGATAAAATAAGTAACCATGTATAAGTCATGAATTTTACACTTGAAGCTTTTTGCTTTGCAAACTAAGGGGTCTTTCTTTCTGTGTACTCACTTTTCTACTAAGAATTCGCACATTAAAATATCTTGCATTTGGTTCTTATTCTAGCATTTTACTAGTTTCTTTTTGGCACTAGTTTGATCATTCTCAAATGTTGAAACGAATAGACACTGTCCATAGGGAGAAAGTTAACAACGTGAATTCCATGTTAAAGTGGACCTTTGGTTGCTTAAAAGCCAAGCCATTTTTTAAAGTCATTTTGCTGAAATTTTGAGATTTTTTGTTGTTGTTGCTCCATCAGAAGATTGGAAATTACAACATGTAGTCGGACACTTCTCTAATTTTAACAAAATATTAGATACCTAATTATAGAATATGTAGCCCCAGTCACTTCTCTCCTCAATTGTATTTTTATTTTGCCTCGGTTAGAATGGTTATTTGACTCTATGATGGTGTTGTTTTCCATTTGAATGCACATGAGCATGTATGTGAACCTTTTGTCATATTTGTGAGATCACATGAGGAAGAAAGATATTTGAAATGTCTCATTAATAGATTACTAATTTTAATTCATGGTATTGTTTTTTATTGTTGATGAGTCCATACTGCAATTTTATCTAAATTAATCATCTTTTGGTAATCAATGAAAATTGATGTTTTGCAAATTTAGTTGACCTGACATGAAGGTTAATTTTATTCGTGCTTAAATAAAAAGAGCTTCTTGTCAGCTTCTCATTCCGTCTTGTGGTGCAGGCCTTGAAGGTTTTTTCATGTCACAAAGCTTATTTTAAAAGATTGGTGAAGATTTTAGAGGGAGCATTAGCCAGATGTAGCGGTAATTGTGAATTTTTGAGAGATGTAACTGTCAGAGTGAAGAGACTACAAACGGTAAGTTTTCAGTTGTTTTATTTGATTATTTGTATGATTTTTCTCTACCATTCGTCTAGAACCTTTAGCATTCTAGCATTTGGCCTTAAAAATACATTCTAGCATGTTTTGTACACACTGAACTAGCTTAGCATGTTTTGTTACTTCTACAATATGATTAATTCCTGCAGCGCATGTGGAAATTAGATGTTTAACTTTGATGCATTTAATGGTGTAGTTCTAATAATCTCTTAATTTTAATCCACATAAGAATTACCCAATTATAAGATTTTCAATGAGCTACCCCAATAATTCTGTTCAAAGTAGTTTTAAAGTTGTGCATATTCCATTGTTTATTAGCATGTTAATAAATGCCATTTAATGCTCTTTTGGTACTCAATACCATAGCATAACTATGAGAGGAATTAAATTAGAAAATGAAGTGATAATCTCTTGTATGTCTCTGAAATTGAATGATGAACCCATCATTGTAGGTCGGGATTTAGAAGGCATGATAGTGGAGTTATCTGGATGAGAGAGCTTCGAAAGAGGGATTTAGGTTTAATATGATTTTTGATATGAAGCAGTGGTTGGTTTATGTCAAACGAGAGCTCCGCTACAACAATAAGCTCTTTGAGATGTATGCCATCCGCTGCAACTCCGTTAACATCTATCGCAAATGGTGGTTTGCAATAAATATTATGTCACAAATAATCTTTTATAAGAATCATGCTGCAATTTTTTTGAGATGACGAAATTGTTGTCGCAACCTTTTATTGGAGAAATTGTTGCAATATCATCATAGTATGCTGCTACCAATTTGCAATGAACAACCATCATATCATTAGCTAATCTTTTATAAGAATCATGCTGCAATTTTTTTGAGATGGAAGAAATTGATGTCGCAAACTTTTATTGGAGAAATTGTTACCATATCATCATAGCATACTCGCGACCAATTTGCAATGAACAACAACCGGTGACATCATTAATTGGCAAATCTATGTACTTATGATTATTTTATTCCGAACTATTTCATAAACATGTAAGTTTGTCACACTACCATCATCAATCGCAATTTTTTGCATGGAATAACAATTATGTTACAAAACTGTCACCAATTCATTAAAAAAATGCAATATAGTAGTTGCATCTTAACATTTTATACTCCTGCATTCAAAACACATCCCCACACATCATTGATAGCTTATATCATAAATGTAGTATGACAAATTTAAAAATATCAATAATATCACAAATGCATAATTTAATAAACCTACATATATATTAATAAAAATGAAAGTGAATATGTTAAAACTTATAGTGCTCGGAATAGATATTGAAGAATATAAATTAAATTATTTAATATCAACAGGATTCCCGTATTCATCATGGGGTTTATTTACCATCATTCCTAGTGATTGGGCCCTGCCCATGTAGCTTATCACATACTTGCTAAACTATTTGTGTCAAAAAAACAATCAGTGAAGCTATCAAGAGCACCCTTAAATATATTCTTTATCATGTGCTTTACTTGCCTCATCTAATGTTATGATTCATGCATGATTGAGTCACCTATGCACACTCCATGATTAGTCATGTTAAGCACATGGCGAGCATTATTCTACTTTAATGTACCACATTTAGTCATCCATAAAATATTTGTTCGATTCGATTTATGGAATATCTGTGGAGGTCAATACTGATAACTGTGCCATGCAATGCCACCAGGCTTTTAAATTAAACAGATGATTGGAGATGATGATCTCCATTGAAAGGGCCATGTGAAAGATGGTAGTGTGGCTCTAATACTGACATAGAATTTTGCTAAATTATGGATGAACATACCTCTTAACGGTAAAAAAAAGGATAGACAACCACCTTCATTATGTGACATTTGTAGTAATGCAAATTTCCTCTTCATGTCAGGAGCCTGAAATGATCATAGTCAGTAAATTTATCTCCTGCACTAGCAGTGATTGGAGAGTAGAGATGGGATAGTGAGGACTACATTTTTCTCATCACATGCTTTCCCATTATCATTCAAGCTCCTCAATTCCTCATACTGCCTCCAACAGTTTGTTGTTTCATCTTTATACTGTTTTCTCCTGTTATTGGGGCCATTGGTTGGACATATGGGCCATTTTCCAGCTCGTTGATCAGACATGTGTTGCATAAAACATCCGCTTGACTCACCTAAAAACTCAACACAAAGTCGACCATTACATATATATTAGCCGACTCTGAGTCGACTCTGTGTTGTGTTTCCAAGTGAGTCCAACAGATGTTTCAAGCAAACCGTATATACATATATATATATATATATATATATATATATATATATATATATATATATATATCAAGACTCTTACTAATCAGATTAATTGACCCCCACAACTTTGATCAATATCTTAGCTTAGTTGAATGATAATTGTAAATATTTTTGTCCTTTCGCAGTCCACTATACTTGATATGGTTACATTCATCTATTTATGTAGTTCACTTGCTAATTGAATGCATGAAGCAAATCGTATTCTTTAACTTTTTGCCTAACCACATTTTCTCACACCATCAATGCATTGTGATCTTTAATTGAAACACCTTATATTGAATGCATGTTCACTGTATGATGCTTATGTCTTATCCAAACATGCAGATTTCTTGCCTTGCCACATCCAGGCTTGGCTTTTTTTAAGCACTGCATAGAACTTGAGAAAAACCTAGCTTCTCTTGGAGATGATACTGCTCTACAAAATGCTCGGTGGCTATATGAATCAGCTCTGCAAGTCCATCGCCGAGATAGGCACCTCTGGAAAGATTATTATGCAATGGAAATGAAGGCTAGCTTACCATCTTTGCTTCATTTTACTGCTTCATAAGTACCCGTTACATATATCCCTTTGCCGAATTTATCTTGATTCTTCTCTTAATTTGATTGTAGATGGGAACATCCGCAACAGCAAATGCTGTGCATTGGCGTGCCCGAAAGGAATTGAAGGACACAACTGGGTTTTGTCCGCCAAGCTAATTTTGATGTTAATTTCTCTTCTTGTTGCACACAAAATTTGTTTTTTTTAACAACTTAGTCGTAATTTATGTTTTATTATTCTGTTTGTTTAGTTGTAGGGATTTGGAATTACTGTTCCTGTGGAGAAATTTTGACCGTGATAGTCTAGCAGATTTTTATTAGATTTAGATGATTTACTACGGTTTCTTGTAAGACTCTTTCTTCTGTTTTGGATGCATATTCTACATGAAAGCCTGTAATCTATAGTTGTATAAATAGTTCAGCTTTGAATGTGTTGTATTTGACGTGGCTTTCTGAAGCGGGAGATAACGGCGTATCTTTAAGAGAGGTTGGATCGTCAGAACTTGGCGCATACTGGAAAGGGTGTTATTGGGCACACACCAACGTAGTAATGGCGTTATGCATTAACAATTAACTGCCAAATCCTTGCAGGTCAACACACATATCAATCGTGCTAGTTTGTCTTTGATTTTGGTTGGCGATTGCTTGATGGTTAAAGATTAATTGTTATATATATTTTCCTTAGTTCATGAAAAAGCAACATATACATCTAAGAGGCAGTTTAGGATCATTTTTATTTTTATTTTTATTTTTATTTTATTTTGTTAATAATTTAATTTAAAATAAAATATATTTAGTGATAATAATTATTTTAAAAATATTCAAAATATTTAAATGTTAAATAAAATTAATCCTAATTAGGCTCTAAAT
This sequence comes from Cymbidium sinense, assembly GCA_021442155.1. Classification (NCBI taxonomy): domain Eukaryota; kingdom Viridiplantae; phylum Streptophyta; class Magnoliopsida; order Asparagales; family Orchidaceae; genus Cymbidium; species Cymbidium sinense. The sequence goes on from CM038222.1 coordinate 135,351,769, forward strand.
AAATGGCTTAGGTTTTATTTAGGATAGTTGCAATTGCTTGAAAGAGAAAATATTACGTCCGGAGTTTTACGTGCGGGCTCTAATCCATGGCCGACGTGTGTCCTTATTTTTTTTTTTTTTAGCAAACGATGCGATCGGCAAAGATACATTTCCCAGCGCGACCGGCGTAAGCGTCGATGGCGTATTCACGATCTCATTTACACTTCCGCCCGGGCTGCCGTTCAGCGAGAAACGAGCATTATCGATGTTCGACATTCCTCGTCACGGAAACGGTTTAGCTTTCTTTCGACGAAGGATTTTTTCTCGCTGCTCGCTCTCGATCGGACGTTTGGCCGCCGGCGGTGATATAACAAATCAAAATTGAGTATGTAGGTACTACATGAAATTATGCATCGAACTTGAATGAATTTAGGGTTTACTCTGTTCTTCATTGTCAGGTGAGATTGGTTTTTTATATGTTATTTTGTATCAGACTCTGCATCTCGGGAATAATATTTAAAACTTTTAGGTTCTTGCTTTGTTTGAGATTATGTTCATTATATTATTTGTAAGCAATTTGATGGCGGTTTGGATGATTTGGGTGGTATTTTGCGTACTTTATGTATCTTTGAATTCTGGTCATTTTATTTTTTTTTTGTTTATTTTGTCAACATCTTATGATTATGTTTAGGGCATTCCAATGGAAGCATTTGGAGACAGTTTGGATAGTTTTTGGGTGATATTTTATATCATCTTGTCTCTTTGGAGGTCTGAGATCATTTTTTCCGGTTTATTTTCTTTATGATTGTGTTTAGGCATTCCAATAAGCATTTGGAGGCGGTTTGGATAATTTTGGGTGATATTTTGCATCGTACTGCACCTTTTGGAGAATCTGAGATCATTTTGACCTTTTTTCAGGTTTATTTTGCCTACTTATATGATTGTATTTAGGCATTCCAATGGAAGCATTTGGAGGCGGTTTGGATGATTCGGGTGGTATTTTGCATCGTACTCAGTGTACCTCTTTGGAGATCTGATCATTTTGACCTTTCTCGGTTTATTTTGCCAACTTCTGATTATGTTTAGGGCATTCCAATGAAAGCATTTGGAGCGGTTTGGATGGTTTTGGGTGGTATTTTGTATATGTACTCTGTACCTTTTGGAGGTACATATCATTTTGACCTTTTTAGGTTTATTTTGCCAACTTCTTATGATTATGTTTAGGGCATTCCAATGGAAGCATTTAGAGGCAGTTTGGATGATTTCTGGGTGATATTTTGCATCTGCACTATGTGTACCTCTTTGGAGGGTACAAATCATTTTTGACTCTTTTTTTCCAGTTTATTTTGCCAACATCTTATGATTATGTTTAGGGCATTCCAATGGAAGCATTTGGAGGTAGTTTGGATAGTTTCTGGTGGTATTTTGCATCTGTACTCTGTATACCTCTTTGGAGGGTATAGATCATTTTTTACCTTTTTTTTATAGTTTATTTTGCCTACTTCTTATGACTGTGTTTAGGGCATTCCAATAGAAGTATTTGGAGATTATTTGGATGATCTCTGGGGGGTATTTTGCATCTGTACTCTGTGTATCTCTTTGGAGGGTACAAATCATTTTTTACTTTTATTTTATTTTATTTTACCTGCTTCTTATGATTATGTTTAGGGCATTCCAATGGAAGCATTTGGAGGCAGTTTGGTTGATTTCTGGGTGGTATTTTTCATCGTACTCGTGTACCTCTTTGGAGGTGAATCACCTTTTTTCCGGTTTATTTTGCTAACTTCTTATGATTATATTTAGGCGCATTCCAATGGAAGCATTTGGAGGCGGTTGGATGGTTTCGCTATTTTTAATCAGACTCGTGTACCTCTTTGGATGTAGATCATTTTTGACCTTTTTTTTCCAGTTTATTTTGCCAACTTCTTATGATTATGTTTATGGCATTCCAAAGGAAACATTTGGAGGCAGTTTGGATGGTTTCTGGGTGATATTTTGCATTTGTACTCTGTATACCTCTTTGGAGGGTACAGATCATTTTTGACCTTTTTTTTCAATTTATTTTGCCTATTTATTGAGATTATGTTTAGGGCAATCCAATGGAAGTATTTGGAGATTGTTTGGATGGTCTCTGGGGGGTATTTTGTATTTGTACTCTGTGTAACTCTTTAGAGGGTACAGATCATTTTTGACCTTTTTTTTCAGTTTATTTTGCCTACTTCTTATGATTATGTTTAGGGCATTATAATGGAAGCATTTGGAGGTAGTTTGGATGATTTCTGGGTGGTATTTTGTATCTGTACTCTGTGTACCTCTTTGGAGGGTACAGGTCATTTTTGATCTTTTTTTCAGTTTATTTTGCCTGTTTATTGAGATTATGTTTAGGACATTCTAATGGAAGTATTTGTAGGCAGTTTGGATGATTTTTGGGTGGTATTTTGCATCATACTGTACCTCTTTGGAGGTGAGATCATTTCGACATTTTTCCAGTTTATTTTGCCAACTTCTTATGATTATGTTTAGGGCATTCCAATGAAAGCATTTGGAGATTGTTTGGATGGTCTCTGGGGGGTATTTTACATCTGTACTCTGTGTACCTCTTTGGAGGGTACAGATCATTTTTGACCTTTTTTTCAATTTATTTTGCCTACTTCTTATGATTATGTTTAGGGCATTCTAATGGAAGCATTTGGAGGCAGTTTGGATGGTTTTTGGGTGATATTTTGCATCTGTACTCTATGTACCTCTTTGGAGGGTACAAATCATTTTTGACCTTTTTTTTCAATTTATTTTGCCTACTTCTTATGATTGTGTTTAGAGAATTCCAATAGAAGTATTTGGAGGCAGTTTGGATGGTTTTTGGGTGGTATTTTACATCATTATACCTCTTTGGAGGTGAGATCATTACTCTTGACTTTTCTTTTGAAGTTTATCATGTCCGGGAAAAGGATAACTTGAGATGCGACTACCATTGTAAACGTGTTCGATAATATTAGCTTTCTTGATGAAGCGACATTTTAAAGAGGCTTCATCTCTATCAATTCATTAGACTCACAATTAAGCAAGACTTCGTTGCCATTACATCGATCATGTCTTTGGGACATAGAAAAGCAAGCTTTCTTGTTGGGTGGCGGCATTCCTTTCACCCCGATGAAGTTGCATTGATGATAGGGATGTCAAACGAGAGGAAGGTCTTATGGAAATCCCGTCATTGATTCATTCTATAAGAATCAACTTGAGAATTCAAATGGCTCGTTGCACGTAGCCGTTTGTCGATATATCGTTTTTTACAAATCTATTTTTTTATATCACAATTACAATGGCATCGAATTGATTACTGGGACATAGATAGATTTCTTGAATACAAGGCGAGCCATTTGGGACTTTCTAATTTCCCAATTTGATGTTATTGCAGATTCGAAAGAGAGGCGGTAGGTTACATGAGTGGCTTTGTCACTCTTGATGGTATGTTTTATATCTCCGGGGTGTAATTTAATGTGTTGAAGTTTCTTGTTTAAAATATTCATTGTAGATATATGGTGAGCATCATAAGCATCATCGAATCAATCGTATGCGATGGGTAAAAATAGAGTTTCCAAAAAATGACTTCACTGGTTTGGGAGGACACCAGGTGACATATAATAATATCACTTAGTTCATATAAGAATGTATTTATTTATGTTGTATATTTTCACATTTTTTTATCGGTTTACCACAGGTATGCCTTTCATTCGAGGACATATTAGAAGAGGAGAACTGGCTCCTTGATTGTGTCCCACACACATGTGAAGCGATAGCGGTCCCATTTTAAGTCCAATTAAACCCCATTGACTCTCCTTATGTCTCTCCTCGATATTCTCCCTCATCCAATGTTTAGCACGCCCTCCTACCCGACTTTGCGGTGGAGAGGATACTTGCAGGTTTCAAGGACTTGAAAAAGACAATATCGTCTTTTCATGCAACAATGACGGAGAGGATGGATTGACTTGATTTGCGGGTTGCTGCTATCGAGGAAGTTCTTGCCAGGCAGTGGGGTCCTACCACCCCAAATGTAGGGGAGGTTCTTGTGGGGGTCACCACAGGGGAAACTTTTCAGGAGGCTACCACAGGAGCTTCCATTGTGGAGTTAGATACTTCAAAAGGGGAAGCCCATGTGGAATTGACCGTAGGAGAAGTTCTTGTGGAGGCCACCACTACACATGACGATGCTCAAACCTAATAATGGCGTGGTGTTAAAAGCAGATAAGAAAGTGGAAAGGCATTGTTACTTCACACACACTTACAGGAAGTCTCGAGCAAGAATAAGTGATGTGGTAGCCTCCACTCAAGATGAGAAGCTGACAGCAGAGGTATTAAGTTATTTTCTTTTAAATTTGAGATAATAGAAATATATTTCACTAAATTTTTTTATAGGTTCGCAAAGATGAGCCAATAAAGGTTGATGACCCACAGACTGCTATCATTGTGGTGGAGGAGCATCAGTCAGAGGTATGAATCATCTCAGTAGATCGATCTTTTATTCATAGTGAATCTAGCTCTTCATCACTAACTTTCGTCATCAGTAATTTCGTTGCAAGCATCAGAGGCACTTCATGTTGTTGAGTTCTCATCGCTGCCGTGCTCGATCTTATTAACACGTCATGCTCCCGGTTCGAGGACAAGTAAGTCAATCCTCAATCAGTTCCTTCATACATAAAATAACCTATTCATTTAATTGAGATCACTTTAAAATATTTATCACTTGCAAGGGTGATACAGTATTCACCGCTGGAAATATCAATATTGCACGAGGGTAGATCGATGAGTTGCTGACAGATCAATATCTCTCAGATGCACACATTGATGCCGCCTTCTTGGTAGAAATACTCTGTCCGGTATGTCCCTATTTGTATATTTCATGCTTGCATTGGGTATGTTACTCCACAAGAATGTTGGGTATTACGATTCAGTTCTTGTTTGTTTAGATAAAAGCTATAATGTATAATCGTTCTCTTCTTTTCTGCGGGTTATGCAGTGCGACCTAAAATGGAAAGCAAAATGTTCATCCATGTCACTATGACGGTGTCAAGGCGATTCTCTTATAGATAATCGACCTTTGGACACTCACAGTTAGCATATTAAGTCGAGCAGTATTTTTATTACCCAAACCAACCCATAAGAGCATTCTTCCTGAGATTGTAAGAAAAGTTTTTAAATTTGGTTCTTCTTAACTATTTTTTTTTCCTGGGCCAACTTATTGAGATTTTGTTCAGGCCATTCAGATCAAATTACTTGTTGAAGATGCTGGCCAGTCTTTTGCAAGCGATCCCAAAAAATGGCCAATCGAAATGGTGAGTGGGATACCAGTCCAAGAAAATAGTGTCGACTGCGGAATGTTTGTCTGCAAATACATGGAAGCGAATCGAAACCTCCGATGGTGGGTAGACCACCGATTGGCCAAAGAAAATGAATATATTTAGGGCTGAGTTCGCTTACGCTACATTTTATTTGGGACTTAAAAATCCAAAGTGAGAACAATATTATTTAGTTTGATATAGGATTTTGTATAATGCATCGGTTTGGTGGCTTCGAAGACTTAGCTGTTTTTGTTGAAGTGCATGGATCGTTTATGGATCTGGGATGATATTTTACTGTGCTTTTTGTAACTTCTTTTCTCTCATTTCATATAGTTTGATTTCACTGTTATTTTACTCTGGGATGATATTTTACTCCAGCAATCATATTTTTTATCTTATGGATTTGGTTTTTGGGGGCTATACTCTTGAAAGAAATCTGCATTTAAAATCATTTTTTATGGTATGATCATTTTGTTATGAGCAGAATGCATAAAATTAATGCAGTCGAATGCATAAAATAAATGTTATCCAGCAGAATGCATAAAATTAATGCATAAAATTAAATTAGGGATTACTGGCCATTAGGGATTATATTTTTTTTAAAAGTTTTATAGTAAAATTATTGTGGTTAGTGTAAGTAAATTTTGATTGTAAAATCATGATATTCTAACAGTTTTAATTTTAACTGATATGTATTAAAATACGATTATGATTGTTGTTAGCCATTTTTTTATTATGAAAATAAAGCAGTTTAAAAAATTAGCTTATATGTACTCTTAGTATGCTCATGGTCGAGTGAAATAAAGTTGAATATTAACTTGAATCTTATCAGACTGACTTGTCTATTTATTTAGATGAAACAAAAACAAAATAAGTTAATTTATTATTTTTTTTGTCGCATTGCAATATGAAAATTTTAATTCTGTTATAACTGTAATGAAACTTGTCCGAAATAGATAACTTTTAACATTTAATTATATAATAATTATTTTCAACTACTAAATATTATAAATACAATAGATTAAGAGGCTTTTTAAATTTGTCACCACATAAATTAAAGGTCAAAATGATCTCTCCAAAGAGGAATGCAGAGTCTGAAACCACCCAAAACCATCCAAACCCAAATGCTTCCATTGGAATGCCCTAGACATAATCTCAATAAAAGCAAAATAAACGGAAAAAAGGTCAAAGTGATGTACCCTCCAAAGAGGGTACCTGACTGGATGCAAAATACCACCAACCATCCAAAAGCTCCAAATGCTTCTATTATTAATGTAAACATAATCATAAAATAAAAAATAAAAAAAAAGGTCAAAATAATTTGTACCCTCCAAAGAGGTACCAATCTGAATGTAAAATACCCCAGACAATCTCCAAATGCTTCCATTGGAATGCCTAAATATAATATAAATAAATAAGCGGAACTATCCGTGATTCTCCAAAGAGGTACAGTCTGATGCAAAATACCACCCGAAATCATCCAAACCTCCAAATGCTTCCATTGGAATGCCAAATATAATCATAAGAAGTTGGAAAAATAAATAAAATAAATGTCAAAAATGATCTCAAAGAACATGTACTGAAATACCACCATCCCAAATACTTCCATTGGAATGCCCTAAACATAATCATAAGAAGTTGGCAAAATAAACTGAAAAAAAAGGTCAAAAATGATTTGTACCCTCCAAAGAGGTACACAAAGTATAGATGCAAAATACCCCCTAGAGACCATCCAAACAATCTCCAAATGCTTCTATTGGAATGTCCTAAACACAATCATAAGAAGGCAAAATAAAGGTCAAAATGATCTCTCCAAAGAGGTACACATAGTATCATGCAAATACTATCCGAAACCATCCAAAATGCTTTCATTGGAATGCCCTAAACACAATCATAAGAAGTAGGAGAATAAACTGGAAAAAAAGGTCAAAATGATTGATCCCTCAAGAGGTACACTGATGCAAAAAAAGCTCACAAAAATCATCCAAACTGCCTCCAAATGCTTCCATTATAATGCCCTAAACATAATCATAAGAAGTAGGTAAAATAAATTAGAAAAAAAGGTCAAAAATAATCTGTACCCTCTAAAGAGATACACAGAGTACAGATGGAAAAAACACCCAGAAATCATCCAAATAGCTTTCAAATTGCCTGAACTAGAATGTAATGAACATTATTTCTAAAATCAGGCAAAATAAATTGAAAAAAAGGCAATAAACGATCTGTTATTTATTGTACATATTTATTGCTACAGTCCAATGATTACAAGATTCTCAATAGGGGATTAACTCAATCACTATTACTTAAAGAGCTACAAACAGACCAGTGATAAAATCCCCTAGCTAAATACAGTCTAAATATCTTGGTGTGTCTATTAAGTTAAAGAGAGTCATCTTTGAGACTCTAAAGCATTGGAGAAAAGATTGTACAATCGAAGAACACAAAACTAGATAATGTCATGCATCAAAATATTTTCCTGAAATAATATCCATCATCAGCTTAGTGTACCCTTCAGCCGACTAATTGATTGTGGAGCTCAAGTTAAATTCCTACATGTAGAACATCGTATTAGTTGATGATTTCTTACAACATCGATGTGATATTATGCGCCTCGAAAAAAAATACTCTGGCATAACAGAGAAAGGTGATGCAACTTGTGACGAAACACGTTTAGCAACACTATCAAACTGTACTTTAGTTTCTGCAACAAAAAAGAAGAAGGGTTTGAAGATTAACAACAATATTTAAAATACTAAAAAATAATACGCAAATATAAAATTACTCTTGGTTTTCTTGGATCTCTCCCAATATCCCTTAAGCCTTGAGTTGGAAACACCCTTTGGACGTTGCTTAACTGGATCTTGTAAGATGTCTTTTCCCTTATCTGTTGTGGTTGACTTCTTCTTCTTAACTGCTTTATTAGCTGGAGGAGAATTCCCACTTATTATTAGAGTCAACATCATTATATAATTTTTTTATGGATCCAAGCATATAGTCCTCAGCTCTCTTATTGCTTGTGCCTGCTTCTTATTTGATATGCATATCGACTTATGTGGTTCCGAAAAATAATGCTAGAAGCATTTCCATCTATGCTTGACACATCTCTTAATTTTCTGTATACACTATCAATATAAATATCCCTCTTTGCTCTGGTAGACCATTACATGAGAAGATACTTGTCCGGAATGCGCACAACATATTCCTGACTAAGAACTCTGATACAGTGGGCACAAAGTAATCCTATCATTTCAAATTTTTTGCAAGTACAAGTTACTTCTAGGGTAGTCTATCGAAATGCCCATGTTTTGGATGCATTTTATATCCTAAGTTTCTCACCAAATACTCCATGGTCGTCCGACTTAGTTCGATAGACCTCCTCCATGCAAAATTTCTCTTCAAACATAGTGTAAACCTTTCTTGTATAAAATATAGCGACTTGTTTTAGAATTGGGTGTCTTAACAAGAACAATCGATGATTACACTTGAAGTCTTCGTCATGTTCATTCCGATGCCATGTCTCCATAACCTTTTCCAACCCCAAGAAATAATCGTGTAACTTATTGGTTTATATATTCCATGACATATATTGTTGTGGACTCACGTTCGTTGACAAGATGCCCATGTAGAATGAGTCCTTTGAATCATGACCACTTGGATCTAATCTTATAAAGCTTAGGCGACAAGCATGATCATGCAAATTGCCTTCTTCTAGCATGGCGACCAAGCCTCTTTAACTTCTTCCTCCAGTCACACTCATGCATTTATAAAATAGCCCTTACTTATCTTATTCTTGTTAAAGCAATGAACCTTGAAAGGAGCTTTCTTTGAAATATGCCATTGGCACAACCTATGATGAGTATCGCAATACAATTTCGATAGCTCTGTAGCGATCTTGATCAGTGAATATTGTTATAGGATGTCTGTCATTCATCAACCAAAGAAATATTTGGAATAGCCATGAGAATGACTCAATTGTCTCTTCTGATAAAAAGGCTATTCCAAATAATACATTTTTCTAATGATGATTCACTCCAACAAGAGGGGCACAAACGAGATTATATTTATTGAGTCGATAGCTTGTATCAAAAATTATCACATCCCTAAAATAATCATATTCTATTATAGACATGCCATTGCTAAAAAAACTTTAAGCAATCGACTCATCAACTTGCATCCCATGCAAACATCCCATCCATTTGCTTGCCTTTCCTTAAACAATCAGTATTAATGCATTCTCACCATTCGTAATCCTAGATCTTTTCTCTTTAATAAAATTGAAAGCATCTCTTTTTGTGAACCCGATATTCTCTACGCTGCCAACTTCCTCAGTTAGATAAAATGAATGCAGTTACTCTAATACCACTCTGTCATTGTCTTCAACACGGACGCCTTCATCGCTAATGCATCTGTGATCAGAAGATGTAGGTCTGAGCTCGCCAAAGAATGATTATGACTTTTTGTATATTTTTAATCGTCTAATTCCCCTCTAAATCAACAGAGAAGCTAATCATGGCTGGACAACCAGTTCTTGTATCAACTTTCTAGAATTTTGTTAAGCCATTTAGACTGACAGACTTCTTCTGACCAGCTTTTGCACATAGAAAATATTTTGATTTTAATTTCTTTGAGTTTGGCCAATAACTAGTATGGTCCTTCCAAACACTGAAGCCAATTTGATGTGCATAGTCACAGTATAGTGCATACATCTCCGTTTCATTCTGAATAGTGATGCCAAGGAGTTTTCCCAAATTTGGGTCATTAGACATCACGTCATCGCCGATTCGTTGGCATTTACGCAGAGATACAAAAATATGTTACAAAATATAGATGCAAAAAATCACCCAGAAACCATCCAAACTGTCACGACCCGGCCCGGGAGCTTGGAATACCAAGGCGGGAACAGACGATCGGACGGATAAAAGAAAACATTTCTATAACAATTCCAATATAAATTTAAAGCCTCCAACTATACAATCATAAAAGAGCCACTACAATCCACAAATGATCTAAAAATCTATCCATACATAAATGTTCTAATGCAGATTCAGGAAAAATACACTTTAACATAACTCAATATAATTTATTAACATAAATACCTATCTCCTGCAGTTCCTCTACGGCGATAAACCTGACTTTCCCGTCTATCAGTCATTTAATTAGGATTATTACCTGAAAAAGATTAAGCAACTAACAAATGAATATAATTCAGTGGGTCAATTATGCTATTACACTATAGTAAACAAGAAGAAGAAACTAGTATGCATGCCAGTTTTCTGCTGTCACAAGTACACAGGTACATAAAAGAAAATAATCTGCTCAAACAATCAATCATATGTGAGGTAAGTATGCATAACATTTAGCAGTAGCATATGGGGGTCGGTATACATAAACATTTAGCAGTAGCATATGTGGGTCGGTATACATAAACATTTAGCAGTAGCATATGAACTTTTACTTTTATCACCCGTCCATGAGTCACCGTCTATACTCATCCAAAGGATGAGTATCCATAACCTTTACCATTTGCCAATTTCCTTGGCCCTTTTGAATCATATATGTGCACAGGTACATTGCGTCCCCAGCCAGTACCATAAGGGGGTGAACTCAAGATTCAACATACACATTCATAGCATACAATCATATCACTATGGACATTAATTCATAACTAGCAGTAAATCAGTGAGCTTGATAAAATGAAGCGTGGCAATATGATCACAGCATTGAGGGTATTATCATGAAGAAGCAATAAACTATTCACTATTTATGTAAAAGCAGGAAAATCATCACAGCTGGCAGTGCAGGAAAAAATCAAAATCATCTAAACATGCATTTCATCACAGGAAAGTAAAGACATTTTTACCATAATTGTAAGAACATAATTACCCACTTTTAACTCGCAGTTTCCTCTTGAACCTCCTTTCCTTTAATGATTCCTTCCTTAATTGCAATTCCTATAACATAAAATATTAAGTGTTAAAGTTATTTAATATATAATATTAATTGATTATCATACCCCCCATCAAATGATTCTAATCTAATTAACGATAATATAAATACATTTCTTTTATAATATAACATGTATTTCCCTTATAGGTTCTCCTAAATTTAATACTCCTCTTTTCTTATTTTTCTTTAAAATTAATTCTTGAAATGATCTTAAGATTAATATATGTAATTTCATCTAACTCATATTACTTATTCTAAATTAACGTATTCCGAAAATCAATAAACCCTAAATTAAAGTTTATAAATCCTAATTTGAACTTGAAATAGCACTAAATCAAAATTAATAACATTAAAATCAAATTTCTAATTAAACATATAACTAAATTTGTTTACCTCTTTCTTATTTGGGTTTCCTAGTCACGCGAATTCGGCTTTCCCCACCGGGCTTCTTCACTTTTCTTCCTCCGACGACACTGATTGGACTCAAAGGCGGCCAATGGAGCCATTAACGGTTAGACGCAGAGGTCACTGCTGTTTCCCCTTCTTCTCCTTAGTGACGCGACGCCTGGACGACGCCCCGGTTTTCCTTCCTTCTTCCTCCACGACGTTGGGGGCCACAAGGTGAGTAATTCCTCTTTCTCTCTCTTTCTCTCGCTTTCCTCTTGTATGTTTTGGTGGTTGGTTTGATTTGCGAGCTGACTTTTTCGATCTTGTTCTCCTTACTAACGTCAGGCTAGTTTGTTTATTTTTATTATTCTAAGTTTGGTTATTACAATCTCTCCTCTTATAAAAAATTTCACCCTCGAAATTTAAATGACAATAAATAATACACATACCTTTACTTAAATAATTGAGGGTATAGTTCTCGCATTTCTGATTCCTTCCCCGTAGCTTCTCGATCTAATCCATGTTTCCACAGTACACGGACAAATGGAATTTCTATTCCCAGATGCTTGATATCATAATCTATAATTCTTCTCCTCCATAAATGTGAGATCCGACTGAATATCAATAGGATCAGTAATAATCTTATTGCCCTCATCAGTAACATATTTTCGCAGAAGAGAAATATGAAATACATTGTGTACTCCTTGCATGTGAGAAGGTAAAGCGCCTATAAGCCACTTTCCCAATTCTTTCCAAGATTTCATATGGACCAATATAACGTGGGCTTAACTTTCCAACTTTGTCAAATCGTTTTATACCTTTCATGGGACTGACTTTAAGAAATACCAATTCTCCCACTTCAAATTCTACTGGTCGATGTTTAGCATCATAGTATTTCTTCTGCCTATCTTGAACAGCTTTTAATCTATCACGGATCTCGGATCTTCGAGTTTCATCTACTAGACCGCATTAATGATTCTTTCTTTGTCCACCCAACAAAGCGGTGTTCTGCATTTCCTTCCATACAATGCTTCATAAGGAGCCATACCAATACTTGCTTGAAAACTATTATTATAAGCAAACTCAATCAAAGGCAAATGAACTTCCCAATTTCCTCTGAAATCAAGAACACAGAGTCTCAACAAATCTTCCAGTGTTTGAATTGTTCTTTCTGACTGGCCATCAGTTTGAGGATGGAATGCAGTACTGAAAGTAAGCTTCATACCTAAAGCTTCTTGAATTTTTCTCCACAATCTAGATGTAAACCGGCCATCCCGATCGGACACTATAGATTTTGGCACACCATGTAACTTCACGATTTCATCAACATATTTTCTTGCTTTTTCAACAAAGATGATTGATAGGTATAAAGTGTGCAGATTTAGTCAACCTATCAATAATAACCCAAATAGCATCACAGCCTCTTGATCTAGGCAAGCCAACCACAAAATTCATAGCAATATCGTCCCATTTCCACTCAGGTATCGAAGGGCTGTAAAAGTCCACTTGGCCGATGTTCATTTTAATCATCGACATGATTGAGAGACAAATCACGCTTTCATTCTCGCCACCAAAATATTTTCTTAAGATCTTGATACATTTTACACCGCTGGATGAATTGAGTATGAATGATGTGCTTCATGTAATATGTCTTTTCTCAATTCTCCAATATTTGGAATGCAAATTCTGTTATGATATTTCAATAATCCCTCTTCATTGATTTCAAAATCTTCTGTATGACCTACCTTTACCAAATCTAAAATTTTCTGATATTCACCATCTTGAGGTAAAGCATCTCGTATTTTATCTTTCAAATTTGATTTTATAGCCATCTGATTTAGCAATAGAGCATGATCATCTGTAGATTTGATAATTGAAATTTCTAATTTTTCTAAATCTTTAATCAACTCCTCCTGATGAGAGATCAACCAATAAGCACTGATGTTTTTCTACTCAAAGCATCAAACTACATTGCTTCCCTGGATGATATTGAATATCTAAATCATAATCTTTAATGAGTTCCAACCATCTTCTTTGCCTTAAATTTAGCTCCTTAGTAAAGATATATTTCAAGCTTTGATGATCGTGAAAATTTCACACCTTACTCCATAAATAATGTCTCCAAATTTTTAATGCAAATACCCTATCATCATGGGTGTGATAGTTCTTTTCATGATTTTTCAATTGCCTTGAAGCATAAGCAATCACTCTTCCATTCTGCATAAGTACACATCCCAAGCCTCTTAATGATGCATCACTATAAATTTGAAATCCTTCATTTCCCGATGGAATAGTTAATCTGCGTATTAAATAATTCTTCAATTTTGAAAAGCCTTTTCACACCGATCGACCATTCAAACTTGATCGCTCGAGTTAATCTCGATAGGCATGGCAATCGGAAAACCCTTCAACAAATCTCCTATAATATCCGCCCCAAGAAACTTCGACTTTCTGTGGTTCCATTCGCCTATTGCTCTGACTTTACCCTGATCCACTGAAACCCCTTCACTACTAATCATGTGCCCCAAGAATATGATGTTATTTAACCAAAATTCACACTTTGAAAACTTTGCATATAATTCATTTCCTTTCAAAGCTTGCAAAATAATGTGAAGGTGGTTTTCATGAGCTGTTTCATCTCTAGAATAAATTAGAATATCATCTATGAATACAATCACAAATGAATCTAAAAAGGGTTTAAAGATTCTATTCATGAGATCCATAAATTGGAGCATTTGTTAAGCCAAAAGGCATCACCACAAACTCATAGTGCCCATACCTTGTACTAATGCCTTGGGTATATCTTCTTCTTTAATTCTCAACCGATGATAACTGATCTTAAATCAATCTTTGAAAATATCAAGCTCCTTCTAGGTCAAAAGATCATCAATTCTTGGTAAGGGATATTTATTCTTCAAGGTGAGTTTGTTAAGTTCTATAATCGATGCATTAAGCTCCCATCTTTCTTCTTTACAAATAATACAGAGCTCCCCAAGGAGATGTACTTCTGATAAATCCCTTCTAATAATTCTTGCGTTGATTCTTCAACTCTTGTAATTCTTTGATACCATTCTATATGGTACCTTGCTGTTTTGCACCTTGAATTAACTCAACAGAGAAATCTATCTCTCATGGAGGTAAACGGTAAATCATCAAAGACTTACGGATACCTTTACTACCGATATATCCTCCATCTTCTTTACCTCTTTAGTAACATCAGTAATTTGAGCAAGAAAACTTCCATAGCCTTTTGCTAGCATCTTTTGAACTTTCAAGCAAGACACCATCATAAATAATACTCCATGCCCCATGAATCAATTCTTCTTTTCGTGAATATTGAATTTGACTATCTTTTGAACAATCTAGTAGCATGATATTTAGCCAATCCATTCCTAAAATTACATCAATTCATATATTGGCGACTATTAATTATGCATTCAAGCTTCTTTCACGATGTTTAGGTTCATACCGCAAACATTTTCAAAGATTCATTTGAGACCCATTTGATTGCTAAAAGTACTACATTTTCATAATTTGTAATCCCAAAATCCTCACACAATCTTGGATATAAATGAATGTGATGCTCCAGATATCAAATAAAACTCTAAGTTACTTTCAATAAAGATGATACCTATAATGAATAGACATATGAAGCAATTATATCTAGCACAATAATAAAAGTGTAACAATACTAATATAAATAAAGACATACATGTAATAACATCAGGCAAGTCTTTTGCTTCTTGTCGCATGAGTGCATAAACTCGAGGCTGTGTATTCTGTCGGTTCTGAGTTTGAGGTGGAACTGATGCTTGATTGCCATCCTTGCTACAAATTCTCCTGAGGAGGTTGAATATTTGTCCTAGCATCCATTGAAGATCCCTGACTCAAGAGAGGGCAATATTTTGCCATATGTCCTGGCTGATGGCACCAAAAGCAAGTGTTTGTGCCTGAGAGACACTCTCCTTTATGTGCTCTTCCACATCTTGGGCATGTGGCAATACTACTACTACTGGCATGGGTATCTGACTTAGGCTTCTTCCAGTTTGATTTTTCAGTTTGAACATTTTGCCTAAATTTTGGCCTATCATCATTCCTCCTCTTATGAATATCTCTCCTCCTCTGAGTGGCTTGCACATCCAATTCTATCCTTCTAGCCCGCTCCACCAGTACAGCATAATCATCAATACCCAAAAGAATTAAGGGCTGTCTGATTACATCCTTCAGTCCAGATAGAAACCTATGGCATTTTTCTTCTGCATTTGGTATCAATTGAGGTGCATACCTTGAAAGCATTGTGAACTCAGCTTCATATTGCATTATAGAGCGATCTCCCTGTATCAATCTGATGAATTTATCTTGCATTTGTCTCCTAGCTGAGATGGGTACAAACCAATCTCTAAAAGTCTTCATAAAGTCCTCCCATGAAATAAGACTGCAAGACCTCCCTTCAAATTTCTCTTGTAACTGTCCTCGCCACCATCTCTCAGCTTCACCCTCAAAAGCAAAAGAAGCCAAAGCAACTCTTCTTTCTAGGAGGGCATGACATGCTTTCTAAGATTTTCTCTATCCATCAACCACTGATTCTATAGTCCTCCTGCTCTCGAAAAGGTGGTCTCATATCTTGAAATAGTTTGATTCTTATCAATAGAAACCCCACCACCTCCACTAGCTTGGGTAGGATGATTCCTTATCATTTGAGTCATTGCTTCCATCATTTGAGTAAATGCATCTATCGCCAGGAAGGTGGTTGCACCAAATTCGGGTGCTCAGTGGTTTGTGCCTTTCTATTTTCACTCATATCATCTTCTTGAATTGATTCCATAGGCCTGAGAAGCACAAATTTATTATAACCGTTATACATCAATCAATATAATCATATGTAATTCTCTTCTTAAATTTTATCATCTTCCTATTGGCTCTTTGATTATGATCATACTTATATCCCTAAATCTAAAATCTAAAATCTAGCTCTGATACCACTCTTGTCACGACCCGGCCCGGGAGCTTGGAATACCAAGGCGGGAACAGACGATCGGACGGATAAAAGAAAACATTTCTATAACAATTCCAATATAAATTTAAAGCCTCCAACTATACAATCATAAAAGAGCCACTACAATCCACAATGATCTAAAAATCTGTCCATACATAAATGTTCTAATGCAGATTCAGGAAAAATACACTTTAACATAACTCAATATAATTTACTGACATAAATACCTATCTCCTGCAGTTCCTCTACGGCGATAAACCTGACTTTCCCGTCTATCAGTCATTTAATTAGGATTATTACGTGAAAAAGATTAAGCAACTAACAAATGAATATAATTGGTCAATTATGCTATTACACTATAGTAAACAAGAAGAAGAAACTAGTATGCATGCCGTCACTGCCACAGACGTACATAGAAAAGAAAATAACGCTCAAACAATCAATCATATGTGAGGTAAGTATGCATAACATTTAGAAAGATATGGAGGTCGGTATACATAAACATTTAGCAAGATATGTGGGTCGATACATAAATATTTAGAAGAGTATATGAACTTTTACTTTTATCACCCCATGAGTCATTATACTCATCCAAAGGATGAGTATCCATAACCTTACCATTTGCCAATTTCCTTGGCCCTTTTGAATCATATATGTGCGTACATTGGCCCCCCAAGCACATATAAAGGTGAACTCAAGATTCAACATACACATTTATAGATACAATCATATCACTATGGACATTAATTCATAAGCAGAATCTGAGCTTAATAAAATGAAACTGCAATATGATCTAGCATTCGTATTATCCAACATGAAGAAGCAATAAACTATTCACTATTTATGTAAAAGCAGGAAAATCATCACAGCTGGCAGTGCAGGAAAAAGTCAACAGGAAAGTAAAGACATTTTTACCATAATTGTAAGAACATAATTACCCACTTTTAACTCGCAGTTTCCTCTTGAACCTCCTTTCCTTTAATGATTCCTTCCTTAATTGCAATTCCTATAACATAAAATATTAAGTATTAAAGTTACTTAATATATAATATTAATTGATTATCATACCCCCCATCAAATGATTCTAATCTAATTAACGATAATATAAATACATTTCTTTTATAATATAACATGTATTTCCCTTATAGGTTCTCTAAATTTAATACTCCTCTTATTTTTCTTTAAAATTAATTCTTGAAATGATCTTAAGATTAATATATGTAATTTCATCTAACTCATATTACTTATTCCTAAATTAACGTATTCGAAAATCAATAAACCCTAAATTAAAGTTTATAAATCCTAATTTGAACTTGAAATAGCACTAAATCAAAATTAATAACATTAAAATCAATTTCTAATTAAACATATAACTAAATTTGCTTACCTCTTTCTTATTTCCTGGGTTTCCTACACGACGGCGGCTTTCCCCACCGGCTTCCTTCTTCTACCGACGGACACTGATGGTTCCAGAAGGGCGGCCAATCTCACAACGATTAGGGCACCTGGGCAGCTTCTTCCTTCTAGTCGACGACGCCTAGGGACGACGCCTCGATTTTCCTTCCTCCTTCCTCGGCGACGACGTCGAGGGTTCTAAGGTGAGTGCAATTCCTCTTTCTCTTCTCTCCGCTTTCCTCTCAGATGTTTTGGTGGTTCATTTGATTTGATAAACCGAGCCCGACTTTCGATCTTGTTCTCCTTACGGCTAACCGTCGCACTGGTTTATTTTTTATTATTCTAAGTTTCGGGTTATTACACAAACTGTCTCCAAATACTTCCATTGGAATGCCCTAAACATAATCATAAGAAGTTGGCAAAATAAACTGGAAATAAAAGTCAAAAATGATATGTACTCTCCAAAGAAGTACTGTAGATGATGCAAAATACCCACCATAAATCATCCAAATAAATTTCCAAATGCTTCCATTATAATGCCCTAAACATAAGCATAAGTAGACAAAATAAACCGAAAAAAAGGTCAAAATGATCCAGACCTCCAAAGAGGTACAGAGTCTGATGCAAAATACCACCCATAAACCATCCAAACTGCCTCCAAATGCTTCCATTGGAATGCCATAAACATAATCATAAGAAGTTAACAAAATAAACTGGAAAAAAATGTCAAAAATGATCTGTACCCTCCAAAGAGGTACACAAAGTACGGATGCAAAATATCACCCAGAAACTATCCAAACTGTCTCCAAATGCTTCCATTGGAATGACCTAAACATAATCATAAGAAGCAGGCAAAATAAACTAGAAAAAGGTCAAAAATGATATGTACCCTCCAAAGAGGTACTACGTGAAAATGTAAATCATCCAAACAATCTCCAAATGCTTCCATTGGAATGCCCTAGACATAATCTCAATAAACAGGAAAAATAAACTGGAAAAAAAGGTCAAAAATGATCTATATCCTCCAAAGAGGTACACAGAGTACATATGCAAAATACCACCTAGAAACCATCCAAACTGCCTCCAAATGCTTTCATTGGAATGCCCTAAACATAATCATAAGAAGTTAGCAAAATAAACTGGAAAAGAAAGGTCAAAAATGATCTGTACTCTCTAAAGAGATACATAGAGTACAGATGCAAAATACCACCTAAAAACCATCTAAATTGCCTCCAAATGCTTCCATTGGAATGCCCTAAACATAATCATAAGAAGTTGGCAAAATAAACTGAAAAAAAAATAATCAGATTTCCAAAGAGGTACATAGAGTGATGCAAAATATCACTAAACCATCCAACCGCCTCCAAATGCTTCCATTGGAATGCCCTAAACATAATCATAAGAAGTTGGCAAAATAAACTGGAAAAAAAGATCAAAAATGATTTGTACCCTCCAAAGAGGTACACAGAGTACAGATACAAAATATCACCCAGAAACTATCCAAACTGCCTCTAAACGCTTCCATTGGAATGCCCTAAACACAATCATAAGAAGTAGGCAAAATAAACTGGAAAAAAATATCAAAAATGATCTGTACCCTCCAAAGAGGTACACAGAGTACATATACAAAATATCACCCAGAAACCATCCAAACTGTCTCCAAATGCTTCAATTGGAATGCCCTAAATATAATCTCAATAAGCAGACAAAATAAACTGGAAAAAAGGTCATAAATGATCTGTACCCTCCAAAGAGGTTCACAGAGTACAGATGCAAAATAGCTCACAGAAATCATCCAAGTAGCTCCCAGATTGCTTCCATTGTAATGTAATGAATATTATCTCAAGAAACAACAAAAAATATCTTGGAAAAAGAAGTCTCTCCTCAGACTCTCCAAAGAGGTACACAGAGTACAAATACAAAATAACACTCAAAAATAAAAATTCAATAAAAAAGCATCTAAATTTTAATACGATGAATGAACATATTACAGAAGAATATCACTAACAAACCGTAAAAAATGCACGAAACATTACATGAATTTTATTTAATACATCCTCATTTAAATTGGTTGTTATTTCCTCAACGCTCCATCTTCATTGGTTCTTGTAAAAAGAAAGATTTTCTATTTCTTCTGACTGCTTTTCGAAAAAACTAACCCTAAACCCTAAATATATATATTTTTTTAAATTCTCCCGATTCCAACGACGCTTACGCCGGCCGTGGGAAATGTCTTTACGTCCGTATGTCTGCTAACCGCTAAAACGGGAAAAAAATCGGGACATCAACATGATCGGAGTCGACGTAAAGCTACGCGGCGACTAACGTAATATTTTTGAAAAGGTTGTACGGATATGTAGAAAAATCTTGTGTTTAGAACGTTGTCGTAGGGCTTATTAATTTTATTTATTTATTTTAATTAAGTTAAATTTTAGTTTTCTGATTATAATCATAGGGTGCTAGGTTAGATTAAAATTTAAATTTTTTGTATCATAAATTTTTTAAAATGAAGGCGGAATGCAGTGCCGTGCGGTGCGGCATCGCACTGCTATTCTTTCGCCAAACATGCCTTTAGTCCGATTGAATGATTCATGCTTTTTCGTTTTTTTGCTAAACTGTGAAGACGAGGATGGTGAATCATGAATGAACTTTGATATTAGAAGGAAAAAATAAAAAAAATAAAAATTTAGAAGCTACAATTACGAGGAGCAGAGCTTTGAAGATCTTGTCGTTACGGTCATAGTTATTTGGGTTGGCTTAATCAATTCATCGTATGTTTCAGCAGGCCTAGAGGTTGTCGATCATATCAGCATTTGTAGCCAGATGAAGTTACATAAGAGAAAAGTTATGCTGGCATTTTGAAATCGGCAAGGGTGAAATTGTCAATTTGCTAAAGAGCCTGATCACTTTTGTTTTGTGTTTTTATTTTTATTTTTAAATATAAATAATATTATTTTTAAAAATACTCAAAATAATTTTTAGATATTTTAAGTATTTATAAAAATAATAATAATCATAAAAAATATAAATGATCTCATATAGCCCCTAAGATTTTTTTTTTTTTTTTTTTTTTTACACACAAAGGAACTTGTTTGGCAATCATGAGAACACTCACTCGTCCAATAACATGCATTGTGTTGAGCCAAGCATAAGCATGAGCATGGTATATGATTAGGGTTTATTTTCCTCTTTCAAATTTTTGAGAATTATGGGAATGAATTTTGTAGAATTATGTATTGGGCATGCTTGAAATTAAGAAGTTGAAGTTTTAATTATAATGTTGTGATAAAAATTAAATTAGAGATTATATATATTAATCATTAGGAATACTTTGATGTTCCGCCATAGTAAGAGAGAAACTTTCAACCCATTGATTATTAGATAAAATACGATCAAGTCTTTGTCACAAGCTAGAATTACTCCAAATTTAATTAAAACCAATAGAACTTATATTTGTAAGATTGCAATTTAGCATCATATTTTTAAATTTCATCATAGATTGATTGTGAGTGCAGACTCTTTTTGCATGAGAAGGGGTAGTATTGAAGTCCCTTCCTACTCACCAAAGATCATTCAATTGACTAGAAAAGCTTTTTAATTCTTCCCAAATATTGTGCCTTTCCTCTTTGGGGAAACTAACATAAATGAAGGAACCAAAACACTTGAATTTTTTAAATGAGATTTTGATATGAATAGCTTGAGTAAGATCCCTCCGAATAGACACATTCAAGTAATCTCTAAAAAAAAGATTTTATTATATATATATATTAGCATACATACTGAGGAAATTAAAAGATCTACATGTCGACATAAGTTTATTTCTATTAATTAAAGGTTTTATCATAACAAGTAAAGGCACATTATGAATCTTACTTAAGTTTCTAGCTCGAGCACATGTCAAAGGGCCCATATTATCACCCCAATATTCCCAAAAAGTCATGGAGAAGATGATATAGAGGATCTAGTTTCTATAGTCTTCCTTGGATTAGGAAGAAGTACAAGTTTATTTTTTTTCTTTTTTACATTACATTGGTTTTAAACTCTTATCTAATATGTGGAGAGAGAGGGAGAGGAAGAGAGAGAGAGAGAGAGAGAGAGAGGAGAGTGTGTGTGTGTGTGTGTGAGTGAGTGAGTGAGTGAGAGAGAGAGAGAGAGAGAGAGAGAGAGAGAGAGAGTGTGTGTGTGTGTGTGAGAGAGAGAGAGAGGTTTACTTAGAGAAATTTAGCATGAGTTTGAAACTATAGTACTAAGACTTGAAACAACTTTTCTCTCCTCTAAAACCTTATTAGAAGCTAACTCCACTTGATTATGGAAAGATGAGTATGGGACTAGATAAAAAGCATTTTTTTTTTTTTGGTGAAAAACATTCTTCCATATTAGAGTGACTACCTAAGCTTATAGGTTCAAAACAACTTCTCTACTTTAGATCAAAATCAAATGCATTAGTGCAAGTCATGACATATCAGTCAACAGAGCACCAAATTATATCATTATCTTTGATACCAATTTTGTAGCATATAATGATGTAAATAATATTTAAAAGAAATATTTACATACATGCCCCATAATTTTTATCTATGTACATATCTAACACCTAAAGTTTTATATTTACATATCTAACATTTTTGTATCATAATTACACCAAAATCCACACATCAGAAGGTGTATTTGATTTAAAAAAAAAAAAACAATGATAGTATATTTTTGATGTAATATTAAAATTTTAAATGATATTTTTGTAAATATTAAAATTTAAGTGCTAGATATGTGAATACATATGAATATTGTGGTATGTAAAATCCCCCTTATTAAAAATAATACATTAAGAACATCTAATCTACTCATTCTATCATTTCTTGCAACACCCATCATTTGTATCCTCTTTTCCTTCTATTTGGGTTTACCGGTTCATACACTTTCCATTTTTAACCTCCTCTTAGGCTGCACGCCTTACACGACCCGATTAGATAATGAAGAAAATTTTGAAATAAGTATTAAATAATTATTAATTATAATTTTAAGTACACTTAAAAAAAAATTAGTTTAGATACAGTCTCCTCATAAGTGGGCGACTGGCTAACCACCTCATTGTTGAGGTGGCTTTTTAGAGCGATACGGCCGCCGCCGACCGATTATACATTGACTATGCCCTAAATAATCGCGTAGGTGACCCAACAAGATTCATTTTTCTTTCACGACCCCGCGATGATAAAGCTCTTCCCACATGAATCGGTCGATGTCGGCTCCACCGCCAAGTCCCGGCTCAACCGCGCACTAAAAGTTCACGACTCTCCCAGCCCCGGCTTCGGTACATGCACAACCCTTTCCGCAATGTTTTTTTGTATCACATAACTTCTCGAGTTTACCACCATATATAGAGGATCATGTTTGTGAAAAAGAACATGTGGTTGTTGATTATATGTTTGAAATTGAGAGTTTTTATTTTGAAAAAAAATGTATTTTTATTTAAGTCTTTGAATGTCATATGTAAAACAAAAGTCAAAATAATTATGTCATTTCAAATGAGAATCATATTTTGAAATGAGCATGTTTGTCATGATGCATTGTGAGATACATTTAATTGATTAATTTGATATAATTATTTCAAAATTAAAGCACATATTTATCATTTTGAGTTTGAAAGATTTCAATTCATTTGTATGTATGTTTACAATAGTGAATCTTCATTATGTCTTTACAAAGAAACATTTTTTATCACATTCATAGGTTGGTTGGTTACAGCAGTTAGCATGGTTTAAAAATTATTAAATTTTGATTAATGTTGATATTTTCTTTAAACGTTACAAAGATTTAAAAGTAGAAAGAAGATCTAATTTAACGCTGGTGGAGTTTACGTGTGATTTCTCTGTCGGCGCGGGATACATAGCAATTACAATTTTTGACGATGAAGTCAAAGACATATCTTGGATGAAGCTTCCCACAAATATTAGTTCTTTATGTGGAAGTCAACAAGCCACAAACTGAATTGATACTAATCTCATGCGGCATAATGTTTCATCTGATTACACACATGATTTCACATTGTCAACAGCTGTTGTACCACAACACTGCTACGACGACTCAAAAGTAAGGTTAGCAATTAACTCAATAACAATGTTAGTGTCT
Source organism: Cymbidium sinense (assembly GCA_021442155.1). Lineage (NCBI taxonomy): Eukaryota > Viridiplantae > Streptophyta > Magnoliopsida > Asparagales > Orchidaceae > Cymbidium > Cymbidium sinense. The sequence continues at coordinate 135,375,934 of CM038222.1, forward strand.
TCATTTTATGGTTCATTCTATCTTTTATATTTTTTAAGGATTATGACTTTGTTGACATAGAGCTCAGTTGCCTGTTAAAGCACGATTGCATGAGCAACCTAGTGCATCTAGAGTACTGTTTGATGACGAGTACGACATAATAAATAGTGAATCAAGCAATGCATCTGATGATAGCGATGCTGAAGATGATTCTTTCCTTGGTAATACCAACTTATGTGACACCAATGTTGGTCACGAGATTATTCAGAATCATTCAATCCAGAATTCTTCAAATGATGATGCTATGATCTACAATAACGACTATGTCCGCACATGCCAAACCACAAAAGATTGGGATGCAGACATCGTGTTTGATGGTCCATCTGATACTTCAAGTTTTTCAAATGACATTAAAGTTTCAATTGAGCTATATGAATGTATGTGTTTCTCAAATAAGAATAAGCTTCAGTTTGCAGTAACTGGTTGGTCAATACTCAATAATGTTCAGTTTCTTACCATCACTTCTAATCAAATAAAAATTACTGTTATATGTGCACAACATAGCAATCCTAGTAGATCTTGCCAACGACGCATGCACTGTAGCAGGAGCAAAAGGTTGGGAGGTGCTCGGAGGATATCAACGTTAGGTGTGCCGCACACATGCGCTAGCACTATCAGTGATTCTAGACATTGTCAATGCACTACTAAGTTCATTAGTTATTTCATAATGCAAATTATGTGATCTCAGATAGATTTGAAACCAAGGGAGATTATTAAAAGGATGAAATCGAAATTTAATATTAAAGTGTCTTACATAAAGGCTTAAGATGCACGACGTAAGAGTATTAGAGCAATATTTGGCAATTAAGAGGACTCGTACCGCTCTCTTGGCCTATTTATGGATTCATTATGCTCTGTTTTGTCAGGAACTGTTTATAGAATTTTATCATCAAATATATGCAGGTTTCAGAGATTGTTTTGGGCATTTGGACCATTAATATCAGGTTGGGAATTTTGTCATCCTATTCTGAGCACGGACGAAACATTCATATTAGAAAAGTATCGCGGTACGTTACTCACATCTATTGGTATTGATGCCAACAATGGATTATTTCCGCTTGCTTTCGCTGTAGTTGAATATGAAAATAATGACTTCTGGCTCTGATTCATTATGTGCATACATCAGCTGTTGCTTATTGTTTTAGCTAGGAGCGATTTATGTATTATCTCAAATAAGCATGTGAGTTTGATACGCGGTTGCCGAGATATATTCCCATGGGCTGCACATCGTCATTGCTTAAGACATTTGCGAAAAAAGTTCAAAAAAGCTGTGCGGATAATGGGTATTGCAAATGTTGAGTTTCTATGTAAGAAAATGTACATGTTTGGCAGTACGAATGACATCAACATATTCAACCGTCACATGACAAACATAAAGAAAATTAAACCTGAACCATACCAGGTGACTCAGACTTCTAGTTGGTTATAAATATGTATGAGAAGATATGCCACGATTTGAGATTGAGAACCCACTACTAGGGCTCCAAAGACGACAACAGCATATGTCACATTGCTACGATTCAGCTTTGACTACACAGGCGGCAGACATGGGTGTGGCCCCATCTACTTATGCTGATCCAGGGCCCACTTTTCAGGAGAGCTCTCAGTTTGAGCACCATATGGACGTCACACCTTCACAAGATTGGGAGCCTTTAGGAGACTAGTAGCCAGAGATGGGTTCAAAAGTTGCAGGCCAGGATCAGAGACCACATGATGTCTCCCATCAGCTGCGTGATCGTCCATTACAGCCACCTACGCATTATATTCCAGGTAGTATTGCGATAACATATAGAAGTCATCGTAGGTAATAGTATACAAAGATGTATTTATATTGTGGATTTGTGATTGGTTATTTCTATAGTTTTATATTTTATGCATTTATAACTGAGTTTACTTAATATATGAATGGATTTTTTTAATATAATTTGTTTAGTAGTACAACAACTTCATGTAAAATAGTTTTAATTTGATGCTAGCAGATATTTGATTGAGTTTATATGCTAAATGCAGACAAATACAACTCTTGTAAAAACACATATCTTTTATAAAAAAAATAAAAATAAAGCAGGAAAATCATCACCTTATCACTGTTTATGGTTGAAGACGGCCCTATAAATTTTTAAACTACTTCAGCGATGAGTTGGCTAACTCTACTTAAATTGAATTTTTTTAAGTGCACTTAAAATTATAATTAATAATTATTTAATACTTATTTCAAAAATTTCTTCTTAAATAACCCGGGCCTCCACACGAACATGTATTCAAATAAAAACATGAACGAAGCCAAACCCATTTACTAGACAACGTGAAGACTGAAAACTGAGCAGCTTGTTTTAGAAGAGCTCCTCAGCGTGGAGTAGCAGCAGCTTATTCCCGCCTATATTTCTCTGATCTCGCCGTACAAGATATCCTGTATGACAATGGAGGAAGAAGAGGAGGAGACGCAGGTGGTTCCATCCAAACCCTTCCGTTGTATTTATTTCTCATTTTTGCTATTATCGATCCCTTTCTAAACCATCTCGGACGAATCTCTCTTCATTCGCGTTGGCGGGTTCCATTCATTTGTTTAAGGGATTCGATCGAAAGCCTATTCCGTTTTTTTGTGTGCTCATCATTTCCATTTTCAAATCGCTTGTACGGACTTTTTTGGAACTGAAAAATCGTAACGTTGTGCATAGGAATTCCATCAAATGCTTCTTGTTTGATTGTTTCTTGATCTACATTTTTTATAGTTTTTTATCATCATTCTTATGGGTATTTAATCCAAGTTTCCTGAGCTTGTGATTCAGATTTTTGATCCCAACATTTGTTGATTTTTTATTCTCGTCTTCGCTGTTGAATCCTCTGGATACTTCATTTTCTCATTCCGACATTTTCTTCCGGTTCCTTGGCCTAGTAATAACTGAATTGCTTGGCGTATTTGTAATTCTAAATTTTGATTTAAGAATTGAAAATACCGAAGAAAAAGCTATGCAGTTAAATCTACTATAAAGCCAAGAATAACTAGTTACTTATGCGAGTATATATTACAGCATCTGTTCATTAGGCAGCTTGATGCGTAAACGTGTGTGGTATCTAGCTGTGCCATTATCAATAATAGCTCTACTGACATTGCATGTTATGAAACTGTTGGTGCTGATGGCGCAGATGATGTGATAAGCATGACGGCTCAGCGATATCGAATAATTTAGTGAACAACGGTCAAGGAGAAAAAAGCTTTGTATTATGGGTTTTAATCGTGACATGCAAATCCTACATTGAGTTGAATACAGTATTTGCATTTAGGGATTGCATTAATAGAAATACTGTAAATCACGGCACATGAATTTACTGTCATCGGTGCGTTTTCTTAGGTGTTAATTTTTGCAAGAGTTTCTCTATTATGATATCCAAGGCTTAGTTGTTTGTGAAGTTGCATATAATTGAATACAGCTTCTTACTTAGTTCCTAACAAGTTTGTTGAGTCATCTTCTGGCTTTTTTCCCCCCTACAGGTTTACATGGCATGTATCATGCAAGGTCATAGGTAAACATACTTCTTTTAAATTCATCTATGAGTTGTATGTATTTCTTATGGAACCATCCACTAGTTCTGAACTTAAAATGCCGTTCTTGTAATATAATAGGATTGTAGCATGTTGTTTGAAGTCTTCAACACAGATACATTACCTTGTATTGAATGAAGCTTTTTTGCATTGGTGTGCTTTTTTATGTATTTATATATATACAGGCGCATGTGTGTGTACATGTGTACATGTATGTATTTACGAATCCTTCATTGAGGGAATGCAAATTCTTTTGACCATTGTATTTTAATCACGAAGATTTCAAATTTGAGGTTCAATAAGTCATATCTTATATGAAATTAGCAACTCATTCTTGCCCTTTTATATTATCATCATCATCATCTTGAATCTTATCCCAACTATTTAAGGGTTAGCTTTATGAATTTATATTCTCTATTCATCCTAATGAAGTAGCACGAGTTAGTTTTATTTTGTGCAAAGTTTTTGTATGCATTTTAGCTATATGACCTTAGTCCATCTTTGTCTTTTGAAGTCTTCGACAATAATTTTATCTATTAGCCTTTTTAGTATATCTTCTACTCTTTTATGTATATGACTAAGCTATTGAAGTCTATTTTTCAACAATTTATTTTCAATCGAAGCCACTCCCATGATCTCTTATCATATTTTTATTTTACTTTCTTTTTAATCACACATTCATGCTTATATTCTCATTTTTAATACTCAACTTAGTTATCCATGGCTTTTTTGCCACCCAACATTGTGATCCATAAAGCATAGCTTGTCTAGTTGTATTTTTATAATATATACATTTAAATGTCCATCATACCAGCTTCTGACATACTACTCTCGAGGTTCCTCTCCATTTTAGCCACCCAACCTTAACTCTCAAGGTTATATCTTTATAAACTCATTCTTTTTTGGTAATAGATAAAAAAATTTAAACCTGTTTTGCTAAGCTTCACTTGATCTTCTTGTAATATTGACTTATAATTATTGATCTTGCTTGTGTTCAAATATATGATTTGTTCTACTAAATGTAGGCCCTTTATCTTTAAAAATTTACTTTTCTATTTGTTTAAACTGAAGCCTCAATATTTTTAGATGATAATTATGATTCACTTCTTATTTTTTCAGAATTGGAGTGGCATATTATGATTCTAATGCCCGACGACTTTTTGTTGTAGAAGTTTGGGAGGAGAGTTGTGGAGAATTTCCCCTAATTGAACTCGGTATTACAAAAACATGTTTTTGTTGGCATGCTTTTTTTTTTCCTCTTCTCTTTAACAATGTCAATCTCTTTATGTTGCTCCCAATAATATGTCAGAAATCATAGGAATTTCTTATTCAAATTTTTATAAGGAATTCCTTTTCTTCACTCATTTTGCATTAAGGTTTGTGTCTTTTGGAATAGATATGTACATTGATGATAGAGACTTGTGAACACAAATCTTAATGTAAAAAAGATTGGTTATAGATAATTTCTTTTAGGAACTTCTATATGGAGTTCCTTAGGAGTTTTGTCCCCAATCTTACTTTTGGAATTTTTTTTTTTCACTTTCTTTAACCCACTCATGTGAAGAGTTCATCGTGACTGTTGTTACTGCTGCGAAGGTGTTCTTACGAATCCTGTTGTTGCTCAATGCCTTTCTTTGGTTGATTAAACAGTTAAATATCAAGCCAAACCAAATGTTATCTATGCTAGCACAAAAACAGAGGAGTCATTCTTATCTGCCTTGAAGCGAAGTGGTTTGTCGTTGATATCTAATTCCAATAAATTGTTTCTCTTTGTCAACTCTCTAATATTGCAAATCATTGCAGTGGGAAATGAGGAAATTGAAGTAAAGCTTATGCGCAGCTCTCTCTTCAGTTATGAACAAGCATGGCATAGGTATATATGAAAAATATGATCATAAGCATATTCATCTATTTGTTTCTCGCACATCCAATAGTTTAAAGCCAAAAAATAAGAATATTACAGATCATGGGTTCAAATATTTAAAATTATTTTTTATTTAGAATTGTTAAAGTCGGAATGGCTAGAAAATCTTGAGCTTAATCTTGAAGCTCTTATAGATGTTAAGCATCATCAAGAGGCCCGACAATAATATTTTAGCTATTTGATTGAAATTATTGATTTTTCACACACTACATTCCATATCATGTTGAAATATTTTTAGTAGTTCTTGGTTGGATTAGGTGAATGTTTGAAAGCTGTAAGTCCACATCAAAAGTATCGAAGACCATGAAATTACAAGCACGGTTGATCTGGCTGTGAAATGAAGTTGGATTATGAATTTCTTTTTTTGGGGTGCTGTATTTCATTTAATATGAGCTACTAGTTAATGGGATGTTACGTGCTGTTTAAGCATGCTAAACCTATGACAAATTGGCATTCTTTTGCAAAACTATTTGATTTAGATCACTCAGTAGGTGGATGAGAATTGTTTCTACAATATTAATGTTCTTAAAAATTAAGGGACTACTACTGCATTTATTCGAATGATAGTTGTGCCTTAGTAATAATTTTGTTCATTTACATTATACCTTAAGGTGGTATGTATGGAACTCCCTAAAATCTGGTCTTTTTGTAAAAAAAAAGGGAGGGTACAATAGCTTTAAAAATTTGAAAGCAAGGCACTAGTTTACAGTATTTTGTAAACAACCGTGGCAGGTTTCCTAAAATTCTAGTATTACTGCTAGACTTTGTTATAAAATCTTGTTATCACTACTTAATTAATGGCTAATTTGCATGCTGGAGTTTTATAACAAACACTAATAATAATATTTGGATTTTATAACAAACTCCTGTAATACTAGGTTACAAAAAAACTAGCCATTTATGTCGGGTAGCAAGAGCCCTTGACTTGTGGTTGTCCCCTTTATAAAATAGAATAAACTTCTGTTCTCGTTCATCAAGTCTTAAAAATATTGTCCCATTTTTAAAAAATAAGTTATCTATGGATAAGTTTTACAAGTTTCTCCTTGTGCATTTGATAATCACCATTCATGCTTCCATTCCTCTTGCAAAAGTTTTTTATTTATTGATCTTAGTTTGCTGAAATATGGGAATCAAAAGTGAAATATCTCATTGTGGGTTTAAATCATAGAATATAAAATACCTCCATAATAAAAAAAAAAGTTTATAACTTTATTGGAATAATGCATTGTCCAGTTCATTAAATTAAAGGAAAGCATTGTGTAATGCTATCATTGCAGTTGCACTTTTGGACAGAGAAGATTGCTGCATTTTAGACTTAGCATAAAACGAGCAATTAGTTTGTTTGTGGCAACATTTTGTTGATGGTTGTTACATGAATCATCGGTTTAAAGATTAATGAATCATAACATGAATTGAATATTTGTGGTTTTAGTCTTTTCATTTATTTATTTTTTGTTACCTTTTCTAGGATAGTATCTCGCACCTTTCTGGAGGACTAAGTTTGAGAAGTTAACATGCACCTTTCTCATTGACTGCAGATTGATATATCTAAGGGTTGCTGGGATGGATGATGGGCTCAGTGTCAAGGAGAGAATATGCTTTGTAAGCAATAAATATTCAATTGTAACTTATCTTGCCATTACTTATTCAATGTATTGTCTGATTAGGTAATTCGTTCTACACTTTTTTATCATATTCTGTTCAACAATTGTTGATCCAAAAGACAGAGTACAACATAGAAGATACCATTATTCTTGCAATTTGGCTTCAACCAAGCTTTAGTCCACGAAAGAGGAGCGGCTGTATATGTTTCACTAGAAAATACAAAAGCCATAATTGTGATGTACAAAATGAAGGGCTACTCACTACTTTCCTGAAATTCAACAATGGCTACAGATAAGAAAATATGAAGTCCAATGAAAACCATCACATATAAAGTAATTACCTCTCACTAAGATAATTAAAATAATTAAATAGATGCATCATTAAGATATAAATGGCATGTCATAAACCACACAAAGGAGAAAGGTAAATGCAATACAAAAGACACTAAAATTATTTAGTTTAGGTTCACCCATGCCATTGTTTACAAGTGGAGAGATGTTCTGATTTCACTAGAAAACACAAGCTACAGTTGCAATGTACAAAACGTTGGAACATCACCTCCCATTCCTAAAACCAAGTATTTCTACACAGACAAAGATGAAGCTAATGGAAACTTTCAACAAGATGAAGCTTTCCATAACCATTGTTAACACCACTAATTATTGCTATAATTCTACAATCATTCTCCCCTATAATTTGGAAGCATTACCACTTTTAGTTCAGAGTGTATGATTGGGAAATGATGATGAAGTCAATCAAGATTCTATGATTTCATCATTTTGGATTGTTATGATTCTTGATCTACTCAGTTAATGGAGTTATTCAGCTCAACTCAACTGATGGATCTTTGTTAGTTCTCATTTATTGCTTTGTCCAAGGGGATTTTGTACTCTTGAGGCAAAAAGCTTGTTGAAAGGGCTAATTTTTAGTTGACTTAGATTTAGCCATTGGTGATCATTCTAGTTTATCTCGTAAGTGTAATATAGTGGTGCTATTGTTGTGGCTCCAAAAACTTACGTTCAGCTCTCGTGAGAAATTTTTGATGTTTTGGATCAAGCTTTCAGAAGTCAGACTAGGTTGAAGATAAGACACAAACTAGAGATTTTATTCTCATTTTGTGAGAACTTTAAATCTACTTTTAGGTTTCCTATAGGTGCAAGCACATACACTTATGGTTAATTACCTCTCCTAATAGTGAGAGAATTTTTTATTAAGGCTAGTCGTTAGATGCTAAAATTTAGTGTATAGGAGTAGCAATAATTCTTTTAAATTGATAAATTCACCATCCTTAACTTAACGTATATGGTGCGGGAAATTGTAATGAACTCGATCAAGATCTCATGCTTCTGTCATCCGGGTTATTATGATTTCTAGTTTACTTAGTCAGAGGAGGACATAATATGATCGAAGGATCCTTGTCTTTAATTATGTGTTATTTTTTCCAAAGTGTCTTTATAGACTTGGGGTGGTTACTCGCCTAAGGAGATAATTTAAGTCATCTTTTAGGTAATAAAGGGCTTATGGCTGATCAAATGCACCATATATTGCACAACTTAAATGGGCTGAGCCATTGGGAACATTTGAGCTTTGGCCATGGCTGTAATATAGTGTTTGCATTAAGCGCCAAAACCATCTAGTTAAGGGACCCTAGTTGTAATATAACGGGGCAAAATCATCTGTTTAGAGGACTATAGTTGTAATTGCCCTTTTTGTGATGCTATATAAGTGCAAAATCACGTGGCCAGAGGATAGATAGTATGTCCTTACTGGCTTGAGATTATTTGAGAGTAGCCATAGCTATATGCTGACATTACCTTCTTTATGAGCTATAATTTTTTTAAATTTGTCACCCTTGATAAATGATTATGGAGGATACACAAGAACAACAACAACAACAAGCCTTTATCCCACTAAGTGGGGTCGGCTATATGAATCCTTCGTCTCCATTGTGTCCTATTATGTGTCAAATTCTCATTTAATTCAAATATACTAAGGTCATTTTTTATACATTTTAACCAAGTCTTTTTAGGTCTACCTCTACCTTTCTTAACATAAGGCAAATCTAATGCATTTACTCTCCTAACTGGGAGGGTAAATAGATTTTATTTTAAGTTTTTAGATTATTTGTATTTAATTAATTTGTTTAATTTTAAAATTTGTAGATATTTTATATTTTCTTGGAATTTGAATTCAAAATTGTTTATTATTAGAATTAGGGAAGTTTTGGCAGTAATAACCCATTCAGTTTATATTTTCAGTCAACATGATTATCATTTGGTTGTTTGAATAATTAAATTTGGTTGATCGACGTCAACTTTGCCCTCTACTTATTTATAGAGGTTAGGGTTCATAATTGATATTACTAATTTTTTTATGCATTTATGGCAAATTCTCAACTTTACTTTAATAAATAGAGGATTTGGTTTGTAGGCTAGGATATGGATAGTCTATTATGAGGTTGGAATCTAGAGTTTGTATTTTATACATAAAGTTTCATCACAAAAGGACTTGAAGGCTGCATGTAAATAAGGCGAGATGCCCAATTTGTAATGATATTCATTATTTAACTATGATTAGAGTGATGATTAAAATCATTCTTATAAAAAATGTTATTTAAATATTATCCTAAGCATTAGTCTCATCAACTTTGGTTCTTATGTGGAGGATGATTGGATAGGCTATGAGGCACTCATTTCATCAGCTTTAGTCTCTTTAGGGAGGATGATTGAATTGGTTCAGTGATAATAATTATGAGCCTTTTCGAATATATGCATGTTTTTTGTGGGCATTGAAAATTAGCGCTTGCCCTCTCGTTGAAGATAATTTTGATTAATGCTGGTCATATTTTCAGAAGACATATGAAACTTGTACATAAGATATTACCTAGAGATTTAACTCTCATTTGGTGAGGACTTTAGATCTAGTTTTAAGTTTTCTCTAGGCGCAATTATCTATAGTTAATTACCCCTTCTAATAGTGAGAAAGAACTTTTGACTAAGAGTAGTCATTAGATTGATAATTGCTAGTGTAAAGTACCAATAAATGGAGTTTGGAGTTTAAAATTTATGAAATTCACTATCTTTTAACTTAAAGCGGAAGGTGGGGGAAATGGTGATGCATCCGATTAAGATCATATAGTTTTGTCATCTCGGGCTGTTGTGATTCTTGGTTTACATAGTCAAAGGAGATAGTCAATCTAACTTGGTCGAAAGATTCTTGTTAATAGTTATGAGTTGCTTCCTCTAAGGAGTCCTTGTAGATTTAGAGTGGTTGTTTGTTTAAGGAGATAACTTTAAGTTTGCATTAGCTAATAAAAGGTTTTGTGTCCTATCAGGTGCACCCTATGGTTTGCAACTTATGGGGAAGAGTTATTGAGAAACATACATGCTACATCTGTGATCATAATATAATGGCAACGGGCCACGTTATTACTAGCATGAGATTGTTTAGTATGAACGTACACATACACGCGACTTGATATTATCTCATTTTTGAGTTAGAGTTTCTTCATATTGTCATCTATGATAAGTAGTTGTGGATGAGTGGTGAATGATTTTGTTTTAAGTTTTTAGATTATGAATTTTATTTGAGCATTTCAAACTCAGTAATTTATCACATTTTTGCATTTGTATTGATATTTGATTTAGATTATTTTGATATGATATTTTAAATATATTTTGCTGGTAATATTCCTTCCAGTTGAAATATTCATTCAACACAATCATCATCGAGGTTAGACTTTGTCAACTTTGCTCTTTTACTAACAAAGAATTGGGTCTATAACTTATGTGTGGTTTCAAGTCTTTAGGAGATCAATCATGTCACAGACCTCATCCTCTTTATTACAAACATAGAGGATTGTACTTATGACTAATTTATGTGATTGTACTTTTTGATATTATAATTGAGAATTTGCAATTCAAATATGAAATTTCTCTATTATTATCATTGATACTTGTATGCAAATATAAAGATTAAATCTCTTGTTTAAAAATGAATGTTCAATCTTAGGACCAACCCTATCAACTCCTTTCTTATGATGAGGAGGATAAGGCTGATCAAATAAGACTTACATCTTCCGAAACATGGGCGAAGAGTTTCATCTGAGAGTATGCATGAGTGATGAATTTAGGTTTAGGTTTGAATACAAAAAGCCTATATTTTCATAGAGAAAGTAATTATTGATCATTCAAAGCACATAAATAACTTTAGAAGTGAGATTGGACTTATATAATATTAATTTCAGCTTGCGCAATATTCTCAGATAGTGTATTAAATGTTTAGTATTTTGGTCAGAGCACATGTAGGCACACTCAAACTTATAAAATGTTAATGTGTGTAGTGTCCTCAGACATCAGGTTTAGACATGTAGCATATGTGTTGGGGATCATGTGGGTGTACTTTTAATTTTCATTGATTTTAGTGTAGTTTAGAGGATTTGCATGCTTTTCGTGGTAGTTGAAGCTGAGCTTGAGAAACTTCTCGTAAGATGTGTAAATCACTTAAGAAAAATTGTATATCTATTAAGACATTATATTTGAATTAATTATGCCTCGTGAAGTACACATATAATTCATTTTGCCATTTGCACGAACACTGAGGCACTATATTTGCAATAAAAAGTGTCTTGTAATACGTGTAAAGTTTCATTTAAAACCATATTAATGTATTCTATCCGCTTGCCAGTGTATATTGCTGATTTGGTGGCGTAAGACATTTTGGCTCTTATTCAATCACTTAAAGGAATGCTCATTTGTTATGCCTTTAGTCTTTGTCGAGTTCTTAAATTTCAGTGGGACTTGGTATGTGCTCCTTGATGAGCTTTCAAGTTTATTGCGAATCCCATTTAGATTCTTCTGGTTCTTGATTCATCTAATGTCATGTAGTGCAACTGTAGTGTTTATTGAAAGTCTTTGTATATGTTTATTGACGAGCTTTTAAGTCTCCGTAAATTTATTATGTTCAATATTTGTTCAAGCCCATAGATAAACTTGAGAGATCACTACAAGTCTTATTCAAGTTTCTTTTGATTCGCTTCAATTTTTTTAATAAGAGTTATAATACATTCCAATCATTTGTTAAGAAGCTCTACATTATGCTCGTTGCCAAACTACTTAACTTTATTGTTGATCCTTTGCAAATTTTGTTTGAGTTTCATTCTAGTCATGATAGTCCAGACATTCTTTAAATGGCCATTTATGCTCGTAAGCAATTATTGAATTTATTATGAATTCTGTAAAAGCTTTGTTTTTATTAGAAGATAGGTCTTCAACTTCATTGGAAGTTTCATTTGTGCTAATTATCAAGCCATTGAGTTCCTTATAAATTTAATTTTTGCAAGCTCACTTTTATTTGAAGATTTTTAGGATTTTTATATGTAGTTCTAACTCTGATTTATCTTTTTAATTTAAGTCTAATTTAAGCTTAATAACAATTTTATTTTATTTTATTTAAACCTCCTGTTAGTTCAACTTTCTATAACCTCTCGGCATCATCCCCATATAAGGAGCTGCATTGGAAGTCTGTATAGCTTTCTTGCAAATTTCTCTTGAATATGATCGGTATCTTTGCGACCGTAGTCTTCTAGCTTTCTGAGCAGCATAACCAAATCTTCAAACACCTGATTTATTTCTCACAACGATAGGTAGAAAACACATTGATAGCTTGATTAAAAAAATGGTGCTCAAGATAATAGGTGTTTGCTCATCCAAGCCAGTTCCACAACTGCTGGATCATCATCATTAATTCTTATCTTCTTTCTCCTCTGTTTGCCCTCAAGAAAGTCATTCATGAAAGCATGCCCAAGTCCATGGTAGATATAAACTTCATAGGGCACACCATAAGTTTTCAGCTTGTCTTGTAATTGCTTTGCAATAGTAACATCTAAGAAACCAACAAAGGAATCAAGTTCTCCAAAGTGAGCTTACTCGTGGGCCTTTTCCTTTGCAGCATCTGCAAGTTCCTCAGAGGGCGAACCATCGAAACTCACAACTGCTTCAACTTAAAGAATTAGAACAATACTTGCAATGGATTGCACACTTATCATGCATAATGTCACGACCCGGCTCGGGAGCTTGGAATACCAAGGCGGGAACAGACGATCAGACGAATAAAAGAAAAACTTACCTAACATTTTCAATCTTAAACAAAATCTCTAATTATAAAAGAGCCACTACAATCTACAAATTATTTAACAATTTGTCTATATATATATATATATATATATATATTAACAAAATTCATATGAAATACAATTTAAACATAAATCAATATAACTGACATAATTATTTATCCCCTGAAGTCTCTCTATGACGATAAACATAACCCTCCCTTTTATCAGCTATTTAGTTAGGATGGTTATCTGGAAAAAATAAACAATTAACAATTGAATAAAATTTAGTGGGTCAATTATGCTGTTATATTATAGTAAAAAAGCAGTATGTATGGTTTTTTTTTATAATACGTAAAGAAATTGTTCAAACAATTAAACATACATGAGGTATGTACAAATGAACATTTTGTGTGAACTTTTACTCTTTCATTTATCATCTATTTTAGGAGTCACCGTCTAAACTTTTATCAAAATAAAACTTTTATTAATACTCATCCAAAGGACCAAAAAAAAAAAAAAAAAATACTCATCCAAAGGACAAGTAGCCATTACCATTTCCCAATTTCATTGGTCTTTTTTTTCGATATTGCGCCAGATCTTATAAGGTGGTGAACTCTAACTTTTCATCTCATTCATGCGTACAATTATATAAAATGAATATTAATTCATAATTAACAGTAAATCAGTTAACTTTATAAAATGACGAAGTGGTAATATGATCTAGTATTCAGGCTATTATTGAACATGAAGAAACATGAAACTACATTACAACTTCCAGTACAAGAAAAAGTCATAATTATTTAAAAATGTATTTATCACAAGAAATTAAAGACATTTTTATCATAAATATAAGAATATAATTATCCAAGTTAATTTCTGATTCTCAATCTCTTTTCCTTTAATCTTGCTTTCCTTGAAATTCCTATAGAATAAAATATTAATTTGATCAATATTAGAAATTAGTTTATTTTATTTTATTCATTTATTATCTATGATATTTATATATAATTTTTATTATTTGATGCTCATATTCATTAATATTCATTGTCTATTTTCTAAATCAAGTTAAATTAATCTTTAATTTATTTAATATAATGAAATATCTAATTTACCATATAATACTCTTTAATTCTTATTATTTTTTTCTTAATGTAATTTAATTTAAAAATTTCTTTCTCTATAATGATTTCAATTTAAGAATCATAATATATAATCAATTCAATTCTCATGATTATAAATTATATTTTATAAAGTCATTAACCTCAAATTTTCACGAATCCATAAATAATCAAGGCTTAAATTCTTTCATTTACTAATTCATTTAAAATTTTCTTTTTCTTAAAAATCTATTATTTTCACTAATATCCTATAATAAAATCATGACTATTTAAGAACTTAGTTAATACAATAGAATTAGTGCTATATAAATTCTGAAATTTAAACATATATATATATATATATATATATATATATATATTTATAAAATTAGAGATAAAATAATGTCATATCATTGTTTGCGAAGCTTTTAATAAATTTCTTACTGATTTAATAATAACTAAATTAAATTTAAATTTTAAATAAAAAAATAGAAAACCTTTATATATATAGGCATTTTCTCATTTTATAAAATTCAAAAAAAAATATTTTCAATTAAATTCATCTGCGAACTTCTAACATTTTTAATTAAGATTAAAATAATAACAACAAAAATCAGATTTCTAATCTAATAAATAATTATATAAATCATCTATTTAACTTATTTTTATATTTCCTTTCTATTCTCGGTTGCCCTAGGACCCGTGCCCGTCGCCCGTCGATCCTTCCCGTGCTCGCGAGGCTCTCGTTCGCACGCACTCCTCTCTCGGTCACTCCCTCCTTCCTCGGCCGACGGCACACTCCCTCCTTCTTTCTAGACCGACGGCACACGGAATACTCGATTAGGATATGCACATAAGGTCTCCCTCCTCCTTCTTCCTCGGCCAACGACACATGGAAGACTCGGTTAGGGCACACACGAACTTTCCTTCTCTTTCTCCCTCTCCCGTTTCCTCTCTCTCTCGTTGGGAGTTCTGTTTCGGCAAAATGAAACCAAGCTCCCCCCTTCGATGATTCTATTCGAAGCCAATCGTCACACGATTGGATTTTCTGATTTTTTATTTTTCCTCTGACTTCCAGTTATTACACATAATCCAGTTACACCAATCTTGAGACACATAATCCAGTTACACCAATCTTGAGTGAACCATTAGCCTTGAGTTACTTAACTAAAAGATCAATATTCTTTACTGCACCTGGCTAGTCCAAGCCTGTGCTTCATGAAAGCCTTGTCAGTGGAAGCCATTAAGCGGGCGACGTAGAAGCTGGAGAACAATGGTAGGGTGCGAGAGGGGAGAGAGAGCCTAAAGAAGAAACAACTGTTGGAAGTTTTATGTGATAGAGAGGGAGTGGGAGAAGATCGTGCTAATGGGAGTTCGGACTAGGGGAAATGATAAAAATGGGTGGGTTTGGTTGTAGCTTTTATTTAATTAGTTTTATTATATTTAAGTGATTCGTTATGTTGTCCTCACATGAGTTGATAAGATAGGAGGGTTCTTATTGGCTTGGCTAGGCAGTGGGAGCATGGAGGTAATAAGGTGAGCATCATTACAATGTATAATAAATAAATACATAAATATATAAATAAATAAATACAATATATATATATATATATATATATATATATATATATATATATATATATATATATATATATATATTGTTGGGCTGTTTGTGAACTAGAGGATGGATTTTGTTTACTATTTTTTAATGAAAGGAAGGAATAAAGGGAGGAGAGGGGGTTGGGGGGAGGGGAGGGGTAGGGGGAAAAACCCCCTCCCACTCATTCTTATACGCACGCTTAGTGAGGCCTGATACCGACCCTTAATTAAAAAAAAAAGACCTAAACTACCCAAACAAGCTCCCCACTCTCTCCCACTGTTCCTCATTTCCTCTTACGCACTCTCTCTCGCCCTCCCACACGCTCTGTCACACTCCCGCTCTTTGACCCGTGTGTAGCCACCGCCAATGTTGAGGCCACCCAACTCACCGCCGTTGTTGTACCTGTGACCACTAAACTTGCCATCATTATTATTGGAGCTGCCGCCAGTGTCCCTCCCTCACGTGAAGAAAGGAGAGTCCTTTCTTGTCACATCCCAAATGATAACTTAAGACCCATCGAAAGTGATGTAACAGAGAAATAGGTGACTACATTTTTCTTAAATAACTATTTTGAAAATTTTACATACTATATAATAGTATAAATGATCAACATAATCATCTAAATTCATCCAACATATCATAAGAACATTTAAAGAATAAATTATCAATTCATAGCAGACAGAAATAATCCAAATTGAAATTTTTCATACCAACTACAGAGCATCTAAAATGCTGAATATCAAAACAATATTATTAAAAATTTATGAACTTATCTTCAAAGCTTATTTACAATATTTCTCACACACAACTTTCAAAAATTGGGTAAAACCTACACCTCCACATTCTCCTTACCCTTTCCTGAAAACAATTATAATCATATCGTATGAGATAAGATCAATCAATATCTGATTTGAATTATCGAAGGTAAGATATTAATATCGTCGGTTACAATTAAAATAAATGTTGTTTAATCATTTGGTTTTGTCTGATGTAAATAACTTATTAATAATTTTTTTCTGAAACATGATGTATACATTACTACATAACACACTACACACACACACATATATATATATATATATATATATATATATATATATATATATATATATATATATATATATATATATATATATTCACAATAGTTTTAAATTTATGTCATGTGTAGTTATCATATTAATTGACGAACATATCATAACGTAGACATTAGGTGAAATTTTCTTTCTTTCCATAAGAGACCCTTTTGCTCCATATCATAATATTTGAGGACCCTTTTGTCTCACTGGGAACTCTTTTGTCCCCAATTCAGGCATTAATATCATAATATTTTCTTCGATTCTTAACACATGACACGTATAAACTAAGTCTACATTGCATCATATTTTCACGGAAATACATTATGCAAAATAATGAAATGAACGAACCATATATCTTAAATACTAATTATGGAATCTGATAAAAAGACAAATTTATCATTGCATGTCATAAACATAAAATTATGCATATGACTTGGTTTCATATAAAATATATAGTGCAGACAATCAATATTGTATTCAATAGCATTGCAGAGAAGGATAAACATATTTGTATTAGAACTTCCAAATCTTACCTAAGTGACGAACTTCTCTCGCAAAACGTGATGTCAGAAACCTCTTATGCAAAACATAAAACTATGCATATATAAAACATATAGTGCAGACAATCAATATTGTATTCAATAGCATTGCAGAGAGGGATAAACATATCTGTATTAGAACTTCTAAATCTTACCTAAGTGACAAACTTCTCTCGCAAAACGTGATGTCAGAAACCTCTTATGCATGTAATCAATATTAACAGGGCTTTTCCTCATACGAATATTATTCCAAAACATTTGTGCTACAAAAATTGAAATTTCAAACAACTAATCAATCACTTAGGAATTTGCAATGATTCATTATCATTTATTAAAACTGAATTGAATGACAATTGTACACGTCTTCTTACAATTTCTTGCTGTAATCTTGCTTAAAGAAAATAATAATATAATTAATTTTTCTTTCAATTTTTTAAAAAATAATATAATTAAAGCTTTATTTCTTAGTTAATTAATCCAATTAAATTGCTACCAAATATATATATATATATATATATATATAAAAGATATATTAACATCCATAAATTTAATATTTTCCAATATTTTATCATTCCACATTTCACTTAGCAAACATAACAAAATTTATTAATACTTTATTTAATTTCATAAAAATATCTCAATTTATTTCAAATTAATTTCTTTATATAATAAAAATAATAAATATCATTTCAATTTTCTTACCAATAATACTATATATATATATATAAAGAAATAACTATATTACCTTTCATTCCCTCAACCGATCGCTACTCACGCGTCTGCACAGCACGCGATCCCACTCCAGCTCGCGGGACGTGGCTCCTTCCGTGTGTGAGAAGCTCGCGTTGGCCCCCATCGCCGGCGCCAATGTCGACGCAGGGGACTGCACCCGCCAACGACCCCTCCTGACCCATCCCGCGTCCCCTCTCTCTTGCACGCCTCTCGTCTCTCGCGTGAAAGGCCGAACCGAGAGCCAGGGAAGGAAATGCGAAGGAAAAGAAGGGTTCGTGCGATTTAAACTCTATTGACGCAATTTTTAATTTCCCTAATCCAATGCATGTCGAGGAAAGTGCGTTTACTCGTCCTAGCTACAGTGAAATAGTGGTTTACGGCTGATTACGAGTTTAATTTTATTATAAGTATAATTAAGAAATTAATTATTATTAATATATATATATATATATTATTAGATAAATATATATCTTACAATTCTCCCCTCCTTATAAAAATATCGCCCTCGAAATTTCTTGATCAACTAGAAAAAGGATAGGGATATTGCTGCTTCATTTCATCTGCTCTTTTCCAAGTCGCTTCTTTCTCTGGCCTATTTTTTCACTTCATTTTCACAAAAGGAATCTGTCTACTTCTCAATTTCATAATTTCAAATTCCATAATTCTTTCTGGCTCTACTGCATAAGTTAGATTCTTTTGAAGTTCAATATTCTTATGTGATATTCTCTGGTCTGCATCTATAACTCATTTTCTAAGCATTGAAACATGAAAAATATTGTATACATCAGACATATTTGGCGGCAACACTAGTTTGTAGGCAACCTTTTCAACTTTTTCTATAATTTCAAATGACCCAATGTACCTAGGACTCAGCTTTCCACCTTGGCCAAATCTAGATATAAGTTTCATGGGTCTGACCTTCAGAAATATAAAATCTCCCACTTCAAGTTCTATCATCTTATGCTTGGGGTCATAATATTTTTGTTGTCTATCTTGTGCAGCTCTCAGTCTGTCTCTGAGAATTTTAATCTTTTCAGTCACTTGATCAACCAATTCTGGTCCCATTAATTATTTTTCTCCGACTTCAAGCCAACTCAAAGGAGTCCTGCATTTTCTATCATACAAAGCTTCATAAGGAGCCATTTGGATACTAGATTGATAGCTATTATTATATGCAAACTCTATCAAAGGTATATGATCTTCCCAACTACCGCCAAAAGTCAGAGTGCATAATCTCAGTAAGTCTTCTAATACCTGAATTGTTCGTTTAGATTGCCCATCTACCTGTGGATGAAATGCAGTGCTGAAATGTAGTTTGGTACCTAAACTCGTATGAACACTTTTTCATAATTTTGATGTAAACCTACCATCTCTGTCTGATATAATAACTTTTTGAATTCCATGTAATCTAATGATTTCTTTTATGAACAATCTAGCTAATTTCTCTAATCGATTATCGAATGGGCAAAAGTGTCTCTTTGTTAATCTATCAATGATTACCCAAATACAGTCATGCCCTTGTCTTGATCGAGGAAAACCCGTAACAAGATCCATGGTTATATTTTCTCATTTTCACTCTGGTATAGGCAATGATTGAAGCATACCATCGGGTTTTTAATGTTCTGCTTTGACAACTTGACAAGCTTCAAATTTAGATATATATTCTGCGACATTCTTCTTCATTCCAGGCTACCAAAAGAGTAATTTCAAATCCTTATACATTTTTGTGCTTCTTGGGTGAATTGCATAAATTGAATTGTGAGCTTCAAATAAAATATCTTGAATTAGATTTACCTCTTTTAAGACGCTTTAGAATTACTCGAGCACACCCTCATCATGATGGTTATATCTTTTCTTTTACCTGCTAGCATTTGATCTGTTAATTTTTGTAAATCATCATTGGCTTTTTGTGCAATTTTAATTTTGTCTTCCAAAGGAGGTTGGATCTCCATCTGATATAATCTACTTGTACTATGCTCACTCTGTGTTACAATTTCTAATTGTAGAGGTGTTATATCTCGAATTAATTCTATTTTTTGGGTTAACAGCCAGTTGGCCTGCCCACCTGATTTTTTGCTCAATGCATCAACAACCACATTGACTTTTTTAGGATAATATTGTATATCAAGATCGTAGTCTTTTATTAACTCTGGCCATTGCTTCTACCTTAAATTTAATTTTTTCAGAGTGAAAATGTATTTTAAACTTTTATGATCTGTAAATATCTCGCATCTTATGGCGTAGAGGTAGTGCCTCCAAATCTTCAGAGCAAAAATGATAGCATCTAATTCCAAATCATGCGTTGGATAGTTCTTCTGATGTGATTTTAATTGCTTCGAAGCATAAGCAATCACTTTCTTGTTCTGCATTAAAACACAACTCAAACTTTTTAAAGAAGCATCACTATAAATTTGAAAATCTTTATACCGGATTATTGTTGTATTCGTCATAGCCTTTTAAACTCTAGAAAGCTCACTGCAATCATTCCGTCAATCAAATTTACATCCTTTCATCAAGCTGGATAAAGGTGATGCAATCTGTGAAAATCCCACAAATCTTCTATAATAACCGCTTAAAAAACTTCTCACCCACATTGGTTGGTGGTGGCGGTTTACCTTCTAACTTTCTAAATCTACAAAAATGTCTTCCCGCCAATGATATGTCCCAAAAAAGCAATACTTTTTAACCAAAATTCACATTTAGAGAATTTAGCAAATAAATGATGCTCTCTCAACAGGTTTAACATTATTCTGAGATGGTTGACATGATCCTCCTCAGTCTTGGAGCAGGCCAATATGTCATCAATGAATACTATCACAAATTGATCGAGATATGGTTTGAAAATTCTATTAATCATATCCACAAATATTGCAGTACATTCGTTAATCTAAAAGACAACTAAGAATTCGTAATGCCCGTATCTAGTGCCAAATGCTGTCTTTGCAATGTCACCTTTTCTCACTCTGATTTGGTGATATCCCAATCTCAAATCGATTTTTGGAGAACACAGAAGCTCATTCCGATTGATAAAATAAATCATCAATTCTAGGGAGAGGGTACTTATTTTTAACAATTATTCTATTTAATTCTCTATAATCAATACACAACCTCATGGAACCATCTTTCTTCTTAACAAACAGCACTGGTGCACTCCAAGGAGATGAACTAGGTTTGATAAAACCTTTCTCGATTAATTCAGATAACTGACATTTCAACTCATGCAATTCTTTAACAACCATTCTATAAGGTGTTTTAACTATCGGAGTAATTCTGAGTTGCTCTTCAATTGTAAGTTCTATCTTTCTTTCAGGAGGTAATCCAACAAGTTTCTCAAGGAAGACATCAAGAAACTCATTCACTACCAGAATAGATTTGATATCACTAATTGCATTTTTAACCACTTCTACACTGGCTAAACATATCAAGTCACTAGCTTTTATAGCTTTGTCAATTTTGAGTGAATGTATTAAAGAGGTTATCACTTTCTTTCACAGTGAAAATAAAACGGTCTCTCATTAGGTAAATCAAACCGGACCCTTTTTTTTCCAACACTTGATTATAGCAAAATATTTTGATAGCCAATCCATTCCCAAGATTACTTCAAATTCAATTAAAAGTAGTAAAATTACTTTAGATGAAAATTTCCTACTATTTATCATGAGGTGCATTTTGTTGGCTAACATACAATCACCAGAGGGCAATAAAATTCAAACACTAGAAATAAGTCAAACAGGTGCAATGTATTATAAAATAGCTCAGACATAAATGAGTGTGATGCACCAGAATCAAAAAGCACTATAGCAGGAAAATCTGAAGTAGCTATCATACCTGTCCCCACATCTGAAGATTTTCTAGCTTCTTGGGAAGATAAGGCAAAAACACGAGCTGTTATTGACTTCACACTAGCTCCAGACTCTATTCTTTTATCCTCTGAAATGATTTATTCATAGAAGGCTTTGTACCTTATACACTTCTGGCTTCGGCGCAATTCTTAGCTCTTTGCTCCCCTGAAAATTTCTCGGACAGTTTCTTTTGATAAGACTCACTTCCTCACATAGATAACATCTTCTAGAATTTAGTAAGCACTTCCCAGAATGTGCTTTTTCATATATAAAAGCCGGTGCTTATGTCCTCCTTGTGATGTTCTTTGCAGATTGATCGATGTTGTGATTTATATTTGACTTTTAAATTGCTCGGATGTGACATCTAACTGTCTCCTCTTACTGCCAGTATCCCATCTTTGTCTGACCATATTCGTATCATGCTCCAACAGTTTATCACTCTCCACTAATTCTGAGTGGAGTTAAAGGCTGTCTAAATTGATCGCCCAGTCCTCTGAGAAATCTATAACACTTCTCACTTTGTGTGTAATATCCGAAATCCAAAAGAAAAAAAAGAAATAACCGCCGACGGTTAGCCGTAGATAGAAAAAATCGAGAGGCGGGCTCGGTTGCTTAACTTCAAAAGCATCTTGAGAAAGAGGGAGAAAGAGAGAAGGAGATGTAGTGACTCACGCACCAGGTCTTGCGATCGTCGGACGACCAGGAAGGAGAAGAGGAGATTTTGAATCATGGTGTCATCGGTAGGAAGGAGTTCGTTCTAGCAGTGGCGCCTCTGTGCTTTGGGTCACGAGCTTTCTGGCAAGAGAGAGGAGCACTAGCGTCTGTGAGCCCTCGTCTTGTGAGGGAGCAAAGCCGTCGTCGTGACTTAGAAGGCAACGCAGACGGTCTTGGGGCATAAGTCGAGAGGAGAGGTAAGTAAGTAAATAAGATATATAGTTATTTTAATTGAAATTTTATCTTTATTAAGTATCTCAAATCTTTTAATTTAGGGTTCATAATTTTGACTTAGGGTTTATAAATTTGAGGAAATATAAATTGAGAATATGTATGATGAATCAAAGTTAAGTAATTTAAGTATTAAACCTCACATATGAAATATGATTTCAAATTTAATAAAATTTTGAACTATGTTAAGTTATATTATCGTTAATTAGATAAAAAAAATCATTTTAAGGAAATGTTAAACACTAAATGAGAATAAAATTTATCTATAGTACGTTAATTAAATTAGAATCATTTTAAGGGGGTATGATAATCATTTTATAGAATATATTAAGTTACTTTAATATTTAATATTTTATTTTATAGAAATTTCAATTAAGGAATGAAGTATTAAAGGAAAGGAGGTTCAAGAGGAAACTGAAAATTAAAGTAGGTAATTATGTTCTTACATTTATGCTAAAAATATTTTTAATTTTTTGTGATGAAATGCATGTTTATATGATTATGATTTTTTCCGCAGTAAGTTGTGATGATTTTCCCTTCTTTTATAAATTATGATATAGTTTTTTTTTTTGTTGGATAATAACTTGAATCGATCATAAATACGTTATAAAGTTAACTAATTTCGTTAGTTATGAATTAATGATAGATGCATAATTATCTTATGAATGCGTGTTAAAAGCGGAGTTCTTCCTTATGCGATTGAGGGGCCTTGATATGCCGCGTCGAAATGATGAAAAAACGTGAAATTGATAAATGGTAATGGTAATGGTAATGACTACTTGTCCTTTGGATGAATATTGGTAAAGGTTTTGACGGTGACTTCAAGACGGGTGATAAATGTAAAAGTAAAAGTTCATATGAAAAATTTATGTATACCTACCTCACATATGTTTGATTGTTTGAGCAAATTTCTTTATACGTGTGTGATAAAAGCGCATGCATCTAATTCTACACTTGCTTTGTATAGTGTAACAACATAATTGATCCATTGAATTATATTCATTTGTCAGTTGCTTAAATTTTTTTCAGGTAACCATCATAATTAAATGACTGATAGAAGGGAAAGTCATGTTTATCATCGTAGAGGGACTTTAGGAGATAGGTAATTATGTCAGTCATGTTGTATTATGTTTAAAGTGTATTTCTCATGAACTTTGTTAATATATATGTATGTGGACAAATTGTTAAATTATCGTGGATTGTAGTGGCTCTTGTATGATTGAATATTTTATTTAAGATTGAAATTGTTATGTAAGTTTTTATTTTATCCGTCCGATGCTTTCGCTTTGGTATTCCGACTCCGCGGTCGTGACATTGTGTCTAATGTCATGCACATGGCGAGATAAGGATGTAAATTCTGTTTCATACTGGATCACTATTTTGCTACATTGAGTCAGATTTATAAATTTCTTCTGCATTGCTTGTCTGGCTAAGGAGGGATGAACCAATCTCTAAAGATTTGCTCAAACTCTTTCTAGGTAATTTGATCGATAGCTCTGCCTGCAAATTTTTCTAACTGTTGGCCTCTCCACCAATGCTCTGCCTCCCCTTCCAACACAAATACTGCCAGAGATACTCTTCTATCTAATGGGCATTTCATCTTATTTAAAAATTTTCAATTCGGACAATCCAATCTTCAACTGCCCTGACATCTACTCTTCCCTTGAATAATGGCGGCTTCAAACTCTGAAATAATTTCAACTGCTTATCAATATCACCACTGATACTAGTACTAACACTGATGCTCTGAATTATAACTGTAACTTGTACTGGTACTGATACAAAATGTTGGTGGCATAATAGGTGTTACAGGTGCTATAAAAATTATATTTTTTCCATCATCTGCATCATCATTTTTATCATTTGCATTTGCAACACAACAGTAGAGTTAGGTACTGGTAGATTTTCTGCTCTTAATGTGCTTCCCTTAGCTGGTGCAATAGTTTCAGAAATTTCAACATCTCTGCCTGACTGAGCTGACTGCCCATTTGTTCTTTCAGGCACCCTTTCAGTCATATCTGTAAATGAATAACATAACATGTATCGACATATATATATTATTCATTTTTGTATGGCTTAAAATATACGTTACAAGCTTATGTCGCATACACCGCTCACTTATTCCACTAACCCTATCTATGCTCTGTAGAAATCGAATCATATTCCATTATTAACACCTCTAAACTAAATCATGCTTTCGTAATTGATCATTTGAATTCAAATGCTCTGATATGACTTTCTGTCATATACCGAACGATAACTTAAGACCCATCGGAAGAGATGTAATACAGAGAGTAAATCTAGGTGACTACATTTTTCTTAAACAATTATTCTGAAAATTTTACATACCACATAATAGTGTAAAAGATCAACACAATCATCTAAATTCACCTAATATATCATAAAACATTTAAACAATAATTCTACAAATTCATAGCAGGTGGAAATAACCCAAATTGAAACTTTTCATGCCAACTACAGAGAATCTAAAACGCTGAATATCAAAACAATACTATTAAAAATTTATGAATTTACCTCCAAAACTTATTTACAATATTTTTCCCACATAACTTCCAAAAATGGGGCAAAACCTACTCCACCTTCTCCTTACTCCTTTTCTGAAAATAGTTATAATCAACTGTTAAGTCATATGACTTAGTAAGATAAGCAATTGTGGGCTCCGAAACTTCACCATCGACCTCTCGACAAATTGAATTGAAGAAAGTGATTTAAAATATTGGTGTAATTGTCAGAAGGCAGATGAGACAGTAGACAATATTTAACTTGAGTTAATTTGATTTGAAATTAGAACCATATTTTGATGGAAGTGTCCCTATACTTGTGAATTTTAGATCTTGTCGACTCTGTTTAGATCTTAACAGAGGATCAGATCTACCGTCACATGACATAATTAGTTTCTTAGATATTTTATAAAGTTGAAATTCTTATAATAGATTTTTATGTTTTGTTAACTCGGTCACAAGACTAAAAAGAAACAACTCAACATCCTCGACACTTGAATCTAAACATTTCGTAGTGCGGCCCATCACAGTGATTAGTAGTTTAGGTAATTTTATTTCAGAATTATGAGATTGATTTTGTATTTTCTTTTAATTAAATTTAACGCACAACCTTTTCATTAAAATTTGCGACTTGAAATGTTTGAGCATGCAGTATTTATAAAAGATAATTTCACATAATTAGTGATTTTCTTAATTTTGAAAATCATAATTTAGAAATGAAATTCCTTAATTTTTGTATTGAATGAAAGCTTCTTCATTTGTGTAGTATTTAATTTAATTAATCTGCAACTGCCTGAAGAATTGCAATCCGTGGCGATCATTTGAAAGTTTGTACATGTTTTGAATAAGAATATATTCATTTTAGATATGTAATGAATTTATTTTCATTCAAGCATTTGCATGTATTTTGTAATATTTGACCCAAAGGAATGACCGCTATAAGATATGTGCGAGGACATACTTCATGCGATTGTATTCATAAGTTTATATGTATGAAGTTCACAAAAGAAAAAAGCCTCTATAATTTTATCATTTAAGGACTTTTCACATTTTCTACAACAAGAGTTAGACCCAATTTAAATTTATTTTTAACTTCATATTAGATTCCCTATTTATTTGAAAATTAAACTTCAAATTTATTGCAAGTTTGTTATGAGTTTAGTATTAATTTCCTTAAGTTTCACTTGCATTCGTTTTGATAACAAACATGGAACAAGGTTGTTATGATATGTTTTACATATGTTGTTAGTTTAATTATAAGTGAGTCCCACAAAGATAGCTTTATTCCTATAAATAAGGCTAGTGGGGGAGTTTTACTTTTCACATTATTTGCTTGAAGAGAAAACTTCATAGCCTTTAATGATTTTGAAAAAAACGAAGGGAACTTGCTTCCGTTTAAAGTAAGTAGTTTACTTTAGTATTATGTTTCCTCTTTATTTTCTTTAGTTTCCTTTAAGCATTCTCCATTTTGTTTTAATGTTTATTTTCATGTTTATCATGTATTTTTTATTTGATTTAAGTTTAAATGATTTCCATTTAAATTTATTCAAGTCTTAAATTTAATCAAAATCATAATTTTTGTCGTCCCGTAGAGTGCGTCGGGAGTGTTTTCTGGTCCTAATAAGCGTGGCAGTGGTGCCTGACATCGACCATCTTCTACATTACCGAATGGGCGTTAAGCGTCTTGGCTCTAAAGAGAAATACAATGCATATGCATTCATTTCATTTTTTTTTCTAAGTCTTGAATTTATTCAAAATTCTGGCAGCATTTTGGCTAAGGAGACGTCAATGGATGTTGCTACTGGTCCAATGAAGCGTAGTGGCGGTGTCTTGCGACCGCCGATTCATCTCGTCGTGCCCTCATGAGCATGACGAGGCCTTCAAACCTGCAAAGAAACGCACGTATTATATATCCACATTCACACATTAATCCCACATGTTCTGACTCATTTTTTATTGCTGATGATGCAAGAAACGGAGTTGGGTATCTGGGCAAGAGAAGAACCGTCTCATGATATTCTTCTCGGTTGTGGCGAAGAAAGGTCTGAAAGAGGCGATCTGCGAAAGAAGAACCCTCATGTGGTGCTGATTTTGATTTGAAATTCGGATTCGGAAAATGGGGGCATTTTGAAGAAGAAAGAAGAGGAAAAAAAGGAGTAGGAGCCTTATCTTTTTTCAATTTTGGAGGAGTGGAAAAAGGAGGGCTTTGATTTTCGGATGGGGCAAATCATCCAAAGGAGGGGGCTTGCCGTTCGGTTCGGTTTGAAGGGAGAAATTGAGAGGGAGCGGTTTTCCTCTTAGAAACGTTCAGGAGGTGAGCGTCGCGTGAGGGGAAAGTCGTTGTCAGGAGAGAGCTCCTGCAAGAGGGAGTTCAAAGCGTGGAGGCTCGGAAGAAGGGAGTCTTGCGTGCGACTCGATCGCGTGAGGAGAAGAACCGGGTCGGGTTAGGGCAAGGGTCGGTTTATTAGAGTGGAATTTGGGCATTAGGATTATATTAGGGATTTTAAACTAATTTTTAAATTAATTAAACGACTTTAATGTGAATTTTACGCTGATAAAATCACATGATCAATATATATATATCAATCTTAGCTTTTTTCGATGTTCCGAACGCAACGACGCATTCCTTTTCGCAATCGGAGACCGTTTGGTTCAAGTCGGCATCAAATTAAGTCCATTTCAGCTCAAAATGAGTGTTGCCGGAGCTCGACATTCCTTGACTTATCCTTGAGTGCGACGACGCACTTGATAGATTTGACGTTTTGAAGCTAACGCCAATCAATTTCGCGAGCGGAGGTCATTTGGTTTCGCGTCGGCACCTCGACCTCGATATGTATGCGGCGTTGGCACTTCGATACGATCGATTCATCATCAAGTTGTGCAATGTTTATATTCTGACCAGTTTCGACATTCTAAATGCGATGGTGAAGTCCGTTCGTCGATCGGAGATTATTTAGGTTGATTTTGGCGACGTCCTGTGTATTTCAGTCTTGATTTGTGCGCTGTCACTTTCAATCATTCGACATTTGCACAAACTCGCTGAATTGAGCGCAAATAGTCTCATTTGATAGTTTTCGATGTTTCAAAACTAATGAAACA
Source organism: Cymbidium sinense (assembly GCA_021442155.1). Lineage (NCBI taxonomy): Eukaryota > Viridiplantae > Streptophyta > Magnoliopsida > Asparagales > Orchidaceae > Cymbidium > Cymbidium sinense. Next base: position 135,404,610 of record CM038222.1, read on the forward strand.
ATCAATTTCACTAACTAAGGTCGTTTGGAAATCTTCGGCACCGACTTCCGATATGCGTATCACATTGTAGCTTCGATGCGATCGGTCGCTCTTTAGATTATGTGTATATGCGTCGGTTTCAGCGTTAGATGCGCGGCAAAATCCGTTCGTCGATCGGAGGTTGTTTCGATCATTTTCAGTGACGTTCAGTGCATTTTGAGCCCCGATTTGCCTGCTATCACTTCCGAAGTTCGTCAAATTAAATTTGTGGGCTTGTCTTGATTTATGACAACATATATGGAGGTCGACAACATATATGGATGTCAACAACAATATAATACATATTTGAATTATCGAAGAGTAGAACATTAATATGCATACAGACTAGGCAATTAAAATAAATGTTAAATTACTTTAATCATTGGTTTAGTAGATAACTTATTAGCAATTTTTTTACGCTTGAAACATGATGTACACATTCTTACACAAAACACACAGATATATATATATATATATATATATATATATATATATATATATATATATATATATTCACAATACTTTAAATTTATGTCGGTGTAGTTATCACATTCATTGTGGCATATATAACATATCATACATTATGTGAAATTTCATTTCTTTTATAGGAGACTCTTTTTCTAACATTTGACCCTCTTTCGAGAATCCTTTTATCCCAATTCCTACGCAGGTAATATCATAATATTTGACCAATTTCTTGATTAATAACACATGACATGTATAAATTAAGTCTGTTGCATGCATATTTTCGATAAGAAATACTGATATAATCGAAAATGGAACTATATACTAATTATGGAGATCTGGGAGCAAGTCAAATTTATCATTGTGTGGCATAAACATAAAACTATGCATATGATTTGGTTTCATATAAAACATATAGTGTAGACAATCAATATTGTATTCAATGACATTGCAGAGAGGGATAAATATATCTGTATTAGAACTTGCAAATCTTACCTAAATGACGAACTTCTCTCGCAAAACGTGATGTCAAAAACCTCTTACGCACATAAACAATATCAACATGGCTTTTCCTCATACAAATATTATTCCAAAATATTTGATGCTACAAAAATTAAAATTTCAAACAACTAATCAATCACCTAGTAATTTGCAATGATTCATTATCATTTATTAAAACTTACAGGTGAATGTGACAGTTGTCACACGTGCTTCTTACAACAACCCTTCTTATTTGTGCTTTAATTCTGCTTAAAGAAAATAATAATATAATTAACTTTTCTTTGAATCTTAAAAAAAAAATATAATTAAAGCTTTATTCCTTAGTTAATTTAAACTCAATTAATTAATACAATTAAATTGCTATCAAATATATATATATATATATATATTTATATAAGATATATTAAAATCCATAAATTCAATGTTTTCCAATATTTTGTCATTCCACATTTCACTTAGCAAACATAACAAAATTTATCATTACTTTGTTTAATTCCATAAAAATATTTCAATTTACTTCAAATTAATTTCTTTATATACAAAAAATAATAAATATCATTTCATTTTTCTTATCAATAATACTACACGCATCGACGCGATCCACTCTCAGCGGGGCCTTGCTTCGTGTGAGAAGCTTGCGTTGTCCCCCACCGTCGGTGCCTACGTCGACGACCCCTCTAGACCCTCCCGTGTCCCCTCTCTCTTGCACGCCTCTCGTCTCTCGTCTCTCGTGTGAAAGGCCAAATCGAGAGCTAGGGAAGGAAATGCGAAGGAAAAGAAGGGTTCGTGTGATTTAAACTCTATTGACGCAATTTTTAATTTCCCTAATCCATTGCATGAGGAAAGTCGTTTACTAGATCACATCTTGTGAAACCGTCGTTCTGACTAATTACGGGTTTAATTAAATTATTAGTATAATTAAGAAATTAATTATTATTAATATATATTATTAGATAAATACATACCTTACATTTCTTCTCTTCCTTCTTCCTCTTCTTTTTTTCTCTCCTCCCTCGCTTCCTCCCATTTCTTGCTTCTCTCTCTTCCTCCCTCTCCAAATCCCTCTCTAAAACTCTCTCTCCCTCGAGAGAGAGCCTCTCTCTCTCTCTCTCTCTCTCTCTCTCTCTCTCTCTCATTCTATGTAGTTCCAAAAAACAAGAAAGAAAAAATGAGAGGCATAAACAAAAAAAAAAGCCAAAAAAAAGAAGAAAAGCTAAAAAGTATATTGCATATTATACTCTAACTTTTTCATCTGTTATCCCTCTTCGATTTATGCTCGAAGGTAAAAATGGAAAAACTTTTAAGTACCCGAATGTATGAAGTGCATGTCCAAAAAACATGAGGGAATTTGTGCTCGTCTTCATGTAGATATCATTGAAGGTTTATGCTACATTTTTTATAAGTGCAGTAGGTGTGATGACTATTTGATCGTAGTGTCGCAAGACACTAATCATGCATGCTTCATATAAGTGTGGCGGGAAGGACAAAGTATACCCGAAACATCTCTCTATACAATAATGACGTCAAGATGTTACCAAAATTTTGTTAAAACATAGACTAATAAGGGACTCTAATAGAACAAAGTAAAAAAGTATTGTTGAAATTAAATGAAAAGTTGAATCAATATTAAATCAAATGTGAAATATAAAATCTTGAAATAAGAATCTTGCAAAATTTAATTTAAATAATCTTATAATGAATGAAATGCTAGCTAATAAACATAAATAATATATCTTAATGGATGTATGAGTTGTACCGCGTTGTATATTTGTGGCTCCGAAAATTCGCCATCGACCTCTCGATGGAGTAAATTAAATGTCGGTCAAATTTTTAGAAGGCAGATGGAATAGTAGATAATATACTATCCAGAGATTTCATGCTCATTTTGTGAGGACTTTAGATCTGGTTTCAGGTTTCCTGCAAGTGCAAACACTTATAGTTAATCACCCCTTCCAATGTTGAGAGAGAACTTTCGATTAAGGCTAGTCGTTAGATCGCTAAATGCGTAGCGTATAATAGTAGCAAATGGAGTTTTGGAGTTTAGAATTTATGAAATTCATCATCATTAGCTTAAAGTGGGTGCGGGGAATGATAATCTCGATCATATCGCATGGTTGTCATCCTGGGTTATTATTATCAGATGACCCCCCTTATCTTGGGTTGGAGTGTATGAGAATAGGATGATCGATTGGACCTGATTTCATCGACACGTTAGGCGCTCTCTTGCGGCAAGTGAAAGGTGTATCTAATCAAATCATCACTAAACTATTTACAATTCATATCGTAACTTAATTCATAACACAAATCTTGGGCGTGAAATCTTTAAATAAATCTGAGTAAAGACATTTAATTTGCAGTGCAGCGCTTTAAAAAGCTATCATTAATAACAAAACCTAATTCGTCCCACGAATTTTCGGTATCGTCATAATAAAAGCTTGGTGACAAGAATGCTAAAACAAATTTCGACTGAAAGTAAAACAAGGTGCATGTATATGTAAATTTGTAAAGCGTAGGTAAATCAGATGTAATAACATTATAAGCGAACAATATCTTTGTAGGTCTTTGTAGAAATGTATGATGATGTAGAAATATAAATATCTTTGTAAGTTCATCTTGTATCAATCGATGTCAAAGAACGTGATTTTCATTTTGATGTCGATTTATCAAATCATTTTTAGAAATGTCATTTATAATTGAGGTTTTGACTTTCATTCATAAGTCGTCACGTCGACTCTAGGTAAAGCGAGGGGCTCGAACCATACTCTACATACAACGACCCCACACAGGTTGACACTATGACCGACCAAATGCAAGTCGGGGATCTAAGATCCCTAATCACTCATCTCGTCGAGAACTTTTGCCTGCGATTCGCGTCAGATAGCCCTATCACAATTTTCCGACATTTCCCTGTTTATCACATTACTGCATTTAACATGTTTTCAATCATTTTATATGATGAAATCAATGTGACTTTTATCATTGTAAATCATAAATCTGTCGCGGTCAGTAATCAACATTTATATATGCATTCAACGTAATATCTACATTTTATATATGCGTTCATACAATTTATCTGGTCGTAGAAACGATGGCATACATAAGAAGAAGCGAATTTCACGTTAGTATCTCACCTCGATTAATACAAGTCGGTCTGTGATGTGCACCTCGATTCCTCCTCGATCTATAATCAAATAACTCTTAAGCATGATGACATACTTCATAAATGAAACATAATTAACACCAATCTTACGCGAAATTGATCTCTCCTCATAAGCTTTGGAAACAGACTCCAAAAATCTCCAAAGAAATCTCTGCGTCTATTAATTACGCTTCATTCAATAAACTAAAATTAACAAACCATCAAATCCCAATAATTCCACTCACTCGACCAAAAGCGGTTGAACTCCTCAATCACGCATTTGGCCAGGAAGGCTAGAAAGAAAAGGGATAGGGAAAGAAATTTAACTTACAAAATTCCCTAGTTTCCGTCGGCCGAGCAGAATTCCAGCCGAGATCGGTTCACGAATTTCCCCAAACCGGCGGCTTACGGGACGGATCCGCGACTCTGAGTCGGGGTCCAGCGAAGGAGTAAGGCAAGCGGCGGTTCTGTCAGCCGACGTCGGCAGAGGAGAAGCAGCGGTTCATACTGTCAGGAAGCGGTCCGTCGTCAGCAGTCTGCGAGGAAGGGGCGGCTCGTCGCGCCATGATTTCGCCAGAGCGGCTCTGTCAAAAATCGACGGCAACGAAGCGATGGGGCTCAGCGTTCAGGTCCGAGCGCCGATTCGGAGGAAGGAAAGAGGAGGAAATCCGTCGATGCCGAAAGGAGGGTCTCGATCTCGCGTGAAGGAAATGAGCGGGAGGAAGGAAGTGAAATAAGGGGGGAGATCTAACCGTCCGCGATCCAGTGGCTTTAATCCGCCGTTGCGCAGCTTAAATCTTCTGATGTCATTCTGATGCGGGTTAATTAGCTTAAACCAAAAATTAATTAGGAAATAATTTGGATATTACAATTGTGGTCCTTAGTCTACTAATCAGAGGAGGTAGTCGACCCAACCTGATCAAATGATCCTTGTCAGCTGGAATGGGTTGCATCGTCCAAGGAGATCTTGTGGACCAAGGGTGGTGTTTGTCTAAGGGGACAGACTTAAGTCCACCTTAGCTCACGAAAGGCTTTTTGCCCTATTAATTGCACCCTATGATTCACATCTCAAGAGACAAAACTATTGGGGAGCATACGGGTTATAGTTGTGATCGTGATATAATAGTGCCATTTGGTGGCAATACATCGAGGAAGGACTCGTAACATCATATGTGAAGTCTACTTTAAATGAATGAGAGGACACGAGCCATGTCCTTATTAGCATGAGATTGATTGAGAGTGAACATAATAAAACATTTAACTTGATATTAGCTCTTTTGTGAGCTAGAATTTTTTTAATTTGCCACATACAACAAACAGTTGCGAAAAGTGGATAGATTGGGTTTTGCTTTAAGTTATGAATGATAGTTTTCATTTAAGCATTTACAACTGAATGACATATTAAATTTTACGTTTGAATTGACACTTGATTTAAGTCAATTTGATATGAAATTATGATTACATTTTGATAGAAGTATCATCTTCAGTTGAAATTTTCATTCAATATAGCGATCATCGGGGTTGACCTTGTCAACTCTACTTAACAGAGGATCGGATTTATAAACATAATATTATACTTCTAACTTAGTTTAGAATTTAAATTTCTAAAAATTGAAGTTTCTTTATTTATATCATTGATGGTCATATGCTAATGTGAAATCACATATTCTTCTTCTTAGTGAGTAGATATCTAGCTTGCAAACAATCCTACTAACTCCGATCTTTATGAAGAGGAGGATCAGATTGGTTATGTGAGACTTACAACTTCGATATTTAAGTGAAGTATTCCGCTATTAGCGTGCGTATGTATCGACCCCTAAAAATTAAGCTTGCAAAATATGTTTGCTTTCAAAATAATTATCATTTCATAAAGGGGTTGGCACACTTTTTGAGGCAAAGTAGTCTTTGAATCCATTCTATGTCAACTCACGCAGCATCCTCAGGCACTAGCTTTAGGCTTTCAGCATAGTGTTGGGGCCTTTGCGGATTGTTTTGTGATCTATTTAAGCATTTGATTCTATTTAAAGGCTTGCACATTTTTCAAAGCACTTAAATTAAGTGTAACATCGCTTCAAAATAGAAATGAATTTATTTCATTTGAATATTTGCATCTATCTATAGAGCACTCGAGTTGGATGCGAGACTACCCTATAACATCTGCAAAAACTCGTTTCATTTAAGTACATGCATGAGCTTTGAAGCACTTAAATCAAACAGGGAATGTGCTTCATGATTTGTGTGAGGTTAACTCAATGTCTTTCATTAATGCCTTTTGTCTATTCACCAATTGGAGTTGTGAACTCGCTAGCATTGAAGACATTTGGCGTTCGATCGCACATTTGCATAAATATTTGACTGTTTACATTTGATCTTCAATTAGTTGAATCTTTATTATTCCAGTGAAGAATCTTGCTCATGTTTATGTATAAGACTTCAAATGTATTGTAAGTTCTTTTTCTTTGTTCTTTTAGTTCACTCGCTAAATCATATGTTGATTTGATTGTTCATTAGAAGATCATGTTTATGCTTGCTAGCGAGCATCTAAGCTTTGATGTGGATTCTTTAGGGATAGATTTTGAACACCCCTCTCATTTAATGGCTATCATTCAATTGTACTACAAATTCATTGTGTTTAAGTTCTACATTTAAGTGCAAGAAGTGGCGGAGCAAATGTTCTCCAAAGAGTCGCTTTCATGTTCATAAATAGCCATTGGAATCATGCGAGCTAATTGAAAGTTCCCTTGTGAATTATATTTGGAGTTATATTTTGGCTTGGAAGTAAACATCTCATTACATTTCAAATTTTATGCGCATCAATTTAATGTTTAAAGGGCAAAATATGATAATTTGAATATTCTTTGAAAGATCATATTTACCATTTGATTCATTATGTGTTCTGTGAAAGCTTTTTCTAAATTTGTTTTTGTTAGGAGAGAAGTCTTCAAGTCCATTGAAAGTTTTAGTTATAATCGTCAATAAGTCATCGAGTAAATTCATTCTTATTTAAAGACTTTTAGAATTTTGTATGTAGTTTTGACTTTGATTTATCTTTTTCACTTATGTTTAGTTTAAGGTCATTAACATTTTTATTTGATCCGGTTTAAACCTTATGTCGGTAAATTTGGTACTCCGCATCATCCCCACATAGGGGTTGCCGGGACTAGAAACTTTCTATCACGCTTAAAAGCATGCATATAGTGTCATCGACACGCTGCAGTGAGTCTTGTAAATTCACCACGCTTAAAAAAGCGTGCATAAGTCAATACCTGTGTAAAAGGTATAATGGTTTCTTCGCTATGTTGAAGCAACATGCACGAGTACTTATGTCTAGCAAATATTTGCAATCGTATTGAAGTAGTAAGTACATAAATTTAATATACTTAGCAAGCATATACATAGGTGTTTGGAATGGAATTCGGCAGCATCCCGGTGTCATACTCGTGTATGGGGCTGCATCGGGAGTGCTAGAGCTTTCCTACCATGCTTAAAAAAGCATGCATAGTCAATGTCTTGCGACACTGCGGCTTGGAGAGTCTTTTAAACCCACCACACTCAAAAAGCATGCATAGGCCTTCAATACCTGCATAAAAGTTTTCCTGATTTCCCGCCATGTTGATGTAGAATGCACGAGTACTTATGTCTATAAAATTTCCCTGCTGTGTTTGAGCAATGAACATGTACTTATGATTTTGGCATTCATTACAATTTCATCTTTACATATACATGAAGGCAAAATGATTAGAATTCAAATGTGATTGTTCGACCTCACTACTACTCTTATCATTACTTCTTTCGTCATTTCATCACCATTTTTTGGTCTCTTGAAGCTATCAAATATCAATGACAAGCGCATCTTCTCAAGATATCTAAACACCCCTCCGCGTTCTTCACATCAAACCACTACCACTCTTCCCAAGTCTAATAAATATAATAATAACTTAATAGTAAAAATGTAAGCAAAACTATGGCACAGGCGTGATCATCCAAACACTTTGATCATCTTCTACTCTTTGGGTTTGCCAAACAGTAATGACAAGCACATATTCTAAACAATTCCAAGTCTCTTTCATCCACCTCGTGCCGAATAACAAAGCGCCATTACTCTTTGGCTGAAATCAAGTTAAAGGAGCTTGAAATATTGAGGCGGAGGGGTTCGCCTTGTCAGAAGTAGCAAGGGAAGGAAGGGAGATCCTTACCTTGGTTAACGGTGCATTAGGGTTGCCGAGAACTAGATGAAAGAGGTGGAGGCTGTTGCTTTGTTGGACTAGACAAGGAAGGCGGAGTGTTAGCTCGAGAGGAGCCGTCGATAGAGAGGAAGGACGGTTGGTTGTGTGGAGTTCGACAAAGGAAGGAGAAAAGTAGTAGGAGGTTAGGAGGTTGCCCTAGGTTATCCATCCAGGAGTGGCGATGGGAGAAAGAGAGAGGATTACTGAGGAGGGGGCCGAATGGAGAGGTTGGGTGTGGTGGGGCTAGCTTGTGTGATTCGATTGAGGACAAGAGGGAGTTGACTTGCTCGTGCTTTCAACAGAAGAATGATGATCTTTGAGTGGGAGTATTGGGTTGTGAATAAGAGAGTTAGGGTTAGGTATTAGGGGTATTTATAAAGCCTATGTTTATTTAACTGAAAATCAACCCTAATTTTATTTTTTTGTGATGAAATTATTATATGGGAAATATGTATATCAATTTTAGGTTATTTTGAGATTTCAGACGCAACAGTGTAGTCCGTTTTGCGATCGAAGGTCGTTTGGTTCTTACGTCGAATCAGTCGATTTTGGTTCAGCGTATCGTTTCGGCGGCTCGACATTCGTAGACTGTTCGAATCGAGTATGATCTCATTTGATAGGTTTCAACGCTAATGACGCGAACGAAGATCGTTTGGGCATCATCACAGGCTCCCGACTCCGATATGTGCATATAGGCGCGTCGACGGCTCTCCTCCTTGATTGGACGACCGTCAGATTGTAGAAAATGTATATTTCGATCGACATTGACATTCTGAACGCGATGACGAAGTCCGTTCGCCAATCGGAGGTTGTTTCGATCAATTTCAACGATGTTCAGTGTATTTCAGCTTTGATTTGTGAGATATTACATCTATAATCAGTCGAATTCATTTTTTGAGTTGACTCGACGTATGGAAGATGTGTGAATGTCAACAACATTAAGACACACAAAGTGCTCAAGCCAAGTATAAGCAAGACTTAAGACTTGCATGAGACAAAAGATTTGCATTAAGTTTTGAGGCTTGCTTCTAAATGAAAACAAAGATCATGTAAGACTTAAAAAATAAATTTGCATAAGGACTTGATAACTCATCCATAAGCAAAAGCATCACTCAATAACTCGTTAACGAGCACAATTGTGATCTTTCATGGAACACTTAAGGCTTGTATTTAAACATAGAATTGAAATATATGAGGTCTACAATATATCTCAATGTTTATCTTCAAAGAGGAATGAAACTTGAATAAGATTCATAAAAGATTTGCAGTGGTTTAAATAGCCCATTAATGAGCATAAGCAAGATTTTTTAGTGAATATTGGGTTGAATTACAAGTCACTGCGAACAAATTGAAGAATGCCGGAGAAATTACATGGGATTTGCAATGAATGAATTTGTCAGCTCTTCAACTAGCATAAAGAGAACATCAAAATTCAATGAATCATATGCTAAATAAGGTTAAATAAAAGCCAATTGAAAGCATAATAAGAATCTAAAACATCCACGTTATTAGATTCGCGGACAAAAGATATTGATAAATGCATTCAAATGAACACTTGCATACATTATGAAGTAGTCATTTGTTTGATTTAAATGCTTCATAATTCATACAAATATATGAAGGCATTAAACTCTTGCATGTATCACTAGATATTCACTCATGCAATTCAAGTGTTTTAAAAATGCGTATAAGTTAAAGAATACAATCTTGCACGTACTTCAGGCAACTTTGCATACAAACTAAATATCCTGAGGTTTCGTGCAAGCAAATTAAGGCATGTGTTATAAGGCAATCATATGTTCAAATATTAGTATTAAGATGCATACAAATAGTCAGAAAGATTGAGTTTTGCATGCATTATGAGATAATTCATCATTCAAACTCGATGCCTTGAAGAGTGTGCTAGTAATCTTAAATAACCCACATGATCCCCAACACATATGCTAAATTCTTGAAGTTAGTGTCTAAGGATGCTGTGAATTGAATATGAAATTAATTTAGATTATTTGATGTTTTCCTAGTCGGGTCTTCAAACTGGATCTTGGTCATCAAAACTTATTAATATTGTCTTAATCTTTTCTCTTTTAGAGAATATTTAAGAAGCTAATTTTGTCATACAATTGTGGGATAAGCTTATTGATATTGCTATTAATAGATCCTCTCAAATCTAACCTCTTAAAATGTAAACCCTAATCTTTATCTTGTATTTTCAAGCTAGAGTTGACAAGATCTGTAAAGTGATCAATCTTAAAGTAAATTTAAAATCACAATTGATCACAAACACGATCCTCTGTTGGCAAATGAGCAGAATTGAAAGGGTTTAAATTTCATAATAATGGCTGTGTTGAATGGAGATTTCAATTGGAGGGAATATCACCTTAAAAATATATTTAAATTCCAAATCAAGTTATTGTGAAATTAAATTCCAACAAAATACAAAATTTAAGAAGTTCAAATCAAATGAAATTCATCGATTATAGAACTTAAAGCAAAAAAATTATTAAATTTACTCATTTGCAACTATTTTTCGAGGGGTAAAGTCAGCGTTAACTTAAGCTTACAAAGAGGTAATTTCATATTAAGTATACTGAGTCTTTTGCCTATATTGTTTGGCCAAGAAGCTCCACATATGAAGTGGTTATGTCCACAGCTCTCAGACTGAGTAGTTTGGCTAGTATGCTTCACTATATTACGTCATGGTTGTTTCTTGTATATTTCTTAATGATTTTCTACACAATGAGTTGTGAATCATAAGGTATGCTTAATAGGGCACAAAACCCTCTATCAACTGAGGTAGATTTATAATTAATTTGGGGCAGTTGTAGTTTTTTGTAAAAAAAGTTGTAAAGTTGTTGTTGGGGAAATAAGTTTTTAAAAAATTGTTATAAGTGTTATAAATATTTTCTTTTTAAAAAAAGTCGGATAATAGTTTTTTGATAGTCACCATACTTTAACAACTCTAGTTCTTTAAGACAGTTTTTTACCACAAATTTTTTTGAAAAACAAAAGTCAGAAAGTTTTCCAAACTCATCTTAAAATTGTCCCCTTAGACAAATATGAGCTTAAGTCTAATGTTCTTTTGGATGAAGTAACCCATGATTGACTACCTCCTTTGACCAAGGTTATGATTGCCCACGATGATGGAATCATGGGATCTTGATCAGGTTCGCCATCTTTTCCCCACCATCCTCTTCAAGTTAAATATGTTGAATTTTATTAATCAAAAACGCTATATGTTACTACTATAGGTTAAGGGGCTGTTTGGGATCATTTTTATTTTTTGTTTTTTGACTTATATATTTATTTTGTTTCAAAGTAAAATATGTTTGGTGATAATTGTTGTTTTTAAAACCATTCAAAACATCTAAAAATTGTTATGATTGTTTTTAAAAATATTATTATTTGTTTTTGAAAATAAAAATCAAAATACTTAAAAAATATTATAAACTAATATATTTTAAAATATATAATAAAAATTAAAACAAAAAACACAAAACAAAATTAATCCTAAACATCGGCTAAGCAATTAAATACCTAATGACTAGCTATAATCGAAAGTTCTCTCTCATTGTTATTGAGATGAGTAATTAAATATAGGTGCTTGTGTTTATAGGAAATCTGGAATTAGATCTAACATTCTTACAAATTGAGGGTGAAATCTCTGGGTAGTGTCATATCTACAAACTCGTTTGTCTTTTGAAAGTTTGACTCGACATTAAAATCAAAACTCCTTTATTGAGAGGCTAGATCTGAAATTTTGAAGCTCACAAATTTCTAATTCATCAATCAGTTATATTGCATTTGAAAGTCACCCAACTAACACACAAATTCTCGAAATAATACATTTGGAATGCATCACATCACAAAGTTAGCAAACCAAACAACCCCTATAGTTGATTCTTATATTCTTGAATATATTTTCTTTTTTATGCATTGTTTTTTGTACTTCATTCATTCATAATTGATAACCTTACTAAATAATATTGTGATGCCATCTATTTATTACCCACAGCTTAATTCCATGGTGGACCTTGGAAGTGATGTCCAAGTTCGTGCTAGTGGGGGTCTTCTTGCTGTGCTAGAAACTGAGAGGCTTATAGACGCTTCGGAACAAAGGGAGGGTGGCAATGCATCAATAACTATTGATTCAGTGGAACAGATCTCATTTTATCCTATTCCCTTTTTTTGAGTTGAATATGTTATATTTCTAATCTTTTTTAGTTTTTTAAATGTATCTATTATGAAAATCCTAGCGTGGTATCCTATACTCTTCAACAGAGACAAATTTCTTAAACTCGATGCAACTGCTTATGAGGCTTTGCAGATTTTTCAAATTGACAAGCATCCAAGTCATATGGGAATTGGGCGATCTAAGGAAGGGTATGTTTCTCTCATTTGTGTGAAGCAATATCTGAGTTACTTTTTCAAATTGAATATTTAATCTCTTCAATTGCAGGTTTTCTGTCTTTGGAATGTTTAATAAGGTAAATGTACGCTTTTGTTGCTAATCTTATTTTGTGTATTATAACTAAAATTTTCTTAACTATATAGTGTGTTACACCAATGGGAAGACGTCTTATGAGGTGTGCCTCTAAAGCCTATTTTGCAAAGTAATATTCTTACTTGCGTGCGATATTGAAAAATATTCCTTTCATGTCAGGGCATGGTTCTTAAGGCCTATACTTGACCTCAGCATTTTGAACAGTCGGTTAAATACAATATCCTTATTTCAGAATGTCCATTGTTTACATTCTTCTTGCTTAAGATTTAAATTCCTATCTATCATTGTTTAGCCTTAACGAGTATTACATATCTTTCTTTCTTTGTTGTGAGGAATTGATGTCTGCTTTACGGGAAACACTAAAGTCTGTAAGAGATATTCCCTACATGCTTAAGGTGTGATACCTTGGTTCTATTTATGTTTTGTGCTGTATTTCAATTGATATGACATGACTATTCAATTCCATAGTCTCTATCGGTTTAAAAGTTTAGTATTCCTTAACAACAACATCTTCAACCAATTATCATAACCTTTAAATACAAAATCAGTAGAGTGGCCTTTGATGCAGTATGCACAACTAAAAGGATTCACATCCTCTAAATATGAAGTTCAAGGCGATGATTTTCTTTAACCCAATTATTTGGAGTCTTTCATGTCTCTCTTTAAACCAGAAAATGCTAGCATTAGGAACTGTGCTATATATGGGGAAGACTTATGTATAATTTAGGGGGCAAGGTGTCACACCCCAGATGACCCCTTATGAATCGGTGTAACGAATGGGATGACCGATTGGACACGATTCTACCAATACGTTCCAAGTCTTCTGCAGAACGCAAGTGAAAGATGTAATCAAATCATCACTAAACTATTTGCAATTCATATGTTACTTAATTTAATTCATATCACAATTCTTGGAAGCGTGAAATCTTTAAGTTTGTAAATAAATGAGAACTAAAGACATTTAATTTATGCGTGCAAAAAGCCCCAAACTATACAACCCATTCACTACCCAAAAAAAATCGGTAGCATCATAAAAAAAGCTTAGTGAGACAAGAATGCTAAAGTAAGTTGACAAGACAAGGTAAACAATCGTAATGTACATGAAAATTTACAAAGCTAAAAGTACGCGGTAATGTAATGTAAAACGAACAATATCTTTGTAGGTCTTTGTAGAAATATAACAATATAAGCGAACAATATCTTTGTAGGTAATAAGGCGTGGTTCATCGATGTCGAGCGATAATTTTCATTAAATCATTTCGGTTCGTTATATCAAATCATTTTTCGAAATGTCATTTATAATCATAGGTTTTGACTTCATATATAAAAGTGCGTCCACCCATTTAAAAGTAGGTAAAGCGGTAGAACCATACTCTACATACCTGACATGTTGACGACACGACCCCAACCTCAAAATGTCGAGTCGGATACTAAGATCCCTAATCGCATCTCGTCGAACTTTCTATCGCACATTCACGTAACATGCATTCTATCACAATTTTCGACATTTCCCTGTTTATCACATTCGCATTTAACATGTTTTCAAACATTTATATCTGAAATCAATCAATAGCATGTCATTGTAAATCATTACTATCTGAGGTCAGTAATAAACATTTATATTTGCATTCAATATGATAAATATCTACGTAATAATTCATATCTAAAACAAACGTGGCATACATAGTCGTAAAACAAATGGCATACATAAGAATAGAAGCTAATTTAAATTAATATATGATTCAAGTCGGGTGATGATGCTCCTCGATTCCTCACACAACCTAAAATGACATAACTCTTAAATACTTATACATGAAACTCATAAATGAAACTCATAACACCAATCTTACCTGAAATTGATATCTCCTCATAAGCTTACTGGAGTACGACTCCTAACGCCAATATTAATTATCTGCTTCAATCAACAAACTGAAATTAACAAACAATGTCAATCCTAAATCCCCATTTTAATACACAATAATTCTACAACTCACCTAGCAGCCAAGACCGATTTCGGAACTTCCCAATCACGCATTTCACGCATTTCAACACCAAGGAAGGCTGCTGGCTGAAAGAAAAAGGGATAGGGAAAGAAATTTAGCAACTTACAAAATTCCCTAAGTTTCCCCGATTGGCCAGGAACAGGAAATCCCTAGCCGAGCCGATCGGTTCACGGGATTTCCCAAACCGAGCGGCTTACGGGATTTCCCAACCCGTCAGTTCACGGGACTTACATGTGCGGCGTTTCAAGCGGAACGAAAACGAGCTTCCACCAGTCTGGCAGTGAGAAGGGGTTACGCTCAAACATCGATCGCGCCACGGGCGGCACTTCTGTCGGCGACGACGCCGAGGAAGGAAGCGGGTTCCGTTCAGTAATCGCGGTCGCCGGCCGAAGGAAGGGAAAGGAGGAGAAGAACTCGCAGCGTGAAGGACTGAGGCCGCGGTAGGGAAGGAAGTGAAATAAATGAACGGGTATTACCTTTCGATCGATCCAACCATACAGCTCGAGCGTTAATCCGCCGTTGCATGCTTGACCTAGATGCTACGATAAGTCTACGAACGGGGTTAATTAGCTTAAACAAAATTAATTAGGAATTAAATTAATGGATATTACACAAGGGACCCTCTGAATTTTATAATTTCTCTTATAGGAAGTGGGCAATTAGTCGTTTGCATCTTACAAAAATTATTTTTGCCCTTCGCTTTTGTGATAACACCCACACCCCATCTTGAGAAGAGAGACTAGTTCTGTCCCTGCCTATCTATAAAGGTGTACGTGCATTAATGAAAGCTACATAAAACATAGTGGCGGAGTGAGAACCATCGGTGTTAAGTGTTGGCCTTAAAATGAGCTATGAGATAAAGATGCTTGATATTACCACTATGGTTAAAGATATTTATTTTCTAGCCACATGTAATGAGCCACAATTTTTTGCCAAAATATTGTCTCATGAGATTGTTGAAGACTCTAAGATTCTCTAGAATATTCTAGATAATTCTAGTAAAATATAAGAATTATGTAGAAAGATTTTAAGTCATGTAGGAATGTTTTGTAGTTGGAATCATACATGCTAATGGAGCAAAATGGCGCTTGCCAAGGTGCATGATGCGTCGCGGCGCACCCTCAGCACCATTTGTATAGAGCGGCGTGACGCTTCAAAATGAGGTGTACTATATGCGCCATGCATGGATAATGGCGCATGACGCACATGACGCATGTTAAGTTATTTTTTGAAGATTGATATGAAAATAATATATATATATATATAGACAGATAGATAGATAGATAGATAAATAGATGCATGCATACATATAGACACACGCACACAGATTTATAATTTTTAAATATTAGCGTCATATTTAAAATGATGCACGTCATGCTATGTGCTATGGTGCGTCGTTCGCCATTGACAAGTATGGTTAGAGTATTCTAGAATAGTCATGATTACCATGGAACTCTTTAGAAGTCTATAGGAAATTGATGTTTTATAACTACCTTTGCTGGTCCCAAGTCCGGATTTGAAAAGTGGAGGGTTACGATAGGTAGTCGGCAGTAAAACTTGTAAATAATGACATGAATCCTTTAAATCATTGTTATCTTTGATGCGTTCCCGAAGCGGCGTCTTTGTATGGCGAATACTGAAAAAAAATGTACAAGGGCATGCATTGGTGCAGTGCGGTTAAATAAGCAAGGTTCCCACATTATGGACGGATGCGGGTAAAGAAGTTAGTCCATGAAACTAGAATTAGGTTAGGATCTTGGAATATATGTACTCTTACAGGTAAATTAATGGAATTAATAGATATTATGATTTATAGAAAGATAAATATTTTATGTGTTCAAGAAACTAAATGGGTTGGGGAAAAGGCCAAGGAGATTGATAGTTTTAGGTTTTAATCTTTGGTATTCAGGTAGAAGTCGAACTAGAAATGGTGTAGGTGTGATTATAGATAAAAGTTTCAAGGATAATGTTAGAAATATTAATAGATGTGTAGATAAAATTATAGCTTTAAAGATTATTGTTGATACTAAAATTATCAATGTTATAAGTGTTTATGCTCCTCAAGTAGGTTTGGATGTAAGCTCAAAAGAAATTTTTTTTGAATGAATTAGAGATTACAAAAGATACTTCTTGAAGAAAAATATTTATTGGAGGAGATTTAAATGGACATGTTGGTAGAGTGGTATAAGATTTTAAAAGTATTTGGTGGTTATGGATTTGGAGTGAGTAATGAAGAAGGTAGGGTATATTAGATTTTGTCTTGTTTATGATTTTGTAGTACTAATACTTTATTTAAGAAAAGAGATGAATATATTATTATTTATAAAAATGGATCTAGTAAAACACAGATTGATTATTTTTTGATAAGAAAAATAGATCGTTTAGATTGTAAAGATTGTAAGGTCATTCTAAGTGAAAGTTTAAGTACCCAACATCAATTGTCAGTTTTAGATTTTAAGATGAAAGATTATAAGAGAAAAATAAATCAAAATATTGTCCTAGGATTAGATGAGGATACTTAATGAGATGACCCTGCAGGGTCATCTCATTAAGTTGAGGTCGTGGCGAACAACGAGACATGATAACATCAAGCCACAAGGTAAGTCCAATGACTTACTTTCTCGTTTGGTGGCATGCTTGACTCGAATGGAGCATGACAAGGCGAAGTGAATGCATGCATGGAAGATCTAGGACAGTAGATGGCAGGCCTGGAGGTAGATTTTTCCAAGTCCATTACTAAATGCGTGAATCCTAGCCACATTAAAAAGTCTAATAGGGTGGACATTGTACCCTTAAGGATGAGGTTATGGCAGAAGTAACTCAGATGTGAGAGATCAAGGGGAACTCAGTAAGGTGCTCTCTCTTAGTTGGAGGTGACATTGGCACAACTAGAGGAAATATGAGGGGACTTAGCCTTGTGCGAGAACATGGTCTTTAATATCCCAGTTGCACTCATGGCGAAAACCTGATGACTTCACATCCCAAAGTCAAAGAACTTTTGCAGTTACTGGGAATGCTAGGAAAGTGGATTACTTTCTATGATGACTGGAGCATTATCTTGATGTTACAAACATCTTAGATGAAGGAGCTAAAAATCAAGAATTCAACATTATACTAAACAAATACAATTATACTATAGTGGTGATGAAGGCAAGAAGACATAAGGAGGGGAACATACATCATCGATGCATTTGATGCTTTCAAGAATGAGCCAAAGAGGAAATTCTATATAAAAAAATGCTAAAGAGGAGGTATGTGGTTGCACACGAAGGCTTAAGTAGTTGGGAAGCATTCAAGACTATGCTATGGACTTCACCAACCTTGTGTTAGAGAGCCTTGACATATCCAAAAATGATTCTATCTTTTTCTTCATGGATGAACTACAAACTTGGACAAGGATAGAGTTCAATCACAGTGGTGTGAAGATCTTGGCATTGCCATTCCTACTGTTGAAAGCTTACTTGCCTATTCCAGCTAGAAAGAGTCATCCAAACGAAAAGAGAAGAAGGGTGGCAACAATAAAGGTGGGGGAGAGCATAATCAAGGCAAACACAATGGAGACAACCAATATAAAATCTTCTCCAAATTTAAGGACAACGACTAACAAAAGGAAAACTCCAATCGATCTACTCCAAGGCACCGATATATCTTATGTGAAAGTTCTCATCAAGGAAGGGAGTGCCCAAAGACATGCTTTAAATGCAGTGGCTACTAACTTTGAGGAGCAAGGACCAAGAAGCCCAACGTAGGGTGTTTAGTGTGGAACTTTATGACTCACACGATGACCCCTTATCGCCAAGTGGAGCAGAATAGGATGATTCGATTTACAGATTCCCACGTTCCCAACCGCTGCGGAGCAAGTGAAAGTGTATCTAATCAAATCATCACAAACCTATTTACAATTCATATATCTTAAACTTAATTCATATCACATCAGCGTAAATCTTTAAATAAATACTGAGCAGTAAAGACATTTAATTTTTAAAAGCCTTTAAGCTTCCCACTATACAATTTTCAACAAAACACTACTACAAGAGTGCTAAAACAAGCTGATAGACATAGAGGCAAGCGTGTAAATATGTAAATTTCGGTAAAAGCGTAGAAACTATACTCAGTAATACATTGTAGCGAACAATATCGTAAGTCTTTGAGAAATGTAACAATGTAACGAATAATATCTTTTCATAAGTTCATCTTGTATCAATGTCGAGAACGGATTTTCATTTCGATTCATATCAAATCATTTTCATCTTAGAAATGTCATTTATAATTGCTTAGGTTTTGACTTTCATTCATAAGTGTCAACGTCGGCTAAAACAAGTAGGTAAGCGGGGCTCGAACCATACTCTACATACCTAAGACACCGACAACGACACGACCTCAAAATGCAGTCGGGGATACTTAAGATCCCCAATCACGGCTCATCTGTCAACTTTTTTATCAGCAGATTCGTCGTCCTTCCTCACAATTTTCCGACATTTCGCTTATCACATTCGCATTTAACGTGTAAAACATTTCTATATGCTCAATGAAATCTATCTTCTAACCGCTGTCTTGTAATCATTGTAAATCATCATGCAAGTCGAATCTAAACATTTGTATTTACATTCGGATGACATTCATTCAATGTAAATCATGTCATTCATACAATTTATACTGGCGGTCGAAGCGGTAAAATGGCATACATAGGCATAAAATCAATTTACATTAGAATAATGTCTCACCTCGTCAATACATGATGCGTGATGCGCGCCGATCTCTCCTCGTACACAACCTATAATGAAATAAGTCTTCTAAATCCTTCTAATAATTGAAAATTCGAACTTAACGAAATCTTGCATCTTACCGATGTCTCTCATAAGCTTTGGAAACACCGGTCGACTCAAAGTAATCTCCAAAGAAATCTCCTAACGCCACTATTAATTACCGCTTCAATCAATAAACTAAAATTAGCAAACCGCAATCCAAATCTCCTCTAATTCTACCACTCACCTAGCCAAACGGTTGAACCCTTCAAACACGCATTTCAACGCCAAGGAAGGCTGTGGCGAAAGAAAAGGAGAGGAAAGAAATTAGAACTTACAAAACTTCCTAAGTTTCCCGTCGGCCAGCAGAATTCCTGAGCCGATCAGTTCACGGAGCCGACCGTCGGTTCACGGATTTCAAAAAGCGGTTCTGGGACTTTTCCCAACCCGTCGTCTTACTGAACATGCGGCGTTTCCAGACGCCGGAAGTCGTGATCGACAGACTGCGAGGCGGCGAAGAAGCGATGAAGCGGTTCCGGGTAAGCCGACGTCGACGGATCGTCGTATGTGTCACGGAGATTCGTCACGGAGAGACGCCGGCGAAGGAAGCGGCGGCTCGCGTTGGTCGCGGAGCGGCCGATCGGAGGAAGGAAAGGAGGAGGAAATCCGTCGATGCCGGGGAACGGAGCGGTCTCGTCACGTGCGAAATGAAATAGGCTTTTGGAAGGAAAATACCTTCGATCGATCCCGCGAACGCGCGAGGCTTAATCCGCCGTTACATCAAGTAAAGTGGATTGCTACAAAATACGATAAATAGTTAATTAGCTTAAACAAAACTTAATTAGGAATTAATTAAATGGGATATTACATCAACGCCGTTCAAAGTCCCCCAAAAACACAAGCCAATGAATACTTATTTGTAAATGTATCCTTAATGGACGGGATACAATGGCATTAGTCGACATGGGGCAACACACAACTTTATCTCTGTAGATGAAGCCAAAATATTGGGTTTTAAGATAGTTGATGAAAGCAGAACAATAAAGGCCATTAACTTCATAATGAAGTCAATTGAAGGCAAAGTTCAAGGAGTGAAGACCACCCTAGGAGCATGGGTGGTTAACTTGGATTTGCCTATAGTTTCGTTGGACAATTTCAAAATGGTACTTGGAATGGAGTTCCTCGAACAACTCAATTATTTCTGCACCACATTTTCAAGTTGTGGGGAGTGCCATCTAACATGTTAAGTGACTGAGAGCCTTGTTTTACAATATGATTTTGAATGGAACTATTCAAATTACTTGGATCAGATCTAAACTTATCCGCAAGCTTTCATTCTCTAAGTGTTGGAAAAATTGAGCGAGCTTACACCCTTCTAGAGCTATACTTAAGGCATTATGTTTGTGCTAATCAACAAGATTGGACAAAGTTTCTTGACGTTGCCCAATTCTCTTACAACATGCAAAAGAGTGTGATATCCAATTGAAGTCCCTTTGAGGTGGTCATGGGACAACAACTTATGAGACTCCTCACCATTGCCACAAGTTATCATGGTAAGATCCCATCCACATTCTAGTTTGGCAAATCATCGCAAGCACAAGCTGAATTAGCTAGAGCATACTTGAGCAAGGTAACTAAGAGGATGAAGAAGTGGGCAAATTAGAAGAGAAGCCTTCTAGAATTCAAAGAAGAGGACCTTGTCATGGTGAAACCCTTTCTCCAACAATTCAAGAGGTTCAGGAAAGTTCACTTGGGCTTGATTAGGAGATATTAAGGTCCTTTTCCCATCCTCAAGTGAGTGGGAAATGTCTTGTATAAGCTTCATTTACCTTCAAAGCTCAAAATCCATCAAGTCTTTCATGGTAGCTTATTGAAGGCATACCATGAGGACAATGAAGACCCATCCTCCTTTGACAACAAAGTTGAGAATGTACTTGCAGATTGACAAATTAGAAGACAAGAGGAATACCAAACTATGTAAAGTACTGTTTCATTGAAGAACTTGGTAGAAAGTGAAGTGAGCTTGGAACACGAGGATACACTTTTGGCAATTTCAAGACCATATGCTATGATTCCACAATAGATGTGACGAGTCAATCATGAATTTAGGTGGGGGGAGAATACAATGGACTACAAAATTTTCACAAAAATTTTGCCTCATCAAGTTGTTAAACAATCTAGATTCTCTAGAATATTTTTGATAATCCTAGCAAAATATAAGGCTTATGTAGAGTCGTGTAGAAGTACCTAGAGACATGTAGGAATGTTTTGTAGTACGAATATTTTAGAATATTCATAGTTACTATGCAACTCTCTAGAAATCTTTAGGAAGATAACTATTTCATGGTGTTCTAAAGTATTCTTAGCGGGGTCTCCTTGGACTATAAATATAGGAAGGAAATTTCTCATTAGGAACACAAGTTTTGAATGAGTCCAAACCTTGCAAAGCTCTTTCTTAGAGACAAAGTTCTTTTGAACTTTTTCTCTTGCTTTTCCATTATCTCACAATCTTAGTAGCCTCTTGGGAGTGTGAACAATAAGTAAGGCTTAACATTTTGTTAGTGTCAAAGTCCGGATGTAGCTTGTAGAAAGATTATTAAGGTGATACACAGCTCTCAATTTTATAGAAATTGGCCCAAAGAAGGAGATTTTTAAAAAAAAATTTTTCATGGAGAAGGGGAGAAGGCTTGAGCTCCAACGTACAATAGGCATTAGCACAGTTTGACAAAGCTGAGTCTAAATGTTTGCAGAAGAACTTGGGTTGGGTGCGGTGGCAATCATAAAGATCATTGCGGTGGTTTAATTGGGTGGTAGTCGGACTACCATCTTATTTTCTTTAGATTACTTTGGAACTTATTTGCATCCAAGTTGAAGCTGGCTGGCAGTCATCGTTGATGTCTGCCAGTTAATCAAATCTTTTTGATTAACTACTGTTTAATTATACGTTTTTTAAGCAACGGGTCAGACTTCATAACAGTGCTTTTAAATTTTAGCATGTTTACCTGCCCTGTAAGAGTTGAACATAGTCTTTTTGGTGGCTGGTGAAATAAATAAATGATAGCATGGAAAATCTATTAGATGATCTATGTGTTGCTGAGCCTGAAGATGAGATTGTAGATAGATAATTTAATGATGCCTGATGAAAACCAATGCAACTAGGTATTATACATAGTTCACTGTAATTTTTCTGACTGGATCTCGATAAATAAGATTTTATTTATGTATATATATTTTAGATGTATTAGGAATTAGTAGTTTTGTTAATGCCATTTTTTATTTTTCTTCAGGATTATGTTGTAATAAGCTTTGAGGGGTAGTTTAGACTTATAATTGTAAGACTATTTTTATAAATATTTCCTTAAGCTTTGTAAAAATGCTGTTTATTTGGTTTTTTATTTTTCTGCTTTAACAGTTTAGTGATTTGAGAACTTATTATCTATAGTTTGGTAATTTATTGTTTATAGTTTTCCATTCCTTTCACTTCTTGTTTTAATGAATCTATAATTCAACTGCCTACCCTATGACCTACATTAATATGGTATCTAAAAAAATCCTATTAATTCTACATTTTTTTCATGAATTCTACTTTTTTTCATGCATTTTCATCACTCTTCCAGTTGCAATTTCTTTCATCTCATCAGCCATTCTCACTCCCTTTGGTGGAGAATTGGGAAAATTCCAAATATCTGTACTTCTCAAAATACGCATCTCATCTCTAAATTTTCTCTATCACTCCAAAAATAAGTTAGCAACTCATTCAAAATTCAGATTTAATTCAAATTCTCAATAAATTTCTACAATCTCACCTTTATTAGCCACCTTTTTCAATTCAAATAATTCTGATTAAAATCTTGAACATCTTTAAAACAAATCTTCCACAGGCATACACACACATTCAAAGATACATACATACATATTCTTTGGAAATTTGACTTCATATAACTCATACATGTAATTAGGGAAATAACTTAGTTATTTATTTTCTTTGAAAAATATCTAAAAATTCAATTCAGACAAAATTATCTCTTTTATTTGCCGATTGCTTATTGATGGTCGTTACAAAAAAAATTGATTTGAATAGGTTAAATCTTTATTTGAACTTTGTTGTTTGAATATTTTGAATTTTTCCAATGATCTCCATCACACAAACCCTTCTTTTTTTCATATAGTTTGTAGAAGATTGTTTAAAGGAGAATCCCTTAATACGAAAATGAGGTGTTTCACATTCTTTAACATAAAAGATGAAGAGCAGGAAGGAGTAGAAAAAGTCTATATTCAAAGCTCTAGTTTTTTTCCACTATAATAACTTCATCTTCATATTACGAAACCAACCAATCTTATCACTCCATCAATGGTAAGCAAATGAATAAATCCAAAATGTTCACTTTCGTTATGTTACAATTTATTTAAATCATGTTTGAACAACGCTCAAATTTGTTTTAATCTTTCACGAACCTTAAACTTGAAAATTACTAGAATGTTAGTCAATTCATGCTTGAACTATACTTAAACTTTGTTTAAATATTGCTTGAACCATACTTGAATATTATTTGAATATTGCTTAAATCATATTTGAATTTCGCTTGAATCATGTTAAAATCTCATTCAAAATATACTCAAAATTTTGAATCATGTTCAAATCTATTTTATTCATGATGGGTTTCAATAAAATCAAAATTTCAATTGACGTAATTTATATAAAATTTTAGGCATATTTCTTAAAAAAATAAATAGTAGAGATATTTTTATAATCATGTGTACTATAAGGTATATAAAGTCACAACATTTATCATGGAACTAGAGAACTAAGTTTTAGCCTACTTTTGTATTCTATAACTTGACCCAATCTGATAATGATGATGGATAAGAATAATTTCACTACAAATTCAACTCATAACATCTTATTTTTAAGAAAAAAAAATATATTATAGACAATTTCGTCAACTCATTCCAAAAAATCTTAGCAACTCATTCAAAAATTAAAATTTCAATCCAAACCTCAGATTTAATTTGAATTCTCAATGAATTTCTACAATGTCACCCCTAATTAACCACCTTTTTCAATTCAAATAATTCCTATTAAAATCTTAACCATCTTCAAAACAAATCCTTCACACACACACACACACTCACACACAAACATGATTTGAATAGGTTAAATCTTTATTTGAACTTTGTTATTTGAATTGAACTTTTCCAAAGATATCCATCACGCAAACTCTTCTTTTCTTCATATAGTTTGTAGAAGATTGTTTAAAGGAGAATTCCTTAATACGAAAATGTTGTGTTTCACGTTCTTTAATGTAAAAGATGAAGTAGAAAAATGCCATATTCAAAGCCCTATTTTTTTTTTTCACTATAACAACTTCATCTTCATATTATGAAATTAGCCAATCTTATGACTACATTGATGTTAAGCAAATGAATAAATCTAAAATGTTTAATTCCGTTATGTTACAATTTATTTAAATCATGTTTGAGCAATGCTCAAATTTTGTTTAAATCTCTTACTTGAAATTTACTCAAATGTTGTTCATGCTTGAACTATGCTCAAACGTTGTTTAAATGTTGCTTGAACCATATTTGAATGTTATTCGAAACTTGCTTGAATCATATTTGAATCTTGTTTGATCTTGTTTAAATTATATTTGAATTTCATTCAAATTATACTCAAAATTTTGAACTATGCTCAAATATTATTCAAATCATGTTCGAATCTTTCTTCGAATCAATTTTGTTCATGATGGGCTTCAATAAAATCAAAATTTCAATTAGGGTAATCTCAAAAAAAAATAAATAATAGAGATATTCCTATAATTATGTTTATTATAAGGCATATAAAATCACAACATTTATCATGGAACTAGAAAACCAAGTGTCAGCCTGCTTTTGTATTCTATAGCTTGACCTGATTAAATGAGATGATAATGATGATGAATAAGAATAATTTCACAACAAGATCAATTCATAACATCTTATTTTTACGAAAAAAAGATATGCATCATTGATAGTTTCATCAAATCATTCCAATAAATAAAAAATGTCAAAATAGTCCATGAAGAAATAAAAGGATAATGAAAATTTGTCACGAGGAGAAAGATAAAAACTAGAAAATCTTGAAAATAATGATTTTTGGGAGAGCATTCAAACAAAAATTTTAATAAATGAGTATATATATATATATATAATTTTTTTATAATAATAATACTTATATGTTATATTTAACTAATATATTATATTCTTATCAAGAAAGTAGCAATCACATACAAGGGCAAGCTACTCAGTTTTCTCGAGGTCGCTCACACTTTATCAGCGTTTCTTCATTGTTCTCTTCTTCCATCCTCACGCACAAACCGTACCAAAACTTTATCATACGTGGGACGATTTTGCCCCACCCAAAACTCCCCTCTGTGTTCTGCTGTCGCTTGGATACCATGACACGTTACGCCTCCACTGTTCAATCCCCTCACTCCTGCAACCTCACCTCCACCCAGCACCCGTACCCGCTCTCTCTCTCTCTCTCTCTTCACGCCGCTGCCCTATTCCCTCACCAAATCCATACCTTCTATCCTTCCCATCACTCGCACCTCCCAACCTACCGCTACATTCTTACTCTCTGTCTTACACAATCGTTCTCACTCTAAATTTCGCTATATACTCGACGTTGTGCAGAGTTATATAGGAGTGACCTTTGTCACCCTTCCAGCATGGCACCAGCTTGCATAGGGAAAATAGATTGTGCTTTTTTTTGTGCGTGCAGGGAATTCGGCTAGAACACCCATATATGACTTTTGTGCCATGGTGCACAAGATGTCTTCACCACCTTGTTAACTCGCATAAGTACTTGTATGCCTCTTTTTGGTACGATGCCAACATTATATTTTGCTCCTTTTATTTTAGAGGCATTTACATACATAGCACACAATCTTATATATTTACATATTTAATGCTTAAATTTTAATATTTACATAAGTAATATTCAAATTATTGATAATATATTAAAAATAGTACAATCATTAATTTTTTGAAGTGAAATGCACATTTTCATGCATAGAAAAAGTGCCATTTGTAAATATCAAAATTTAGCTGTTAAATATATAAATGCATAAGAATTATGTGCTATGTATGTAAAATTTTCTTTATTTTATTTGTACATGGAATTTTTGTAAACACTATTCTTGTAGTGTTAGACTTGAAGATTGTTTGTGTGATAATGTGACACTCAGATGCATCGTTTTTGATATAGCGCGGTAGATGTCGATTATGATGTTTTGTACATCAACTATGAACATCTTTTGTAGTGCGGCAGAAAAATTTGGCACACTTCTTAATACCCCCCTATGTGGAGGTGTTGTAATTATTGTCAAAATTTACTTACAAAATTCACATAAAAATTTTAAAAAATTGGGCGGTGAACAAGCTTATAAAATGAGCAACAATAACAACAACAACAAGCCTTTATCCCACTACGTGGGGTCGGCTACACAAATCTTTCTTCTCCATTGTGTCATATTAAGTGTCAAATTCTTATTTAATTCTAAAAAAGTAAGATCATTTTTTATACTGCATAACCAAGTCTTTTTAGGTCTACCTATACTTTTCTTAAACATAAACATAAGTCATATCTAATACATATACCATTCTAATTGGGTTATCAGATGATGTTTTATGTGACCAAACCATCTAAGGTAGGGCTGCAAATGAACTGAGCATTCAACAAGCTACTTGCGACTAGGCTCGATTAGAGCTCGTTTATGTTCGTTCATTTAATTAATCGAACGAGCTTGAACACTTTTGTAAATACTCGATTGCTAAATGAACAAGCTTGAACAAGTTGTTGTTCGTTCATTTATGTTCATGAACGATCATTTAAAGCGAACAAGCTTCGCGGAGCTCGAGCAACTCGATTAAGGCTTGTTCATAAACGCAATCAGGTATAAGATTATTAATGATAATCAGATAAGGCTCGATTAAGACTCGATAATGGCTCGAAGACTCGATTGCTCGATTAAGGCTCGTTTATTTCATTAAACGAGTTGTTGTTAATAATAGATAAGCCTAATCAACCGAAGCCACAACAAGCTCGAGCCGAGCTTGAACATGATTTTCTTAAACGAGCTCGAGCTTGAACACCATCCTAAGAGCTCGAATTGAGCTCGAGCCGAGCTCAAGCTCAATATTAACAAACGAGCTTGAATTCGAACAGGCCTCTGCTCGGTTCGGTTCGGTTCGTTTGCAGCCCTGATCTAAGGTGACTCTCTCGAATTTTATCTGCCACTGGAGCTACTCCAACCTTTTCACGCATATATTTGTCTCTAAGTGTAAAGCCACTCGTTCACCTAAGCATCCTCATCTCTGCAACACTTATACTGGCCAACATTTTACTCTATAAGTTATTACAAGTCTTACCACCGTCTTATAAAATTTTTCGTTAAGTCTAAGCGGTGTTTTTCTATCGCACAGTAGGCCAGGCACATTCCTCCACTTCAACCATCCAACTTGAATTCTACTAATAACATCCCTATCTTTTTCACCATCATTTTGGACAATCAACTAGAGATATTTAAAACGTTCACTCTTTTTAATCACTTGATTACCCAATGTCATGATCCCATCACCAGATCGTTTACAACTAAAATTATACTTTTTATATTCGATTTTAGATTTACTTAAATGAAAGTCTTTAGATTTTAAGGTTGACTTTCATAACTCAAGTTTCTCTTGAACTCTCTTTCTAGTCTTATCAACAAGAAGAATATCATCAGCAAAAAGCATATGCCATGGTATATACTCCTATAAATGCTTAGTAAGAACATCAATAACTAAAGTAAAAATATATGGGCTTAAAGTTGATCCTTGATGTAATCCAACTGAAATAGAAAAATACTTGGTCAATCCTTTTTATGTTTGAACACAAGTAACAACTCTAATATACATATCCTTAATGACTTGAATATAAGCAATATTAACCCGTTTCTTTTCTAGAATTTTCCAAAGCACTTTGCTTGAAACTTTATCATATGCTTTCTCTAAATTAACAAATATCTTATATAGATCCTCCTTCCTCTCTCTATACTTCTGCATCAAACCTTTAAACAAATGTATGACATCCATAGTTGACCTACCCAGTATGAAATCAAATTGATTTTGAAAAACTTTTGTATCATATCGTAACATATGTCAATTACTCTCCTATAATTTTAATGTATGACACATTAACCAAATTTTTCTATAATTTGCACACACATGTGCATCACCTTTATTCTTAAAAATAGGAATCAACAATCTCTTTCTCGATTCAGCAGATATATTTTTAGTTTTTGAAATAATATTAAAATGATTAATAAGCCAAGAAATTCCTTGATCTCTTAAACATTTTTAAACTTCTATTGGAATATCATCTGGTTTTATAAATGGTCAAAACTATTAGATAAGATCAAAATTTACATCGAATGTTGACACATTACATAAAAAAAAATAAAATTGAATGCAATGTTGGATCTATATGGAGTTTAATGCTTTCTAATGAACTTAAGCTAGAACTCCTCACTCTCTATTGTAGTACTCTGAACTAAAATATTCGACACAAAAATGACATAGAAAGCATGTTTAAATACCGATGTGAACAAAATAGCACTGTTCGTAGTAATCATCAAAACTTCATGTTGGCATTCATGCATAAATAGGTTATGGACTAAACTTTTAAATGATAAAAAAAATAAACCTTCTAGTAAAAAAATGTGCAAGTGTTTGAAGAGCAACCAAATTTACTTTAATGAAAAGTTGTATTCATATTTTGATAAACTTACCGTTGCCGATTAAAATACAACAAAAAAACCTAAAATATTTTGATGGTGGACATGCCTTATAAGGTAAAACCCAGTTCAAAATGAATTTCATTGAAAAATTGACTCTTTTTTAATTTTTAACAATTTGCAAGAGGGCTATTTATATTTTTGTATTTTTGTAAGTGAGATAAAATGTAGTAACATTTCTAGAAATGAGTGTGATAATGTTTGGGGATGCTCAAAATTTTGAAGTTTTCATGATAATTATGTTATTTATTGGTATTTTTCTAATGTCACGACCCAGCCCGGGAGCTTGGAATAACAAGGCGGGAACAGACGGTGGGACGGATAAAAGAAAAACTTACCTAACATTTTCGATCTTAAACAAAATCTCCAATTATATAAGAGCCACTACAATCCATAAATTATTTAACAATTTGTCCATATATATATATACTAACAAAATTCATATGAAATACAATTTAAACATAAATTAACATAACTGAGATAATTACTTATCCCCTAAAATTTTTCTACGACGATAAACATAACCTTCTCTTCTATCAAACATTTAATGCATAAAAATAAATACAACAATTGAATAAAATTCAATTCAATTATATCTTATAAGAAACAAGAAGATAATTAAGATGCGAAATATTTTGTTATAATATGTACATAAAAGAATTTGCTCAAACAATCAAATATATGAGATGTATGTACAAATGAACATTTCGTGTGAACTTTTACTTTTACATTTATCATCTATTTTATGAGTCACCGTTTAAACCTTTACCAAAAGAAAACCTTTATCAATACTCATCCAAAGGACAAGTAGTCATTACCATTTGCCAATTTTATCGCACGTGTACATATCAGATTCCCAACCGTTATCAGGAATCTTTGAACATACATTCATTCATACAATTATACAACTACGTATATTAATTCATAACTAACAAGAATCGCTTAACTTTATAAAATAACGAAGTGATAATATGATCTAGCATTCAGGTTATTATCAAACATGAAGATACAAAAAACTACATCACAATTTATGAAGAAACAAGAAAATAAATCACAAATTGCAGTACGAAAAAAAGTCATAATCATATAAACATGCATTTCATCACAAGAAATTAAAGATCTTTTTACCATAAATGTAATAACATAATTACCCACTTTAATTTGTAGTTTCCTCTTGAATCTACTTCCCTTTAATACTTCTTTCCTTATTTGAAATTCCTATAGAATAAAATATTGATTGGATCAATATTGAAAAATAATTTATTTTATTTTATTCATTTTTTATGTCTATGATACTTACATATATCTTTTATTATTTGACGCTCACATTTATCAATATTTTATTATGTATTTTTTAAATCAACCTAAATTTATAAATTATAACAATAATAATAATAATAATCATATTTAGTTAATTTATTTATTAAATTATGTACATATACAATATATTTCATTTTCTCTATTCAAGGATTTATTTTCTTAATTTACTTTGATTTAAAAATTTCTATCTTTTTTCTCTAATGATTTCAATTAAGAATCATAATATATATTTTTCTTATTTTCTTGTATCAATTATTTAAACGACTAAAATATTCTTTTATTCGATTCATAAGAAAGACTAATTTTATATTATTATAAACTATAATAAATGTTATATTTATGTACATTTATTAAGCTAAATATCAAGTTAATATTTAAGTTATATTTTGCATGTAGCATGTAAAGTTTAAATAATTAAGTTTAATTTGTATTATATTTAAGGAAAGATAAAATTAAGCTCTCAATCTAAAGCTCTCAATCTATAAATACAATTAATCACACTTTTACTACATTCATTTCAATCATAAGTTTCAAATGTTTGCATTTCATTTATAGGTTCTCATAAATTTAACATTTTCATTTATTATTTTTCAATTGAATTGTTCTTATAAATTTTTAATAATGCTTATAGTTTATTTACATATCTTTTAATAAAATTAAAAGACATATTGTGAAATGAAATATAATTATGTAAAAGTTTGTAAAGTAAGAAGGACTTAGGGTTTTCAATTCTTTTTGAAATTGCAACTTATATGATATATATGCATTTTCTTAATAAAAAAAGATAGAAAACTAACCAACTCTCTCTGGTTTGCCCAAGGCCTGCGTTCTGCTTCTAAGGTCACTCCTCACTCACCACTCCTCCTTCTGCCATAATGGCTCGGCGGCACTGTCATGGCGGTCCACTGTTGGGCACCTGAACGAACGCCTCTCTTCTCCCTCGATTGTCGCCAGCGCGACGACTACGCAGAATCTCCTTCTTCTCCCTCCATCATCGACGTACGGAAGGTTCACGCATGAACTTTCCTTCTTCTCTTTCTCCCTCTCCCGTGTCCTCTCTCTGTCGTTGGGAGTTCTGTTTCGGCAAAATGAAACCGAGCTCCCCCCTTTGATGATTCTATTCGAAGCCAATCGTCGCAATGATTGATTTCTCCCCCCTCCCTCCCTCCTTTTTTTTTTCTTCTTTTTTCATTTTTTTCCTCTGACTTCCGGTTATTACATCTAATGTTTTTCTTCATTTTTTATCATTCATTTTGTTTGAATATCTCAACCTCTCGATTTGTTTAAGCGCTGTGCATGCAATGTGATGAGTTGCTTGAATATGAGGACTTAACACTTTTTTTAAGAGAAATAACTAAGACTAACATTTCTGTGTGCAAAACTTTGAAGTTTCTTTGATTTCAATCATTAGTTCCTTGTTGACAATGATATTTTTTGAAATATGTGAGGTTTAAGTTTTGGTAGCTTACCATGCATTTCTTTCAAATTACATGTCTTTTATTGCACTATTTTTTTTTTTAATTTGAACCACAAATTTGCATGTGCTTTTTTTGTTAGTGGCAAATTCCTCCAAATTTATTCAGGATAATTTTTTAGTATTTTATATTTTTTGCATGCATTTTGATGCAATTTAATTTTGATACAAAATTTATAATTTTATTTGACTTATAATGTAATTTTAGGTGTTTTAGTTGCCTCATTTTTACACTTTTAGTTCACAATTTTGATTTTTTTTTTTGTGTTATTTTGGTTTTGATTGTATGTTGGCTCAACCTTTCAAAAAAATTTAGATAGATTTTACCATTTCTTTCTTGTCACTACCAGGAAGTGGTATTAGAAAGTATGTTGGGACTTCGCACTTAGGTGGATATAGGCGGTGTATGACATACTTCGCTCAAAAAATTGCCCTCATAGTCAAGAAAAATATGTATGGGTGTTGTGTGTGAACTCAAACGTAAGTGAAACTTCCCACAATATCAAGAAAAGAGTGTATGTGCTACATGCATGGTCTCTCTTTTTTTATTCGCTGTGATGACATTTTGACAAATGAGTAAACAAAATAGTGAGCGAGGGAGGGGTACATAACAACCAAGAAAAATAAAGTGAGATGTGAGCTCAGATGGAGTTCTGCTTACAAAGTGCATGAGAAATGAAGGGAGAGAAGTGTGATGCCAAGGAAGAAGGGAAGATTTTATAAATACATCTTTTTTTTAATATATTAGTGAAAAGGCATATATATGATGGCATGCCTTTCAGATATCTCAGTTTTTTTGTTCAAAATGATGGGGATGTTATTAGTAAAATTCAAGTTGGATGGTTGAAGTGGAGGATTGCATCTGGCCTATTGTGTCGTACTAAAAAACATTCCCTCACTTATTTATGAAGGACCAATTTAGTCCCAGACTAAACAGGAGGATCAATTTGGGCCTTTGACTATTTGATAAAGGACTAAGTTGGTCATTTCGTTTGAAATTTAACAGAAAATTGTAGAGAAATAATGAATACTTCAAGACATTTTTGAAATGACAAAAAATAAAAATAAGTAGATAATTAATAAACCCTACCCTCTTCTCATTTTCAATCACGCACTGTATTATGGAAGGATCAACTTGGTCCCTGGTCAAATATTCAAGGGACCAAATTGGTCATCCTGTTTAGTCTGGGTCTAAATTGGTCCTTCATAAATAGTTGATGGACCAATTTAGTCTTAAACCCTATATATATATTATAAATTACTTCTCTACTTCCTTCTCATTTAGTGCCTAAGATCCAACCCGTCGCTTGTCCCGTTTGCGCACTAGGTCACGCACGCGCACAACTCGATCCACCTCTCTCTCTCGGTCGACAACGCATGGAAGGCTCTCCTGCTCTCTGTGTCGTCAACGCATGGGTGCTCGGCTAGGGCACACATAAACACAAAGTAGAGTGCGGTTCCTCCTCTCGATCCTTTCTCTCTCTCTCTCTCTCTCTTGTTGCTTTGGAAGTTCTGTTTCGACAAACAGAAACCCTTCGATTCTTCTATTCGCGGCCAACCGTCACGACGGTTGGATTTTATTTTATTTTTTCGGCTTTTTTTCCCGTTTATTAAGAAAGGCTTGTTGTTGTATAGAATGTCGTGGACACAATTTGGAGATGATTTGGTTAAACAATTTGGAGATGATTTTATTTTATTTTTTCGGCTTTTTTCCCGTTTATTAAGAAAGGCTTTTTTCCCGTTTATTGTTGCATTAAAAGTTTTTTAGTTTTATTTGTTTAGCTTTTGCATGGTTATATAATTGGATCATATTCAACTAAATGCATACAAAGAAGATGAATCGATTGACTATGGTTTATGTTATATTTAATACAAATTGAAAGTTAAAAATCTTAAGTTATGATGATAGGCCAACAATGGTCGTTATAGAATTGATGTTGTGTGTTGAACACTATGATGATGAATGGATAGCATAAAAAGTCATGAAGGATTTAAAGTTGAAGTTGAAAAATTGCCTTTAAGTGATGATGAGAATGAAGATGCTAACATTTTTTGGTGCTACTTTTACTTCATAATTCAAAAGAATGAAGCAAGGTGGGGTTGGTGCTTTAAAAAGTCAAAAGTAATTTAATTATGGTGGATTATTTAGTTGTGTTATTAATTTGTTATTTTATTTTAAATTTATTTTTATCTAATATTAATTAATATAGGCAGTAAGAAGAAAAATATAGTGATTGAATAAAAATTTGAAGATGACAACGAGATTGAGATTGAATTGGAGGATGATAGCAATATTACATATGATTCTTCTAAAGATGTTGTTAGTTAAGAAGAGGACATTTTGGATTTTGATAGTCATGCTTATTTAAATTTTATTTCATACTCCCACTTTAGGTTAAGATTTAATATTGAGATTTGTTTTTTTTTTATTGTGTGATTTTATGGTTTCGATAATCTAAGTTAATATGTTGATGGTTTCTAACATGTTTATGATTTATTTCTATGAGTTTTTATTTTCTTGGTTTTGCCTCACTAAGGTAAAATAATTTAGTTTCCAATTTCAGCTTATTAAATCTTAGTTTTGCTTGCACATCTAACCGTATTTTTGCTCTATGCAACACTAAATAGTACAATGGCTACCTTTTGCCTTATTAAGAAACTGCTTTGTATCAGAATCAATATTTCTCCCTTTTTTTTTGTTTCCGTAGATACAATGGTTGGTGCTTCGGCTGAATGCATTATGGTTTTACCCACTAAATCTGTTTATGGGTTTTAGATTTTTCACTTGGCTTTATTAAAAGACATGTATGTAGTCATACCCTAGTTTGCTGTTTTGTTGCAGAAATTCAACTCCCCTAGTTCCTTGTGCACTGTTGTTGACTGGAACGCATTCTTGAAGGTAAAGATAGCAAATTTCCTAAGTTTACTTGTTGAAGGTTTTCCACTAAATAGAATGTATATCTGTCTTTGATGTGGCCTTATCTGCCTACAAAGTTTACTGATGGTTGCTAAAGATTTACTTTTTTTTGTAATGTCACCAATTTTTGTAACAGCTTACACTAACAGCATAACATTTACTTTTTATGATTCTTATTTGAGCTCCTTACAAACTAATTTGAATTATTATTAAACAAAGACAAACTTATAGTAATTTAAATCATGAATATGTTAGATTAGATTAGTGTTACTAAAAATGATCTTTAGGAGACGATGAAATGGCTCAATTCATGTGCATTGTTTATGAAGCAAACGCATAAGGCTGCAAATGAACTGAGCGTTCGACAAGCTACTTGTGATTTGGCTTGATTAGAGCTCATTCTTGATCGTTTGATTAAGTAATTGAATAAGCTTGAACGCTTTTGTAAATACTCGATTGCTAAATGAACATGCTAGAACAAGTTGTTCGATTCGTTTATGTTCATGGACAATATCATTTAAAACTTATGAACAAGCTCATTAAGGATATCAATTAAAGCTCAATTATGCCTCGGTTAAGGATTCTTTGTGAAAAGTATTGTTTAATTTTTATTTTTTTAGGCTTAATAAAATTTAATTGATACAACTCGTGTATATTTTTCAACAAGCTGCTCGTGAACAAGCTTGATTTATGATTAGTTGAAGTTTATTTATTTCATTAAATGATTTTGTTATTAACAAGCTCGATAATCCCAATTGGAATCGAGCTCGAACAAAATTTTTATTTTTTTAACGAGCTCAAGCTTGAACACCATCTTAAAAGCTGGAATCGAGCTCAATCCGATAATGATAAACAAACACAAACAAGCACATGCTCGACTTGGCTAAGTTCATTTGCAGCCCTTGAAGCACAGAACAAAGGTCATGCTTTTCATCATAGTGTTGTGTGCTTGGCTCTAGCTTAGTGCCAAATTTGAGTACAAACTTTATGGGTTTCAAATGTTCTCTTTAGGTTTTATAGTTGTTGAGTTATAGCTTATTGGTTCTTTGTTTGCTCTCATTGGAGCTAGTCACTTCTTGGTAGTTCTCCTCTTTATGTTCTCTCATTTGTTAATTTTCTTAAGCATGTCTCGCTCATTGTAATTAGTGGAATTAATAGTTTTTGCACATAAGCTTCTTGAGAATAATTCTTGGTATATTATTTATATGCTTTTTAGTGCCTTATTTTACACTCATTTCACATGATCACTCTACCTCTTGATCTCTAGCTGGTTTCTCAATCTCACAAATATTTTTTATTATTGACTATTCTTTGATCTTTTCTTTGTTTATACATTTATTATTTTGTCCTATAAATAACTTAAATTAGTTTGATTATATTTGTTAAAATTTATTATCTACTGCAGTTTAAGTTTGGTTAAATGATTATTGTATATGAATATATATATACATGACATACAAGTCAAGAACGTTCTTGCTAGTAAAAGTGTCATATAGCACTTCACTTTGCATTTTGAAGCAAAAGCTCGTTGGAATTACTAGGTTTGATACACTTTGATGCAATGTTTGGTTTGATGAGCTCTAACCTTAGAAGTGAAGAAGCCATAGAGATTACTACAGTTATCCTTGCATTTTCTTTTAGCAAATGGTCTGTTTTGACTTTTGTTAAAATGGTGCTGATGATGACCACTCGATGCAACAAGTGATTAAAAGTATGTCAATTTCAAAATTGTAGATTAAAAATGAATTATCAGACATCTCCAAAATATCAAATTATTATCTTGAAATAACCTCATCAAGTCAATCCGAGTTACACAAACACAATATCATCAGAGAAGCCATCTAATGCATCCAATTCAATGTATAAGAATGAGAAATCCAACGTTTTCATATGAAAGCCAAAGTGGTAGCATATGGGACACAACACATCTATCTGTATGCTTAAGAACAAAAAAATCCAAAACTTTCTTGAAGGACTTGAACGGTGGGAGAAACAAATGTTTATGACCAAAGGAAATAACTTTATAATTGTTTTTGGCTTTTGCTTGTTTACAATTTTATTATTCACCTCTTTTATATGGAGGAATTTTAATTGAAATGTCTAATACTAGTCTGATCAAAAATAAAAAAAAGATTCAAATCAAATCACATCATATTGAATAAACCAAGATGTGGAGAATAATTATTTTCAGAAAAATGTAGAGAATAATTTGTCTTTGAAAAGGACATTTATTTCAACACCCCCTAATAATATTAAATCCATTGATAATCACCATGATCACTTTCTGAACATGGAGATGGCCATTCGCTACACGTTTTGTTGTAAGTGTCTGTAAGATGGAATATGAAAAAAACATTAGAAATAAAAATAAATCCCTCAAGTCTCTTTTTCTCTGGCATCTTTCCAAACTTGTTACAGGACGTGAGAACTTTCTTCTCAATTGTAGTAATAGTAGTAAAACAATAAACATTAAAGGTTAATCTCAGTGAACATTTCTTTCAATAGGCTTCT
This sequence comes from Cymbidium sinense, assembly GCA_021442155.1. Taxonomy (NCBI): domain Eukaryota; kingdom Viridiplantae; phylum Streptophyta; class Magnoliopsida; order Asparagales; family Orchidaceae; genus Cymbidium; species Cymbidium sinense. The sequence goes on from CM038222.1 coordinate 135,442,245, forward strand.
TATTTTGCTCCTCTACATTTTTATAGAAGGTTCTTGATTAAGTGATTTTTCATCTTCAACCATCACTTATTCTTTTTAAATTGGAATAATGAATACTAGGATTTCATGGGGTTTTTTTAGAAGGGGATGGTGAAGTTCTTTGAGCTATTTTGTGAGGAGAAGGTTTATTTTAAACATCCTCTTATTTGAAAGTAAATTTCAACTATAGTTTCTTGTCCTAGATATTTCAACTCTATTAACATTCAAGTCAATACTCTTTTAGGATTTGCGTAGTTGTTTGGCATGTTGAAGGTGAGTATTACCATTGGTAGATTAAGTATAAAATATGGAGCTCAAAATTGTCGACTGTTAGCGTGAGTCTTCTTTAGAGGCAGCATTCCTAAATCTCTTTAAATGAGTAGGCTAAGACAACTCACTTGTCCTTGCAAACAGGTGAAAAGGAAAATTGTCATGGAAAGATGGCTATGACTTCTTTTACAACTAACTTTTAGTGAAATAGTTAGAACCATGACATTTTACATTCAACTCGTGTGTAAAGTCATTCAAAGATCTTGGTCATGATCCTTTTGTAAGTTACCTCTACAATATTTTGGTCAAATGTCTTAGTATGATAATTGTGGTGTTTATTTTCAGATGCGTCGTGGATACCACGCAGATTATACGGGGTACTTATTGAAATTATCGGGTACGACATTGAGGTATGATGTATTATCTCGAAAGATAGGGACATCATCCTATAATGGATCTAATCACCTAATAAGGACTCCTAAGACATGATGGATCTTTGAATATACTAGAGATTCTTCTCCTACTTTTTATGGAAAAGTAAAACATGGTTTATATTAAGTCGGGTTCTTTTAAGTTCCTTATGGAAGCAAACCTCCATAGTTAATTACATCCTAGGGAATGAGATTTTCTAAGAATACTCTCGTTTAAAGTAGACAATTATTGTCTCCAAAGATTTCAAGGCTACACTACCAAAGGATTGGTTATGTTTGGAAAGTCAAGTGGGATAGATCAAGTGGAAAGACTTATTTTGGAAGCTAAAAGGAAGATAAGTAGGAAATGCTTATGATACTAGGAAATCTAGTGAACATTCTAATATATATTATGGTGGGGTTTTATATGTTTGAAATCTAGATGATTTATTTGTTTGGATCGAGATTTTATTAGATTGCTAGGGCTTATAATCCATTAACACAAGATTGTGAAAATGCCTAAGAGGTGAAGATTTATGCTTGTAACCCGAAGAAAATAGCTACCTCGGATCCTAAATCTAAGGAGGTTTAGCACAAGCTAAAACACGACCTAAATCTAAGCGAAATGAGACATAATGGTTTACTTCCACAAGAGAGAGTAAACCGTCCGACTTCTGGATTTATAATCACCTAGAGTGATCGTCAGCTAACACCTTCTATGTTCTAAAGTCATGTAACATCTCCTACGTTCTAAAGTCATGTAGCTCGGTCTTATGAATTGCAAGATAGCTAGGATAGTTATTTAATTGAAAAGAGACTAAAGTCATAAACCCACTTCCTAAGAGACTAGATCATGAGCGATATGAGCATATGGCTTAATCTATAAATGTAAAATCTTTTTAAATTTTATTTCATTTTAACATAATATTTTGGACAAAGGCTTGAGATTTGCCTAAATGCATGATGAAATGGATTGTTGGCTAAATCAACGAGAAGAGGGTGTTCTTCATCACAAGGGATACCCTTACAGGTCAAACATTTCCCTATCGTGCAAGGATGAAGATCCCCCATATTCAAAGAAGAAAGAATATACATGCATGATGCGAGACATACAACCATATAACTAAGAGGTTGTTAAATATTTTTAATTATCTTCTTTAAATCCAAGGCTTTATGGTGAGGTTATGAATTGTTTTAAAACTTGGTTATGAGTTGTTAGTTGGTAGAAAAATTAACTTTATTCGAAGAGCCTACTATATCTAGGCTACATATTAAAGCATCAAATATTAAAAAATTATGAAAAGGAACAATCCTATTACGCAATCTAAATAAATCATCAATTAATTTTATAGGCTACTGCAAAAGAATAAAAGGACGATGTGGCTGGGTATGGCCGTACACCCCGGAAAAGAAAAAATTAAGCAGCCAAGCTCTACCCTTATGCATCTCGGAATATAAAAGAATAATTTACAATTAGAAATGAATATATGCTATGGGGTCTTAACTTCTTTATTCTTCTATCTCCTTCCTTCATTTTCTTGATTTGATTCACTCCCAAGGCATCACAGGGCATCTCAGGAAGCTTTCTAGCCACTGCTCATCTCAATCCCCCATAGCATTAATCCTAATTCCTATTGCGAAATTATATTTCATAGGAAAAAAATAAATCTAACTACAGCTGCAAGACAATGCTAGCTAAACATATATACAATCCCAAGCAGATATCTTTATAATTTGGACTTAACATCCCGCACATGTGTAACCAAGCCTACCTGTTCTAATTTAGATTATGCTTAGGGGTTTAAATAACTTGTAAAGAGAGCATTTATATATGAGCAACCCTTTAAGTATAATCTCCTGCAGAAACTATGATTAGGCTAAGAGTGGTCTAGCATCCAGTCTACAGAGTATACATTCTAATATCCAGTCTAAAAAATTATATCATAAAACAAACCATACAACACACTTGTCCTAACTTAGAAGAGTGTGGCTTAATTAATGTATTATTGCAAGGATTTGTGTGGTATGTCTTAGCTAAACATTAAAGTTATGATTTTTTAAGTGTGAAAGGATTTAATATAACATAAATGTTGATTTCTTTTCAAGTTATTTAATTGATTTGTGAATTTTAGTTTATATTTTACTTGATTTCATTCGGTTTATACTTAGCATCTAAGTGTTATAAAGAGAGGAAAGAGGATTACCCTCCTTCATCCCTACCTTAAGCCACTTTCTAAAATATATTTTTATGATTTAGTTCTCTTTGGTGAATGACTTATTAAATATTTTTATTAATTCTAAATTTATGTTAATTTTAAATAATCTTATTTAATATGAAAGACATCTTAAGATTAATGTAGTTGAATTACAACTATATGAAATATATTAAGACATTCCTTTCCATCACATGTAATATGCATATGACTTTAACATTTAGCATATTTATACATACCATATATTTTTAGCACATTTAAATGATGATGAATGCATATGTTTGGATATATATTATATTTGATTGAATTATTTAATACATGTATATTTTTTGGCACATTTAACACTACCATTGCCGGTCCCAAGTCCGGATGTGAAAAGTGGAGGGTTGCATTAGGTAGTCGACAACCAGCGTAAAACTTGTCGAAATAATCATGACATGAATCCTTTAAATCATTAAAATTAGTAGTCAGATGACGAATTAGGAGAGTAGATAGATTTGCCTTATGTTAAAAAAGTAGAGTGACTAAAAGACTTGGTTAAGATGTATAAAAATGATCTTAGTACTTGATTTCAATGAGAGTTTGACACATAATGGGACCTGATAGGCGAAGGATTCATAAAACTAGTGGGATTTAAGGCTTGTTGTTGTTGTTGTTGTATGTAAAATTAAGCTCTATGCAAATTCTTATACAAAAATACATATGGGTGAAATCAGATAAGTACGTGCTTTTGTTAACCAGGGAAGTGAGGTAATTAAATGATCTCGTTGGGGATGCTTAAAGTCTCGTATTCCTAGGATGTCTTCACTATATATTTATTAACGTTCAAACTTATGTAAATCTATATATGAATCACAAGAGAGAGAAAACTAATCTACATGTAATATAGACCAATAGCTTAGATGATTATGGATACATGTATTTTAATAACAAAAGGAGATTTTCATTTTTTAATTAAGCATACATACACATGTATAAAAGATATAAGCAAGTACGTGCCATTGTTAAACAAGTAAGTGAGGCAATCAAATGACCTCTTTAGGGTTACTTAAAGCCTCACATTCCTGGGATGTCTAGACTAAACATTTGTCATCTTAAATACGTATGAATGTATAAATAATTATAATAATAGAAAATCATGCAAAAATTATATTTTTTTATTTAGTTGAATTATTTATGTATATGAATTAAAGCTCTATCCAAATTTTAATACCAAAATACATAAGAATAAAATCAAATAAGTACGTGTCGTTGTTAACCAGGGAAGTGAGGTAATCAAATGATCTTAGGGCTACTTAAAGCCTCATATTCCCGGGATATCCAGACTATATATTTATTAACATTCAAATCTATGTAAATCTATATATAAACATAGGAAAAAGAGCTTCATTTCACATATTTAAGCTATAAACACATGCAAATCTTATATGTATTCATAACTATCATCACTCTACATATTATTATCAATTTATAAATATTGAAAAATAGATTTGAATTTATTAGTGATAATAGTCACACATATAATTAAATTAAGTCAACACATGCAAGCTTACATGAATAACTTTCGTTTGATTCACTTAAATTTTAAAAAATGAATGCATGCAATCATATGACATACACCATTTAAAGTGGTTGGAGAGGAATAACTAAATATAAACACATGACTCATTCAACTAGATTAATTCGTAAAAACTATCACATTAAATACACTCATTTAAAGAAAATCAAAGTTACTTATTGATTTGATTTTGGATTTGGATTAACTTCAAAGAGGAGAGATTATCATTTGTTGTTTTAATTCCATTCCCAAGTTGGTGATCTTGATTGGTTTAAGAAAAGATAATTAAGTAGATTTTATGAATTAATTAAGTTGGATCATTGATCAAATCACTTACTCTTCCCAATGTTTTTTTTAATTTAATTAACCATTTAATTATAAGTCACAAATGATATGAACATGACAGGAAATAAAATTGCAATGCTCCTAAGGACCTAATGCTATTGGCTCATAATTAAGGATTAATTAAATCAAAGAATCTAATTAAGTACTTTTATGATTTTTTCACACATATGGGTGTTGAGCTCCTCATATGTGTCATAAATCAAGACAAACCCACAAGTTTAATTTGACGGACTTCGGAGGTGAGCGCACAAATCGAGGCTGAAATATATAGGACGTCACCAAAATCAACTAAAATGATCTCCGATTAACGAGCATACTTTCTTTATCAGCGTTGAATGTCGAAACTTGTCGAAATATCTATGGCTTGATGAAGCGATCGGCGATCGTCAGCGTGTTTGCGCATATCGAGGTCAGGAGGAGCCGACGTGGACCAAACGACCTCTGTTCGTGAAATTGATCTTGTCGTTAGCTTCGAAACATTGAAATCTATCAAGTAAGACTGTTAGCACTCAATTCGGACGAGTCGGCACGAATATCGAGCGATTGAAAGTGACGACACGCATTTTGAGCTGAAATGGATTCAATTTGACGTCGATTTGAACTAAACGGCCTCTGATTGAGAAACGGACTGCGCCGTTGTGTTCGGAACATCGGAATAACCTTACATTGATATATATTGATTATCTAATCGTGTCGGCGTAAAGTTCACATTAAAGTCGAAAAATTAGTTTAAAAATTAATTTAATCTTAATCTAAAACCCCAAATCCCTAACTCCCACTTTAATAAACCCGCTTGGCTCCCTCTACGACGGGTCCTTCTCCGCGAGCATATGACCTATTCATCTCGATCGAACTCTCATTGCGACCGCTTCCTTCCTCACTCACAAAGAAATCTCCCCTTCTTGAGCCGCTCGATCCCATCGATCTCATGAGCTTCCTGTGTTCCTCTTCCGACTTCCCTCAAGAAAGAAGATAAGGGCCTCTTGGTTTTCACTTCTTCTCCCTTCTCCGAAGTTTTTTCCTCTTCTCTCCAAACGCAGGTTTGAAGGCCTCGGTGTTCATGGTATGACGAGATGAAAAATCATGCGATAAATACTCAGACACTCATGAGGCGTCAGAAAGCCAAAACACTCTCGATGCAGTTCCCTACACGGGGATGACACTGGGAGGCTACCAAAATTTTGACTAAAATTCAAGATTTAAACAATTTCATATAGAAATTACCTAAATTTAAGCCAAACAAAAGAATATATGATAAATATGAAGATAAATGTTAAATCAAAGAGAAATATGAGGATAATATTTAAAGAAAATTTTGAAAAAAATATTACACATTTAAAATACAAGTAAAATTTGGGGAGACTAATATTAAACTCACAAACTCTAATTGTGATTCTCTATGACTTAAATTGAAGCGATAAAGTGAGTTCTCTTTTATTCAAATTTATCAAAATTAAATAAGCCTTAATTGAAACTTGGGGAGACAAATGTCGAACTCATATGAGACTTACAATAAACTTAAAGTCTAATTTTCAAATAAATATAGAGCTTGGTGTAGAGTTAAGGATGAATCTAAATTTGGTTTAATAACTCTTATATGAATATGAAGATGATTATTATGCTAGTTAATAAGCACGAGTAGGGCTAAAACAATAAACACTGAAATTGGCATAACTTATCAAAAGTGATTTAAATTTAACATAATCAAGTTGAAAGAATTGCAAACAAAAACCTAATAAGTAAACTAAGTGCAAGTAATGTTTTAAACTACAATCTAAATGAAAAATGCTTTCATCGTCATCGGAGTCGCAGCACTTTGTATAAGCGAACAAAAGACGTTAATTAGGATATTCTCAAATGCATTCGCATGGTCCCCGACACTGCGTTGAATGCTTAAATTCAAGTGTCTGAGGATGCTGCGTGGGTTGCTTACTGGTTTAGTCTTAGGATTAGGTTCGGGTTAACAAAACCTAAAAATCAATTATGAGAATTTCAACTTAATGAAATATCTGAGAAGCTAATTTTGTCGCGTGACAGTAGATTTAACTTTTGTTAAGAGCTAAACAGAGTTGACATGATCTAATGTTTTCAAATATATTTGAGTCAATCAATTAACTACCTCGATGATGGTTGTGTTAAATGGTGATTTCAATCGGAGCGGATATTTTCATTGACATGTGATTCTAATTTCAAATCAAATTAACTCAATTTGAGTATCAATCTAAAAACGACTTAAACAAAATTTAATATGTAAAAATTTAAATCAAACTCATTCCATCTACCTTCCATAACTGATTGTAGGGAGTGACAAATTAAGAAAATTTTAGTTCACAAAGGAGCCAATGTCAAATCAAGTATTCTGCTATGTCTACCCTCAATCAATCTCTTACTAGGAAGGACGTGATCTTTGTCCTTAGCTGGCGCTTGTTGGTAATCACAATCGATTACCGTAGTCCCGATGGTGGTTTGACCAGTTAGACTTCATTATATTACGATCATGATATGGCAGATGCTCCCAATGGCTCGCCCTTTGAGTTGTGAATCATGGGGTATATTTGATAGACAAACACTCTGTCATAAGGTAGACTTAAGCGTCTCAGATAAACACCACTCAAGTCTGATGATTTCTTGGATGGCGTAACTTATGTGTTGATAAAGATCCTTCGGCCGTGACATTCACTACCTAAGAGTAGGGACCATGACGGCCCGGGATGATGGAATCATGGGATCTAGATCGGACACGTCATCATTCCCCTAACCATCCGGTATAAGTTGAAAGGATGAATATCATAGTTTTAAATTCTAAAACTCCCATATTCTTATGTATCACGATAGCGATGTAACGTAATCGAAAGTTCTCTCTCTTATTGGGAGGGTAATTAAGCTTGTAGGCCTATTGAAACTTGAAACCAGATCTAAAGTCCTGCCAATGAGGGAAATCTCTGGTAGTGTCTTATTACTATTTTCGAAAATTACAGATACTTAAATTACTCTCTTGATTCAAAATTATCGAAAAGTGGGTGAATTTTGAACACATATTTGGAGATTCACGGGGACAAGATTCTCTTTATATTTTGGTTGTATATGTCTTTAGTATGATAAGATTTTTGAAAATTCAAATTAAAAAAAATGGTGATTAAGTGTGTAATAAATTCAATATGAGGCTTTATGTAGAATGAATCATTTCGTAGGGTATATTTTATTACACCATTATTTTGTTCTGTAGCACTTCTGCATCTTGAAAGTATGGGGTGAAATAATAATTGCTAATTATTAATCCCATCTTTCATTTTTGCAGAATGGATCTACAAAGCACTCCCTTCGCAGTTTTTGTAAACATCTGTGTCATCAGCCATCGTCAATACATGAGATGTCGACATTCAATTTGATAGCTTGAATTTCCTGTCGTGGCTGCTCTTGAAGTACCGGTATTGGTACATTCGTCAGAGCAATCTTTGGAAGACCTCAGTTATTGAAGCTCTGCAAAATAAATCAGATTCAACCACCGTCGAGTTCTCCCGACGAGAACTTTAGTTCTCAAAAGGTTAGGTAAAAATGAAAGGAGAGCGAGGCTTGTTGTTCAAACTCGTTTGTCATTATTGAGCTCGGCCCGGTCGATTTTTAGGATGGTGTTCAAGCTCGAGCTCGCTTTAAAAAATTATGTTTTGCTCGGCTCGAGCTTGTTGAGCTCGATTCAAATTAGCTTATCGAACGTTAACATCTCATTTAATGAAATAAACGAGCCTTAATCGAGCCATTATCGAGCCTTAATCGAGCCTTATACAATATCATTAATAATCTTATACAATATCGTTTATAAAGAAGCCTTAATCGAGTTTTAATCGAGCCATTATCGAGCTCGTTGTCACACCCCAAAGACCCACTTTATTGTGGTCGGTGTAACGAATATGATGATGATTTGATTGACAATTCTACCAACATGTTCCAACATGTGTATTTGAATCATCACAAACAAAATCATAAATTTTGATTTTCTTAACTAATTAATTCATATCACGATTGGAAGCGTGAGAATCTTTAAGTTTGTACAAATACTAAATCGTCGTAAAATTTTGTATGCGTACGTCTTGATAATCTTCCAACTATCTGATCAAAAAACAAATCAATAAAATACCACATTTATAAATTATCAATGTCATCATAGCAAAATAAGAAAATAAAAGCTCGAACAAAGACATTAGAAATAATCGTTATTACATTTGAAATTTGAGGAAAGTAAAATTGGTAAAATATGTTGCAAAATATAACAATATTAAGAAGTAGTATAAATAATTTGTCATTTCATTGGAGTCGATTATTTATTCAGTTATTTAATGAAAGCAATTTCAATTTTATATCAAATCGTTTCCCTAGAAATATCATTTATAATTGTATAGGTTTTGATTTTCATAACATAAGGGTCGTCATCCGATTTCAATTTTATATCAAATCGTTTCCCTAAAAATATCATTTATAATTGTATAGGTTTTGACTTTAATAACATAAAAAGTCGTCAGCCTAAAAAAAGGTAAAGCGGGGTACCATCTTACCTCGACACCCCTGGTTCGCCCAACTAACCGATGAGGAATCTTAAGATTCCTGTTAAAGGCTCATATCGTCGAACTTTTTCTCTCTGATTTTTATAACATAGTCTTCCTCACAATTTCCGACATTTTTTACATTTATCACATTACTTAACGATTAATGCGTGTTAAAACATTTCATTATACACAGCAAGATCATATGATATTAAAACAATTGATTAATTAATTTATAATCATTGTAAATCAGTAGTAAGTATTTATATTTGCATAAAATATGACAGAAAAATCTATATGTCATTCACACAGTATTAAGAAAATTAGTAAGAATCGGTAGAAATAGTGACATACATTAGGGCTATAGAAAATGAATTTAAATTAGTATTATGTGTCTCATCGATTAATGATGTGTTCGGCGTTTCCGAGTACCTTAATTGAATAATTTTTTGAAATTCATAAATAAATTTAATGTAGTAGCGTCAAGCTTAAACTTCATTGAAGTTGATGTCTCTCATATAATCTTTCAGATACACAAAGCATCAGAATTACTCTTAACTAATGCAATTACCCATTACGTTAAATTAGCAAAAAATAAAATTAACAAAATGTAATAACATACTATAATTAAAGAAGCCATCACAATTTCCCCCATTCTAATTCACAATCCAATTTCGGTCCTAGTAGGAAATGAAAACAGGCTGCATACTCACTTAATAGCCAGAAATATGTCCTCTAGCAGATGACGAAACTCCCTAGCATATTGTGGAACTCCCTATCAGCATTTACGGGGAAGGCTGAGGAAAAGGAATAGGAAAGAAACCCAACAAGTCACGGAACTCCCAGACTCCTTCTGGCGGGACCAATTCGATTCAGCCCGGTAGATTCACCGGACTCATCGGGCGATCTGCGACACGGGGAGGCGGTTCCAGTAGCGAACGGATTCCTTCGCTGTTTGTCTGCGACACGGAGGCGAATCCAAATCGAAGTTGGCGAGAAGGAAGGAGTAGCGGCTTGGAGGAGGAGAACGATGATGCACTTTTTTCCGTCAATTGCGACCTGGTACGGTGGTATGAGTCAAATGATTCATTAAAATATTTCTGAATTAGAGACTATATTTGTGAAGAGGTTCAGGTCTGGAGAAAATTATTCTTGCGACCTTGCGAAAAAGAGGAAAGATGAGTCAGTAATAAAATTCATAAGTTGTTGACGCAACCTAAGTATGAAGTGCGATCAATAATTGGAAGAACATGCGATCCAATTGCTAATGGGCAATATGAATGATAAAATGACACTATTTTTATGCATGACGTCGATTCTGACATTCGACTTGCAGATAATTGGTTAAATCACTAAGTCAAGTCTATGCAGATAAAGCAAAGAGAAATAAACCTTCAAACTCAAGAAGAAATGAAATTCATGCCGCTTCCTATAGCTCAAATGGCGAAAAGCGGGTGATATATAATGTAGATAAAGGAAAACAGCCAATGTACAATAACGATAAGGGAAAGAAGCCTATTTATTCTAATCCACAGCCAAAATTAATATTAAGAGACAATGATAAATCTCGAACTTTTCCAAGTAGTGGGGAGCGTCCAAAACAAGCAATAAGAGATGATGAGCGAATACGGCCATCTCTTAAGAAAAAGATGAATAAAGAATATTCTTTTAGAGGGGACAGTGTGGCTAAATTATTTCGTCAAGTAGTTAAAGCTGGTCTACTGTTACCAGAAATTAGAAGTCTGAAGAAGCTGATTAAGTCAACAATCCAAATTACTGTCCATTTAATCGGATGATCAGTCATCCTATCGAAGACTATTATGTCTTCAAAAATTGGCTAGAAAGGAAGTATTGACGAGGTGAATTTACATTATCCGATAGTGTTCTATTCAACCCTAAAAGAGAGTTTACAAGGATGATTACGTCCTTTTCCGTAATATCCATCAAAGACAAACAGAAGGAGAAATCAGTTCAGACTGAAGAATGACAAACAGTAGTCTCCAAAAAGAGCGTGAAAATGCTGAAGGAGTTAAAAGACGTCCCTAGTGTTAAGTGGAAATCACCACTTGAACCTATATTGGACTTAAGAGAGATGTCTAAACCAAGTTTGAACTTATCAGCGACATTTTGGTAAGACTACTTCATCACAACATAAGAAACAATCTACTAAATGTTGGCCTCATAAATCAAAGAAATTGGCTTAGAAAAAGAAGATCAAGAAGAGAACTATAACTCAAAAGATCATTAACAATCTAGAAGAGTATCACTAGCTGGCAAGACAACCATTTAGGCTTGTAGATTTCATGCCTAAACTTTGCATTGTTGAATCAGATAAAGAAGATAATGGTGAATCTTGTCTAGTAGAGACATGCCGAATCATCTGCGTGATGTCAGATGTTTTTTAACATCAGTTACTCCGAAATGAAAGGGGTAGTCAGACAGACTTGACCAACCCATCACAATTATTGTCAGGAAAGCAAGAAGTGCCTGAGGAGCTAACATCTGAATTTTATTTAATAACTTAACAAGACAATAACAGTTCAGATGAATATTTATGTTTTCCCGATGGAGAAGAGTCAGAATCATCGATATCATCACGTATGAAATGTATGATGTTGAAAAATAAGCATAGTCTTTTTGATCAATCTTCCAGAATAAGAAGGGAATTTGAAGAAATTACCTCTTCAGGAGAATCTGAGCAAGATAAGGTGATTCAGGTTCAGTTGAGAAGTGGTAAAGTCTTACGATCTTCATCAAAGAAGGGAAATGCAAATAAAGACAAAGACAAATAAATTGAAGTGAACGAAGATATCATTTATAGAAATCCTAGAATAAAGTCTAAATAGAGCGAGAATATATATTATAATATTCTATCACATTTGAGAAAGATTCCTGCACAATTAAGTGTGTATGAGGCTCTCTTGATGTCAAAAGATCTCCGAGAAATTTTGATATAGGCTCTCAAAGATCCGAAGAGTTATTAAACTTACTTTGCTGAAAAATGCATGACTGAAGCGTTGCAAACTCAAGATCTGCCAGTAATCACATTTTCTGAAGAAGATCTTATGTTGGGAACGACATATCACAATCGTCCTCTATATGTTATTGCAGATAGTGATAACATCTCGATCAGTCGAATATTGATTGATCCAGGTTCTTCTATCAATCTTATGAGTATAAATGTATTAAGAGGATTATCACTTGATATCTAACATCTTGGGAGAGATAAGTTGATGGTTCATGACTTCAATGAAAAAGGGCAGAAAACTCTGGATTTTTTTATTCTCCCACTCAAGTTCAGGGATTTATCTACAGAAGCCAAGTTTCATGTAATCGATGCTGATACATCATTTAGAGCTCTCTTGGGCTGGCCGTGTCTACATGAGTATGGCATTGTCTCATCAACTATGCATCAATGTATGAAGTATCTGAAAGATGGAGAAGAATTCAGAATTCCCGATAATCTACAACCATTCTCCGTCAATTAAGCAAAGATATATGAAGATGCAAAATATTTCATTCCTAAAGAGCCTTAGCTAACAGAGCCTCTTGAAGTTAGGGTTGCATGCGAGTAGGGTTGCAAGAGAAAGGTTGCAAACAATAGATATGAGAGTGATGGTATGTGAGGAACACTGTTGGAGTTAGGGTTGCATGCGAGTAGGGTGTGTGTGTGACGAGCAGAGTGCATGTGGTGGATGGCATGTGCTGTTATAAGCTGCAATCATATGGTATGCGACAAGTGGGGAATCATTTGTGAGATGCAAAAATTTGGTGGAGAAAGTTTTGATGCAAGTCGTGAAAGCAATTGTTGTATGTTCGGTGAATGGACAATAATATTCAATTTTATAATGAGTTGTTGGAAGGCATTGGCTCTCTTCTGCGCTATTTGATACATTGTAAGGGTACTACACATTAACATAAATTTTGTGAATATGTTAATATTAAATAAACACATGCTTAAAACTTAAAATGAAAAGTAAGCTGATGATTATTCTTATAATGCATCACCCATTTGTGGGCTCCAAAAATTCCCCACCGATCTCTCGCGTGAGGAGAGTAGATTAAATGTCGGTCAAATTTTCAGAAGGTAGATGAAGTAGTAGATAAGACACTACTTAGAGATTTCGCTCTCATTTTGTGAGGACTTTAGATCTGGTTCCATGTTTGTTATAGTCGCAAGCACCTATAGTTATTTAAAGCTTATGTTTGGGGGAACGATAACTAGTCGATAAAGCATCCAATATTGAGAGAGCACTTTCGATTAAGGTTAGTCGATGAATTGCTAAATTGTGAGCGCATAATAGCAGTGAGTTGAGTTTGAAAATTATGAGATTTATTATTTCAATTTAAAGCTTATGTTTGGGGGACGATGACGCCCCCGATCAAGATCCCATAGTTTCGTCATCTTCGTTGTATTGGTTTGGTCCGATTAGTGAGGAGGTAGTGACCCAACCAATGATCCTTGTCAAGAATTGGTTACGTCGTTGTCAAACAGGGTGGAGTTTATCTAAGAGATTAAATATGAGTCAAGCCTTTATAGACTTTTTGCCCAATTATATAATACATCAAAGAGCAAAACTATTGGGGAACATACGGGTTGCGGCCGTGACCGTAATTTAATGGTGTCAGTTTGTGACAAACCACCCGGTCAGAGGGTTTTGGTCGTAACTGTCGTTTATGTGATTTTATTTTACTGCAAAATCACAATGACAGAGGACCCGGGTCACGTCCTTACTGGCTTAAGATTATTTGAGTGTGGATATAGCTATGTATTTGATTTGACATTGGCTCTTTGTGAGTAAAAATTTTCTTAACTTGTCACCCCCAACAAATAATTGTGGATGGGTGGATGTATTTTAACTTTAAATTTAAATAATTAATGTCACTTAATTAATATCTTTCAATTTAAATATTTGATCATTTTGTAATTGATTTAGATTTAAATATGTGATGTCTTGACATTAAAACTTAAATAAATTTTGATTATACAAAACCCCTCCGGTTGAAATATTCAGTCAACACAGTTATCAATGGGGTAGACTTTGTCAACTTTGCTTATTTTCTTGCAAAGGATCGGGTCTAGATTCATTGCCTCAAAATCTATCGTTCTTGAACCCTTGTCAACTCTAGCTTGAGCATCGGGGATCGGGCTTGTGACTTTTCTCTTGAGGGTTTGAACTTGAGAAGTTATATTAACAATGATGACAATGGATTTATCTTTGCAATTATATGACATAATTAGCTTTTCAGATTTTATTAGGTTGGAATTCTTATTATATAAATATTGAATTTTTAGGTTTTGTTAACCCGAATCCAGTTCTAGGACCTAATTGGGGTTGATCCTGCGCAGCATTCTCGGACACTAAATTTATATTTTAACACATGTGTCGGGGCCCATGCGGGTGATTGATTGATTTTGAATGACCGCAACTATCTGTTCATTCATTTTATTTGATTGCTTGCACATATTTCTTTAAGCGTTTGAACTAGTGGATACTTCAATACACATACAAGTATTTGTTCTTTTTAAAATAATGTATGGACATTAGAATGTCTAAGTTGAAGTACTTGTGTTTGATATGACGAATATGTCTATTTGCAAGTATAGAACTTTGATACATTCAAACATAGATTAAGTGTAAATCTGTTCTATAAAAAGTACATGTTTGATCTTTTTCAAGTGTTTGTTATGGGTCAAATGTAAGCATATGCCCAACGAAATATGAATCCGGTTTAGTAAGTGCTTGTACTAATTCAAGCATGTATATGTTCTAAGAAGATACAAAACATTTGTCACAGTTCAAGTGCATGTATGTTTTGAAATATGCAAGTTTGATTCTTTCAAACACTTGTAATAAATCAAGTATGTATTTGGTCTGAGAAAATGCAAGTTTGCTTCTTTCAGACACTTGCTATAGATTAAGTGTAATATCCATCTTATTAAAGTTCTAGTTGATTGATTTTTTTTTGAAGACATATCATGGATCAAGCATAGATATATGTGATAGAGTACTATATCATAAGACATATGCAAAGTTCATTTTATTTAAACATTTATGCATGAAGCCAAACTTGTAACTTTACATAATATATGTAGACATTCCCATTCAGCCTCACTTGACTTAAAAATTTACATGAATCCCAAACTAATGAGAATGACATTTTACTTTGGGACATACATGATAAAATCCTTCCATTCAAATATATAAATATACATCATATATTTAGTTCAAGAAAGAAAGGAGACATTATAATGTACATGAAAGCTAGCCACATTTAAACATGTATGTTTTAAACATAACAGATTTTACTCTTTCCAAATTCAAGTATCATGGGCTTAAGAATCTCATGGAGAAGAAGGAAAATTTCAGAGCATACATATTAAAATTAGCTCAATCCTAAATTCTTTATAAGCCCATATATAGACTTGGGCTTAATGGGCTCTTTTAAAATTGAAAAATTATGGCTTAAGAATTTAATGGGATAAGCCATCTTTTTTTATAAGCCCACTTAAGAAAATCAAAATGGGCCATGAATGAAGGTAAGGATTTCAAGCCCTTATGCCATCACCACCCCTTCTTATTTTTTTTGTCATGACAGCTTTTATTTTAACATAATAATTTCTCTTTTTTTGTTTTATTATTATTTTTATGTGATTTCATAAAGAGAGAGAAGCTTTTCCTTCACACTCCTCCCTTTCTTTGCTTTTCCTTTTTTTTTTAATCTTTTTACATGACATAATCCCGTTAAGAGAGGATAACCCCCCTCCGCCACCCTTTTATTTCTTCATCTTTTTTTTTTCTTTTGCTTAAAATCATGCCAATTTCATGGGTATATTTATAAAAAGAAATGACAAAAAAATTAAAGGGATGATGGACTTTCTTCCCCATTCCCTTTTCATCGTGCCATTTATATATTCATTTTTTTATCCATATTTTTGCATAACATGATGCTCTGAAGAGAAAGGGGAGGAGGAGAAATTCTCCTTCTCCTTAATATCATGCAAAAATTCATGGGCACATTAATGGGATGACATGATCCCGTTGAGAAAAGAAAGCTCTTCCTTCATCTTTACTCATAAATCATACACATTTTATGGACCATATTAATGGGAGAATAACTCTTCCATGACATTTTTGTGCATTATCATATCTTTATCATCCCAAAATTAACCTCATTTTGTGGACATATTAATGAGAAAATGGCATGAGGACTTGAGTTTAGTGGATTTATTTATTAATTTTTGTAATCCATCTTTTAAACATATTTTGGACTTTTTATCTTACATCAAACTTTTTTTTATGGATATATTAACGAGGAAATGACATGAGAGCTTAATTTTGATGAATTTTCTTTGTTTTGTCTTCCATCATTTACTTCTCTTATGTATTTTGACTTTATCACTCAACCTTAATTTCATTTCCAGCATATTTTGATGAGAAGAGGACATGAAGACTTATCTTTAGTGATATTTTAGTGCATTTTTGTCACCCTTCACTTACACATATTTTGACTTTATCACCTCATGTGCTTAATAGCCTTGGATGATAATTAAGGAAAAGCTTAATGTTAAGCTTAGGTCTTTTATAAATAAGAGGGCATTTTCTTCTCATGAAGATTTACCGCCTTTTTCATTCTCCCCACCTCTTTTTTTTACAAAGAGAATTGTAAGCTTATGATCTTCAAAGGAGTTCTCTCACATTCTCTTTAACAAAAGGGATTGTGGGCTTAAGGGTATCAAAGGGTTCTGCATACAATTCAAACCAAATCCCACCTTTCATTTTTATCATCTTGTAAGTTATAGATGACTTGATATTTTGAATTAACTTTGCCTCACTTGAAATCTTCTTCTTTTGTAGAGGTTCTTTTAAATCCCTCTTTCTTTTGTTTACTTAATGAATCATGCATGATATTATGAATATTCATAAGAGAAGAGGGGAGGAAAATGGAAGGGAAAATCCATCCATATTTATCAACAAATCAAACTAAATTGCCACTAGCAACAATCACTAAGTATTTCATAACAAGATGTTTGGAATTCAAATATTTGACCCAAATCATGATTTTAAAGAGTCTTTTTCTCTTCTTTCTATAATCCTTAGTTTATCAAAAAATTCGGCAGCCTCCTGACGTCATTCCCGTGTAGAGGGCTATTTCAGGAGACCGTGCCTTCCCACCACGCCAAGAAAGACGTGCATGATAGGTGTCGTTAGACACCGCGGCTGAAAATATTACTTATCCACTACGTCAAGAAGGGCGTGCATGGTTTTTCAAACTTTATTTGTGTGACATAGCATTTCCTTGCCGCATTGGAACAATGTATACAAGTACTTAATTTGAAGCATACTTCTTTGCCATGTTGAAATAATGTGTACAAGTACTTATATCACAATAATTTTTTGGCCACATTGGAACAATGTGAACATGTACTTATATTACAAAAGATTTTCCCATCACATTGGAACAATGTGAATATGTACTTATATTACAACACTTTTTCAAATCTACATCCACTTATGCATGTCACATGACTTATTTATTTACAAATAGAGTTTGCTTGACATAAAATAAAATCATTAACTTTATCTTAATCATAACATTCCATAAACATAGTCAAATAGCAAAGAAAGGTAAAGTAGAAATGAAATGAATTATTTAGATCATCATTCCCTCTTACCATTCAATGCCACACATCATCATAAGATTGGATAGTCTCATGACTAAGCACTTGCTCTATTTTCATTCTTCTCCAAATGAAAGGAAAAAAGGCATCACTTCGTAGTGACCAAATGAAGCATTCAAAGATGACAATATTGAAGCTAATGAAGCTAAAGTTTCATTGTTAAAATATGCCCTTTGATAATTCAAGAGCAAGGAAGGCATGGAGCAATAAATTTGCATGATTCTAGCCTTTGTTCATTCATGGACAGCGAACATATATTTCAATAAGCATAGACATTTACACAATCCTTTTCTTTCATTTTAATTTTTAGTTCAACCAACCAAAATGTGTCTTAGTGGCCAAAGTTGAATTGAATTTCACATGTCATGATAGAATTCTAAAACTACACAATATCTTGAAATCCATTTTCTCATTTCTCATTTGTTTCATAATAAAGTGGTGACTTGGCATTCTTGTCATGGTATGTGAGAGTAATTTACTCAAATAAATTATAACATAAGACAAGAGAACCCAAACAATATGAAGAGGGTTTTGAATTAATGCCAAACTTATATACTCTTTTCTCTACATTAATTTTGTATCGATAATAAGAGATTTTGGCAAAATTTGTTCAAGTAATTCAACTTGTAACAATTAAGAAGTACGACACATTACTCATCTTAATCAACCAAAGAAAGATTACTTTGGATTGCATGCAAGTGAATATTTATTTTTCATTTGGAAAGCTCATTGATTTGATAATAAAACATAGTAAGACATGTAAAAACAATACTAGGACTTTAATCTATATTCTCCAAGTTCAAGTAAATGGAATGACAATAACTAAACCAATTTTCAGAAAAAAATGGCAATATGAAGCTTACAGTTTGTCAATCTCATCACATTCTACTTCTTATTTATTTAAAGGGCAAGTATGAACATCATGCAGTTGAGTTTCAATGATTTTCAGCATGAATCATATTATGAATAATAAGATGGATTCAATATGAGAACACTAAGGATGATCACATCAATCCATATAGGGTTCTTCAATTGCATGTTAACATAGAAACAAATCTAGCATTTAAGGTTAACCATAGTTAAACAATATCAAACCAAAGCTTAAGGCTCACCCTATTTCATATATTTTTTTTATAACTCTACTTGCATATAACACATAATCATATTAAATCCAACAAAGTAGAGATTTGAAATTTCAGATTTAACTAAGAAGAGACTTGCATTGTCAATGAGATTCAAATAAGAACCAAATCTAATATGAACAAGTGGTGCAAAGGAACAAATAACTATTCCAAACTAAATTTGGTAAGACACAAATCTGAAATCTCATATTTGACTAAACATATGTTTACATGATAATGAAATTCAAGCCAAAAATTTGCCAAATAATGAAGATATGAAACAAAGACAAAGGGATTAAACTCAATCCTTTAATTTTCTTTTCATCTCCCTAAACCAGACAAATAAGAAAATCAAGTCAAAAGCCAAACTAGACTTCAAGAAATGACAAAGTGAATGTCCAAAAATTTGAAAATCTCACCCTATCCCATTTCAAATTTATTTAAAGATGAGATTGGACATTAAAAATTTAGGTTCCAATGATTTTTAGCATGAATCATGTTGTGGACAACAAGATAGTCTCCTCTCAAAGATCAATACTTAGCCACTTTTCTTGCCACAAGGAGAACACTCAACTTGATGCATAAAAATAGAAAAATCTGTATAGGAATCAAATCCCAACATATGAAGCACTAAAGATAATTATATCAAACCATAGAAAGCCTTCCAATTTCATTCTAATATAGAAATAAATTCAATACTTGAAGCCAATCATGATTAGGAAAAGGAAAGCAATGCCTAAGGGGCACTTTATTCCTCTCTTCTTATTTTTTATTAAAAAAAAATTTTTTTTTAATCCTAATCGCATGAATCACATAACAATATCAAACCCAATAAGGTAGGCACCCGAAATTTCTGATTTGACTAAGATTGCATGTCAATGAAATCAAGTTAAAATGAAACCCATCATTAATAACTAGTGAAAGAGAGCAAATACCATACTAAACTCACATGCATGGACTTAAAATTTTAGATTTAGCTAAGGATACTTGCATGTTAATAAAACTAATTAAGAATAAAGCCCACCATTAGCAAATGTCAATAAAACCAACTGAGAACAAAGCCCACAATTAGCAAGTAGCTGCAATGAAGCAAGCACATGCTAAGCTCACATTAAAAGGATCTGAAATGCTTTTTGTTTTAAATGAGTAATAGCTTGCATGATAGTCAAAATAAATCTCCATCCCATGGGACAAACAACCACATTAGATTTTGACAAAATACAAAAAAATTTGAAATTTTACTTTAACTAAATAGCCATTTGCAAGATAACAAGTAATCAAATAATGGAAAGAGATAAGAATGTAAAGTTAAAGCAACTCTATACAAGTAATAACCCTCATGGATTCCCATTTTTTTTTGCTTAGTAACCCAAGAAAGTAACGTACACTAATCTGAAATTTCAGATTCGATTAGGTTGCCTTTTGCATAGTATTATGACGCCAAATAATAGCAAGAAACAAGATAGAATTAGGGCAACCTCATGCAAGTGATACTCTTACCGATTTCCCCTTCAATTTACTCAAGCATCCAAACATATATGCTATTGTAGAGCATAAGTCTTAGGTAACAAAAAGAGGAGAAGTCAAGCAACCTGTAAGCACCTCACATTATACCATGAATCCAACACCTTAACTTCATCTTATTGCAAATCCATAAAAAAAACATAATCCAACCATAGGATATGAAGGAAGGATTTGCCAACATCATTTCCTCCAGGAGAGAAAAGAGAACCAAATAGGAAGAGAAAATGTAACTTAGGGTTGAACGGAGACAACCTGAAAGTCTCGGTTGCAAGAGAGAAAGCAAGGAGGAGCCCGATCGGTTAGGGTTGGATGGACGGAACGAGCAAGGAGCTCTTTCGATTGGCTGGGGTGGATGGACGGAACGAGCAAGGAACTCGTTCGGTTATTTGGCTGCTCGAGGTGGACAGGACGAGCTATCGTGCGCTCAGCTGCTCGAGGGGGACAAGACGAGAGAGGAGGAACCGAACGAAACAGGGGGCTTGGGAGAGGTTACACGTGAATGAGGGAGGGATCTCATTTTGCTTGGGTATTAGGGCAAGTCGACTCACTTGATTGGCTGCCCATGTGGCGGCCAATAAGAAATATTGGGCAGCTGACTCAATTGGTTGGTTAAACTGCTAATCCGATTGGGGGATTGGGCGTCCAAGCTAGATTGGCTGATTCAGGTGGCTGATTAGGCAAGTATTAAGGGGTTTAAGCAACTGCTAATCAATTTGATTAATATTTTGTTAATAATTTTGCCACACATTTGACGAATTACCTTATGCGATAAACTCTAGCAATATGGGTATCAATTTTAGGTGATTTCACTTTGTCGGATGCAATAGCGATGCCCGTTTTGCGATCAAAGGTCGTTCGAGCGACTTCGACAATAATCAGAGTGGAATTAAGCTTAAATTGCTTGACGTCGCCTTTGAATCGCTCGACGTTCGCATAGACTTTACCAAATCGATCGCAGAAGGTGTCGTTTGATAGATTTCGACGTTTCAGCGATAACAACGCAGTCTATTTCGCGAACGGAGGTCGTTCAGACGTTGTCGGGGCTTCCCGACTTCGATATGCACATAATTACATTAAAGATTGATTTTAATTGATTGATTGATTGATTATTAATTAATTGGATAAGTTTAATTTGATTAATTTTTTGCATTTCAGATGTATCGATGCGACTAATTTTACGAATCAAATGCAATTTTGAATAATTTCGTTCTCAATTAAAGAACTATAACCCTGATTTATGCGATGTCATACTCAATATTAATCCGTATTGTTATATATTTTCGATTTGATTTATGGAACATGTTTAGAGGTCAACACCATTCTTTAGGGGATAATCTTTGATGATGGAACCTAATGTTTTAACAAAACAACCAATTGTCTTAACTAGGCTAACTGACTTGAAATTGAAAGTCTCACAACCTCATTGACTGAATTATAATGGTCACAACAGATTTCTTGATTTAGTGCCCACAATTATAACACAAAGCTCCCTAACTAGGCACTCAAGGTCTGTTTGGGGAAGGTTTTGCCACAATTCTTGGGGAATCGAGAATGTGGCGTGAATTGGAAAAACACGATTCAGGGTGAGATGCAAAACCGGAAAATAATGGAACGGTGTTGAAATTGCTGCTGACCCCCCCAGGTTGTAGAAGTTTCAACACTAGCTATCCGCTGGTTTGTTGTGGTAAAACTGCAATTAATTAGGGGTGGCTGATAGCATATGATGCCAATGGGTGCTGGACAGCAGAAGAAACCCGTGAGAATGCAATTGACCAGGAACGAATGGATTCCTCTGCCGGAATGGCGACTGGTGGTCCGGGGTAAACAGCTGCTGGGGGGTCTGAATAGCAGGAAATCTGCAATTGGGATGAAGGGAAGGTGGTGGGACACCAAGGAGAAGGTTGCAAACTGCAATAAAAACTTCTTAAAAGGAGGAAGAAAATTCTAGGGATTCAATTCAATCAAGATATATGCTTACCACTTCCTCAAATCAAGACCACCGCTCCAAACAGAGGAAAAACAGGGAACAAATAAACTCTCGGGTTCAAAGACAATTAAAACTAAACCTAATGCACATAAAGAGCCATTTAAACCCAACTAAAAAAACCTTAATTAAAAGATAATGAACTAGGAATAATTATGATCTGAATAGGTCTAGGGTTCAGGCTGAACCGGTTCACAAAGGGATAATGGCTTGCTGCAGCTTCTCCAGCTTTGTGTCAGTTTTCTTACTGTTTTATTTTTCAAATCACTTTCACACTTCTATTTTGTTATTGCTTTCTAGAAATTTTTAGAAGTTACTTTTTATAACTAGATATGTTAGTGTGTGGTTGCTATAAGAAAGCTATTCACCAACTTTTCAAAAAATAAAAATAATTATAATACCCACAACTACTTTTTAAAAAAAATCTATTTGTCCACAATTGTTCTATAATCATATTTATTAAAGTTGTAGCTGCCCCAAATGGGTCCTAGGGTATGCAAGTTAAGGCTCCCAAACTCTTTGATTGGGACTTACCAATAAATCCATGAACAATGGAACCAAGAAATTTTGATGAGGTTTACTTCATTCCCCACACCCAATTCCTCAGACATGGAGTTTTATGATGGAATGTAGGTGCAATACATTACATAAAGTGATCCTTATAGTCAAGCAATCTTCTTAATTACAAGTGATCTCCAAATAAAGATAGGCAATTAATTTTGGGGTTGTCCAAATTTTAAAATTAAGACCCTTATCTGAATAAAAGTTTCTTCATTTGAAAATTTAGGTGATTTTTTTAAAGCTCTTAAATGTTCTTATTTTTGTTTTAGTTAATAATCTTTCTCTGTTTGTTTCTCAATATCTTTTTGTTCTGTTTTTGGACTGATTTGTTTGTAGTTCATCTGATCTCTCTCTCTCTCTCTCTCTCTCTCTTTATATATATATATATATATATATATATATTCTCAATGTGTGTCACACGCTAAATAAACACATACCAAATACACTTGCATAAATGTGTACAATACAAATTCTCTTTCAGCTTTGGTATTATTAGGTGATATTTTATTATGTGTGTATTATATTCTATTTGAAGCTGCAGACGTGTAGGAGTTGGTATAACTTAATTTCATCTAGCATAACTTTAAGTTCTAATTCGTTGTTTTATAATTGTGTATTTTTATTTCAGTGCATATGTTCCCTTTTGCACATAAGCAAAATATTTGAGGTCGGAATATCGGAGTATCTTCAAGAGAGGTTGGATTGCCTACACTTACGCATATTGGAAAGGGTATGTAAATGGTGTTGCAGATTATTTTCTGAAAATGGCCAATGTAGTGATGATGCGTTGCTAACAACTAACTGCCTAAAATTTTTCTTTTGTCCTTACAGGCCAACACATGCCTATCAATGGAGCTAGTTTATGTCTTTGATTTGGTTGGTGATTGCTTCTTTCTTGTGTTTTTGGAAATTCCTCGCTGCATATTTCATTAAAGATTTGTGATTATATTTATGATTGATTTTTAATTATGTTTTCGGAAATTCCTTTCTGCCTTTCCCTCAAAAGATTCATTATTGTATTTTCTCTTTAAGTACATGAAAACAACTTACTAATTAAATAAATGGCTCAGCTTGATTGGATGATTAATGCATTTTTCTTAATTTACTATGGAAACTTGTCAGACAACTATATTAAATGAACTGTAACATCAGAAACAAAAAGGTATAATTCTTCTAAAGCTATGAAATGAAGAACATAACTTTGAAGATCTTATCTTGGTTTGAAGCTTGGTTGATCTGGTATTTACCATGGTTGGATTGCCCTCCAGAACCTATAGCGAGCAAATCAATCATCGTAATAAAGCACTATTTTTTTCTGTCTTTTCTCAAAAATTATTATTTTTCTCAAGAAACTTTAGATTTATTTTCATTAAGGACCAAGTACATTCCATATTTAATGCTTATACCTTTACTTCCTTAAAAAATTATCTGTTAACGGTCTATTCATCTTTAGTTGTTTCAACGCCCACATAATTGGGAATAGAGTTTGAATTCTCTTTCTGAATGCAGATCGATCAACCGGTCAATGTTTTCGTTTAGTGTCCGAGCTCCAGACTAAGCCAATTTTTTACCATGATTGGATGCAGTTCATGCAAGCATTTAGTTATTGAGATTAACATATTTGATGACTAGTTTGATTTTATGATGTGTACAAACCAAAACAGTACTAAAGTAGATAAAGAAATGGTTCAACTGTTTCTTTTCCAACTTTGTTTTCCTAAATTTGACATTATGTGCATTAATATTTTATTTATTTTGTTGCATGGTGTGATAACCCTCTATTTGCAAATCTTATTAGTTCAAATTGTTTTTTCTGATTTTTGTCATGTGTGCAACGAATTTTTCTCTGTTTAATTGTGAGGAAACTAAGGATGATTGATATTGAAGGGGGTTCTATTTTGATTGATGAAGAGGAAAGTATTTATTGCATAATGCTGATTATTCTAGAAGACAGTGATTGAATGCCTATCACTATTAATTGAAATATTTCTTTTTGATTGAATTATAAATTTATATTTGATTTATTTTTGACAATTTATCATAAAAATTAACCATATAAGGATATGAAATATTCTATAAAAAATATATTTCTCTTCAAACTTGATGGTCTCAAAGCTTAGGATTAGGCTCAACAATCTGATGTAGTTAACTGAGGTCAAGAAAGAAGACAGACATAAATTGGGTTAAGCATTAGAGGATAACCACTTTTGTGATGGAACCTAATAGTATTGGCGACAAAATAAAGATCTTCCATGAGTGGCAGCAGTACAAGTACTCTCCTTACCCTGTGTTAGGAAATAGCTTTTTTTTTTATTCCTTAGTTATTACTGCTAACAATCGTTAAAAACCCTTCAACTCCTCCCTCTAATAAGTATTCACAAACTGAATATTAAAAATTATTTAGGTGATCTTAATAATCTAATTTGTCATTAATGAAGGGGAAAAGTAGGCTTTTTGATGGGGTAATTTTTAAAGCCAATGTTGAATGGTCCAACATTTACAGCATGAAGATTAAAAAACTCCTTAATGATGGCTTTGGCTCTTAATTTTAATGGAGGGAACTATTGCAAAAACTTATGTTCCTTCCAACCACAAAGGATGTTTAGGATAATGTTTGTGAAACTTATTGTGATTATATTCATTAATGATATTTTAATCTACTCTAAGATTGATGAAGATCATTTTACACATCTAGGACTAGTATTTTATTTGTTGAGAAAGAATCAGTTTAAAATATAAACTTTTGGTTGAGTGTTGCTTATTTTTTGGGCACATAATAGGCAGTGAAGAATCTCAAATAGATTCTCAAAAGGTCAAAGTGATATTACAATGGTCTTTTCAAAGAATGTTACTTAGGTTTGTAACTTTTGGGTTTATCTAGAAATTAAGTTTGACTAGTCAAAAATAATGTAAAAAGAGTTTTTAGGAGTTGAAAAGATACTTGATAATTGAACACATATTAGGCATTTTATCAAAAATAGAATGATTTCAGATTTATTGTGATGTATCATTGAATGAATTGGGATACATTTAGTGTAGAATAGGAAAATGATAGCTTATGTATTAAAAAAATTGAAAACATATGACAAAATTATCCAACTTGTGATTTAAAATTAGCAGTTGTAATATTTGCTTTTAATATTTGGGGATACTATTTATATATGATAAAATGTAAAATATTTATTGATTATCAGAGTTTAAAATACACCTACACTTAGAGTTAAAATGAAGAAGATGACTTGAGTTGACTAAAAATTATATATGGATACAAACTATTATCTTGAGAAAACAAATGTTGTGATGAATGCTTTCAGTCAAAATTTCACAATTATTGCAAGTTAAACACTCCATAAAAAGCTGAGTACATTAAAGAAATGGAAGTTTTGCATTAGATGATTGTGAAGTCAACTTTACATGAGAGGATTAGAAAGGTTCAAGAAACCATTAGATATTAGTTAAGTTCAATCAAGAAAGAGGTAGGATATTATTGAGAAATAAGGTATGAAAAATAAATTGCACATATGGGAACAAGTGTTTGATTTGAGATAGGAGATTTTGCATGAAATTTATTATTTAAACTATGCTATTCATATAAGGAGTACCAAAATGTATAAAAAATTGAAATATTACTTTTTGGTGACCAAGAACGAAGAATGATGCAGCTTACTATCTATTTAATTAAGTTTATCAAATTGTTAAAGCAATATTAAATATCAAGTGAACTGACCATTGTTGTTATTATTTATTCCAAAGCAAAAATGAGAAGTTATTATGATGAATTTTATTATAAATTTTTTAGATATAAGTAGCACCGTGGCACGTGAGTGCCTTGGGTTACTTGACATGACCGCCTCCTACACCTGATCGATATGGTCCCTCCCTACTAAGACTGGCCAAATAGCCACCGACCCTAAGAGTTGTGATTCAAGTGGGGGTTGTCCATTTATGCTTAGTTATTTGAGTGTGGGTATTTGTGTCTTTTTTTATTATGTTTAGAGTTTGTGATATGAGTATAAGTATTATTTTAGAGAGTTATTTGGGAGCTTTTGCTTATGATTGTCTTAGAGAGTCATCTCTAGGGTTCTTGAATTGGAATTTTTTGTATCCTTAAATATTAGGTGGTGAATCTATATCTAATCGTTGTTATTGATGGTCATATATCTTTTTTGCATTTGAATTATTAAGTATTGAATTTTATTTTGAATATTTATCTTTTTTTGTTACTCCACTATCCCTCTTCTCCCTAGCCGTAGCTGTCAGCCTTTTGTCTCCCTTCCATTAGCTGCCGGCCTCTTTCTCTCTTCCACCTAATCACGGCCACCTCCTCCAAGCCACAAAATTGCCGACCTCCCCTACTTTCCTCCTAGCCATGGCGTTCCCTTCCAACTGTCATATTCGTTGACCACCTCTCTCTCTTCCAATAACCACTGGCCGCTACCTCTTCCTCCACCTTCTTTTTGGATCGACCACAAGGCGAAGATAATTGTTCTTCAATCTACCCACTATGACACCTTGTCTAAATCTAGATTTGAATTGTTACTGGTTTATGCTTTAAATTCCGTATTAGACCATGATTGTATTTAGGTGATAGTTGATATATTGACTAATTTTGCTCATTATTTGTCAATTAAGCAAGCAGATTTAGTTTAAAAGCTAACAATATTATATGGTAAAAGAGATTGCTAGATTGCATACCATCTAAAAAGTGATTGTGTTTAAGAGCATTCATAAAGGTTTCGACATTAAATTACATGTCAACATTGCATTTCATCCACATAATCATGACTAGTTAGAAAGGATTTTTTTTTTTGTTTTAGAAGGTTTACTAAGATTATGTGTTTAACATCTTGATTGCAACTGAAATGATCACGCCAATGATAGAATTTGCATATATTAATAGGTACCAATCTAGTATTAAGATGGCGTCTTTTGAAGCACTATGTGATAAGTGCAGAGTACTATGAAGTTGGTTTGAAGTTAGGGTTAGATAATTGATGTAATTAGAATTAGTTTATAACACTATAAAAAAATTAGATTAATCAATGTTAGATTGAAAGTTGCTTAGGATCGTCATTAGAAGCTCTATAACCTAAAGCATAAAATTTAAAATTGGTGATTTTGTATTTTTGAAAGTCAAGCTTATGAAAGGAATGACTAGATTTTACCAATGAATTAAGTTGAATCCTAGATAAAGATGCTTAAAGATTAGTTTTGCCAATAAATATGGCGTGTATATATATGGTATATATGTATTTATGTATGTGATATCTATATAATATTTTCTTGTATTGATACTTAGAAAGTAGGTTATAAATGCAAATCAGAAAGTGCAATACAGGGAGATTGATGTGTAGAAAGATCTTAGTTATATTGCAAAGCCATAATTAATATTGGGTTTTAACGTTAAAAAGTTAAGATACAGATGTATTCCTTATGTAAAAGTGAAATGGATGTATAGAATAGAAAAAGAAGCAAATTGGAAAAGAGAACATGATAAGATAGATGTTCCCTCATCTGTTTGAATAATAATGAAGGAAAAAAATTTTAATGATGAAATTTTAATGAGGGGAGAATTAGAATTGTGATACATAAAAACATGAAATGTAAAGCCAAAATTAGCTAAAATTTAGTTTTCAACTACAACACATCATGAAAATGATCTAAAATATTTTTATAAACTTTTATATTATATTTTGTTCATATATATATATATATATATATATATATATATATATATATGTGCGTGAATCAATAAGCCTTTATAAATAGATGTCTATATTAAGTTTTTTAAGCTCAAAGTCTAACCTAATGTACTATTCATATTTTAATGTTAATGTTGTAATATCTAACGTACTATAGTAATTTTTCCTTTCCACTTTTTGCGGCTTACAATGCCTAATGTATTTGGTGGAAGGTTGTGATAGATTCTTATAGAAGGATATGTTGTTTATATGTATAATGCATTTTACTTAGAAATTAACATAAGGGGCTGTTTGGTTGGATGCATTTGGAGTGCAAAGTAAACTAAATGTAGGGATTTTAACTTGAGTGTTTGGTGTGGTGCAAAGTAAAATTCTAAGATATTTTCAGTGTATTTGAAATGCATTGGGAATGTGATTTGTGGTGTATTTGAAATTCATTCAAATTGGGTGAATTCTAAATACATCGATCGGTGTAAAGTGAGAACGACCGCTCCACCTGTCGCCACCTCGTCCACTCTGACTGACCGCGCCAAAACGTCATTGGCCGCCATCTCCGCTATTACCCGTCATAGCCACTCGCCACCAACGCCGCTTCTCATCATTGGTCGCCATTGTTGGCCATCACCGTTCGCCGTCGCCACCGCCACCTTTAACCCCCAAAAATACTTTACGTTCATTCCATCAAGAAAAAACTAACTCATGTATTTGTAGGGTTTCCAACCAAATAAAATAAGCCAAATACATTACATTCACTTTACTTTACGCTCTTTTTTTAGACAACTAAACAGCCTTTAAATCTAAAGCATTGAGCATTACCATTTCTATATTCTTCATCGTATAACCCAACTAGTTCAGGCGTAAAGAGCTATAGTTGAAGGAAAAGGAATTATGAAGAAGTTTAGATTTTTTGATAAAAATCTGATTTCACATTTGTTCAAATGAGTTAAGTTTGATTTTGAGATGTAAGCTTAAAGGTTTGAATGAGAAGAAGTCTATTTGAGGTATTTTTTTTTTTTTTTTGAGGTTATTTAAGTTGGCATTGCTTTTTAAATTAGGAATTGATTTAAATTAATGAAATTGTTATTTTTATTAGATTGTATATTTAAGATCATGCTCTCAAGATTACTGAAGGAAATCTGTATAGAGGTGGATCCACTATTTGTAATGAGATATTCAATGTCTAATATAGAGAACAAATTATTTATATGGCTCATGTTTGTGAATTATTGTATTGTATTGAATTGTAAATGTATATGTTCGTAGAATTTCTTTGAATAAAGCATGCAAGTAACATCTAATGCTATTCGTAAGTTTATTGCATTTTATATGATCATTTGTTCAAAATTATTTCATGATATTTTTATACTATTTAGTCTTAATATGTTTTAATACTTCATTATGCATATTTAAGTATCCAAATGTTAAATTTATTATAATGTTTTGCCTTAGTCACAAGTTGATGTAAATTGATGATTGCATGTGCATAAAAATACTTAGTATATTTTAAATGCTCATGATATTGATGCTAAAAGAGAAAGTCTATGAATGGTCATATTATGTAGGATAAGTTGCATATTATTATAACTTGCATAGGTAGAGATAAAAGTTCTTTTTAGATATGCCTTAATAGTGGCCAAAGGAGGTTTTTTTAACACTCGATAATTCTCATGTTGGAGCAGTCTAACCTTTGTCATGTGGTTTTTGATAATTATTGTATTGGAGTATGTCTAGCTCTTATCATAGTGTTAATGGGCTGTTGGGTTAGTTGATAGCTATATGATATCTGAATGTGCTAAAATATTGACATACATTATATTAAATATCTAAAATTAAGATCATAATAATGAGAATTGAAAATGATAATAAAATATGTAATTTAATACTAGCATTTTATAAGGATGGTGCATTGAATGATTGGACATTAGTTGTATTTTATTTAATTATTTATGATTATATGTTTTACATATTTAATTATTAAAATATGCTTTGAATTAAGCTTTAATACATTAACTTGGCCATATTTATGATTATTAATACTCATGTTTGTTAAAATGATTAATATGCATATTATTCTCTTATTTTGTATTTTGAACTCTATATTAAAACTATTTATTCTACTGAGCTATTTAGCTCATAAATATTACTATTACTATTATTTTAAGGGAAAAGAGAAAGTTGGGCTTGCCACACCCCAAACGACCACCTTTTCCTAAGATTAGCTTGAGATATAATAAAATAGAACGACTTAGTTAGACGCAACTTTTCATACTAACATATAAAGATTCGGAGCAAGTGGGTGAAATTTGAATCTAGTCAAATAACTATGAACAAATTATTACATTTTGAATTCTTTTAATAATCATTTTTTTTAAATCACATATTTGGAAGCGTGCAACATCGAATATTAATATTAATACAAAACAACTAAAGTATTAAATCATAAATTATATGTACCTAAAAGTCTGTATAGTCTCCTGAAATTGTAGACAAAAATTGTACAAGTCAAAAGTCTTTTCTAGCACCTTTCTCCTTGTTCTTACCTGAAAGTTAACACGTAATATTATAAGCTAATGGTAAAGTGAGACAAGTGGTGCTAAAGTAAACTTAAAACATGACATAAGAAATAATGTGCATAAAAAATTGAAACTCGCAAGAATGTAGCAGTATTTAAAGGCATGTTGTCAAAGGTACGAATTGAACGACAATATGTAAGGCTGTGAATTGTAAATAGTAAATAGCAGAAATGACTAGACATGTTGGTAATTCATTTTATAAAAATATATTCAATTCTAAATGAAATTATCTTGTTAGAAATATTATTCATATTTATATAGGCCAGACTCTTTTAATAACATGAGAGTCGTCAATTGGTCGATCGGCCAAAGTTACTAATAAGGCACTTCATACCAATAGCTCTCCTGACAACAATTGGTCCAATCCAACCTGCATGCCAAGAACTGGGAATTATAAGATTTATTGTCAAAGGCTCATTGTATCAGAACTTTTGGCTATCTGTGCAAGTTATCGTGAAACAATTTACTTATAGCACTTTCATGATATTTTTTTGCTTATAATTTGCATTACTTTTCATTGACATTTAGCAATAATTGCACTGTATGACATTAAGGAATCTGATTTGATTAGATACATAGTAAATTAATAGAACATGGTTTATAGGTTATGCAAGTAATCTATTTATTTTGAACAAAATATGAAAGAAATATCTACTTGCTGATCGCTTAGGAAAAATATCTTGAAATCTCTGCCATCTTGGGATGTTGGGGAGTTCGTTGTTTATGAGGCAGATTGATTTATATTCAACTAGATTTTTTTCAACAATATGTTACGATTTATTTGATCTGGGTTCTACTTTTTATGAGCGTAAGCATTTATAGTTAATTACCTCTCTTATGCTATTAGGAGAGCATTTATAGTTGAAAATAGTCATTAATCTTCTGTGTAAATCAATACTTAGTGGTGTAGTGTGGATGCTTGTTTAAAAGAAAAAGGAGGGTAGCCTCGATCAAGATCTCATGGTTTCGTTGTCTTGGGACAACCATTATTCTAGTATACTAACATCTGAGGGCTATTAACATAATGTCCAAGGAATTTGAGCTGTCATGGTTGCCTCATCCTAGGAATCTTGAGTAGACTAGGGTTGTACCAGCTTCAAATTCATTAATATGTCAAATCCTTTTTAGATAGTCAATCACTTAGTTTTAAGTCTTCTACTTAAACTTTGTTGTTTTAATGTGCGAGCAATAAAGATTGAATGGTTGTATAGCTTTAATTTGGAAATTGTAGGTCAATTTAGTCAATAATTTTATATTCAACTTTTTTTTGTATTTGGATCTCAATTTTTTGCAAAATTTTTAGATTTCAAGCTCAATAATTTCTATAAAATTCTGGTAGTAGCAGTGCTACGTTTCATGAAAATTTAGTGCAATGTGCACTCCTCTCCCTCGCTCTAGATCCAAGATCGATGGAGGGAGGTATGAATATCTTACACCGAATACAAGATCGACGATAGAGGTCTTCGTAAAATTTTCAGCCTAACCCAAAATCAATGAACACTGGTCTTCGACTTTTGAAACATGTGATTTATTTAATTTTAAATTAAATTTTGGTTAATTATTTTTTAATTTCTGCAAAATAAGGGTTTATAAATGTTGTATTTTGTAAAATAGTGCTCTTGCACTTTCTCCTTTTCCAGATCCAAGATCAATAGAGCGGGAGAATTTCATCTCACGTCGGACTCAAGATCAACGGTGGAGGCTTATGATTTGACCTATGAGACAAGAAATTAATTATAAAAATTTTATTTTTTAAATTTACCTGAAAGTGGATCTTTAAATACCCCTTTTTCTTTGATTTGGATGAAATCGCCCTCACTTAAACTCAATTAGGGCTTAGGAGGGAGGGCAGTTCAGGAATTTGGATTTTATTTCAAGTGAAATAGGAAGAGGGTTGGCTAGGGCTGCACGTGAGATGGGGGGATTGGTGGCTCGGCTCTCGCTCGGTCTCTCTCACATGAGTGTAGGTCAACGGCTTGGGTATGCTTGGCCAAGGACGACGACAACTCTCCCTCTCTTGATCTTTCTCGCACAAGTATAGATGAGGTTCGACCAACACATTCACCCTCTTATTTATAACATTTCAAGCTTTAATCGTTCCCGTTCTTCTCCTCTTGCGGTTTTGCTGACGTGGATTAGTGGTTAGGGTGCAATTAGTGTTTTGAAATCTCCCTCCTTTTTTTTAGTTGCAAACACTTGCAATGTATAATGCATTCAAGAAACAATAATAGTAGTGGCAATACAATTATCAGTCCTATAGAAATCTGAATTTAAATTAATAATTATAAGTCTCACCTTAATGTTTGGGCTAGTAACGTGACATGCTCAATGCTTCCTTAAATATATAACCTATTAGTCAAAATTTTCTTATTAACGCTTAAAATTCTTAAATTAATTTAACTTAATATCTTAACAAACTTGAAATTACATGTTTATCTTAATTCGACCTTCCTACATCCAATCCAATACTATCAACTAGTCACTCTTCTCCAAAACTTTTTGAATTTATGCCAAATATTACTTACCTGGTTAAATTAACATATAGATGTTAAAATATGTTCTATTTATATAAATGAGCTAGTTATTTAATATTTTAACTATCCTAATTTTATTATACTATTTTTTGTTGGTCCTACATTATTAATTTCATTATCATATGATATTATAGACTTGGAACAAATTTAGGTAGGGCATACATTACTTCATATAAAAATCTAGCCAATCTATTCTTTTCCCAATTTGAATCAAACTTATTATTTTTGCCTTGAATGTTCAATTAGATCTTTCCATTGAAACCTGATACATAAAAAAAGGATTTAATTTTTTTTATGTTAGTATTAAGTAAAAACAGCCTACACATCTAATGCATGTGTGCACTCACAATTTATTTTTGTTTGATATTATTGAACTTTTACACAAAATTTTCATCGACTCACATATTTCCTTACTGTTTCTTTATTAAATAAATCCTAAAGTTCTGTTTTGTTAAACTTGATATTTAGAATAAATAAAAAAAGGATTATATATTATAAAAAGATTTTTTTTTCCTTTGACTTCCTATTTAATAGTTTCTAAAATAATATATTTATCTTTCATCATTAAATAAGATCTTATAACCATTGTTTCTAATACATGATCTAAAACTCTGCTCTCTTGTCTTGACTTTCATGTATCTCTTCTTTTCCTCCATTCCCCCTAGTACTTAACAATTGTATAAATTGTCCCAAGCTATAACTTTTGTTTAGCTTGCTATTATTATGATTATACTCACTAAACTTCTTATCATCACCTCTACAAACAATCAATCTTAAAAGATTAATAACTACTCACTTTTCAAGTGACAATATCTTAAATTGAGATAATTATTTCTTCTGATTTTTTTTGTTAATAAATCTAACATTAGCACACCTAACTACTATTTTATGTTGTGTTAAATTTATCCAAGTATCACCTTATGATCTTTGAAGAAATATTTTTTTATTTCCTTTTATTTAACATTTAGTCTTTTTATGATTTAGTAATTCAACTTTTGAAAGTAGTTAAATGCTCTCCTTTTTCTAGAAAAACGTGTTTACTAATTGCCAAATCTTTTTTTATTGTAAATGTTTCTATCTTCTTTTATCATATTTATCTTGAATCCTTTTTTCATCTCATCCTTTATCATATTAAAATCTTTGTACATCCTCATTCCATCACCGAGTTCTTCCCTTATATATGCTATATATATTATATATTAAAGCTCTTAAGATAATCTTCTTATTGCAACTAGCTATCATTTCATTCATCAAGTTAGCTTCAACCATATAATTCTAATCTATCTCTACAAATGACCTATATTACAAGATTATTAATTTTTCAACTTTTAAGTACCACCATCTTATATTGTGATAATTATTTCTTTTGATTAATTTTTTTTTTTTTATAATTATAGGATACGCATCTCTGACTACTGCTTTATTGTGCTTTGTTAAATTTTCTTTTTGACTCACCTTTTTATCTTTGGAAGAAAACTCTTTTTTTTTAAAAAAAATAACTTAAGTTTATTGAAAAGTACTTAATTGTTTTCTCTTATAAAAACATGTTTACTAATTGTCAAATAATTTGATACTGCAAAATCAAGTATTGCTTCTCCTATTTCATTTTTATCATATATATGATATGTTCCTCAATTTCAACTTTTTTTATCTGGCACAATCCCAGTTTCTCATAACCATTTGTCATCTTCCATCTCCACCCCCACCCCACAACTTCCTTAATGCACTTATGAGGGTGGTAAATTCAAAAAAAAAAAAAAGGATTTCTATATTTTCTTGCATTCCTAAACTCATATTCTTGGTTGAAAATACAAAAAATTCTAATCATTTTTCTAATTTGGAAGTGATTACAGGATTTTCTGTGTTAAGTTTCATATATGGTTTTAGTCAAGTATTTTGAGATTCAACAAAACAATATCAAACTCCTTCAAAGATTTTATATGTGCTTCCCTAAATTGCAATAAAATGACATAAATGGTATACAAATCTAATGACAATTGAAACAGTCCACAAAACTACTTCAAGTCCCGAAAATCAATTATTTCAGAGTATACTCTCGTAGATGTGCACGTCCATGTTCATGTATTAAGTTATTGGCAGTTTGAAGACTTCTTTAGCTATGCCGCTAACATATCCTCTCCTTGATGTTGTTTGTTGCTTTCCTGCTGCTGATGAATTACCTTGATGGCTTCATATTGTTTAATATGGTCATTTTTTTGTGAGTTTTGATCTGAGATCAAGGCAGTTCACTTCTTTCATTAAATTCATTTTATTTAAAGGTATGCTTAAAATAGAACTAGTCATTCTTGGCATTTATTGAATGTTATTATTAGTATCATTGAAGCTGCTTTAGATTTTTTTTTTTGTTTTTTTTTTTTGTTTGTTTTGTTTGTGTGTATGTCTGTGTTTGAGCTTATTTAAGTCATATAATGTAATGCGTGGTGCATTGGCCTCATGATTTTAATATTGCTTTTCTTCAGGTGATGGGTGTGATAGATACTCAGCGTTCTAAGGACAAAGGCTACGAGACATTAGTTAAAGAGGGGATTTGTGATGAGGTTAGCAATATTAATTTATCTTTGATAACTTTAAGGTCATCCTGTATACCATCTTGTATCATTTTCTCTCACAATTTTCTCTTGCTAGTTCTGATTGTTATAGGGTTAATTAGTAAAATAAATCTTTGAATTTGACTTTGTTTGTCCATTTTGGGGCCATCATGAATTAATCATCTAGAAAAAATACAGTATTTATATAGAGGAGCTTATTAAAAGATTTATTATTTCTTGTCTATGCCTAAATAAATTTTATCTTGTAAATATATTCCAATGCCATTCCATCACATATTATTTCATGTCCTTTTAAATTGAACTGGAATGCAACAGAGATCTGAGAATGGCATATAAAGATAATTTGCTAGAATAAAAGCTAATCTTCATATCAAGCATCATTATTGTTTTGTCCATGCTTTTCTTTTTTCGAGGGAGTTTATGGTTTTTGAGCTACTCAATAGCTTTGAAGTGCATCTGTTCACCATCAGCCAAATAGAGATGTCAGTTGCTTTGAGGATCAGACCCCCCATGGGTAAAGCTCTGATAGTTTTAACTGTTTGAACACCAGGGGTTCTATTTATGAGATGTTACTGTAAATAATAAATTAAAAATGATAAAAATAATAAATACTAACATGGGTGGTGGAGATGCCGATCAGATCACTGCACTGCACTATGTAGGCATTAAGCACATCATAAAAGAAGAGCTCTATAATAAATGTAAATGGGCTTGCATCTATGTCCGAGTTAGACTAGTGCTGCTAGAGAATTCAGTTAGCGCTTAGCAGCAGCATTGCATTAGAACTTCTGAGAAGTGATGGTGGCGGTCACACAGAGAAGCCTTCTCTCTGTTGAAAGGCTAGTAAGGAACGAAAACACTATGTGAGCCAAGGATAGTATACAAACTATTAATGGTGCGAGTTGTTGCATGGCTATGGTGAGAGGGAATGAAGCTCCAGAGGCTAGAAAAATGTAGGTTAAGAAGATTCCTTCCTGTTAGTGGGCTGTAGGTGGGTCAGTAACCTAAAGAGATGATAAGGAGCTTGTTGTTATAGTTTAAAGCTATGGGAGACAAATCTTGGACTTTGGACATGACGATAGGTCAGTTGAAGAATGGAGTTCTTGTTGAAGCTAGTCTGAAGAGTTGCAAGTATCAATTTTTTTAAAGATTTTCCCAAACATTTAATTGTTTCTATTTTATTAAAACATAAATAATGTAATTGTGTATCACACTATTATGTCTGTTCCAATTCTTTGGCTTGATGATTTGATTACATAATCAATGGGTTTATTAGTTGTCAACTAAAACTTGGAACCTTGCTTGAATATATGTATGCTAAAGATTTTTCAGTTCAATGTCTAATCTTTGTTTGTTTTGTCTGTTTTTTTTTTTTTTTTTTTGTATAAATTGGATCAGAGTATAAATTTTTAACAGTGAACCTGCTGGGATGGGATTATCCTCATAGTTGACATGTTATCTTCTTTAGTTTATTTGATGATAACACTCAATTGCACTCTAAACAACTAGCAATCTCTTCGACAGCTGGATGAGCTAAGGTTGGTATATGAGCAACTGCCAGAATTTTTGGATCAGGTAGTTTGATATGCTGTATATTTGGAAATTCATATTCTGATTGTTGGTTTCCTTTGTTATTCAAAATTGGATATTCTTTGAAGGTGTCGTCAGCTGAAATTGCTTCTCTCTCAGTTATGAGTTATGGTGATAGAGCTCCTCAAATTGTTTATGTTCATCAAATAGGTTTGACTGTCTTTTAAATAAGAAGTGATCTTCCTCCTCCTCACCCTTTATTTGTTTCAATACCCATTTCCCTCCTGTCTGATCTAAATCTGCAATCTAGTTAGCGATGATGCTTATGGTTGAATCTGTTGTACTTATCATGTTGGAAAATGGAGCCTTTAACATGATGATCGTAAATATTTTGCAGCTTTATTAATTGAATTATTTCTTATTTATTTAACAAATGATCTACTTGTACCTAGGAAATGCTTGGATCTATGATGTTATGTAAGACACAGCATCATTCACTTTGAGGATTGTAATCATGTTCTAATTATACAGTGCTACATAAATCTTTGTTAAGGGTTTGTTTGGGGCTGCTGCAACAATATGAAAATATTGTGATGGAGATACTATAGAATAAGTTGTAGTCTAAGAAATTGTGGTGGGTATTACAATTTTTTTTATTTTAAAAAAGTTAGACAACAACTTTCTGGCATTCACCACACTTTACCAAGTCAGGTTGAAAAATGTAACTTTTCTACTGTAGATTTTTAAAATGTAGCTAGACCACAGTTTCACAAGTAGCACCTACGGTGCAATGCGAAAATGCACTGCCACCCCAAAATGCTACCAAGTTTTTCAATGATAGTGGAAATACTTTTATGAAGTTATCGCTTTATTTATCAATGATTGTATGCATATTATTTCCACTTATGTTTCTACTAACGGAAACCATTTCCAGGATATCTA
The DNA here is from genome assembly GCA_021442155.1 of Cymbidium sinense. Taxonomy (NCBI): domain Eukaryota; kingdom Viridiplantae; phylum Streptophyta; class Magnoliopsida; order Asparagales; family Orchidaceae; genus Cymbidium; species Cymbidium sinense. The sequence goes on from CM038222.1 coordinate 135,481,321, forward strand.
TGGTGCATTTTTGATGAAAAGCTTGATGAAGAAACATTAGAAAAAAATGATTTTGAGTTTGTGGTATGGACCTACTTGATCTGTTTTTTTTGTAAGTCAATCATGGATGCCATATAATGTGAACGTTTATTAGTTTGTCGAAGATGGAGAGGAAAAAATGTTCTTTTATCGTAGTGCCAAGACAAGAGAATTGGACAACCTTCTTGGTGATATCTATCATAAAATTCTTGGTAAGCTGCTGTAGGTTTCTTTTTGCTTACTAATCTTAATTATGTTGGCAACTAATCTCTAAATCTCTAAGTTGTTTTGTTACTATTCATATGAGTTCTAGTGGAAGTTGTTACTGACACTTTTCTTTGCAGTTTTTAAATGTTAAATGAATTATAATATTACATATGTAATACTACTTATACATTATAGACTATGTATAATATTCAGTAACGTAAAAAAGGTTCTTCTAAAGAGCTTTATAGATTTTTTATTATAAGGTACTAGATTTGCACTGTTAATTATTAGGCATGAGTATTGTTGTCTAGATGCTCGTTTACATTCTTCTGAACTTTCGAGGCAATAAAACTTACCTTAATGCATTACACATAACTATTTTATTTTCGTTAATACTTATGCTTTATTCATTTAAAAATTAATGGAATTATGTCAGATTATTCTTTTCTACAATCTTATCACCAATTCTAACCAATTGATTTGAATGGATGGGTCAGAATCATAAAATTTAAAAGAATTGCAGTAGTAAAATTCCTTGTGCAAGATTATACTGAGCAATATGAGCAAGCCAAAATGCTTGAAGAGTGAGAAATCTACTATGCATCACAAACAATAAAATGGACACAATGCAAGATGTAATATTATCCAAATATTCATTGAAAAGTCATGTTATGCCCATGGGTAGACATCGAGTTCATTACAAGTTTCGTTTGTGGTCGTTGACGAGAAAATTTTGACTGCTTCCCCATGTTCTGTGTAGAGACGTTCACATGAGTATTGATCTTGTAACCACACTAAGAAATGTATGAATGGGCTACCGTGCCTAGAAAGGCGTGGATGGAGGATTTACCTGCGTGAAATTTGTAAACATAAAGTTTTTCTAACGCACCAAGAAAAATGCACATGAGTAATTATTTTGAATGTTTAGACAAATCTATCCTTGCATTTTATTTCATCATTTGAAGTGAACACGTAGATTGTGCAATGGAAAATATACACAATTTTTTCCACTTTTTTATCTTGTCTTTTTCTAGAGGGAGAATGAGAGATGATAATGAAAGACGAGAGAGTAAGAAAGAGAGAGGAGTGCCTCTTTTATAGAGAGAAAATGGGGGGGGTTGGGGGAGGGAGAGTAAGAGTTTTTTTTCCTTTATAGAGAAAAAATAAGAGTGTTGTCTACTTCTAGAGAGAGAAAGAAGAGAGTGGACAAAAGAGAATTAGAAATAGTGTTCTCTCTATTTATAGAGAGAAAGAGAGGGATTGAGGTGGGTAGCTGGTGGCACTAGTTTGCATGGAGGGAGCAGTAGCAGGGTTGTGCTAGGAGACATTGGTACGAGCAAGAGAAGGATATGAGTTGAGGTCAAGCGAGATGAAAGAGCAGAGACATGCACAGGAGTCTTAGCAAGATGAGGAAGAATGAAAGCAAGGAGATGGGAGCTGTTGCTTGGGGTAACAAATTGGGGAGGTCAAGAAAGAGAGTGGAGGGAAGCATTTGACATATTCGGCAGCAAGCAGAGGATGGCATGAGGAAGATTAAGGATTGGGGTTTTGGAGCTATGGCTAGATGAGTAGAGTGAGGCCAAAGATTCAATAAGCTGGTGTGGGAGATGGAGTTGGCTACTTTACGACATGGTGATGAGGTGGGAGGCCAATGGAAAATGGCATGAAGGTGTGGAGTCAAGAGTGAAAATGAAATGCAGGTAGATTGGGATGTGAATGTGCCATGCAGCCTAGAGAGGGTGCAATATGGGAGAGAGCAAAAGGAAGAACTTTGAGAGATATTTAACATTCAGTTTGGGAATAAATAACGGGAGATGAGTCATCTACTATTATGACAGCAAAATTTCATATTGCTTGCATACTTTTTTTGTGCAAGTGAACAACTGTATATGCCTTTCTTAAGGTGGTAAGGAGAAGACCAATAGGACCCTCTATGTCACGGCCCGGCCCGGGAGCTTGGAATACCAAGGCAGGAACAGACGGTCGGATAGATAAAAGAAAAACTTACATAACACTTCCAATCTTAAATAAAATCTACAATCATACAAGAGCACTATAATCCATAAATGATTTATCAATTTGTACACACATATATATACTAACAAAATTTATGACATACAATTTAAACATAATTCAATATAACTGACATAATTACCTATCTCATGTAATCTCTCTACGGCGATAAACATAACCCTCCTTTCTATCTGTCATTTAGTTAAAATGGTTACCTGAAAAAAATTAACATACTAACAATTGAATAAAATTCAGTGGGTCAATTATGTTGTTACACTATAAGAAACAAAGTAATAAGATGACGCCGCTTTTGTTATCACATGTACATAAAAGAAATTTGTTCAAACAATCAAACATATGGGGGGTATGAACTTTTACTTTTACATTTATTATCAGTCTTAGGAGTCACCGTCTAAACCTTTACCAAAAGAAAATCTATATCAATACTCATCCAAAAGACAAGTAGTCATTCCCATTGCCAATTTCATTAGCCCTTTTTCGTCATTTCAGCGATACATTACGCCCCTATTATGTAACTCTACTTTCAACATACACATTCATAAGATACATTATACAACCATGATATTAATTCATAACTCACAAGAAATCGCTTAACTTTATAAAATAAGTCGACAATAATATGATCTAAGATTCGCAAGTATTATCCAACACGAAGAAAAAGAACTACATCACAATTTATGAAGCAAGCGAAAATAATCACAACTGAATGTGAAACAATCATAATCATATAAACATTTCATCATAAGAAATTAAAGACATTTTTTCCATAAACGTAGCAACATAATTACTCACTTTAACTCATAGCTTCTCTTAAATTTTCTTTCCTTTAACGCTTTCCTTCCTTAATCAATTTCCATAATAAAATAAAGATAAAGTGACTTAATATATTTCATTAAATGATCATCATACCCCTTAAAATGATTCTAATTTAATTAACGCACTATAGATAAATTTTATTTTCATTTAAATAGCAAGATTTCTCTTAAAATGATTTTAATCTAATTAACGATAATATAACTTAGCATAGGTTCAACATTTTATTAAAATTGTAATCATATTTCATATGTGAAGGTTTAATACTTAAATTATTTAATTATTCTCATAAATCTTTCAACATATTTATAATTTACATACATAACCTTTAATATAATTAAAATATATTGTATATCGAAATACTTATGTAGGCATTTGCATAGTAAAATGATTATTTGAATTTGCATTTCATTTTGAAATTAAAACTTATATAATATAACTACATTTCCTTTTATAATATAAAATATATTTCTTTTATAAGTTCTTATAATTTTAATACCTCCCTTTATTATTTTTCTTTAAAATGATTCTTGAAATAATCTTAAAGTAATACCTTAACTTGAGTTTAATTTATATTACATATTCTTGAATTAATTTATTTGCTGAAATCGATAAACCCTAAATTAGAATTATAAACCCTAAATCAAAAATTTGAGATAATAACATTAACATAAAATTTCAATTAAAAATAACTATATATCTTATTTACTTACCTCTCCTCTCGACTTATGCCCTAAGACCCGTGCCCGTTGCCCGTCGGCTTCTAAGTCACGCACGCACGGTCTCTTTCCCTCCCGCGCACGCAAGGGCACGCAAGGCTTTCCTTCCTCCTTCTTCCTCGGCCGACGGCACACGGATGGCTTCCGGCGACCCGATGTCGACGGCGTGGAGCCGCCTCACTCGGTTAGGGCACGGACTCCTCTTCTCCTTCCTCGGCCGACGACACACGCAAGACTCGGCTAGGGCACGCAAGGTGAGTCTTCTCTTCTCTCTTTCTCCCTCTCTCCCTCTCTCGCGTGTTTTGGGAGTTCTATTTCCGTTTGTCGAAACCGAACTCCCCCTTGGACTTTTTTTTTTCAAATCCGCGGCTAACCGTCGCGGCGGTTGCATTTTTTTTTTCGGTTATTACAATCTATCCTTCACAACAATTTATCTAGGATGATAAACCTATTTTTAATCTTAGCTCATAAAAAGTGAATGTCATATCAGGTGTACTTTTATGATCACTCTTAAAAGTTTTATGCCAGTAGGGATGTGGAACATGCCCTCTAATCTTGTTATTAAATAACACCACTAAAACGTAATAGTTATGGTTAGGGTAAGTGTGTAAATGAGTCTAATCAAGCTCAAGTCATATCTAACAAAAGTTCGACTCATGTCCTTGCTCGTTGGCTCGAACTCAAACTTGAGCTCCAAGGTCAAGCTTGAGCTTTCTTCATGGCAATAACGACGAGCTCTCAGACTAGTTAATGAGAGCTCACTAGAGAAGGTATCAATGTGACTAATGTCTCAAGTTGAAGAAAAGAAATCACACTAGGAGTTTTCTTGTGAACACATGTTAACATGACCAACAACTATTAGAGCTCATTAATGAAGAAATTCGCTTGATCGTGGCTTACCAAAGAAGGCATCGGCTCTAGCAAATGAGAGTTGAAATATTGTAATTTGCATTTAAGAATTAAATACAAGATTAAAGAATTAATATTTTATTATATTCAATATAATATTAAACTTAAAATTTTAAATGCATTTAAATAGAGCAACTTTTGATTTTTAAATAAAGTGATAGTAGCTTTAACAAAGGAGTTCATAAAAATGAGCCATGCTTGTGAGCCAACGAGTCAAGTTTGAACTCAAATAATATGAGCTATAATTTAATCTTGAACTTGTGGCTCAATAAACTTGACTTACGAGCTCGTAAACAAATTAAGCTCGAGCTGACTTGGCTTGCTTACACCCTTAAACTGGAGCCCTATAATCGGGTTATTTATCAAGAAATGGCATCATTAAATTATGGTTATGGACAAAGTTCATATGTTCTCTAATGGCTTAAATTTTTTAAGCAATGAGTTATAGGTTGCACTTAAAAGGACATAAAGTCATCTATTAGCCAATGTTGACTTAAAAGTATCTGCTTAGGCAACCATTCAATTCAAGTTTTCTTAGATGATACAACTTGTGGCTACTAAAAAGGGTTTTTTGGTCAAGTTGGGTCGGTAAATTCAAAATTATGACAACTTAGTATGACAAAATCATGAGATCTTAATCGAGTTTGTCATTATTTCCTCCACCATCCGCTCTAAACTAAGTGTGGTAAATTCCTCAATTTTAAAACCTGAACTATTAATACTACATGCAAATTTATTAGCGTCTTATGACTAGTTTTAATTGAAAGTTCCTTCTTATTGTTGGGAGGGGTAACTAATTGTAAGTGCTTGCGTCTTAGAAACTTGGAATCATATAAAAAATCTCTGCTAAAAGAGGGTGACATCTTTATATAGTATATTATCTACAATCTAATCTGTCTTTTGAAAGTTTGACTTGGAATAACTAAATTTTCTTTGGAGATTCGAGCATGAATTTTCAAGGCCCACATTAATAAAGGAGCCAATAAGGTCTTATGGGTTCTTCTTAGAGGACAATTATTGCTTCATTGGCAGGCTAGCTTTGTCCAACTGGTGCTTTTTAGTGACCATTCTTGATTAGAAGACAACATCAAAGATTCTTGGTAAAATCAGTTAAGAAAATATTAGGTTTTTTGTATTGATGGAAGGTGTACATGGATTTGGAAAGGATGATGAATATTCCTTTAACCATGTGCACCTCATGTGTTTTTTTAATAATGGATTAAATCCTCTCTTGCCTCTTTCATGAGCGTATGCTTGATTGTTATTGAATCTCATGAACTTGATGTCTTTTATATTCTACTTTGTGGTACTTCATTTTCAATTCTATTGACACTTTCATACCAGTTATTTGGCACTCTTGTTACAATAGAAATCAATAAAAATTGTTCATTATATAGACAAGGTTTGAGTTGATGATAATTTTTTGGTTTTGTCTAGTTTCAAGCTTCGAAGTTTTAGCATAATCTTGTCTCTATGTAAACATTGGATAAATTAGTGTACTAGAGTATATAACTATAAACGAACTTGTCGACTCAATGTATAACTAGATAATTATTCATGTAAGGCTCAGTAATGTTCATTCACCTAGATATTTAAATAAGCTTGAACATTAGCTTACTTGATCATGTATATTCATCAACATGTTTGCACATTTTTTTTAAATAATTAGCTCGATAAAATACTGATTTAATGATGATTTAATTATTTCTTGAGAACTTATTATATTTTATTATATTTTGTACACATCAAAAGCTATTTATATGACTAGAATTTTAAGTATAATGAAATTATTGCGCAAAATAGATTAGACAATTTTATTTCCTATTAACATTTGATAATATAAATTAAATAAATATTAGCTGGAGAGATTAAATATCAAACATTTTTATTAATGCTTTATGGTAAAAAATTTGAACAAATAAATTTATTAAACTTCTAATTTTATTATTCATAAAATAATAGAAATGATGCCAAATGCATTATTGTTAATTTTGTCGGAAAATTATGAATATATGTATTGTTAATATTAAGATTTTGTTTAAATCACAACATTATCCTTATAATTAGTAAGGCTTATTAGAGCTCAATTACAGGTCAAACTAGATAGGATGAGTTTAAATAAATTTGAACAAGATTTTAAAATTTTGGCCATGTTTAAGTGTGGCTTGAACTCAATAAGAGAAAAAAATGAACAAAATAGAACAAAATGCTACGCAGCTCAATTCAGTTCTTTGATAGCCCTACTAGAGTGGCAGGAATGTGGCATTCTTCATAGCACGCCACGATATGAAACAATGGGTCCACTTGGCGCAGGAATATAAGAAGGGCTGCATTGAAGTCAACTCACGACCTAGGCCAAAACTTATACCACTTGGGCCAGAAATGGTATTTTAAGCATTAAAGTTTGACTTATTTTTTTGTCTTACTTGGTACGGGCTAAATCATTTAGGCCTTGGCTTTAAAATGGTCCACAATTTGAGTTCTTGTTATTAGATAGGACCTGACTTTGCTGGCCTGAATTTCTTGCTCACTATAGCTGCTAAAGTCCAATCTGATGGGTCAATGAACCTATGTATATTTTGCATGTGCATTTTCCTTCATGCTATTATAGGTCATCACTTGAATACTATTCCTTACATTTTTTAGCTAGTTTGTGCATCATTTATAAGTTTGTCGAATGGTAATTACTTCCTGAATTTTCAGTCTATAGGGATTCTAACTGTTTCACTTGCTAATATTTCAGACATGGAAAGAGCAATCATTAGGGATTTGGTATCTCGTATACTCCACTTTACGCCTCAGCTAGTAAAGGCAGTAAATTTTGCAGCAGAACTCGATTGGTAGGGCTACTATTAAAATAGAATGTCTAGACTCTTAGTTGTCGTATTTGCTCTTCATCTGCTTGAATGCTTTGGTTATTCAACTTTCTATTAGTTTTCTATCCTTGGCACTTGTTGCTCGACAAAACAACTATGTGAGGCCTATCTTGACGGAAGATTCACTTCTTGATATACAGAATGGCAGGTTATTCCCTTTCCCTGCTAACAAACTGAGCTTGAATAAGTTTCATTCTTTACCTTTTCTATCATCATTGCCTGCTTAATTTCTTGTTGCAAGCCACATTTGATTTTATTTTTAAATTAAATATATTAGTTTTTCCCCATTTTTGCATGTCTTGAGAAGATACTTTATAATTAAACAATGCAATGCAACTAATGTTTTTTGCAGACAGACATGTCTTGCAGGAATTGACAGTGGACACTTTTGTTCCAAACGATACAAAGATATCTAATGATGGTAATTATTGAAGGACTTCTGCTTTTGCTGAATGATAACTTTTTAAAATTTTATGCATTAGGTGTTTTGTCTATTGTAGGGAGGATAAACATCATCAGTGGCCCCAACTATTCCGGGAAAAGCATATATGTTAAGCAGGTCGAACATGTCATTTACATGATATTTCACAGTTGGATTGCAAACACCTGATCACTGAAACCCAAAATTATTTGTTTTTGTATATCACCAGGTCATTTTGACTTCACATATGACTTGCCTGCCCATCTAGAATAATATTGATTTCTTTTATGATGTTTTTTTAATGACATTTTGATTTTTATTATTATAACATGCATCATCTTTGCCCTTGCCAAGTCTTAGGTACTTATTAGATTTTAGAAGGGTTTTTTAAGTTAGAGAAAGGAGGGTCATTTTTAATAATAAAAATTACTTAGATTTTTTAAGGGGTAGTTTAGTAATTAGGTGGTCTAAGAATTGTGGGATCCGAAAATTCGCCACCGACCTCTTTCGGAAAAGAAAAGAGTTGTTTAAGTGTTGGTGATAATTTAAAGGCGGATGAATAGTAGATAAGACTACCTAGATTTCGTTCATTGGTGAACTTTTATATCTGGTTTCAGTTTCATAAAGCAGCTATAATAATTACCCTCCCACTAGAGAGCACTTTCGATTAAGCTAGTTAATGAATCGTTAAAGAATGAGTATATAATTCTGAGTGGAGTTTAGAACTTATAAATTTATTATTTTAACTTAAAACTTTTTTGTGGGGACGATGACGCCCATCTATGGTTATCGTCCCATCACAGTCATTAGTCGAGGAGGTAGTCACCCCTCGATCGAAGGATCCTTGTGACACTGGGTTCACGTCGTATCCTTGTAGGCAGATGGAGTTTGTCAAGGAACAAATATAAGTCAACCAATTAACATAGCTTTTTGCCCAAAAATCATTTTACATTTCACTCAAAGAGCCGTTGAACATACTGCGGTATGGCCGTAATTTAGTGGTGCCATATCGCTGAACCACGGTCAGGAGCTCAGTCATAATATTTATCGGTCATATCATGAAAATCATGCGAGAGGACACCTGCGTCTTTCTGGGTTTGAATATTTTCAGAAGGTAGTTATGTATTTAATTTGACATTTCAGCAAAATTTTCTTAATTTGTCAAGACAACAATTGGAGAGGATTGATTTTATTATTATTTTATTTTTAAGTTTTAATTTAAATAATTCATTTCGCTTTTATTTATATTTTGTATTTTCAATTTTGATCATTTTATGATTGATTTATATTTGAATATGTGATCATTTATCATCAAATTTTAATTGTAATTCTTCGATCATGGGTTAATATCAATGATACTTTTTCATTCGTCCGATTTTCTACAGAGGATTCTTTCGTTATCAGAAGATAATCCTTCCGTCAGTAGTTTGAGCATAGAGGATCGGGTTTGACTTTTCTTTCGAGAATTTGAATTTTAAGTATGTCGGTTGATTCATATCTTGTATTATATGTAATTCTTTTCAATTATTAATTTAAAATTATAATATCAAATTTTAGGTTTTGTTAATCCTAAAGCACCTGATTATGTAGATCTATTCTTTTGTATTTTACCAATTCTTTGTGCGATATGAATATATCTTTGAAAATTTTGCGTGGGCATTAAGATGTCAATGTTGAAGTTTTTCAATTTTGATTTTTTAGGTTTTATACCCATTCAAACAGATGTATCTGTCATTCTTGTTTATCTGCTTTGCCTATACTTGTTTGAGCAACGACATCATCAGTGTCTGTTAAAAAAATATTGTATGGACATTAAATGTCTAGTTAAACGTATTCAATTTCAGTCAGGTTTTAATATATTTTCGGGTTTTGTTAACGGGGATCGAAGACCGGCAGGAGATTTTCATTCTTCAATATCTATTAATTATTCTTATCTACTTCTCTCTGATTTAAATATTTGGTTTTGTTACTTGACCGGCCAAAAAACCGATATATAACGTCTGTTTTTAGAATATGAATTTCATTTCAGTGTTTATCATGATCAAATAAGTGCTTATAAGGTATAAGACATTGACTCTCAATTATTTGTGTGAGTCAGTGTAGATTTATCTATAAGATATCGTTGACTCTTTCTATGCATTTATGTAGTGAGAGTTTGTTCTTATAAGAATGTGAATCGCATTCTGGAAGTGATTGTATGTTAAATGATATATGATTGGTTCTTTAAACCACTTATCATAGATCAAGTATGTCGTTCTTTAACAAATCAAGCGATTTTATAGAGTGAATTTGATTCTTTCAAGTATTTTTAATCAAATGGTTAAAAAAAAGAACATTCTTAGGCCATGATTTCATTTAACAGTAAGACATTCAATAGAATGAGATAACACTTTAAATACGCATTTGAATCATTTCACTTAAGATTTTAGCGTGAAGCCCGCCATTTGTTTCCTAAATGATATATGACATGCTTTGTATCTTTCCATCGTTGAGTGTCACATTTTCATTTCTCACCCATTCACATAATCACCAGTAAAATGAATTTGAACTTTAAATGAGTAATCATCTATGAAGATTCGGTGTATAAGCGTAAGTAAGCGTATTATTGTCGTATATGATGAATAAAGCTAGCAATAATCGTATCATGTATAAATACTTGGCATTTCACATTTTTATTTATCAAATACTCCGTCGTCAGCTTTTCGAGAAGCATTCCACGCAAGAAAGGCGTCGTGGTATGTCGAGAATACCATGTATTTGCTCAGCATCAAGAAAGGCGTCGTGGGTTCAGACTTCGCGCGTTACGCGTGAGCAATCTTATACAGAGATTTCCACGTTGGAACAACAGCAGTACTTATCATAGTTTCCACGGAACAATGTAGCGATTATGCGTAAGATTAATAAATTTATTCACGTGTATATGAAATTAAAGTATAAGCGTTTATATATGACACATTTCACCTCCTTTTTTTATTGAAAATTTCTACCTCCCGCGTCATCCATCGTGGTCGAGAGGAAAGCTTCCCACCACGAAAGGCGTCGTATGGTGTCGTGAGACACCTAATTTATTTCACCACGCCGAAAGGCGTGGGTTAAGCATAATATAGCGAATTTTTCCGTTATTGCAAGAGTATAAAGATGAATTTTACCGAATCCTTATCTCCTGTTTATCAAAGTTTACAACCCTCTCCTCCATGAGGGGTTCATGAGAGCGCGCCCACCACGCCAAAGGCGTGCATGGTGGTGTCGTGGCCATTCTGATAAGATAAAAGTTTCTCTACCATGTTAGAGGAACTTGAGACTATAGTAATGAATTTAAAGCTTTGTATTTGCATAATAAAAGAAGAAGTTACTTGCGTGTATATTTAATTAAGAGATAATAATCAAAATTTATAACATTCTCCGCTCACATGTGGGGTTCAATTGACGCAAAAGAAAGCGTCGTGTGGATGTCGTAAGTCACCACTAGAAATTTTTTGATAAGATAGATTTTCTTACCAGTGTTGAGAGCGTGGTAGATCTTATATCACAAATTTCGCTGCGTTTATATGAACATATTTCATATATACTTAAACAAGACATTTGTTAAGATTGCATTTTCATCACTATTTCACGAATTTTGCATTTGAAACATTCAAAGAATACAGTAACATAAGCTTTTAATCACGTGTAAGCCACTTCCATTCTTCTCATTTTGAATATAAAAGAGGACATATCTTTCTTAAAGCCCACAAGTAACATATCAATTAAAGGTCAAGAGATATGCATATATTTCATCTTTTTGTGATAATCATAAAGAAAATTTTGCATATCCTATATCTTCAATTCTCAACATTTTCATATGTATGCAAGATAAAAGATGCAATAGAAAGGCAATCAATATAAATCATACTTGTCCCAAAATAAACTTGCTTTCTTTTCATTCTTCCTCAAATCAGAGAAAGAAACATACATCACATATTAATGACCAAAGTGAGCTTTCAAAGATGAAGTCATGTAATGAAACTAGATTTCATTATCACAACTTACTCCCATAATTCAAGAGCAAGAAAAAGGCATAGAACAATGTATCTTGCAAGATTCCCACCTCCAAATACTCATGGACAACAAACATATATATCATATAAAAAGAGTTTCAGATTTTGCAAAACATGGGATTTGTAAGTGTGATAGCTCCTTTGAGATTTTCAGCTCCTAGCTTTACTAGAAAGATCGCCAATAGAACCTCTCCTCCAGAAAGGCAAAATGAAGGAGAAACAAGATAGCAAAGCGAAGCATGCACTCTATCCCCTGGGTTCGTCGTCTAACAAGGCGAAATGGACGACGAGAGTAGAGGCACCAAACAAAGAGGATGAGCTCCTGAGCCTTAGGAGAAAACAAAGAACCGAAAGCTTAGATAAATCAAACACCTTAATTTCATACTTTTGCAAATCCAAAAGAAATCCAAAACTAAGGAAACCCCTCACATACATTCATAGAATACAAATGGAAACGAAGGGATTTGTGTTTATGTCATCAACAAGTAGAGCCATTTTCACATCTCCGTCCATCAATGTCGGCAAACCGGTTAGGAAGAAAATAGCTATAGCATACAATGACCAAGTATAACGCATTCCTTCTCAAAAGACCACTTTACGATGGGCAACAAAGAGATCTTCAAAGCATACAACCAAAGCAATTGATTTCAGAATCCAAAAGCAATTCAAATCGATGAAATCATTATATACTTATCACTTCCTTTAGGTAAAACCTAGATAACCCAGCAAGAAAAGGAAGAGGTTGAATAGAAACAACCCGGAACTTCCGACAGGATAGGAAGAGGAAGAGTTGGTTGGTTGAAGCTTTCGATCCACACTCAGGCTCAGCTAGGACGACGAGTCGCCGAGAGGAGAAAATCGCCCGAGAAGTCTTCAGAGCTGCAGGAACCGAGAGGGAAAATCGCCACTAGAGCTTGAGCCAGAGAACCAGAGGGGAGAACCGTGCCCTAGAGCTTCAATCAGAACCGATAGCAGCAAGAGGAATCGCTCGAGAGAGAGAGACCGAGGAAAAACGAGAGGATCGCGAGAGGAGAAATCGAGTGAGCGAATGGTCGAAATGAGAGTCAACGGGATAACCCTCGCTTTGATCTTATGACGACCTCTTCGATTACTGAAACGAGCTGGGGTTAGGTAGGCTTAATAATTAAGAGATTAAGCTATTAATCCAATTGCAAATTAATATCATTTCACATTAAATTTTATGGATTTATTTTATGCAATAAACCTTAACAATATAGGTGTTAATTTTAGTTGTTTACGTTGTCGAATCTACTGATCGATTTGACAGGTCGTTTAGGCGTCATCGCTTCTTGATATGCGTGTAATTTCATTAAAAATAATTTTAATTTTTGGATCGATCATTAATTGATTCGATATTTTCTATTTAGTTGATTTTGATGCTTTCGACGCATTACGAAGTCGAATTTTCAAGTCTAAGCGAATTTAATCGATCTCGATCGCGATTAGGGGGTGTTAATTTCCACCATATTTATTTAATTTTAAGTGGCACATAGTTGTAGGTCAACAAGAATCAACAAGTGTTTGCCTTTAAATACACTCTTATTATGCTCGGAAGGGGAAGGTTTCCTGTAATTGAGGATTTCATTGTTTTTTTTTTCTTGTTCTGGTTGGATTCCCCAAAAGTTTGTTGAGATGTGAAGAAGAGGATATGGTAGTGGGGTCCAGGACTCCACCACAATCGATCCCTGACATCTCTACGCCTTCTCTTGTTGTCTTCTTAGACATGGGCATCAGCTTCCATGGCGTAAAAGGATGGTTAGCGCATTTATTTTGCTGTCCCATCTGTCTATTTCAGTTCTAACATGTGGTTTGAATTCCATAGGAAATTCGATAAGGGTTGAAGGCATAAAACATCAAAGGCATTAAGAGTTCTCTGCCCAGGGTCATCCATATGCATTACCTCTTCAGTTTTGTGGGCTCCGAAAATTCATGCCCGGCCTCTCGATGAAGCGAGTTTGGGTTTATGCTAGTCAAATTTTCAGAAGATGGATTAGTTATGTTTGTAGAAAAAGGCACTACCTAGAGATTTCACCCTCATTTTGTGAGGATTTTAGATTTGGTTCTAAATTTTCTATAGGTGTAAGTTTCTATAGTTAATTACCTCTCTTAATGAAGAGAGAACTTTCGATTAAGTCTAATCGGTAGATCATTAATTGCTTAGCGTACTGTAGTAGTAGATATAATTTTAGAAATTTAAGAAAATTCATCATTTGTTAGCTTAAAGCACATGATTGGGGAAATGAAAATGCGCTCATTCAAGATATCATGGTTCTGTTATTTTTTATTGGTAATTACCATCTACTTAGTCCAATGACTAATCTAACCGAAAGATTTTTGTTAGCAACCATGAGTTGTTTCATCCAAGGAGAGTTTGTAGACTTGGGTTGATGTTTGTTTAAGGAGATAATATTAAGTCCGCCTTAGTAAATAGAGGGCTTTATGTATAATCAGATGTACCATATAATTCATAGCTTAAAGGGCAAAGTCATTGGAGAACTATAAGCTATAAATGTGATCGTAATATAATTGCGTCTTTTAGCGACAAATCACTTAATCAGAGGGCTCTAGTCGTAACCGTATTTTTTATAGTATCATTCAGTGGTGAAATTACATAGATAAAAACACGAGTCACGTTCTTACTGGCATGAGATTATTTGAGCTTGAACATAGCAATACACTTGACATTGTCTTCTTCGTGAGTTAGAATTTTCTTAATTTGTAATCTCTAACAAATAATTATGAAAAGGTGGATTGGAAGGATGTTTACTTTAAGTGTTTGAATGATGAGTTCCATTTAAGTGATAGATTGTTTGTGAAATTTTTTTATTATTCAGTGATTGCTTTACATTTGGATTTTAGATAACTTGGTGTTAGAGTCTTAGAGATTCTTGATAATAATAGACTCTTCTAGTTGAAATCTTCAGTCAACACGGCCATTATTAGAATAGATCTAATTAACTCTGCTTATTTTATTGTGGAGAATGAAGTCTTATGACATGTGATTCAAATTCATTTAGAGATTTGTCACTTGATAGGCTTTGTTAACTCCGTTTCAAGTATAAAAGATTAGGCCTTTTATTTGAGTTTATTGTCACATATTTGATCTTAAAATAGAAACTTTGTAACTTTGAATATAGAATTTATTGATTAAAGCCTTTGGAGACCCGTGCAAACATAAAACAAAATGGGTTATCTTTTCAAAACATGAATATTTAACTTTCAACTAACCCTGTCAACTCTTATCTTTATAAGAAATAGGATTAGATTGATTAAATGAGATTTACGATTCTACCATATAGGTGAAGTGGCTCGCCTAAAAAAGTGTATAATTGATAAATTTAGATTTAACTTTGAAAGCCAAAAGTGATTATTAATTATTCAAACACATGTTCAATTCTCGATGCAAGAGTGGACTTAGATTAATCTTGATTTTAGCTTGTGTAGCATTCTCAGACCTTTGGTTAAGCATTTAACCTGCTGGTTGGAACATATGCAGACATATTCAAATTTATATGTTGATCTGCATAACACTTCAGACATTGAAATTAAGCATTTTACATATGTGGGTGCTTATACGAGTTTTTCAAATTTACATGTATTTTAAAGAATTTAATATTTCAATGCAAGTAAATTGACATGAAGTTATTCAATAATGCATGCATAAATTATCTAATTTGAGTGGTTGCATGAATTCCAAAACACTTATCTTGAATGAGAGTATGCTTCATATTTCATGCAGGGTTTATTTCAATCCAATGCTTTGAATGAGATTTGAAGAATTTGTGTTGGATAAAAATCCGCTTCAAAATGTATGAAGATAAGGTTTATTTCATTTGAAGGTTTGCATTAATTTCAAAGAAAGAGATGGGTGCTTTATGATACATGCAAAGTTCATGTACAACTTGAATCAACGTCTTTTAACTACCTTTTGATTCATGTTGTAGATTTGGTGGCATTAAGTACTTTAGGTTTCATGTCATAGTTTGCAACATTGAATGTCTTTTGCATTTATTTTTGAATTAGTTGGATTCCAAACATTTAATGAAGCCCTCTCTCGCACTCATTAGAAAGCCTTCAAGTTCATTGTAAATCTCGCATGAACTCTTTAACTCCCTTCAATTCGTTTGAAATGAGTTATATCAAAATCTAGTGTTGATTAGAGGGGATATTTATGTTCAATAATGAGCTATTAAATATAATGTAAGCCTCCTATAAGTCTTATTTGGATTGCATCTATATTTGAAGGCTATGTTTCAATCATATTGCAAATCTTCGATAATTCAATCATGTGTTCAATTAGATTCACTTTCAGATTATTTGAGATAAGAGATTTTCATGTTATATTCATGCTCATCTAATTCATTTTTTAATTTCACTTAAGTTTGAATTTTGCAATTGTTTCTTTGTCTCAAAACTTGATGGCTTAAGTTTAATTTAATATAATTTTAATGTTTAGTTTAGGCTTAAAAATTTTATTTTATTTTAGTTCATTCAAGTTCCCTGTCACTGTGAATTCCAACAACTTTTTGGTTGCATTCTATTCTCATCCTCATATAGGATTGTCCACCACACCAACCAAGGCTTGTAACACTACGACTTGCTGTAACATTCAGCATACTAAGAAAGACATGTATTGGTCTTCATATTTGCATGAAAATACAGATTTTCTCATTACATTAAGAGAGGCATGTATGGACACTTAATTTTAGTGTTTGACGGTCCTCTTCCCCAGCACACCAAAAAAGGTGTGAATGGGAGCTTTCACTTACATGAAAACTCACAAGTTTTCTCACCAAGACATGAGAGACATGTGCAAGTATTTATTATGGTAACTGACAGTCCTCCCTACTATGCCGAGAAAGAAGTATATGAGGGTCTATGATGCACGAATACGGGGACAGAGATATAGACATGACACAGCACGAACACAGGATATTTATATTATTAAAAATATAAGATATTGACACACATCAGATGCGACATTATAATAATGATTAAAAATAATATATAAGTATTAAATAAATAAAATATTAAAAAATAATAAAAAGTAAGTCATTTAATTATAGAAATTAAATTAATTATTTATGTAACATATATATGTCTAATTTATTTTATTGTACTTAATAATTTTAATGAATAAAATTTATTAGCATTTTTAAATTTATAATTTTAATTATAATTTTAATTATTTATAGTAAATATATTTTATTAGCTCCTCTTTCTTGCCCAAATCTCATTGTCCAAATTCCCAAAACTCATATAGCTTAAAATATGACAAATTATATTTAAAAAAATTATATATGACTTTAATTCAATTATTTAGGACACATGTATCCCTTTTTTAATTTTTAATATTTTTTTAATCACGACGCTTTGGTTGCTATGTCTATGTCCGATATACAATACCATATCTTTTATAGTAGTCATAATTCACCGGAGCAATACCGCAGTGAATACTTCGGACGGATAAAAGAAAGACTTACATAACATTTTCAATATTACATAAAATCTCCAATCATACAAGAGCCACTAAAATTCATAAATGATTATACAAATTGTCCATATATAAAAATTCTAACAAAGTTAAGGAGAAAACACACTTTAAACATACTCAACATGACATAATTACCTATCTCCTCAAGCCTCTTTACGATAAACACGACTTTCCTTTCTATCCATTTAATTGTGATGATACTCAAAAAATTTAAGAACTAACAAATGAATATAATTCGGCCAATTATTATTACACTATAAGAAAGCAAAGAAAGAACTAAGATGCACGCTTTTGTCATATATATACATAAAAGAAATCGCTCAAACAATCAAATCTACAGAGGTATAAACATTTATCCCGTGATATGATATACATAAACATTTATCATATAAACTTTTACTTTTTACTTTTATTATCCTTCCAAGAGTCACCGTCGAAATACTCATTCAAAAAAAGATCTATTACTATCATTATTCATCCAATTTCTTTGAATTATTTTCACAATTTTACTCTTTTAATCATTTTCATGTGCAGATATCATTCCCCCACATTATATGAACTCCGCCAACATATACATTCATAACATACAATCAGATCATTAAGACATTAATTCATGATTAACAAGAATCAAATAAACTTTATAAACGATAATTAAATGATTCAAGATTCGGTTATTATTCAACATACGAAAAATAATAAGTTACATCACGCTTTAAGAAAGAAATGCGAAAAATCATCACAAGATATTGAAAAGTCATAATCATACGAATACGCTTTCATCAAGAAATTAAGATATTTTTCCATAAATGTAGAATATATAATTACTCACTTTAACTCATAGCTTCTCTTGAATCTCCTTTCCTTTAACGCTTTCCTTAATTGAAATTCCTATAATCAAATATTAATTTAATCAATACTCAACCTCCTTACATATACTTTTATAATTTAACGCCACATCCGGCCCATATATTCATTACCTATTTTCTAGTTAAAATTAAATCTTCAATTAATAATAATTATTATTATCATATTTTGTAATTTAATTATTAAATTATGTACATACACATATATTCCATTCTTCTCTTTTCAAAGATTAATTTTCATAATTTAACCTATTTGTCAAATTAATAAATCTTAAGTTAAAATTATAAACTTTAAATCAAAGTTTGAGATCATAATATTAACATCATAAAATTTCAATTAAACATCATTTTATAAATTATATACTTATTTACTCCTCTTTTGCCTCTAACACACGACGACTCGCTTTTCACTCACGACGATGGAGGCTCGGCTCTCCTTTCCTCCCGTTTAAGATCGACTTCTTCCTCTTCTCAGCGTCGCAGGCCTTCTCTTCTCCTTCCTAGACGCTGAGACGCATACATACGAATTGGCCTTCTTTTTTTTTTCTCCCTTTCCGCTTTCCTCTCGTGTTTTGGGAAAACCGACTCCCTCAGATTTTTTTTTCTCCGCCATGCTGCATTTTTTTTTTTTTTTGTTTGCTTATTACTCTCTCCTCTTATAAAATTTCGTCAAATTTAAAACGACAAGAAATACACATACCTTTAATTAAATAATTGAGGATAAAGTTTTCTCATGATTCTTTCTCCCATCGTAATTTCGATCCGATCCATGTTTCCACAAGAGAACAAATAATTTCCTATTCCTGAGATGCTTAACATTATAATTTATAATTCTTTCTAGCCTCCACATAGATCGTCAATATCAATAGATCAATATAATTGGTTTCAAGCATATATATTTTCGTAAGAATATAAATACATATCATATTCCTCAGATGTAAAGGTAAAGTCGCCTATAAGACACTTTCCAATTCTTTCCAAGATTTCATATGGACCAATATATGAGCTCAACTTTCCAACTTTGCCAAATCATTTTTTACCTTTCATAGACTTTTAAGAAATATAAATTCTCCCACTTCAAACTCTATCGATGTTTAGATCATAATATTTCTTTTGCCTAACAAATTTTTAATCTATCACTGATCAATTTGATCTTTTCATTTCATCTACTATATCTAAAGAATGATTCTTCTTCTTTCACCTGCTCCACCCAACGGCTGTTCTAGATTTCCTTCCATACAATGCTTCATGGAGTCATACCAATTTTGCTT
Organism: Cymbidium sinense; assembly: GCA_021442155.1. Lineage (NCBI taxonomy): Eukaryota > Viridiplantae > Streptophyta > Magnoliopsida > Asparagales > Orchidaceae > Cymbidium > Cymbidium sinense. The sequence continues at coordinate 135,501,004 of CM038222.1, forward strand.
GTTATCATGTAGTAAACTCGATCAAAGGCAAAGAATGAATTTTTCAATTTCCTCTAAAATCAAGGATACAAAGTCTAAAGAAATCTTCAAGTGTTTGAATTATTCTTTCTAACTGGCCATCATAGGATGAAATGCTTTGAAAGTAAGTTTCAGATCTAAAGTTTTGAATTTTTTTTCCACAATCTAGATAAATCATCCCGACAGAGACACTATAGATTTTGCACACCATGTAACTTCACAAATTTCATCAACATATTTCCTTAGATTGTTTGATGATATAAAGTGCATTTAGTCAACTTATCAATAATAACCCAAATAAGATCATCCTTTTCTGGATCTAGTAAACCAATCACAAAATCCATAGAATATCATCTCATTTCCACTCGTGTATCGAGGTAAAAGTCCACTTGCTCAAATTTTTAACCATCCGACAATCGACATTTATAAACAAACACTTCTTTTCATTTCGCCACCAAAATATTTTCTTAAGATCCGACATTTTCTACCTCTGATGAATTGTAATTTGAATGATATGCTTAATCTAATATATCTTTCCTCAAACCTCCAACATTTGGAATGCAAACCCTACCATGATACATCAGTAATCCCTCTTCATCAATTTCAAAATCTTCTGTATGACCTACTTTTACCAAATCTAAAATTTCCTGAAAGTCATCATCTTGATGTAAAGCATTTCGTATTTTGTCTTTCAAATTTGATATACCATTTGATTTAACAATAAAACATGATCATCGTATTTAATAATTGAAATTTCTAATTTTTCTAAATCTTTAATCAACTCCTCCGCTGAGAGATCAACCAATAACTACTATGTTTTTCTACTTAAAGCATCAAGAACTACATTTGCTTTCTACGATATCAATATACAAATCATAATCTTTAATGAGTTCCAACCATCTCCTTTGCCTTTAAATTCTCCTTCCGAGTAAAGATTTTCAAGTTTGATGATCGCTGAAAACTTCACACCTTACCCATATAAATAATCTAAATTTTAATGCAAATATCATCAAGCTCTGGGATCGGATAATTCTTTCATGATTTTTCAATTCTTTTTAAGAATCACTCTTCTTCTTTCGCATAAGTATCCCAAGCCTTTTAATGATCACTATAAATTTGAAATCCTTCGTCTCCCATGGAATAGTTAATATCGGCTATTAAATAATTCTTCAATTTTGAAAAGCCTCTTCACACCGATCCAATTCAAATTTGACTACTTTGAAGTTACTTGAGTTAATGCATACAATCAGGAAAACCCTTCAACTAATCTCATGTAATATCCTCATTAATCTTAAGAAACTTCGACTTCCGACATTTGCCCGCCATTCACTATCGCTCGATTTTATCTACCAAACACCTTCAATACTAATCACGCGTCAAGAATATGATGTTATTTAACCAAAATTCACACTTTGAAAACTTTGCATACAATTCATTTCCTTTCGTGAGCTTGTAAAATAATGAAGATGGTTTTCACATCTGTGAATAAATTAGAATATCATCTATGAATACAATCACAAATGAATCTAAAAGGGTTTAAAGATTCTATTCATGAGATCCATAAATACAAGCATTTTAAGCCAAAAGGCATCACCACAAAATTAATGCCTATATATTGTACCAGATATTTTCTTCTTCGATTTCAACCGATGATAACCATCTTAAATCAATCTGAAAATACTGCTTCTTCAATCAAAAGATCATCAATTGGCAAGGATATTTATTCTTCAATGTTTTATTAAGTTCTTATAATTTTATATGTTCTTCATCTTTCTCACAAATAATATAGAGCTCCCCAAAGAGATGCTGCCCGATAAATCTTTCTAACAATTCTTGTAACTGATTCTTCAACTCTTATAATTCTTTAACCGTCATTCTATATGATACTTTTGCTATAGGTTTTGCACGTTGAATTAAATCAATAGAGATCCCCGTGGACTTGACATTCGTAACATTTTCTGGCATAGTTTATGCAGTCTTTCACCATTTAAGGCCAATAGTATCTCATCCTCTTAATTTTTGTTGTCATTTTAGGACCTGACTGATGCGCCTCGCAAAGCCCTTCATGAATTTCGGACATAACTTTGTTGGCTTCATCTGTCCCTAAGCATCGCAGTCACATTTCTTCAAAGGATCTACGGTACAATGTGTCATTGACATAAGCATATCGTAGGATTTTTTTTGTAATTTGCGTGCCTAGTGATTTATTGCTCGGTAATTTGCTTTCCTTGAAATAATCAATGAATGGTTGTCTCCAATCATCTAGCTCTTCCACTATGAAAGCTTCGCATGATTTGTTTATAGTATTTTTGGATTTTTCTATCTCTTGTACTTGCCATTCTTTGGGAGACTGAAGAGCAATTTGAATTGCTTCCGGCAGTTTGATGTCCCTCACTGCGGGAGTATGGATTTGCTGCGAAACGACAGTGGATACTTCAATCAACACTTCGTCGACGTTCGTGTTCGCCATTTCTTTTACTTGCTTGGCCAAACAATATGTTTTACTATTATTTGATCGAGAAACTCGAGCTAGTTTAATGTTTGAAATTTATTTAATGAGCTCAAGAAGTCGCCTGTGATAGTATGTCAATTCAAGCTTGTTAATCTTATAGAGACCCGACACTTGGTTGATTACCAATTGAGAGTCTCCAAAGATTCTTAAATTTTGGATGCCAATAACAATGCTTCTTGAGACCGCCAAAGAATGCCTCAGATTCACTTCATTGTTAGTTCTTGGCTTAGTCAGCCTGTATGAATGTCTCATTATGGCATTTTCCGGTGTTATGAAGACGAGGTCAACGCCAGCTCTTGCTTTTGGTAGGTTTGGGGGTTGAGCGGGCTTAATAGATGATACACCATTGAAATACATTTCCCAGATTTGCAGCATTTCCCTTTCATGAATAAGAAGAATCTCTTCATCAGGTAAATCATCATTGACTGCTGAATCTATTGGGATAGGATGCGCAGCGAGAAAATCTGTGAGTATTTGCCCCTTAACAGCTTTCCGAGATACACATGTAATATCGAATCAGTAATGCGGAGTATCGCCATCGTGCCAAACCACCTATCAACACCGGTCGCCATCGTGAACTTCCGATCGATCTGAGCATGAGCGTTATCTTATGCGACAACATATAATGTCGAAGCTTCGGCGCAAAGAAAGATTAATGCAAGATGTTGCCTTTCGACGGAGAGTACTTTGCTCGCTCTATCAATCTTCGACGACATAAGTCAGATTTTTCTTGCTTTCTTCATTTTGATGTGCAAGTAATGCCCAGGATTCTTCTATTGTATACAAAATGAGAGGTTTTTCAGGCGCCGTAATTGGTGGATTTAACAGGTATCTCTTGATGCTATCGAATGCTTCTTGACATTCGTCGTCTCACTTAAATGGTGCATTCTTCTTTATCAATTTTACAAATAGTTAACATCCGCTTCACGGCCGTGAGCCTGATGCGTTCTCGCACGCCTCGCTTCGCTTCAAGTCCGTGTTGATATACCGATATACACGCCTTTTTTGGCGTGACGGAGAAATTTATATTTGTTTGCATGTGTATAAGTACCTGTACACGCCTTTCTTGGCGCGACGGGGAAATCTGTTTCGGTAAGTACCTTAGATCCCCATACATGCCTTTCTTGGCATAGTAGGAAGGCGCATTCAGGTTGTGGTTTATACCACCTTTACACGCCTCTTTGTGCGGCGACCCAAGATAGGCGAAATTTCATATCGGACGACGCCGGATGTCATTTAACGTCAAAACTTCACACCGATAGGGGGACCTACATAGCTTGATAATAAACTATGCCGTAATATAAAATTGTTATTTAAATTAATATTGCAGGTGTATAAGTACTCGTACACGCCTTTCTTGTCGTGGCGGGGAAATCTGTTTCAGCAAGTATTTTAGAGCCTCATACATATCTTTTCGTATGGGCGATTCGGTGGTTTATACCATCTATACACGCCTTTCTTGGCGTGGTGGACAACATATTTGTCATGACTACCGAGAGCTTGGAATACGCGAGACGGTCGGACGGATAAAAGAAAACCTTACATAACATTTTCAATCTTAAACAAAATCTCCAATCATATAACAGCCACTATAATTCACAAATTTTTTACAATTTGTTCACACATATATACTAACAAAATTCATATGAAATACAATTTAAACATAAATCAACATAACTGACATACATATCTATCTCCTGAAGTCTCTTTACGACGATAAATATAACCCTTCCTTCTATCATACATCTAGTTAGGATGATTACTTGAAAAAAAAAATAACTAACAATTGAATAAAATTCAGTGGGTCAATTATGCTTTTACATTATAGTAAACAAGAAAGTAGGACTAGTATGCATGTTAATTTTTGTTATAACATATGCATAAAAGAAATTGCTCAAACAATCAAACATATAAGAAGTATGTACAAATGAACATTTCTTATGAACTTTACTTTTACATTTATCAACCATTTTAGGAGTCACCGTCTAAACCTTTACCGAAAGAAAATTTTTACCAAAACTCATCCAAAGAACAAGTGGTCATTACTATTTGTCAATTCCATTAAATTTTTTTTTCGTCGCAGACGGATACATTTCCAAATCGCTACGAGAGATTTAACTCCATTTTCAACATACACATTCATATCATACAATTTATACAATTATGCATATTAATTCATAACTAATAGTAAATCAATTAACTTTATGAAATGACGAAATGACAATATGGTCTAACATTCAGGCTATTATTCAACATGAAGAAACAGGAAAATAAATTACAATTTGCAGTACAGGAAAAAATCATAATCATATAAAAATGTATTTCATCACAAAAAATTAAAGACATTTTTACTATAAATATAAGAACATAATTGCTCACTTTAATTTGCAGTTTCTTCTTGAATCTGCTTCCCTTTAATGCCTCTTTCTTTAATTGAAGTTCATATGATTAAAAATATTTACTAAATCAATACTCATATATATTGAAACATAATTACCTCTTTTATGATAATATTCATAATTCTACTAGTTCATTAGAGACATTAAATTTTTTCACATAATTTCTCTTTCTTATTTAAATGATCGATATTTATCTAAAATACTTTAATTTATTAAATTCTTTATCAATTATCAATTTCACTTTATTTATTACTAAATTTAGATTATGATCCTACTAATATGCATATAATATAATCATTTTCACTTTAGAAATATATTTAAATAATTAAGTTTGATTTGTGTTATACTCAAGTAAAGGTAGAATTATGTTCTCCATCTATTCATACAATTAATCATATTTTTAGTACATCCATCTAAATCATAAGCTTTAATTCTAGCATTTCATTTATAAGTTTTTAATTTAATTATTCTTATAAATCTTTCAACATATTTATTTAACATATTTATGATTTATTTATATAACCTTTGATATAATTAAAATATATATTGTATATTGAAATAATTATATAAACATTTGTATAGTAAAATGAACATTTAGGTTTTCACTTCTTTTTGAAATTGAAACCTATATAATATAAATACATTTCCTTTATAAAAAAAAATCAAATGAAAGTAGAATTACCTCTCGATTTGCTCTAAGATCCTCACGTTGTTTCGCCCCATGCCATGCGACTGACTTCTCCCTCCGCTCAGTGGTCTCGCTCGTAATGAGGTCTCCCTTCTCCTTCTCCCTCGGTCGTCGATGCACGTCGATGCACGAAGGCTCACGCACACAATCTCCTTCTTCTCCCTCGGTCGTCAATGCACGTCGACGCACAGAAGGCTCACGCACGCAAGGTGAGATTCGATGGCTCGGCTAGGACACAACTCCTCTCGACCCTTCCTCTCTCTCTCTCTCTCTCTCTCTCTCTCTCTCGTGCTTTTGGGAGTTTTGTTTCGGCAAAATGAAACCGGGCCTTTCCCCTTTTTGACTTTTCCAATTCGTGGCCAACAGTCGCTGCGTTTGGATTTTATATTTTTATTTATTTTTGTTTCTTTTTTTTATTTCCGGTTATTACAATACTCGAAGTAGACCTTATAATGACGACATGAACGATTTGCCGAAACTTTACTAACACAGATAAACAAATTAATAAAAAATCAACTAAAAGCTAAAATTGATGTTTTAAACCGACATTACAAGTATGTATCAGACACGCTTTTCTTAGCGTGGAAATCCATGCTTCATACAGTACTTGAGGCATACATATCTTTCGATATGGTGGGAGGACTGATTCTAGGTGTTTTCACCCATACACGCTTTTTTTTGATGGAGCCAAATTTATCAGAAATTCTATGGGGATGACGTCGGGATTTTATATTTTTATTTATTTTTGTTTCCTTTTTTTTCTGATTTTTTGTTATTACAATACTCAAGTATATGGGACGACGCCAGATCTTGAAATGCCGCCAAACTTTAACTTTTTGGCATAAACAAATTAATAAAAAATCAACTAAAAGCTAAAATGATGTTTTAAACCGATATTGCAAGTATGTAAGACTGCATTAATTTTTTCTTAGTGACGTGAAAATCATTTTATACGTCTTTCTTGATATGGTGGGAGGATGCATTCGGCCGTGGTGTATACACTACCTATACATATCTTTTTGGGAATGGTAGTGTGCCCACCATTACAATGTAGGGGACACACTGGAGTTGAAATATTATTAAAATTTTATCTAAAAATTTATACTTGCAATGAAATTCAATCAAAACAAGTAATATTATACAAATCCCTTAAACTTAAATTAATGTTGAATCAAATACACTCGCATGGGCCCCTACACTATATTGAATGCTTAAACTTACGCGAGCGATGTTGATTCTGGAGTCTTGTGATTGTTAACAAAATCTAAAATCTAATGATGTTATTATAATATATTCGACCTAATAAAACATCTGAGGAGCTAATTCTGTCATATGACAGTAGATCTGATTCTCTATTATTAAACTAATAGAGTCGACGGGATCTGAGATAACAAAGTAACATACTATCTCGATGATGGCTGTATTGAATGAAGATTTCAACCGGAGGGGATATTTACCATAAAAATATGCTTGTAATATCAAATTGTATTAATCAAATTCAAGTATCAATGCAAATATAAGATCAGATAAATTACTAAATTTTAAATTATTAAGTGAAATTTATCAATCTAAAAAACTTAGAGCTCAAATTTAATCCGTTTTTCACAATTGTTCAAGATTTGATTAAGAAAATTCTATACAGCGATAACGCCAGTTAAGTGCATCTATATTCACACTCAATCAATCTATTAGTAAGGACGCACCCGTGTCCTCCGACGTGGTTGGTGGCCCACATACGACGTTATACACTGTAACCTCTAATCGAGGTTACCATCAAACGACACCATTATATTATGATCACGTAATTATATTTATGATCCCCAATCGCCCTTTGAGATGCGAATCATAAGGCAAGACTGATAAGGCAAAAGCCTCTTCTAGTGAACTTAAGATGCCTCCTTAGATAAATATCACCCGCGCCTACAAGGATTTCTAGACGACGCAACCCATGACTGCTGACAGCGATCCTTCTATCGCGGGTTGACTACCATTTCTCCAGTAGACCAGTGATCGCGGATGGATGATAGAACTATGAGATATAGATCATCAGGCGTGTCATCGTTCCCCCGACCATTTGCTTTAAGTTAAATAACGATGAATTTCACAAATCTAAATTTCAAAACTCCATATGTTGCTACTATACGTTACGTATTAAGTGATATAACGACTAGCCTTAATCGAAAGCTCTCGATCGGTTGAAGAGTAATTAACTATAGCTTGCTATAGGAAACTGAACCAGATCTAAAGTCCTCACAAAATGAGGAAATCTAGTGTCTTATCTACTATTTCATCCGCCGAAAAATTTTCATCGACATTTAATTTACTCTTGAGAGGTGGTGGGAATTTTGAGCCTACGCGCCCACTAAGATCACTATGATGCATCGATTGCCATTGGCAAGTATGGTTTTACTTGCATGAAGATATGCAATCACAGGATTTCTTCGTCATGCCAAGAAAATTATGGATAGATACTTATTTTTAACAATTTAGCAGTTAACTATTGCACTTATATCTCACATTAAGCCATGTCAAAATTCGCGAGGCAACAAATTTTAGAAAGGATAAAACTTTATGATTGCTAATTTGGGATGATGAAAAAAAGTACGGACGAGTGATGTATTAAGCAAGCAACTTAGTGACTTTAAATCTTATAAAGTTGCTGATTTGGTATTAGATTTTGAGTAGGATATAATTCAAGTTATTGAACAGCAAGAATGACGATATTAATTCCTACAAGATTTGAAATCTGGTTCTTCCTATATTTTTATTTTACCTTGTTTAACAGATCTAAATAGCGGTGGGCCTTTGGAGCACGGTGCACAAAATTTGGAACTTCACGTGAAAAAAAAAAACAAAAAAAAGGAGTAGAGGGAGCACTGTTAGACTCATGGCAGAAAGATAGAAAGAATAGAAGTGGGACATCCACACATAGAAAGTAGATAAAAGAGATGTTTGGAGGATAAATATTTGTATGTGGAGAACGAGGTGTTGGGGGGAGGCTTCGGGCTGAACAAAAAGAGTGGAAGAGGAGGGATGGGATGGGATGGTTTGTTGGGGGAGACCAACAGTGATAATGACGATGGGATTCGATTTATGCGTGTGTGAGAAGGTGACGAGCTACTCTGGTTGGTCGGTGGCTTGGGATGGGATGGAGAGGGACGTTCGACTATGAGGAGATCAGGATTGAGGACTTTTATGCACAACAAAGAGATCGATTTTTCCCCTTCTACCTAAGACGAATGATATAAAGACCGCAATAATGAGAGAGATGTGTGGCAATTATTAATTTCTAAATTAAGAGATTAAATTAGCATGATTTATCCCGAAATTTCAAATTATGAATGTGATTAGGCAATATTTAGGAAAAATTCCTAATCTAGTTAGTAACTCCCTCTATATATACAAGAATTTTAATTTAATTTTGTTTTAACTCAATTGCTAAAATTAAACTTAATCATATTTAATTAAATGTTTAATTTTCATCTTTTGTACGCCCGATTTTTATGATGTCGCATCGAAAACCATGTGAATTTTGCTGAAATCAATCCCTTGTAATATTGGTATTATTTCTAGTGAAATTCAATGTTCTGAACTCAACGATATTATTCGTTTCATGATCAGAGGTTCAAGCAATTTTAACACCAATTGAGATGAATTTGGGGTCGATTTATGTGACATCGCATTTGTGGTTTAACATTCACACTATACTCTATCGAATCGATTGCGGAAGGTGTAGTGAAATGCCTTTACATTAACAAAGTGTATAGCGGCATAGCCTTAAGCATATCAAATTAGATTCTAGTTTCAATTCGTATTTTTTTATAAACAGTAATCTACCTATTTCTTCATCCCAAGTTAATCTATATCAAGATTGCCTAAAGCTTGCCAACTACAACCGTGAAATTTCCAGTTCTTGATTCAATAGTCATTCCTTAACGGTTGCTGGCAACCAGCAAGCTCTTTCTGATTGAGCCATTTTGGAGTAAAGAACAGCAGATCCCCTCTTAGAGAATGTCCAAGGAATTCTTAAGTAAAATGGAAACTACAAATTGCAAAGTGTGTAGCAGTCATGGCATCATCAAACTCACTGGTCTTGGTCACATTTAGCAAGAAACCGTTAATTGGGTTCTTACAAATTTGCTGTAAGCCTTCTTAAAGAACTTCTTTTGTTGCAAAGTGGTGTCCAAGCTCTGATATTTTTTTAGTTGTATAGAAAATTATATTAAGTACTGTCAAATATCATATTTTGAGTTCTCAAACATTATATTGGTGTCAGCCTTGTGATAGCAAGTAGGTAGTCGTTCTTTCATCCTATCTATTCAATTTGTTTGGATGCATATACACATGGTAACTCATATATTTTTCCTTTTCTTAAATTATGGGAAAAGAGAACGATTAAAGTAGAGCCTCAATAATGTTAGGTGTAAAGGATGGTCCTCAGATGTTGCAATGAATGATAGAGAAAGGAATAATAATTCTTGTATCACTCATTGGTAAATTGATTTATTTTAATTTTGTATCACTCATAGGTAACATTGATTTTTTGAATAATAAAATAAAAATGGTTTTACAAACAATAAATGATGGATGATGACGATGTTGGAGTGGTAGTCACATTTTTTTTTTTGTTGTATTTGAGGGTTTTGAAAAGAAGAGATAATATTGAAGATAAATAGAGTCTTTTTGATTTTTGGATTTCTCAAGATGATAGATAACATCATTTTCTTTAGCAGGCACAATCGTTTTTCTTGTGCACTAATCCCAAAAGAAAATTTGTGGGATAAAATACAATATTACAGTTATAATCTTTAGTCACTTTTAAACAATAATATATTGTTAAATAATTTAGGTACATAGAGGATATTTCAGAGTAGATTTAATTATAAAAATATTTCTTTGCTTAGATATGATTGTCAAAGATCCATCAACCTTTTTTATTTTTTTTGTTAAGAGGATAAGGCTATATGATATAAATTTACAGGATGTGTTAGTCATATAGCTTGTAGCTTATGAATCAATAATTTGGGAGTTTAAATTTGGACATCTTTGAAATTTTAAAGACATGAAAGAGGAGTTAATACTTTTTCTTGTTGATATCCTTTTAATGTGTTTCTCGCTAACTTTTTGTATTTTTGTGCCTTACAAAAAGCCTAACTTTCTTCTTTACTTATAAAGCCTATGAACCAATTTTGACCAATTTTGATTGTTCATTTCATTCAACTAGTATGTTGAATGGATATTTTGCAACTCTCATTGGATTTAGATTATATCTGTAATAACCGAGAAAAAAATAATAATAATAATAAAAGAAAATTTAGAACCATGCTAGAAAAGAAAGAAAAGAAACCCGAGGGGAGTCTGCTTTCTTAAAACACAGAGGGAGAAAGGAAGGGAGAAGAAGAGGAGACTCACCTACATGCCCTGACGCGTGCTGACGACGAGGAGGAAGGAGGAGGCGTGAACCCTTCGTGTCGTCACCAAGAAGAAGAAGAGGAGAGCGTCCTAGCCGAAGTCTTGTCGTCGACCGAGGAAGAAGGATGAGAGCGACAAGCATGTGCCATCGAATCGAGGAAGAAAAGGGGATCCGCAGCGCGGAAGAGTCGACGAGGAGCCGAAGGCATGCGTCCTTAAAACCAGAGGTAAGTAATAAGTTTTATAATTATTTTAATTTAAATGTTATGATAATATTATTATCTCAAATCTTTTTGATTTAGAGTTCATATTTATGACTTAGGGTTTATCGATTTCATTAATTTAATTTAGGATTATGTAATATAAATTAGATTCAGGTTAAAATATTATTGTAAGAATCATTTTAAGAAAAATAATAAAGAAAGTATTAAATTTAGAAGAATCTATAAATGAAATGCAAACATTTGAAACTCATGAATGAAATGAATGTAGTAAAAGTACGATTAGTTGTAGGATTAGATTGAGAGTTAAATTTTACATTTCCCTAGGTATAAAATAAATTAAACTTAATCATTTAAATTTTACATGCTACATGTAAAATATAACTTAAGTGTTGACTTGATTTAGGAGATAGACAATGAATAATTATGAATATGAGAATCAAATAATAAAAATTATATATAAGTATGACATCAATAAAATAAGATAAATTACTTCCCAATATTGATTAAATTAATATTTGATTCTATAGGAATTTCATTTTAGGAAGGAAGCGTTAAAGGAAAGGAGGTTCAATAGGAAACTGCAAATTAAAGTGGGTAATTATGTTCTTACATTTATGGTAAAAATATTTTTAATTTCTTGTGATGAAATGCACGTTCATATGATTATAACTTTTCGCATCGCAGCCAAGGATGATTTTCCTCAGTATAAATTGTGATAGATCGCTTTCTTCACGCCGGATAATAACTCAACGCTTGATCATATCAATGCCATCACGTTATAAAGTTAATTGATTTTGTTAGTTATGAATTAACGCGATAGCGTAATCAGTATGCTTATGAACGCGTGCGAAAGTGAGTTTTTGCAGGTGACGAATTCGCACGAATGAAAAAAAGGCCAATGATTTGACAAATGAATGATAACGACTCATTCCTTTCGGATGAATATTGGTAAAAGTTTTGACGGTGACTCCAAGACGGATGATAAATGTAAAAGTAAAAGTTTCATATGAAAAGTTTATGTTACCTACCACATATCGATTGTTTGAATAAATTTCTTTTACGTAATGCGTGACAACAAAAATTTCACGATACAGCTTCTTTCTTCTTGCTTTTACTATAATGTAATAAAGATAATGACTTGAATTATATTCATTCATTACTTAAATTTTTTCAGGAAATCATCTTAATTAAATGGCTGATAGAAGGGAAAACCATATTTACCGTCGTAGAGGGACTGCAGGAGATAGGTATTTATGTCAATTATGTTGAGTTATGTTTAAAGTGTATTTTCTCCTAAATTATGTTAGAATATTTATGTATGGACAATTGTTAAATCATTTGTTTGTTTCTTGTATGATTGGAGATTTTATTTATGATTGAAAATGTTAAGAAATATTTTCTTTTATTCGTCCAATCACCGTTCCAAACCTGGTATTCCAAGCTCTTCCCGGCCACAATATCCCTTAATTCCAAGAGAAGTCGTGGGCCATGACTAATTGCGCATTCTAATTATTGTACATGGAGAAGGAAACAATGGCTTTTTTAACAAAGAAAATAGAAAAAAATAAACCAACTGCATAGAAATGAAGGTTGTAATAATGAGACCAATTTGCTTCAATGCAAAGTTGAAGATTGCATTAATAGGAAATTTTTTGTAACTTTTCAACAATGAAGGTTGCAATTATAGAAAAAAAGTTAAAGGAAAAGTAATAAAGAGAATTGCAGCAATAAAGTCTTATAAATTCCAATTAATGTAGCGATGAAAGCTGTAGCTTATAAAAATCTTTTAAAAAAAAGGTCTAAAGCGTTAATACTATTACAAGAATTGGAGATATTTGCTGAGTGTTTCATTCAACATTTGTGTAGTATTTGTACAATCCTAGAAGAGCTTCTAATAGGAACATATAAAATCAGGGAATAATTGTAGAATAATTATAATAGTCCTTAGATTAATGACTTTGTAGAATAATAATTATAGAAAAAATGTAACAATTAACGGTGAATAGGTGGAAGGGACCTCATTGATTAATGAGAGGTAGTAATAGAAGAGGAAGGATAGAGAGGGAAATTCTTGGTGAGTGTGGGTTTCAGCAGGCGAAAATTATACAAGTATTTCTCAAGAATTAGCACAAAGAGCAACTTTAGTAGTCTTGAAACATTGTAATATATCTTTTTTATTGTCTTTTTTGGAGCTATTCAATCAAGACCTCTGGAAGTTGCTTCTAGAACCATCTGAGGTGTGTGGCAAATTTAATTGCCAACAAGCTCGTCTACTTGTTTTACCATTACAATTTTTAGGAAATTGTTATTAAGAAACCAACTAAAACCTAGTCAAAAGATGCGCTACTCTAAATAAAAAAATCATTTGTCTTATTCATGTTGATCTCCATGCATGCCACATAAGTTGACTCGAGCTGACAAGCCAACTTCGACGGACTTCGGATACAATAGCACGCAAATCGAAACTGAAATATACTGGACGTCGCCGAAACTAGTCGAAATGATCTCTGATCAACAAATGGACTGTCATTTCGTTAAGAACATAGAAATTGACTGAAATATACATATTGCACAATCTAACTGTTGACTGATCAAGAGATCGAGCCGTCAATGCTCCAACGCGCATATCAGAGTTGGGAGGCTGTGACGATGTCCAAATGACCTCCATTCGCGAAATTGATTGTACGTGCAAACGCCAAAACCTATCAAACGCGTTCCGTGGCTGATTCGCATTAAAAGTCGCGACGCCGAGCAATCTAAGCTTACAACGTGTATTTTTGAATTAAAAGTGATCTAATTTGTTGTCGAATTAAACCAAATGATCTCCGATCGCGAAATGGACTGCATCATTGCATCTGGAAAGTCAAAATTATTTACAATAGACACCTATATTGCATAGATTATCACACGAACATAGGTTAGTGAAATTTATCAAGACTTGACTTAACGACATAAGCTTTAGAAAGACAACACAAAAGAAAAAAAAATATAGAAAATGATCGATACATATATACAATGATATATATATTTCTGAATTCATTAATACCATTAATATTATCAGCATGCATAGTTAGCGCTATCAAATTCCAAGTAAATTCATATATAAGATGTAGGAATTAGTTGTGCTCAATCTCATTACTATCATGTTTATATATATATATATATATATATATATATATATATATATATATATATATTCTGTAAAGTCAGCTTTAAATCATTGTTATGTTGCCTAAAGCCCCGTTAATCCTATCCTCCAACTCATTTCCAGCAACCCAACTTATATATATATATATATATATATATATATATTATATGATGTGATGAAGTTGAGCCCATCACTCCATGTTTTCACCTCCCAATGTAGCCAATATCAAGCTGCCAACCATGCCTGTCCCATACTCCTTCAAGTGGTTTATAAAAATATATATTTTACTTAATTCTACTCCATCTACCAAAGCAAAAAGGAGACACATACACTGCAGCCCGCCACTTCTTCTCTAAGGCTGGCTACATGGATTAGACGCTCCACCATTCCCTTCCAAGCTCTTGTGAGCTCTATCCCACAACACCACTTGCCGGCCATCTCAAGAACTGTATACTGCAGTCATACTCCCCTCCAAGTTTAGTGCTGCTCCTCCCAGCTGCAAGAGCCGCAAACTGATAACTCCCTAAAAGCTGTCGGTTCTCCCAGGATTCCTCCTTACTATATGCAGCAAGTTGCAAGCTGCAGCTGAACTTCCTCTTTCCCTGATGTCACTAGTCACCTCCTTGCCACCGAAACTCCAAGCCGAGGTCTACCCTCTTCTTTCTCATCTTTAACTCAAAGCTTCAGCTGAGCATAAGCTTTTCTCAAGCCGAACCCCCAGATCGAGCCTCTCCCACGAAATCCACCACTCAAAGCCATAGAAAACCAAAGCTCTCGTCATTCCTCTACAAGCCATCAAACAACCCGCTATCGATGTCTCTTAGCCCTCTTCCCATTCCCACAAGTTTCTGCTGCCCTCATTCCTCTGTCTCTCCAACAAGACCCCTCCATGTGCTCCTCGTCCAACATGAGGAGTCCACACAACACATCATTGTCGCCCTTCTAAGGAAGTGCAGTTATTTCGTTGTGCTGGTTGCTGATGAGTTGAAAGCATGGGAGGTGAAGGGGGAGAATAATAGCTTTGATCTTCTGTTGAAGGAGTTCGAGATGCAAATTGGAATAGCACATAAATGTATGCTGAAATGTGCTATAGATTTTCTTGTAAAGCCATTAAGGAAAAATGAGTTGAGGAATCTATGGTAGCATGTTTGGAGGAAGCACTATCCAAGCACCTATGTTCTTCAGAAAATAATCTTACCAACAATCAAATTAATTCAAATGCCAGTGGTTGGTCCCATACTAGTGAAACTTATGGCAAATAGAGTGATGCTGATTAGATACTTCATATGAGTTTTGGTAGCAAACTAGATATAGAAGTTGAGATTTCTCAGAAGCAGGCTGGATTTATTTTAGCTACACATGGTCATCCCTCTAGAAAAGTTGAAATGCATCTATAACAATCTTAATACAATTTCAATATAATAGACAGTTCATCAATTTTGGATCTCACGAGAGGAGCCTGCTATCATGAAAGCTACTATTAAAGATGAAAATGTTTCAACTACGCTGTAATATCTTCCTAAATGGAGCATATATTTGAAGTCTCATGCACGCTTTTTTAAGCGTGGTAGGTTTTAAAGACCTCTCAGGCCGCAGTGTCGCAAGACACTGATTATGCACATTTTTTTAAGTGTGGTAGGAAGACTCTAGCACTCCCGATGCAGCCCTTTATGCAGGGATGATGTTGGGAGGTTGCCGAAATTTGGACTATCACGATGCTTAAACATTATTAAATAAGAGTATTAATAGGCTTACATTTCATTGATTCAGTGAAGTATTTTGAGGAGTTGAATTTTCATGCAAATCACAAATCAAGCTATCGTCTGAATCTATAGCTTCCAAATACATGCAAATACTTAAGTAAAGTGAACTCTTTACATTCATTTTCAAGCAATTTTATACACTATTCAAGTATTTCGGTTTATGTGAGCTTGCAAATATAATAGCATGATATTTTCATACATGATGGAGCTAATCCATGTCCAAGCTTGTTCTATTAATGCATGTGTAAGTGACTTAAACCTGTAGTTTGACATGCACTCCAAGGTAGATACTCTTGCTTCAATGCGTATTCTTTAAAATTTATATGGTATATCATATTGATGCGCTCAATAGCTCAACTTTGTTGAAAGATATGTGCAAATATTTTAATGAATGTGAATTTATTATGCATCTCTTGAAGCAAGCTTATGTCATATTCAAGTGGTTTAGAGTTTATGCAAGCTTTTAAATGAATGAACTGGACACTTACACATATAACCCTATATTCATTCCTATTGCATTGAGATGCGCACAAGCCACTTAAATGGCAGAATGTTGCATTTATCATAAAGCAATGTAACATCTAAATTTGATATGTTAAGACTCATGCGAGTGATTTGAAGTGCGATACTCACATGTATTTTGAATGATTCCTCGAATACATTTTTTATTTATTTATCTCATAGCATGTATAAATGCATTATGAAACGAATAAACAAATAAATATAACTATTTGAAATCTAGATAACACTGCATGGGCCCCGACACAGTATATGTAATATCCCATTAATTCTTTCCTAATTAATTTATTTTAGCTAATTAACCCGCATCAGATCTGTGCTTTCGTGATGCATCCCGGATTAAGCCACTGACGCGGACGGTTAGATCTCTCCCGCGCTTCTATTTCACTTTAGTCCTCCCACCTCATTTCCTTCACGCGAGATCGAGACCGCTCGTTCGATCGACGGATTTCCTCCTTTCCTTCCTCCGGCCGGGTCGCCCTGATACGTAACCTCCGTGATTAACGACGAACGACGATCCGTTCGCGTCGGCCACCAGAACCGCTTCTTCATCGCTTCGCTTGCCGCTGGACTGCCGATCACGACGTCCGAAGTGCCGCGAACCGTTGGCGGCCGCTCACGCCGACTGAAGAATTCTTCAGAGCCGCTGAAACGCCGACCGCAAGTAAGTCCCATAAACCGCTCGTTGGAAAGTTCAGAACTGCCGGGTCGGGTGGAAAGTCCCGTAAGCTTGCTTGGGAAATTGTGAACCGATCGGCCCGTGGAATTCTGTTCGCCGACGGAAACTTAGGGAAACTTGTAAGAATTTCTTTCTCTCTCCTTTTCTTCATACCTTCCTCTGGCGTTGAAATGCGTGATTGAGGAGTTCAACCGCTTTGGCGCGAGTGGTAATTATTGAGGGATTTGATCGACATTGTTAATTTTAGTTTATCGATCAAGCAGTGAATTAATAGGACGTTAGGAGATTTCGGAGATTATTTTGGAGTCATCCTGTCCAAAGCTTATACATCAGCAAGATTATGTTAATTATGTTTCATTTATGAGACATCTTAAAGAGATTCATTAGCTTCGAGGAGAATCGAGCGCAGACATCAATGACACCGACGTATTAATCGGGTAGATACTTAATGTAAATTCGCTTTCTACTGTATATGTTCTAAATTGTATAATGAAGATATATAAAATGTAGATATTTCATAATGATATATAAATGTTGATTACTGACCGCGACAGATTTTTGATTTACAATGATTACAAGTCACTAGTTCAAAGATTGATTATCATGTATATAGAAATGATTGAAAACATAAATGAAGAATGTGATAAACAGTGAAATATCGGAAAATTGTGATAATTACTGCGAATCCGCAGATAAAAAAGTTCCGACGATTAGGATCTTAAGATCGACTCGCATTTATTTGGTGTCGTTGTCAACCTGGTATCAAACAGACAGAAGTATGGTAGCCTGTTTTACTACAAATTGTTTTGCCGACGTGACGACTCTTATGAATGAAAGTCAAAACCCAAGAATTATAAATGACATTTCTAAAAATGATTTGATATAATAAATCGAAATGAAAATCAATGTTCTTCGACATCGATTCTGATTTAACTTACAAAGATATCATATATTTCTACAAAGATTGTTACATTTCGCAAAGACCTACATCATATTGTCGCCATAACGCTACATCAAGAGATGCTTTACCTACGCTTACCTACGCTTTACAAATTTACATATACTTGTTTCTACTTTATCGTTTTGTTTTTAGATTCTCACTGCTTTAAATTTGCTTACGATACCATTGAAAATTTCGCGAAAGACAAGTAGTTTAGAATAGTTAGTAGTTTTAAAGGGCGACGCATAAATTAAATGCCTTTTGCTCAGTATTTATTTAAAGATTTCACGCCCAAGATTTGTGATATGAATTAAGTTAAGTGAATAGATAGTTTAGTGATGATGATTGATACACCTTTCACTGCTCGCTCGCAAAGAAGATGCGTCAACGCACGTTTAATCTCCAATCGAGTTATCCTCTTCTGTTAACTGATTGACCAAGAGGGGTCATCCGGGGTGAAGATAAGTGCTTAAACTAGGAGGATCGCACGGATTGCTGAGTTTGGACTTAGTTAACAAAACCTAATGATATTATTATAGCTTTCTCCACTAAAAAAATTTCTGAGAAGCTAATTCTATCATATGACAGTAAAGTGATTATCACTTATTTCCCCAATAATAGTTGAGTTGATTGAATATATCAACCAGATTGATCATCATTATCAAAATATCTAAGATATTTATATTCAATATTTTCAAATTCAAAATCTTCAAAATATAGATCTAGATTTGATTTTCTATTATTAAATTAATAGAGTCGATAGGATCTGGAACAATAAACTAAATGATCAAGCAGACTTATATACCCTGATGATAGTTATGTTGAATAGAGATTTCATTTGGAGAGAATACTTTCATCAAAATGTGATTACAATTTCAGATCAAATTAACTTAAATTAAGTATCAATCCAAATGCGAAATCTAATATGTCATTAAGCTATAGATATCCATATGAAATTCAATTTGTAAAAACTTAAAAGCAAACTCCAATCCATCCACCTTTCGCAATTGTTTGTTGAATGTGACAAATTAAGAAAATTCTAGCTTACAAATGAGGGTGAAATCTCTGGGTAGTGTCTTATCTACTATTCCATCTGCCTTCTGAAAATTTGACTGACATCATTCGAAGCTCTCTTCACTGAGAGGTCGATAGCGAATTTTTGGAGCGCACAATTCCAACAATGTGGGGTTGGCTTTATGCATCCTCATTTTTTTGCAATTGTATATCATAAATCAAAATAATTCTTCATTAAAATATTTTGGGCAACTATTAGAGTTGTTTCATGTACGAAAATTCATGGTAGTATAGGGAAAGTTTGTTCATCTTGGATTTGCGTGAAAATCCTACATACAAGCTAAGAAGCTAAAAGATCTTAGAAAAATAAAAAAAATTTACATGCAAAACCCATAAAAGGAAAAAAAAATTATGGAGCATGTTCCAATTAAAATAATTCATTATTTATGTGAGATGATAAATTTTTTGTCCTTCTCTACTATTGGAGAAGCTAAGATCATAATGGTATCCTGTAGTTGAGTTATGATAATAGCAACTAAGAGGAAATAATTAGAGGAAAATGATTGTGCGACAACAATCAGTAGATGACAATCAGATGATAGCAATAAGGCGATGATGGTCAAACGTCTGCGTCTAAACAATGGCAATTATTGGTGGTAGTTATTTGTGTTAATTGTCAATTAAAGCTCTAAGGTTCTTCATTCCTCCAAGCTATCTCCAATTAGGTTTTTGCTAAAATCAGAGTTTTTGATGATCTTGGATTTACTTATGAAATATTTAAATTTTACAAATTGCATTAAGATTATGTTGACCTCCACATATGGTTCACAAGTCAAATGAACCATGGAAGTTAAAATAAATAATTAACGAGAGGAATATCACATGAATCGGGTTTAAAATGTCCTAATCGCGATCAGATTCGATCAAATTCATCTCAATTTGAAAATTCAGCTTCGTAATGTGTCTAAACTATCAAAATTAATTAAATAAAATATATCAGGCCAATTAATAATCGATTAATTAATTAAAATTAATTTTTAATGAAATTACATGCATATCGAGGTCAGCAGGCCCCAACGATGTCTGAATAACCTCCGTTCGTGAAATTGATTGCGTCATTGTCGTCGAAACGTCGAAATCTATCAAACGACGCTTTCCGCGGCCAATTCGGCAAAGTTTGCGGGAACATCAAATTATTCAAATGCGACGACGCGCAATTTAAGCCCAATTTCACTTCGACCGTCGCCGATATGGTCCAAACGACCTCCGATCGCAAAATCGACTACGTCGTTGCATCCGACACAACAGAAATATCTAAAATCGACACCCATATTGCTAGGTTTATTGCACAAATTAATTTCATCATATTTGACGTGAAATGATATTAATTTGTAATTAAAATGATTAGCAACTGCTTAATCCCTTAATACCCCCTTAATCCTTATCCTATTTCTGTCGCCCGAGCCCACCTATTAGATCGGTTGTCCCTTTGCCTCTATTGGTTGCCGCCTATTTGGCCAATCAAGGATTTTCGACTGCCCTAATACCCAAGCAAGGGATAAAACATGATCCCTCATTCCTCATGCGACCTACAACCGAACATCTCTCCCTCTCGTGCGATCCTTCTCGCTGGTTTTTTTTTCCTTTTCTCGTCTTACTCTCTCCCTCAGACCCGATTGAACTGCCGCTCGTCAAGCAACCGAGCCCGATTTCCCTTGTCTTCGGCTTCGATCGGCTAGCCGAGCGAGAGATCTTAGCTCTCTCAACTGAAAGCTCTTCTTCTTCTTCTTCCTCTTTAGCAATCAAACTCTCCAGGTCGTTCTATCTAACTCTAAACGCATTTTATACTTTTCGGCTTTCTTTGGAAATTAGGGTTTGATGAATCTCTCTTTAAATGTTTAGAATGAGGATAGGATTTGATCCTAAAGTTTGGGATGATGTATGGCCTAAGCTTCTATATTGATTGCTATTATTCATGGGTTTTTATGACTTTAGTTTTGCTGAAATAGTTTCTTGTTGGTGAAATAGCATTTGTTAAAGCTCATTTATATGTTGAAAAGAAGGTTAAGCATATGAAAGAAGGGTTTGAGATGGTGTGTGGTTCAAACGCTAAGTTATATGCAAGGTTCCTTCTCTTTTATACTTTAGTTTTGCTGTTTGGATGGAATGATACTTGCTAAACTTCTTTTACATGTTCAAAAATGAAATTAGAAGTGTGGAAATAGAATTTGAGATGATGTATGGCTCAAATCCTAAGTTATATGTAAGTTTCCTTCACTTTCATGTTTCAAATATCTGTTTGGATGGAATAATGTTCATTAAGCTTCCCTTATATGTTTAAAATAAAATTGAAATATATGAAAATGAGGTTAGAAATGATAAAACAGCAAGTGTGAATGGTTATCATGTGATTTGAGATGATTAGAAATGAAGGAAAGTAGCTTATACATATTGGCCTAATATCATTGCTTGCTCATTTTTCTACCACTAGTTATTAGTGATAAGTTTTATTCTTAGCAAGTTTCTTTAATATGCAAACATATCTTTAGCTAAAATCTGAAAGTTTTAAGCTTATGAATGAGCTTAGTGCCTTGACTTTCTTGCAATTATTGATCAATAATAGGCTCTATTCTCATCTTTCTCCATCAAAAGAAAAGTGTTCTTTTAATTGAATCTAAAAATTCAGATTTATGTATATATTATTTCCTCAAGAAAAAAATTGGGGGGGGGGGGGTGGGGTGGGGAGGAAGGGTAATTATTTGTTGGAGAGCTCTTCATTCTATTACATGGTTAGTTGGTATCATGAGAATAATGATTTGGGTGAAGATTAGTTTTCAGATTTTTTGGGTTTGTTAAGTTCAAATGCAAGTGTTTATTACATACACTGATTTTATGGATTTACCTTATGAAGTCTATCCTACTTTGCTTCCATTACTTAATTGTTTGCTAATATGGAGATGAGGATTTGAGCAAAGTTTGTTTTCAGATTTCTTTTCTTGATTTGACAAATCCAAATCCAAATGCAAGTATTATCTCATTTTTTATTTTTTGGATTTTGCTAGTCTAAATGGAATGATGTATGTCATATAGATAAAGTTCATTAAGGATCTTGCTTAAGGAAATAAGATTGAAAAGCATAGTCTTGTTTTATTAATATTGTTTACCTTCTTTCTAATTGTTATTATCATCTAAGTGATAAATCCTTGAAGTGAATTGTGAGATTTTTATGTGTGGGATTTACTATCTTTGCCTTACCTCTTAAGATTTTGAAGATGATTGTTAAATTTGAGATCTTCTTTAGCAAGATTCAAATTAAACTCATTTTGAATTTTGTGAGTTTTGCCAATGCTTTAGTAAATCTGAATTCTCTCTTTTCTTTTGGGTTTATGTAATGTCATGCTTAATGTGGCTATTCATTTTTTTTATGGCTCGAACTCTTGTGGCTATCATAATAAGAGATGAAAGGGAGGCTAGAGGTAAACCAAAGTGAATGGAATTTCTATATTTCCTTCATATGAACATGAGTTTGGTAAAACTTCAGATTTATAAGCTTCTTTTGTAAGACTAAAAATTTCTTCCTTAGATTTCATGACACATTATGGAATATTGAATGTTAGCCATACTTGGTATAAACCATTATTCCACTTGCTGATTTCTCTTACACAAAACAAATGAATTATATGGCCTTAATGTGGAGGGTTAAATATTAACTATGTGTAGTAAGAAGTAAAACATATATTTATAGTTTAACACATGAATGCTATATTGTTCACTAAAATTGGAAAAGCTATTTCATCCCTCATATTGAAGCAAAAAAAAAGAAAGGAGAAATGACATGCAATAAAAAATCATGTGATGATTTCTTATTAATGACGTCTCAATGTAATGCTTAGTTAAACTTACAAATGTCATATGTCTTATTTAAATACATATACATGCATGCTTATGTGTAAATGCAAGCTTGAACTTATTTGTGATAAATACCCATTTATATTGTTCCAATGCGGTGGGGAAATTTGTGATAAGTACTTGTTCATGTTATTCCAACATGGCAGAGAACTCTGCTGTGATGAGTACCCGTTCACATTGTTCCAATGCGGTGGGGAAACTTGTGATAAGTGTCTGTTCACGTCATTCTAACGTGGCAGAGAAATTTGTTGCTATAAGTACCTGTTCACATTGTTCCAACGTAACAGGGAAATCTGTTGTGGTAAGTACCTACTCACGTTGTTCCAACGTGGTAGGGAAATTATTTCTTTTTATGATATAAGTACTTGCTCACGTTGTTCCAATGTGGTAAGGAAATGAAATGTTATGATGTATTAACCCATGCACTTTTTAGCAGCGAAATAAATTTTTCTTTCGATCCCATTCCATCATGCACGATTTCATGGGGAAGGCCTATCAAATAGCTCTCATATACGAGGATGATGCCGGGAGGCTATTGAAAATTTTGATAAAATAAAGGAGTTTGTATAAATGTTTAAGTTCTTAAGAAGGAAAATAATCACAATATGCTTATTCTTGCTTAACTCATCATTATTTGAATTTTCATAGCATGCGACAATTACTTGTATAAAATGCAAATTCCTTTTGCCAAAATGGTGCTTATGCTACATGAATGATTTATTTAAAAGAAGACATCTTATGTGCCATATGGTTTAAATCTTGTCTTATTACTAAGCATGTGATTATAATATGATTGCTCTCCCTTTTGGCTAAGTCTTGAAATAAGATTGAGATACATCTATTCATATGAGGTAAGAAGGGATGAATTTAAAAGCATAAGTTAGTTATAACTTATAAGTTAATGTGCTATGATAAGAACAAACTTGAGTGTTGGGGAGCTCTTCCTTTGAAGGGTGGATGAATTCTCTCTTAGAAAACTTAGATTTGCAATAGACTTTGTGAGGAAAAAGGGGAGAAGTGGGAGAGTAAAGTCTCATGAGAGAAGGATTCTCTCTTATTTATAATGATCATCCCCTTAGCATGAGGCCAAAAAGAAAAATGGAAATGAGACTTGTGTCATCCTATTAAATTCTATAGTTTTTTTTTATGCCATTAATAAGAAGAGGAAAGATTTAATTTTTTTTGTCATTTATCTCTTAATGACATATGACATACACATGAATCTAATGGGGGATTTAATTTTGTTAGTCATTTCCTTTTAATGTCACATGAAATATACATAAATTTAAGGGAAGATTTAATTTTTCTTGTCATTTATCTCTTAATGGCATATGACATGCACATGAATCTAAGGGGAGATCTAATTTTGTTTGTCATTTTCTTTTAATATCATATGATATATACATAAATCTAAGGGGAGATTTAATTTTTCTTGTCATTTATCTCTTAATGGCATATGACATACACATTAATCTAAGAGGAGATTTAATTTTGTTTCCTTTTAATGTCACATGACATGTACATAAATCTAAGGGGAGATTTAATTTTTCTTGTCATTTATCTCTTAATGGCATATGACATATACATGAATCTAATGGGAGATTTAATTTTGTTTGTCATTTCCTTTTAATGTCACATGACACATACATGAACCTAAGTGGAGATTTACCCTTTCTTGTCATTTATCTCTTAATGACATATGACATACACATGAATCTAAGTGGAGATTTAATTTTGTTTGTCTTTTCCTTTTAATGTCACATGACATATATATAAATCTAAGGGGAGATTTAATTGTTTCTTGTCATTTATTTCTTAATGACATATGACATACACATGAATCTAAGGGGAGATTTAATTTTGTTTGTCATTTCCTTTTAATGTCACATGACATATACTTGAACCTAAGGGGAGATTTACCTTTTCTTGTCATTTATCTCTTAATGTCATATGACATAGACATAAATCTAAGGGGAGGTCTTAACTCTTTTGTCATTCTCTCTTAATATCATATGACATGAGCATAGATCTAAGAGGAGATTTATTTTTCTTGTCATTCTCTCTTAAGGTCCTATGGCATATACATAAGTCTAAAGGAAAATTTTTACTTCTATGTCACTACCTCTTAATGTCTTATGACATATGCATGGATTTAAAGGAAAATTTTTATTTCTTTGTCATTTAACTTTTAATGTCTCATGACATATACATGGATTTAAGGGAAGGTTTTTACTTCTTTGTTATTACCTCTTAATGCCTCATGTCATATGCATGGATCTAAGGGAAAAATTTTTATTTCTTTGTCATTCTCTCCTAATGCCTCAAAAAATGTGCATGGATCTAAGGGGAGATCTTTACTTCTTTTGTCATTCCCTCTTCTCTCATTTATGAGTGCATGTCATGATAAAAAAGGGAATATGACAAATGACTAAAATATAATAAGTGATTATGAATGGATCATAATGTCATGGGATTTCTCTCTCATACTTGGCCTATCCTAAAAAAAAATTCTCAAATGGGCTTATACAAAATATTACAAATGGGCTTATACAAATAGGCTTATACAAAATATCATAAATGGGGTTATACAAATGGGCTTGTGCAAATTATGATAAAGATAATGCTTAATGAGGTGTACATATGTTCAAGTTGTCATGAACTTAATGTTGTAAGCTCATGATTACCCTATCTTTTTGCCTCCTCCTATGGCTTGGTTATTTGCAATCATGATGATCAATATTAATGTAAGAACGAATTTCATATTTAAACCTTGTATAAGAAAGATTTTAGATTTTTCTTAATCATGAGCTAAGGGAGAAAATGAAAGAAAAAGTGAATGACTTTATATTTGAGCTGATAGGCTTTTCAAATGCAATTTGAAAAGAAGTTTAATGCAATTCTAAGCCTCTTTTAGCTTGCTGATTGGTAATATTAATGTGGCATTTTACCTAATAAATATTCATGTTATACCCATAAACAAGTGTCAAATCCATATCTTGCATTTATAACGATGCCTAAATTCATTAGAGCAAGATCCTCCAAAATTACTTGCTTGATATGATGCTTAAATTCCAATGGATTATTATTTAAAAGAATGAGAGAATAAAAAAATGGGAAGTGAACAGGTAGCTTCATTAGCATCATCATTCTTTCCTTTCTATGAATATGTGAAAGGATATTTTGAAGTAAGAATAGTCATTTATTAAGCATGAAGCTCTCTTTCGAATTCAAAGCAGTATCTAATTGAAATTCATATGCAAGTCTACATTTGAATTGATCTCTATCCATTCAAATTCTAATATGCATAATGGGGTTTGGATGTGACGTGCAAACTTATAAGGGATTCATAACATTTCCTCAAATTTCTCTTAAGATAGATATCGTACTCGATGCTTAGCGAATGCTTTAAAAGGTTAAATGTATATCCTATAAAGATATACATATTTGATTCATGATGAGTCGAGAAGGGTTTAAATTCATATCATTAAAGAACAAATGTTCACTTGATGTGAAAGTAGATGTCTTATCTCTTTCGAACAAATGCATGCTTGATTATCTAGAATAGATACTCATTTGGTTTGCATTTGGGAATATTGAATTCAAGAATAGATATATGCTTGATCAAGAATAGATCATTTTTTATTCTATAACATGTATTAAAGATGACATTATACTAAACATACTATTTCAACTTGTGATCTAAAATTCATACAATATTTTAAAAGAACAGATACTCATATGTATGTTGAAATGTCTACTAGATCAAACATTTAGGAAAAATATACAACCCAAAGGCAAAGTGAAAGAATAGATAACTACATTTTCTGGTTTGATCTTAGGATCGGGTCCGGATTAACAAAACTCAAAAATGTCATATCAAAAATCAAAACTTGTAATTTGACATCTACACTTCAAGTTAGATATCTTAATGTCCATGTAACATTTTAAAATAATAGATACTTGTATGTTTGTTGAAGTGTTTAAACATTTAGGAAAATATGCAAGTTAGATAAAAAAAATGAACAGATACTACACTTTCTGGTTTGGTCTTAGGACCGAGTCTGGGTTAACAAAACTTAAAAAATTCATATCAAAACTTGCAATTTGACATATATGTCATATCAAATACAACTACTTTAACTTAGACATCTAAATGTTCATACAACATTTTAAAAGAACAGATACTTGTATGTATGTTGAAGTATTCATTAGAGCAAGTATCTAGAAAGATATACAAGTCATGTGCAAAACAAAAGAACAGATACTACACTTCCCGGTTTGGTCTTAGGACCGGGTTCGGGTTAACAAAACCTAAAAATCCGATTATAATATTATAAGAATCTCAATTTAATAAAATCTGAGAAGCTAATTCTGACATAAAATGACAAATGATAAATCTATTGACACTTCTCAAGTTTAAATTCTCAAGAGAAAAGTCTCAAACTCGATCTTCCTGTGACAAGGTTACAAATATGAGACTTGAATTTAGACTGATCCTCGAGAAGCGACGAGTTGACAAGCTATATTCAAAGATTATATTTATTATGGTTTAAATAATAAATGATCATATATTCAAATCTAAATCAATCATAAAATGATCAAAATTCAAATAAAATAATAAAATATAAATGAAATGAAATTAATTATTTAAATTAAAACTTAAAATCAATCCACCCCTCCACAACTATTTATCCTGGGGTATTAAGAAGACTTTTTGCTCACAAAGTCAATAATCAAATCATAATTATTTTCACACTCAAATAATCTTAAGCGTAACTGTGTCATGCATTTTCTTGCGAAATGGCTGCATAAATAAGATTCTGGCCAGCTCGGAGATTATGATATGGCCACTAAATTACTTTGCCAGTATATGTTGCTTTTCTTCTTTTTTATAAAATATAATATGTTTGGTTGGGTAAAAGTCATCTGTTAGAAGGTTGACTTATATTTGTCCTGACAAACTCCATCCCAAGTCTACTGAGGACACTTTGGATGGCATGTGTTCTTGTGAGATCCTTCGATCAGTTGATTACTACCTCTCATATAGCGGTGGGGATGCGACGGATGACTCATGGGATCTAGGCTCATCGTTCTAAAGTTTTAAATTAAAATGATAAATTTCATAAATCCAACTCTTCTATTATATACTAGTTATTTAGTATTTCATCATAGCTTAATCGAAATCTCTTCGGTATTGAGAATTAATTATAGAGCTTGCTATAGGAAACTAATTAGATCTAAAAAATCCTTACAAAATGAGGAAATCTCGGTAGTATCTACTATTCAAATCCAAATTTTTTACCAATACTTAAAACACTCTTTTCATAAAAAAGGGGTCGGTGGCGAATTTTCGGATCTCACAGATTCATGCTTGATTGGATGGATTTTCTTTTATCATATCAAGAGTGGATCCATTGTTTAAAAAAATCATTTTGTTATTGCAGATTGATAAGCTTAATGATTCATTAGAAAATATCTCTTTGTAACGAGAGAGCTGAATTCCTAATATAGGAATTTTTTTTCAACATGGACAAGTATTTTCTGTTGCAATATTCCCCTATTTCTTTTCACAAATACATCTCTTGATATAATTTTTATTGATGAGAATTGACTCTGATTTTAGTTGAACTAATGTCTTCGTGCGAAGTTTTAATCACACTAAAGGTGGAAATTACATATGTTCAACACTCGATAACACATATATTTACGGTTTCAACCTCAGGTAGCTTTGGTGGTTTTCTTATCACATATTGGAAGCTTTGTGCCAGTAGATGCAGCTATCATTGGCTTGACTGACAGGTTTGGTCTGATTTTTTCAGAAAAAGCTCACTGTTGTTTTTTCTTTTTCAACTTGATCTTGGTGACTTGGTCAGTAAGGCATAGTGTTGTGACAGGATTTTCTGTGCTATGGGGAGCAAGCCAATGACATCTGACCAGTCTACTTTTATGATTGATCTTCATCAAGTAGGCATGATGCTTAGGTATAATACGCTTTTAGTTATTCTTTTGTCTCCCTTAGCTGTTTCTTATTAAATGTTTCTTATGACCTTCACAGGCATGCAACACCAAGATCCTTGTGCTTATTGGATGAATTTGGAAAGGGTACTTTAACAGAAGGTGAACTCCTCAAGTGCCTTTTTACACTGCACGTTTCCTTATTACTACAGACATTATTAATTAACTTGTTTATGCAGATGGTATTGGGCTACTTGGAGGTGCTATAGTTCATTTTGCTAACTATGAACATCCCCCAAAGGTTAGATTAAATTCCTTAAGACTGTTATAAGATACTGATGACATGCACAATTTGCTACAACAAATCCCACTACATGGGGTTGGATACATGAATCATTTTTCTCTAATGTATTCTATTAAGTATCATATTCTCATTGAATCTTAATAAATTAAGATCATTTTTTATACTTTCTAATTAAGTATTTTTACATCTACCTCTACATTTCTGAACATAGGCTCGATCTAATACATCTACTCTCTTAATTGGGTTATCAGATGGCCGGTGTTTTATGTAATCAAATTATCTAAGATGACTCTCTCTAATCTTATTTGTCAATGGAGCTACTCCAACCTTATCACGTATATTTTCATTTTTCATTTTGTCTCCAAGTGTAAAGCCACTCATCCACTTGAGCGTCCTCATCTCTGTGACACTTAACTTAATATTATGCTTCTCTTTACTAGCCAATAGCCTACATCATAAAGCATTGCAGGTCTCACCACCATCATAAAATTTTCCCTTGAATCTAAGTGGTACTTTCCTATCATACAATAGGCCCAATGCATTCCTCCACTTAAACCATCCTACTTGAATTTTACTAATAGCATTCCCATTTATATCACCATCACTTTGAACAATATATATGAGATATCGAAAACATTCACTCTTTTTAATGACTTGATCACTCATTATCACTACTCCGCCACTAGATCTTCTACAACTAAAATTATACTTCATTTATTTGATTTTAGATCTACTCTAACGAAAGCCTTTAGACTCTAAAGTTGACCTCCATAATTCAAGTTGTTGTTGAACTCCCTCTCTAATCTTATCAATAAGACAGATATCATCGATAAAAGCATCCGTTGAGGTACATCCTCTTATAAATGTCTAGTAAGAAATCCATAATTAAACCAAAAAAGAAATGTGCTTAAAGTCGATCATTGGTGTAATCCATCTGAAATAGGGAAATATTTTGTCAATTTTTTTTGTGTTTGAACACAAGTAATAGCTTCAGTATACATATCCTTAATGAGTTGAATATAAGCAATATTAACTATATTCTTTTCTAGGACTCTTCAAAGCACTTCTCTTGGAACTTTATTCAAATTGGTTCTGAGAAATTTTTATATCATATCGTATTCTATACTCAATTATTCTCTCATATAATTTTAGTATATGACACATTAACTTAATTCATCTATAATTTTCACTATTGTGCATCACCTTTATTCTTAAAAATAGGAACCAATAATTTCTTTCTCCAATCATTTGATTTCTTTTTAGTCTTTAAAATAATATTAAAATTTTTGATATATAGTCTCTTATGTAACAATGTCTTAGCTTAAAATGATTAGAAATGCTGCATTTTAGAAAATTCTACAATCCCATGGTTTCATACCATCTTGTCAAAAACCCAACTACCATGCTACAAGGTTATCTGCTACAAATGATTTTACTATTACATATAGGTATTCATCAGTCGTTTGAATAAAAAAAAAAAACTGAAGTACAACCATTGGTAATGTTTATGGAGTTTTCCTCCTGTAGAAATCCAAGTGGAGGAAACTATCTTCTATGACGCCACGGTTGCATGAGTATTTTCCTAGGCATTTACGATGATCATTGCATTATGCTCTATCGCTCAAAATTGTCACTTGTTATGAAAATCTTGCTGATATTATTTTGACAATTAGAGAGCGTAACTTTCTTAACCTGCATATTGTCACGATTAATTTCTTTTAAATGTTCCATTACTTTATTTGATTGTGTTTTTGATAGTAATGATGGTGACATCGTTCTTCAATTCCAATGCTACAGGAAATAACAAATACTATTATTATTTTCTAGTAGTTAACAAAATGTAATTTGTGCTGTACATGTAGTCTTGTTATATATTTTATTAAAAAAAGGTAATGAGTAATGACCAAATCATCTCTTCTTATTTGAACATGCTTATTTCCTGTGTAATTCTAGCATGTCTTGTACATCGATTTTCCACAGGTATTGGTGTGCACGCACTTGACAGAAATATTTAGTGAGACTTTGTTACCAAAGGTGATATATTCAAGCCAGTTGTTTGTGTCACTGCAGGATTCATATCTTATTTTCTTTTGTTTCGTTCTAATTTTCTTCCAATTAAATGCAAGCAGTCTGGAAAAATAAAATTGTACACCATGAGCATTTTGAGACCAGATGAGAGCCAAAATACCGTTGATGACATAATTTTTTTATATCGGTAAGCTGACCAATTTTTCTTATGTCTTTCTTTACCCAACAAATAGAGCGCACCATCCATCACGTTAACATCACCACCTAACCAAGTTCCACATCCGCCTTGGCAAGCTCTACAACAACAAAGCTTCCATATAAATTGATTTTGACTTTTCATAGCTGATTCCTGATTATATTTTTTTATTAAGGCTTGTTCCTGGGCATGCTCTCCTGAGTTATGGTACGTTTAGATATCACTTATAGCATATTACATATATGCTTGAGTTTTGACTAACCATAACTGTGTGCTATTCTAGGTATACATTGTGCTCGTCTCGCTGGTATGGTGTTTTTTCTCAAATTTTCTTACAGTATCACATGTAACGTTTTAATTTTACTAATCTAATCCATAGGCTAAAGATTTGTTTGGGATCAATTATATATTTTTTTAATTGTTTTTTTAACCTTTTTGGTTGAAGTAAAAATATGTTTGTTTATCATTATTTTAAAGCAAAAAACACCTTACCCCAACATCAGCATCTTCCTCGCTGTCAACAATGACAGTGATAATCGTGGCGAGATCACCCTAAACATGATCAGCATCCTATATTTCAATTATAGCACCTCCTCTCATGGTTACTCATTATTTGTACAATCCTCTCAGCAGGTAGATAACTGACCTGATGCCAACCAACAGCTAAGGCGTTCACTTAAATGGATATTGTTTTTAAATTTTCTAAAATAACTTGAACTTGTTTTGTGTTTTTTAAACAAATTAATTTGTTTTTAATAATAAAAAATTAGAAAAGAGTAAACATACATTTATTTTTGTATTGCTTTGGTTTGCAATTTTATGCAATTTGGATTTTAATTTTTAACAATCTTGTAGACTATTGCATTCTAAAAAAAATGTTGTCAGTTTGTCAGTTGGAATAGAGGCATTGCAGGATTTAGGCATCTGACAAATGAAACTTAAAAACTTTAGCTGAAACATTTGTATGTTAATTCTAATTTAGTTTTTGAATTTAGAAGATGCATTTGTTATTATTTTATAATATAGGTGTACCTCAGGAAGTTGTTGAAAGAGCAACTTCTATTCTCGACGCTATCCAACATAACAAGCCCATCAGCCGCTTCCTTGATCAGAAAATCTTGGCCAAAGATCAGCAGTACAAGGTATAATCTCTACCATATATATATATATATATATATATATATATATCTATGTATGCATGTTTCTCCATATCAACATTTTCTAAGTGCCCGATATAGTGAACACAATTTTGATGAAAATTATAAATTTAATTAAGAAATGTAAGTTCTTTTATTCTTGGTAGTGTGGCACTATTACACTTTTATCATGAAATAAAAAAATCTTTCTGATTTGAAAGTTACAGCTTTATTTGGATCCAAGGAAAGTGAAGGAAATGAAATGAAATTCCATCAATTTATAAGCTGTTCAGCCATTGTTCTAAGCTGTTCAACAATTTCTTTCATATCCTTCCACTTAAAAGTTCCAGCAGGCAAACACAGCCAAAATCTTTGCGCCAATCAATAACCCCACTCACAACTTTGTTTCAGGATGCTGTAACTAAGCTGCTAGCTTTCGATACTAGTAAAGGAGACCTGATCCAGTTCTTCAAAGAGGTGTTCCCTGAAGAACCCTGATATCAAGGACAGAAGGTGGAGATGGCTTATAGCATAATTTCTGCATGAAGTTACATGTTGCACTGAGGTTTTCAGGTTTGCATAACTTAGCTGTTCAAAGTTTTAATTCATAATTTTACATGCGGTCTTCCGCCAGTAATCTGCTCCAAATATAGTTTTCTTGAACCAGATTAACACAAAAACTTTACACTAATGAATTTAAGGTTTATTGATTAACTATGTATTACATTCATATAAGGTTTAATGAATTTTAGATGTCGTGCTTAGTTGTATGTAGCTCTTAATGTTTGTGCTTAATTTGTAATTATATATATATATATATTTAAATTCAAAGAATTGATTTATTTAATTTTGACTTTCATTTGTTAGCTCATAAGTTGATTTATTTAAAAAATTATTAAACAAATTACATTTGAAATATTAAATTTTAGACAATTATTTAAAATTGTCTCATTTTTAAGAATCAATTATTTATTAGGATATTTACAAATCAACCATCTAAAACATACATATTTACAATTTAATCACTTTTATCATTTTTTTTAAAGACTCAGGTATTTGTACATGTTATGATCAAATCATTATGAATTTTATAAAAATGAAAAATATAGGTTATGCTTTTGTTATGAATTTTAATATTTGAATATCAATTTTAAATTTTAATGTTGCAGGTGATTAATTTGTAAATATGTAATAAAAGGGTGATAGTGTATATAAAAATCTCTTATTTATTTATTTTATAACAAAATTTATTTCATTATTATAATAATTATTTGAATCATAACTATTCTTTTTCTTTCATGTTGAGTTAGCTTGTAAGTTGACTTGAGCTTATAAAATAAAATTCAAGCTTTAATTTGATAAATTAATCCCGTTTTGGGCAACAGTAATTGGATATCAACTTGATTCATTTAATGTCCTAACAAAGCAACATTTGGCCTATAATCTAGACAAGATTATTTGGACTGGTGAATTTCAAGTCACAAGTTTGGCTATTTTTTATTCATTATTTAAAATTGAGTGATAAAAGATTTTTTTTCTATGTTAAAAGTCTATATAATATATATGTAAAATTTTTTTGGGAGTAATTATTTCATAATATTTTAAAAGTATCATTCACTTCATTTAGATTTAAGAATAATATTAGTGGTTTTAAATTTTTTTTTTGTTAACTGTATTATATTTATTATTTCATATTTTGAGGGTATTGAATAATTATAATATTGTTGATAGTTTTTAGTATATATTTTTTAATATAAATAATTAAAAGATCATTTATTTATTAATATCTAATTCTATTATGTTAGTAATATTTCATAATATTTATAAAAAAAAAGTTATTTCATTACTTGAAGCAATTCTAGAGTTAATGTAATTTTAGTAATTTAAATATATATATATATATATATATATATATATATATATATATATATATATATATATATATATATATATATTGTATTTCTTTCTTTTGATTAAATTTTCAATTTGTAATCCAATGTTTTTTAGAAGTGAAAATTATTCATTAAGTCGAAATATAAATTTTAGATTGGCTATTAATTATCATTAAATTTATTAACATAAAATCATTTATAAAAATTAAATATATATTATTCTCATTTTAATAATAATATGTATTTGGTAATCTATTTATTATACAAATATATTTACTTAAAATTTTGATAAAAATAAAATATTTTTAATTATTTATTATAAATAAATATTTTTTCCTAATTATTTTAAGAAATAAATTGTAAATTTTGAAGAGGGCAGAATATAAAATTTTTTGTAGATAAAAGTAAAATTTAAAAGAGTATTATAAGGCAATTTCTTAACTCCGTTTATGTTTATGTGTGAAGTATTGTATATTTTGTTATGAATATATTTTATTATATTGGGGGATTTATATGTATATTATATAATTTTTATGTATTTATAAATTTAATATTTAAAATTATATATTTATTTATTTAATATTTTTTTATGTTAAAAAGGTATATATATATTATTTTATAATAAAAATAGAATAATTATACATTGATGTAAAAAAGAACATCTGAATCTGATTAAAAAATATAGTGTAAAGGATTGTTTACTGTTTGTTTAGAGAGTTTTATAAATTCATGATTTTATTTTTTATTTTTTTGGTTGAAAAAATGTAATGTAAAGTAATATGAAGGTTTTGATGTTGACTGGCTGACGCCAAGCGGTGGCAAAATGCATGGCGGCGTAGAGCGGGTAAGCCGCGGCAGCAACGGCAACGAGCGGCTGAGCGTCGAGCCAGCCGGCGACGCGTCAGGCGCCAGGCGGCTGGCGTCGGCGGCAATGGTAGTGTGGCGAAGCAAATTCAAACACCTTAAATGATATTTCTAATGTATTTGGAATATTATATTATAAATTTAATTTACCAATACTAAAAAAAAATACATGTGATATGGACCAGATAGAGCTTCACATCAATAACAAGAGAAGAAAACCTAAGATTTAAAGACTTTGTTAAATAAAATAACAAAATAAATACAAGTCACTGCTTAAGTAAAGAAAACCCAGAGATCCACTGAATACGAAATCAGATTACTACAACAACAGAATAACAGAAAGTAGTGAAGAAATCAAGATCTTTCGAGATCAGACAACTACAACAACAGAATAATAGAAAACAGTGAAGAAATCAAGATCCTGATGATAACATCATGTAAAGAAAAGAAATAACTAACAATCTAACATAAAGTAGTAGAATAGGCAAGAATGTAAAGAAACTAGGGCTATAAATAAAGCTCTGTAGAAAAACAGAATGGGGAATAATACTGATCTTCGGCTATCTCTTCTTCTTCTTCCCTAGACCGATTGCCCTCTCCTCGGCAACTCTCCTTTCTCCGAAGCTCTCTCTCTCCTCCGCCATTGTCCATTGTCTCGTCTTTCGAAGGTCATTAATCGTTTGGTTCCTTCCTCGAGAAGCTAAGCGGTTCCTTCCCCGGGAAGATTCATCCAAGGAACAAGAGAAAGACGCGTGTAGCTCAATTGACGGCCAAGATTAAATCTCGCGGCGGCAAATCAAGGTAAATCCAACGACTGGGAATTAAATCGGGTCGTATCATTGGTGCTCTTGTTGAACCTTCATTCCTGCAAAGAAATAATGGCAGGCGGCACAAGACATGCAACAAAAACATTGGAAGAATGCGTCGGAAGATTGAATAAAAATGATGAACAGATGACATCAATCACCATCATTTTGAATGAAGTATCACGCAGATTATCAGCCATTGAAGATAAGCTGGAAAAATTGTTTCAAGAACAATAGCAAAGAAATAAAGAATCATAGGTATGTAACTCTAATCCCATAGAATTGACTCCTCAAATTAGATCACACAATCAAAATTCAAGACCATTTAAGTAGACATGCCTCGCTTTAACGGAGAAAACCCAAGGGGATGGTTATTCAAGGCAGACCAATTCTTTCAATACTATAACCTTTCAGAAGAGCAGAAGTTCATTATAACATCAGTTTATATGGATGGATCGGCTCTAAGTTAGTTCCAATGGATGCATCTCAACAAACAACTACATTCTTGACAAAATTTCAAAGAACAAGTAATACAAAGATTTGGACCTTTAGTATACAGAGACTTACGTGGGGAATTAGCCAAATTACAGCAAAAGGTATCAGTGCAAGAATTTTATAATGAATTTGAAGAATTAACAAATCAGATTTCAGGAATTCCACCTGAATTTCTCCAAAGTTGCTTTGAATCTGGATTGAGATAAGACATTAAAAGAGAAGTCAGAGCATTACAACCAACTTCATTACAACAAGCCTTTCAATTAGCAAAATTAATGGAAGATAGATTAGCAGTTGATGTCTATATAGGAAGAAGCTCACGTAACAACCAAGCAACAGCACTGAAACAATAGCAACCATTACTACTCACTCCAACTATGTCAATTCACAACAACAGCAGTAGTAATAATCGAATATACCAATTCAGAGACTTACATCAACACAGTTAGAAGAAAGAAAGAAAAAGGGATTATGCTTTAACTGTAATGAGAAATACCATAAGGGTCACACCTGTAAATCAAAGCTATTTGCCCTCATAGTGGTCAATGATGATCACGACTACAACCTGCAGCAAGAAAGCCACCAAAAAAATCTGTTAATACATGAGGACATTCCAAAAATCAGCTTCAATGCATTCAGAGGGCAATCAAACCCAAGAACACTGCGTTTACAAGAAATGATTGGTAATAAACGAGTTCAAGTACTGATAGATAGTGGATCAACACACAACTTTTACACCCAAACTAGCCAAATTCATAGAACACACAGTCACACCTGCATTTTTTTTAAAAGTATTAGTAGGAAACGGGGAGACACTCCAATGCTTAGGAGTTTGCTCCAACATACCTATCAAATTACAAGGATATACATTCATAACAGATTGTTACCTTCTGCCTATGCAAGGAGCAGATGTAGTATTAGGTGTGCAATGGCTAGAACAACTAGGAGAATGCACCACAGATTATAAGAAGCTCACTATGAAATTCAGATATAATGACATAATAATACAACTGCTAGGAGACACATCTTCAAATGTGAAAATCATTAATCTACATCAATTTACAAAACTGAAAAATAAGGATGAGATAGCATCCTACTTACACATCAGAGAGGTATCACAACAAAGAATTCTGACTCACCATATACAACGTATTACATCGCATCAAGATTTATTTAAAACTCCATCGACTTACCCCAAAGGAAATAGACCATCATATCAATCTGTCACCTAGCACTCAACCAATAAAAGTTAAATCTTACAGATATCCACATTTTCAAAAGACAGAAATTGAGAATTTGATCAAAGAAATGTTGGATACAAGGATAATAAGGGAAAATATTAACCCTTTTTCTTCACCAGCCCTGTTAATAAAGAAAAAAGATGGGACTTGGAGATTTTGTGTGGATTATAGAGCACTAAACAAAATCATCATCCCTAACAGATTTCCCATACCAACACCAGAGGAATTAATGGATGAATTACATGGAGCAACTATTTTTTCCAAGCTAGATTTGTGTTCAGGGTACCACCAAATAAGAATGGCAGAGGAGGATATATACAAAACAGCATTCAGAACACATGAAGGACATTATGAATTCATAGTCATGACATTTGGGTTAACAAATGCACCATCAACCTTCCAAGCTATGATGAATACAATAGTTAAACCCTTCCTACGCAAATTTGTGTTAATATTCTTTGATGATATATTAATCTACAGTCCTACCATTGAACAACATCAACAACATCTACAAGCAGTTCTGGAGAAATTGAAACAAAATGTATTGTTTATCAAACCTTCCAATTGCTCATTCATCTAGGAAAGAATAGAATACTTAGGCCATATACTGTGAGCTCAAAGAATAGAAGTAGATCAAAAAAAAAATTGAAGTAGTACAATCATGGCCGGTCCAACTTAAACATAAGAGGATTCGGGTTTTGATATTACTAAAATTTATAAAGGCGATATCGACAATTCTTTGCACCATTAACATCACTCCTAGCTAAATAACAATTTCAAAAGAAGAAATAAAAGGCATTCATACATCTAAAAGAAGCTATGATATCCTTACACATTAGCATTTCCAAATTTCTCTATACCTTTCATTTTAGCAGATGCTTGTGCTGCGATAGAGCGGATAATCCAAAACAATCTATTGCATACTTCAGCAAGAAATTATCTCCAACATTATAAAAGTCATCAACCTATGCAAGGGAACTATATGCCATCACAAAAGCAGTAGGGAGATGGAGGTAGTATCTATTAGGCAACAAGTTCACCATTATAACAGATCGGAAGAGCATTAGAGAACTAATACAGCAAACAATTCAAACACTAGAATAGCAAAGATTCTTAATCAAACTCCTGGGCTTTGATTATACAATAGAATACAAACTAAGGATCATAAACAAAGCATTGTCATGCAAGAATTACAGTCAATCTACAGACATCTCAAGGTTTCTACCTATCAGAGTCTCTATGCTTATACCCAATAATTCAACTCTTTAATACAGTAAATTAAAGATGAGACACAAGTTATACCAGAATTGCAACAGCTCTATCAGCAGATAACAGAAAACTCAATTTTTTTGCCAAAACACAGAATTTCTAATGGGTTAGTATACTACAAAAATAGAATTGTAATAGCGGCAGAATCAGAAGTAAGAATAACAATCATGAGAGAACTACATTCATTACCAGTAGGGGATCATTGTGAAATAAAAAGAATATTAGCAAGAATAACTCAACAGTTTTATTGGAAAAAAATGAAGTAAGACATTCAGCAATTTATAGCAACCTACCCCATATGTCAACAAGTGAAATATGACAGCCAGAAACCTGCAGGGCTATTGCAACCCTTGCCTATCCCATCAGCTATTTGGGAGGAATTCTCAATGGATTTTATCACAGGATTACCCAAATCTCATAATAAAACAGTTATCTTAGTGGTGGTAGATAGCCTATCAAATTATACACATTTTTCAGCTCTTCACACTAATTTTTCAGCAATATCTATTGCTCACATTTTCATTTCAGACATATGCAAACTCCATGGCATACCACAGAGTATAGTGTCAGATAGGGATCCTATCTTTATGAGCAATTTCTGGCAAGAGTTATTCATGTTAAGTGAACTACACTTAGCCAGTAGTATCATATCATCAATCGATGAAGTCACTAATAGAACATTAGAACAATACCTTAGAGCTTTGTCTAGAGACACCAAAGAATTGGTTCAGCTTCTACCATGAGGAATTCTCCACAACACCTCAAGAAACACCTCTACAAAGATGACTCCTTTCTAAATAGTTTATGGGAGACTTCCACCTCCAATCATACCATACAACTGTAACACATCTAATAATACAGAAGTTGATACATTGTTGCAATAAAGAGACAAAGTACTTTAACATCTTAAAGAGAATTTACAAGAAGCTCAAAATAGAATGTAACAGATGGCTAATAGAAAAAGAAGGGAACTCCAATTCCAAATACATGATTTGGTGCTAGTAAAATTACAACCTTACAGTGACTTGATTATCACCTCCTTACACAAAATTGCAAAGACAATACTACGGGCCTTTTAAAATTCTACAGAAGATAGATTCAATAGCATATAAAGTGGAACTTTCAGAAACAACAAAGATCCACAATGTATTCCATGTGTCTAAACTCAAGCAGTGCAGGACTAGCTACATCCAAATATACTTCCGATAATTCATAGATGACCATTTGGTTAAACCCATCAAAGTTTTAGATGAAAGAACAATACTACAAGCAGATAGACCTATTAAAAGAACTACTAATACAATGAGATGGTATGTTAACAAAGGATGCATCTTGGATACCATTCAAGGAGTTTCAGAAGGCTTACCCTAATTTTGACCTTGAGGATAAGGTCGATTTTTGGGAAGGGGGTAATGATATGGACCCAGACAGAGCTTCACACATCAACATCACAAGAGAAAAAAAAAACCCAGTTTGGCTAAAAGACTTTGTTAAATAAAATAATAAAATAAATACAAGTCACTGCTTAAGTAAAGAAAATCCAGAGATCCACTGAATACCAGATCAGATAACTACAACAACATAATAACAGAAAATAGTGAAGAAATCAAGATCTTTCCATATCAGACAACTACAACAACAGAATAACAGAAAACAGTGAAGAAATCGAAATCCTGATGATAACATCATGTAAAGAAAAGAAATAACTAACAATCTAACAAAAAGTAGTAGAATAAGCAAGAATGTAAAGAAACTAGGGCTATAAATAAAGCTCTGTAGAAAAATAGAATGAGGAATAATACTGATCTTCGACTATCTCTTCTTCTTCTTCCCTAAACCGATCGCCCTCTCATCGGAAGCAACCCTAACTCCTTTCTCCCGAGCTCTCTCTCCCTTCCTCTCCACCATTGTCTCTGGAGTCTTCGGCCGCTCGAAAGGTCGCTAATACGCAGTTTGATTCCTTCCTCGAGAAGCTAAGTGGTTCCTTCCCCGAGAAGATTCATCACAGGAACAAGAGAAAGACACGTGTGGCTCAATTGACGGCCAAAATTAAATCCCGCAGCGACAAATCAAGATAAATCTAACGGCTGAGAATTAAATCGGGTCGTATCAACATGTATTTGAATTGTAGTGTACTTCAAATATACGCGACAAAACAGCGCCTAAAAAACTCTCAAGTTTTAATATTAAATGTACTGCGGTCACGAATGGGTCCCGCTCTTCGTCCAAAAAGTTCCGTTCTCGATAATGGTCACTAGGGCTTTGCTGCGCTCCCTCCTCATCTGCACTATTCCAAACCTTCCCAATTCAAGAACTACACTGTCCATGTCTTCTTCTCCACCTTCTTCGTGGTCCTGCCCACGATGCACATTCCTCAACCCAGCCTCCCAGAGACTCTCCTGTCAGATGTGTCATTCCCCCGCCGCCCCCGCCGCCCCCGCCGCCTTTAGCGGGGGTAGTAGTACTTTCTCAAGCCTGGCTGCTACCTCGCCAGGACGATGGCCTTGCATTGCCTGCACCTACCTGAACCCCCACGGATGCGCCTTCTGCGAGGTTTGCGGCATTCGGGCCGCGCCATTCTCCCGTTTCCTTGGCGACGATCTCGATCCAGACGAGCTTTCCGCCGCCGATCCCTCCATAGGGTCGGTTTTCCTCCCCCTACAGCGCTGCGGAAGCAAGCGCCCGCGCCCCGCGTCTGCTGCCGATACCCAACCCTTGGAGAAGTTGGCGAGGACTGAGAAAGAGGAGCATTTGGAGCTTTCAGGTAAATTTGTTTTTAGCCATTGATTCTTGAAGATACTTGAAC
This sequence comes from Cymbidium sinense, assembly GCA_021442155.1. Taxonomy (NCBI): domain Eukaryota; kingdom Viridiplantae; phylum Streptophyta; class Magnoliopsida; order Asparagales; family Orchidaceae; genus Cymbidium; species Cymbidium sinense. Next base: position 135,543,221 of record CM038222.1, read on the forward strand.
GCTGTGCATTCACTTTTATATTATTGATTTTGCATACATATACAAGGGATGCTTGGGAAAACCGGAAGATCAAAGAATTAACTTCTTGCCTTGTCATGTGTGTTTAGGTTTGCCTAATTATTTGCCGAACGCTTTATACTTTCAAGAAACATTACATTTGAAGTGGGAAAGGTAAGAATTAGCTTGCAACCTGGGATTGTTAAGAAATTAATCATAGCCATTTAAAATGTTGTTAACAATCATAGTCATCCAATATGCCTTCCGTAGTTTGATCGTTACTGCACATGGACAAAATCCGAATCCGGTAATATGTTAACGGGCTTAACGCTTTGTAAAATCAAACATTCATTTTTTTTAACTTTTTTTTTTGGGTAGGGTCACCCACTTTCTGAGAATTTCCTGTGTCAGCCATGCGTTTTATGAACATTCTTATTTCCGATTACTGATTTCTGATGGCCCCATGTTTTACTATGTTGAAATGATGGCCGTCTTTCTTTTAAAAAAACAGTTTTTGTTATTGTTTTCAAGGATGGGCAATGCCACCATATTTATTTCAGATGCCTGATGATTTCCTATGCCTCCATGCATTTTGAATGCACACAACACACAAAACAAACAAACAAATGTACATTGTTCTTATGGAATGATAACATGGTTTACAATAATGTTTGATGACAAGTTGCATGGGTAACCGCAAGATGATGGTTATATAACCACATTGTAGCTTTCCTTTTAAGGATGACCAGTGTCCCAATGTTGGATTGTATTGTCCTCTCTATCATTTATTGCTTGGAATTCTCATTCTATAACACCACATCATAGCTCAGTTACCCATGCCACACAACTCTTTCACATGTAGCATTTATGGAAGCGTTCTAGCTTCTATGGTGGTAGTTGATGAAATAATTGAGTAGAAAAGAATGCATGGTTCGATGTATGTGTAGTATCCATTTAAGAACGGATGAATACATATCGCAGGTCCATGGTTTGATTAAATCTCAGGTACCAGCATGTTTAACCCATGGTTTAATGTGATTAATCTGCAATTTTGAAATATGGTGAAAATTGAGTTATCTAACTGTAATAATATCTAAGATGTGGCTGTCAATATAATTAAGACAGATTTTCCTGGTATATAAGAAAAAAAAAATGTTTTTACTGATGGTGGTTACCTTTGTTGTTATTGGCATATACCTGGTGTGCATTATGAGATGGTTTTAGATTTTTTTATGCAGATATTTGATGATAAATTTTATTACTGTATTGTTATGCTTGTATGTAGCTATTTTATACAATTGTCCTTTTTATATTCTTTTTTAGACCTTCTGAACAATATATGAGCTTGTTTTGCAGGTAATGGCAATCCAAATTCAGATCCACACGTGTTAAAAATTTTGAGCTATAATGTCTGGTTCCGTGAAGACCTCGAAGTTTATAGGAGAATGGAAGCCCTTGGAAATCTCATTCTGGAGCACTTACCAGATTTCATTTGCTTCCAGGTCCTGCTTTCTTTTTCAATTTTACTGTTGCCTTCTTCTTCATTAATTTCCTCTACAACTTGCATATAATTGTAATTTAACTGCTACCAACACCTTGCAGGAGGTTACGCCAAATATTTATGAAATCTTCCAAAGCTCTAAGTGGTGGAAGGCATACAGATGTTCTGTATCTCAGGACATAGCAGCTGAGAGACCATATTTTTGCATGCAGGTTATTATAAGAGTTGGATTATCATTTTGTATTAGTTTGCATAAATATTCCTGTGCTCTCATCTGCTTTGTTTTTGGAGCTACAAATGAACTGCTTTATAATTATTGTCATTTAATATCTTTCTGTGGAGTTACTGTTTTCTCAGGGAGTTTAATAACCCTATTTTTGTACATTTAATTTAAGAAAAAAATGTGGTTAGTACTTATGTTACTTAAACTGGATGTGAAGATAATTAATTTTTTTTAATTTTTGGAAGAAATAGATGAACTATTAAGTATATAAATGATGATTAGAAGAATTAGTGGCTCTGACTTGAATCCACATGGAGGTTCTAATAAGATGGGTTACGAGAGGAATGAAACTCTAGTTTTTTTTTTTTTTTCACTGCTTCATTAAAAAAACATTGAAGGCCTTTGTCTAAATTATTGTAGCGTTGTGGCTGTCACTCTTTATCAGGCATTTCTTTTTTATGTATAGATAGCTCGAACTTTTCTTGCACTTCATGTTTAAATGATGAAGCTGTTACATCATTAATGTCTTAAGGTTTTAAATATGAATTCAATTTTTATTATATTGAAATCAATTTATGCTTAATATTTAGGTTTATTTAAAAGCTAATCACATGAAATATGATATTAACTTTAAATTCAATTCTAAATTTATCTACTCAACCTTTAGTGACTTTAATTTAAGGGCCTTTAGAGTAAAACTGATAATTTATTTTCTTATTAATATAAAAAATATAAAGTAACACAAACAAAAAACATGGAATGCATATTCATGTGTGCTTTTACACATGTATTACCGCTAGGGAGGATGAAAAGAATTGAAGAATTATTCATGATATATAATTAGGAGGAGAGTAAGCACTTGGTTCCCAGAGAGTGTAAGGGAGTCAAGTGACTGTGCGACTCGAGCGGCTCATTAACAAGCTTGCACAAACTTATCGAACATCGAGCTCGCTCATCATAATCAAGCTCGAAAAAATTTTGAGCTCGAGTTCAAGCTCAATTTGACTCGGCTCGGTAGCTTATTAAGCTGACTCGTTTATATAATGATGAACTGTAATTATCATGTATCACGTTATCAATTTGATAGCTTATCGAGCTTTTTAAACGAGCTTGAGCTTAACTTTCTTTAAATCGAGTCGATCTCGAGCTCAACAGTGATTAATAAGTTTAGTTTGATTAAGTCAATACTCGACTCGACTCGATTCGTTTACACCCCTAGTTCCTCTTTAGCAAAACAACAGGAAAGGAAGTGTCACTTCCCATTGTTAACCGAATAGCTTTTTGGGAGGGACTTTTCAGATTTCATCTTCTAGAAGTGGCTAATTGTCGCTTCTTCCCATCCAAGTGCAACCAAGCATGCCCTTACGTGTTTTGCTCTTGTTCAATGGAGAGTGTAGAAAATGTAACATCAAGATGGGCAGAACCAACTTCAACATTATTACTTAAACATGTGTGGGACATGTTAAGGCAAAATGCGGAGGGCAAAAATAATTTTCAGATGGGGGAAGGGAATGACTTATTTGGCCACCTCCAATTAAAGAAATTTTAAATTTAGGGGGTCGGGGGAGTATGTGCGGGGGTGGACCCCTGCATCAAGATATAGAATTCATTTGAAAGGTGGAAAAGAGTAGATATAGATTTGCGTGTCTTATGGATATAGATTTACCTTATTCACTGCTTCATTTTCATGCTTACAGTTAACTCTAAAATACTGTATGAGAGAATCTCTCCAAGGTATGAATTATAATCCTCTAATGGAATTGCACTGGAAAACGCTTGCCTGAAGAAAACTATTCCCTTTTTTCTCTTGTTTTCTTGTTATCATTTTCACCACACTTTTTCATTTTGCCATTCCTTGAGCTTTACTATATGTTCTGCCAACTGAGAACAAGAATTATTTTAGTTTCTGCGACCTGAAACTTTTGACAATTGGTCACTTTTCCTTGCTGTATCAGTTTATTACATTGCTGAAGTACATAACGCTGTTAAATACAGATGAGTAAGTTGCCAGTGGAGGCATTCAGTTGTAAACCATTTGCAAACTCCATCATGGGAAGAGAGCTTTGCTTAGCTGACATCGAGCTTAATTCAGGCAAAAGGCTGGTGATTGCTACCAGTCATCTGGAGAGTCCTTGTCCTGCCCCACCCAAATGGGATCAAATGTACAGTGCAGAACGAGTCGCTCAGGCAAAAGAATCTCTCACTCTCCTAAAAGACTCCCACAATGCAATTTTTGCTGGTGATATGAACTGGGATGACAAGTTGGATGGAGCTTTTCCTCTTCCTGATGGCTGGGTTGATGCTTGGATAGTTAAAAAACCAGGAGATAAGGGATGGACTTACGACACCAAATCGAATAAGATGTTGTCCGGAAATCGTACTCTGCAGAAGAGACTTGATCGATTCGTGTGCGACCTTAAAGACTTTAGGATCGATAGCATCGAGATGATTGGGACAGAAGCCATAGCAGGTCTTTCCCACTGCAAGGAGAAGAAAGTGAGGAATCAGACGGTGAAGATGGAGCTCCCCGTGTTACCCAGTGATCACTATGGCCTTTTGTTAACCATCAGCACCCTGTGACTGCTACTGCGCTTCAATTTTTTGCGTTATAACCATAGATTTTGTCACCTGATATCCTGAGCTTCACGTGAACTGAAGTTCTGGAATTTGATCATGATATTCAGTTTTGGTAAGGGTTCCATGTCCTGAAGTGAATGTTATGGGTTGGGATCCCCTTTTTTGGATGTTAATGCTAAAGAACAGTGATTGTAAATGTAGTGGTGTTCACTTTCTTGGATAAAGATTTACCTTCTTGCATTTCGAAATCCTCTCTCTGTCTCTGTAATATATATATATATATATATATATATATATATATATATATATATATATATATAGATACCACAACAAAGATTATAAACAAATGACACAAGTAGAAGTTGTTCACTTAGTTTCATTCTCAAGTTTCTTTAAGGAGATTAGATCTGATTACTTAGTTGTCTGTAACTTTAGTTTACAGTAAGTATTGATTGATGAAGGCTAGCTGAATTCAAGTTGAAAAATATTTATCGTATGCAGTAGATCTTATTGTAGACTGAAGTTTTGTAGGCTTCATTTGATTTGATGACTGATAATTGCAACCATTAACAATAATAATGATAATATGAGGATTTACATACATACTATACAATTCTTATATATATATATATATATATATATATATATATATATGTGTGTGTGTATATGTATATCATCCTAATAACAATGTGGAGAAGACTGCTGAAATTCCGGTTGTCTATATTAAAAAGTCTCAACAGCAATGAGCTCAAATTCTAAGAAGATATTTACATATTAATGTCTGCAAACATGAAATACTTGAATTTATGTCATAATCCAAATGCAACCAACTGATCATCCATCTCTCACTGAGATAAGAACTCATAACAATTACCAGTAATCTTTACAAGAACAAACACCATTACTGAAATGATGAAATCGACTCCGATCTCTAACCACAATCATCCTTCCATAAATCTTCGATGCCATCTTCATCACCGAGTGACAATCATCGCACACGCGAAGGTTCTTCATGATCCTAAGCGTCGTCCCTGTCTCACATGCCATCAAACCAAACGCAAGAGCCAGCTTCTCACTGTGATGATAAAGAGAACTCTCCTTCTCCTCCTCCTCCATATCAATCAGAACTTGTTCGATCCTTGGTCTGTACCCTGCCTCCTTCAACTTGCTGCTCATCTCCTCGAGCTTCACATAAACCTCTCTTTTTCGAGGGTGGAAACTATCCCCAGCGATGAACTCATGAACCTCACCCTTGATGTCAATAAAACTACTCCCTGGAGTCTTCTCCACCTTCCTCTCCTTCATGATTCTCCTCAGCTCTGCAACTTTGTCCCACATCCCTCTACTGGCATAGATGTTCGATAGCAGAACGTATCGCCCGCTGTTCTCGGGCTCTAATTCAAACAATTTCTTCCCAACCTTCTCTCCTAAATATGCATTTCCATGAATTCTGCAAGCATTCAGAAGTGATCCCCAGACTGCACTGTTTGGCTCCATGGGCATGTTCTTGATCACTTCCTCAGCTTTATCCAACATTCCTGCTCTACCATAGAGATCAACCAAGCAACAGTAATGCTGAATGTCTGGCTGAATGTTATAAACCTTCACCATCGATTCAAAATACTTCACTCCTTCATCGATCAGTTTTGAATGGCTACAGGCATTCAGGACCCCAATGAAAGTGATTTCATTAGGTGAAACTCCAGAAAGCTGCATCAAGGAAAACAGCTGGAGTGAATCCTCTCCGCGGCCATTGATGGCCAGCCCGGTGATCATCGCGCTCCATGTCAATGAGTTCTTTTCCTGCATTGAATTAAATACATTGAAGGCATCCTCCACACAACCGCACTTGAGGTACATATCTATCAGGGCTGTGCCAATGCGAACTGTGATTGTAAAATCTTTCTTGTGCAGATAATCCTCCACCCACTGGCCTTGCTCGACGGCACCAAGATGAGCACAGATAGAGAAAACATTCACATAAATACTCTCATTTGGCTCCATCTTCTCCATCCGCATCATATTGAAAAGCTCCAATGCTTCCCTGAAACGACTATTCTGAGCAAGGCCATTAATCATCACGCTCCAAGAGATTACTGTTTTTACAGGCATTTGATCGAACACCTGTCGGGCATCATCAAGAAGACCGCATTTTAAATAACCTCCAAGTATTATATTCCTCGACGCATCGTTAAAGATAGACATACGATCAAAAACCAACCTTGCAGATTCTATTAAGTCAAAAGCAGAATATAACCGAACCAAAAAATTCTGGACTGAAACATCCGATGCGTGGGCGAGCTTTAGCGCCATCGCGTGAACCATTTTGCCGAATGCAAGATCGCCGGCGTCGGCAGAGGCCTTGAGGGCGAGGGAGAGGGTGGTGGCGTTGTGGTGGTGGAGGCGGGAGGACTCTAGGGTATCTACAAAGAGGGAGAGCGCGGGCATGGGATTCGGAAGAGAAGCGTAGGCGCGGAGGAGGATATTAGTCATAAAGGCGTCGGCTTTGTGAGCTGTGAGGAAGAGGCGGCGGGCGTAGGGGAGGGAACCGACGGGAGAGAGGGCGGGAAAGGAGAGGATGCGGGCGGCGGCGAGGTTGTCGGAGGCAGCGCCGGTGGTGATTGAGAGGGCATGGATCTGGAGGAAGTGGGGCATGGAGTTGCAGGAGAGGAGGTGATTGAGAGCAGGATGGCGGGAGACGAGCTCATTTGGTGGCGCCCATGGTGGGGGACTCGGGGCGGCCATTTGGAGTTCGGGATGAAAGGATAACCGTCGTGGAGGCAAGACGCTGAGCTGCTTTCCTACACTTCGCCTGGGCCTTTTTTTGTGGCCATTAATAAACACCTACGTATACATAGCAAAATTTTTAAATTAGAGTTAATGTTAATTTTAATTAGCAATTTAGGTGCGAAAAAAAAAATATTAATATAATAAGTCTAGTAGTCCAGTGTACGGATGATTGATCTAATGTAATGGCGTGCGTTCCGTCATGTCAGATTATGGGCAATGTAATTTATTTTAAAAAAATAAATATGGCGGCAATTCGTATTTTCGCGTGAGTCGCGGTTCGAATCGAACAAACTTGTATTGTTGGAATAAGAAATTTTCTACAACATTCATGTTGATCATTCTGACGGCGTCGTAGCGATTTTGCGCGTATGCGCAAAAGCGCGCAAAAGTTCGGAGAAGCAATCGTATTTTACACGTGTAGTCATGATTGAGAGAATTTTATATCGAAATTACAAAATTTTCGTATTGATCAAAATTAACGATTCGGCATCTGCGCGACATATTTAAATCATGCCGCGCCGCGAAGCTAAAGTTGAACAACAATCGTATTTTGCGCGTATTGGAGTCATACCGTATCGGAATTGAGCTAACTTCTTATCGTTGGAATCATAACGAAATTTTCTACATCTTTCATGTTTGAATTTACGATTCCGACGATGATTAGCGATTTTCTGAACGCGATAAAAGCGTGGCGTGGAGGTATGAGTAAGGGTAGTGGTTGGGAAGTCAACCAGGAACTCAGCCTTAAGAAAGTAAGGGTAGTCATTTGGAAGTCATCCAAACCAGAATGAAGCCTCAAAGGGACTAGACTTTTTTAAAATATTGTGAGCATAGAGGGGGAGGATATTAATACTAAGGGGTGTCTATGCCCAAAGGTTTATTCGAAATATCTTTTCCAATAACATGAATATGATATATAGGGTGATCCATGGTGGACAACAGGATGTGAGATATGTAGAGATTGTTAGGAAAAAGCTAGAGGTATGAGTGTGAGATTTTACTTATTAGTTAGATTATGAAAAAGATATAAATTAGGTACATTCAAATGGGAGAAACCTAGATTTATAGAGAGTTAGAAGAAATTTTCATTTTCATAAAAGACAAAGGTGGAGTAGGTGAATATTATTTATAGTGAGAGGCCACATTCCTTATTAAAAATGATATTTTTAGATGGTGGCCTCAAATTAGTATCACAATGATTTCTACTAAAACACCTAAAACTACAACAAGACTCATATCGAAAACACCACCACCGACAACAATAACATTTAGCAAAACTCGGCAAACTCATACCCAAAAAGCTGTAAACATCACAATAACAAAGCAAAAAATTGAGCGATCTCCGGCGGGCATATACAAATCTAGCCTAATTTCACATTAAAATTTACATAATAAACATAGGAAATAAGCAAATCATACAACACAAAACAATGTATAACAAGATCTATCACAAATTAAGCATTTAGGAAAAAAAAAACCTTAATCGGACAAACAACTAAAAGCGGTCTCTGATTGATATGGTGGCGAGCTCTCCTGTGCGACTTTCCCCTTGGCTGGCGGCGTGCAGTGGAAATCCGGCGGTGGAATGGACGAGCCGAGCGATTTTAGGAGGAAAAAAAGCATATCTGCGACCTCCCCCTCTCAGTTTTTCGTCCGAAATAAGGACGAGTCAGTCGTCCGTTGTACGGACATTATGTTAATATTTTTTTTCGTGTCTAAATTACTAATTAAGATTAGCATTAAGCCTAATTTAAAAATTTTATCTATATATAAACTTAGCAAAACTAATTAGGATGTTAATATCTGCAAGAGTACATGAGTATTATGAAAACCAAAAATCAAAATCCAAACTAATAATGCTCATAATGATTGTACCAAAAATCTCTCCATCACAAGTTCTTCCTTGCAGATTTCAGTTTTGTAACCTAAAATGTTAGAAAACATCATTTCAAGAGACTTCAAAAAGAATTTCAACAAAACATCTAAATTTAATTAGTGAAAGCCTACTATTCTATCTCCACCCATATGCACTCGAAGTTGCATTTCCTAGACCAGATGCAGCTCTACATATACATATTGAGCTCTCGTACCAACACCTCCAATATCCTAAATGCAATAATGTCATAAAAGTTTACAAAAAAATAGAATTATTCATTTTTCATGCAAGTGAAGCAAGCACACAGGATTCATGCCATAGCCAATAGAGTCAAATCAAGGTTACTAGTTTCCAACAAAGCTCACTACTATAAAATTATATATATATATATATATATATATATATATACTTTCAATGTGTCAAATGGATTGGTGGCTAACACATGACCATAAAGATTCAAACTAACAAACTCATGTGACTAAAGCGGTTAGGCATACATGTGCTTCATATAAAGGTGCATGCAATTGGAATAATGAACACTCAAATACAAATGCAAAGTGCATATTAATTGTTAGCAGAAAAATTTCTTATTTAATTCTTTTAATAGCATCTTTTAATTATATCAATAAAAAAAGAATAAAATATGATGGATCATGATTTTGATGATTTGATCCAAGTGAAATATAATAAGTACATAAGTACAACCATCATCACATACTGATAGTATTTCTTCAAATAAACTTTTATATGTGAATAAGTGATTGATAATTTTGTTAGATTATGATTGAAATAAGAGAATGAATTAGTATTTTGTGAGAAGAGTTGGTGGCATAAGCCACAATTTTATGACTTAATGATGTTCATGAAAATTAATGGAATTAATAGATATTATGGTTCATAGAAAGATAAATATTTTATGTGTTCAAAAAACTAAATGGGTTGGTGAGAAGGCCAAGGAGATTGATAGTCTAGGTTTTAAACTTTGGTATTCAGGTAAAAGTTGAACTAGAAATGGTGTGATTATATATAAAAGTTTGAAGGATAATGTTATAAGTATTAATAGATGTGGAGATAGAATTATAGCTTTAAAGATTATGTTGATACTAAGATTATCAATATTATAAGTGTATGTGCTCTCAAGTAGGTTTGGAGGTAAGCTCAAAGAAAAAAATTTTGGAATGAATTAAAGGATTAATACAAAGATACCTCTTGAAAAAAAAAGTATTTATTAGGAGAAATTTAAATGGACATGTAGAGTAGAAGATTTTAAAAGTATTCATGATTATGGATTTGAGTGACTAATGAAGAAGGTGAGACTATATTAGATTTTGCCTTAGCTTATAATTTTGTAGTTTAATACTTTATTTAAGAAAAGAGATGAACATATTATTACTTATAAAATGGATCTAGTAAACACATTGATTATTTTTTATAAGAAAAATAGATCGTTTAGATTGAAAGATTGTAGTCATTCCAGTGAAGTTTTAAGTCCAACATCGACTATTAGTTTAGATTTTAAGATGAAAGGTTGTAAGAGAAAAATAAACTAATTATTATCCTAGGATTAGATGGGGACACTTAAAGAACACAAATAAAATATTTTAAGAGCAAGCTACAAGAAATTAGAGTTTGGGATGTTTCATAAAGTTAACGTTATGTGGGAAAAAATATCAAGTGAAATTATGCAGTAAAAGATGTGCTCATTAATCAAAAGGAAAAGCTTCTTTAATAAGAATAGTTGGTGAAGTCGAGAAAAAAAGATAAAGAAATAAGAAGATTGTTATAAAACTGGTTTAGATGTAAAAATGGAGAGAATTGGGAAAGATATAAAATGGCTATAGAGATTCTAAGAAAGCAATATATGAAAAAAAAATTTAACTTTTTATACAATAGATTATATACCAAAGAAGGTGAAAGATGTATTATAAGTTAAACCAAAGGAATAGGAGAAGTAAAGGCATAGTTAGGGTATTATGAAAATAATAAAGTGCTTTTCTTAGAAAAGATATTGAAAATAGGTGGATAAGGTATTTTAATAAACTTTTCAATGAAGAAAAGTACGATTGATTTTAGCAACCTTAATACCCTAAACAAAAAAATAGATTTTCATTTTATCGTCAGATTAGTAACTGGTTAGTGAAGCTTTCAAGAAAATGAAATGTGGAAAAGCAAGAGGACCGGATAATATTCCAATAAGTGTGGAAATGTTTAGAGATCAAGGAATTTCTTGGCTTACAAATCTTTTAATGTTATTTTAAAGACTAAAAAGATGTCGATGAGTAGAGAAAGAGTTTGTTGGTTCCTATATTTAAGAATAAAGGTGATGCACAAGAGTGTACAAATTATAGAGGAATTAAGTTAATGTGCCATACATTAAAATTATGGGAGAGAGAAATTGAGCATAGGTTATGATGTGATACAGAAGTTTCTCACAATAAGTTTGGTTTCATGCCAGGTAGATCTATTATGGATGCTATACATTTGTTAAGAGGTTTGATGGAGAAGCATAGAGAAAATAAGAAGGATCTACATATGATATTTATTGATTAGAGAAAGCTTATGATAAAGTTTCAAGAGATGTTCTTTGGAGAGTTCTAGAATAGAAAGAAATATTGGTTATATTCAAGTCATTAAGGATATGTATAGAAAGCATTTACTTGTGTCCAAACACAAGGAGGATTGACAAAATATTTTCCTATTTCATTGGATTACATCAAGGATCAACATTAAGCCCTTATCTTTTTTTTAGTTATGGATGTTCTTACAGGCATTTACAAGAAGATGTACCTTGGTGTATGCTTTTTGTTGATGACATTCTTCTTGTTGATAAGACTAGAGGAGTCCAACTAAGCTTGAATTATGGAGGTCAACTTTAGAGTCTAAATGTTTTCATTTAAGTAGATCTAAAGCGAATATATGGAGTGTAATTTTAGTTGTAGAAGTTTTAGTGGTAGTGTTGTGACTTTAGGTGATCAAGTCATTAATAAGAGTGAGCGATTATATTTAGGCTCTATTGTTCAAAATGATGGTGAAATAGATGGAGATGTTATTAGTAGAATTCAAGTTGGATGGTTGAAGTGGAGGAATGCATCCGCCTATGATGTGATAAAAAGTTTCACTTAAACTTAAGGAAAATTTTATAAGATGGTGGTAAGACTGCAATGACTTATGGTGGAATGTTGGCCAATAAAAGAGAAACATAAGACTAAGTTAAGTGTTAGAGATGAGGATGCTGTGTGGATGAGTGGCTTTACCCAGAGATAGAATGCAAAATGAGTATGTTCGGAAAAAGTTGGAGTAGCTCCTGGTAGATAAGATTAGGGAGAGTCACCTTAGATGGTTTGGCTACATAAAGTGTCTAGTCCATGACCCGATTAGAGAGTAGATGCATCATTTGCCTTATGTTAAGAAAGGTAGGTAGACCTAAAAGATTTGGTTAAGATGTATAAAAAATGATCTTAGTATACTTGAATTAAATGAGAATTTGACACATAATAGGACACAATGGAGATGAAGGATTCATGTAGCCGACCACAGCTAGTGGGATTAAGGCTTCTTGTTGTTGTTGTTGTTGTTGTTTTAATGATGTTCATGAAAAAAACTATAATTATTGCGTGCCAGAAAATCAGGTACGATAGAATAAAGTTTTACTCCTTAGCTTAGTTGAGAAATCTAACACGCACACAGATTGTTGAAAATAGAATAAATAACTCCATAATTTTTATATGAAAAAACCCCAAGAAGAGGGTGTTGACCTACAACTATGTGCCACTTGAAATTAAATAAATGACGTAGAGGATAAAACCCCATAAACGCGGTCGAAATTGATTAAATTTGCTTCAAATCAAAAATCCGGCTTCATAACGCGCCTCAAATATTAAAATTAATTAAATGGAAAATATTAAATCAATTAATGATCAATAAAAAAATTAAAATCAAATTTTAATGAAATTATGTGCATATCGAAGTCGAGAAGCCCCGACAACGTCCGAACGACCTCCGTTTGCAAAATTGATCGCGTTGTCATCGCCGAAACATTGAAACCTATCAAACGATGTCTTTCGCGATCGATTCAGCAAAGCATGCGTGAACATCGATCAATTTGAGTGTGACGTCGCACAATTTAAACCTGATTTCACTTCAACCATCGTCGACATTGCTTAAACGACCTCCGATCGCAAAATCGATCACGCCGTTGTGTTTGGCACAATGAAAACAGCTAAAATCAATACCCATATTTCTAGGGTTTTATTGCATAAAATAAATTCCTCAAAATCGATGTGAAATGATATTAGTGAGTAACTAAAATAATTAACGGCCGCCTAATCTCTTAACCCTTGATCCTTACTAACCCTGCCTTCGCCAATATGAAAATGACCCGCGTTAATCCTTATTGCCAAACGGCACAATCAAAATGTATTCTAAATGCAAAGGAAAGCTCTCCTCTCCGGCATTTGACCCTCACGACATTTCCTCTCACGCGATTCCTCTTACTCTCGGCATTTCTCCCTTTCATTTCCTGCTCCCAGCCGAAGACTTCTTGAGCGATTTTCCTTTCTCTTCCTCACATGAACAGTGGAAGTCGAACGGATCGGAGCCCTACAGCCGAGCTTCTTCTAGCCAAAACCCCTTTCCTCCTTTCCTCTTAGATTCAAACCTCCGTGTCATTTCACCCTAAGCTTATTCTTATGCATTTGAGTTTCTTTGAAAGTTAGGGTTTTTGCTAAATATGCTATATCTTATGCTTGGGATATGCTAAGAGTTTATTTTAGGGATTTAGGATGATGTATGGCACAAATCTCATTTTATTCATGGATTTCATGATATTTAGCTTGCTGAAAATAGTTTGGGATGATGTATGGCCCAAATATTATATTGCTTGTTGTTTCCTATAGATTTCATTTATTTGTCTTGCTTAAAATTGATTTCCTATGGGAGAAATGGTACATATTATGCCTCTTGCACATGATTGGATTGAAATCTAAAATTAAAAGAGGGGTTTTCAAATTATTGCATGGCTTAAATCCTAGGCCCTAATGTCATGATGCTTGCTATGTTCTATGGATATCTATGCATTTATCTTGCTGAAATTTCTATTTTCAAGTGGAAATTGCATTGTTTCATTAGTTAGTAAGTATGTTGTTTGCTGAAATTATTTTTTTATCAAAGGGGAAAACTATTAGCTTGTTGTCTAAAGGCATAAAGCATGCTAAAATCATTTTTTATCAAAGGGGAAATGAATCATTTTTTTGCTATAAGCTTGCTGAAATTTTTATTTTTACTTGAGCTAGAAGTATAAAAATGTGACAAGTAAGGATATATGGCCTATATATCATGCTACTTGCTATCTCCTATGGATTTCATTTGTTTTGTCTCTTGCACATGAGTAGAATGAAATCTGAAAATGGAATATGAAATTAAAGAAAGAGGGAGGTTTTGTCATGCTACTTGCTATCTCCTATAGATTTTATTTGTTTTGTCTCTTGCACATGAGTAGAATAAAATCTGAAAATGGAATATGAAATTAAAGAAAAAGGGGGTTCTGTCATGCTACTTGTTATTTCATATGGGTTTCATTCTTGTTACCTTGCTTAAATCAACTCTTAATGATACATTATGCAAAATCTTGTGAAAGGAAGAAAGGAATGATTGGCTTTTGAGTTTAATCCCTACTTGCATACTGCCTATTTTCTACATTTGATATCTTATTAAGTGGAAATTCATTATTCTATGCTAACCCATACACTTTCTCGTGGTGGGCAAAAATTCTAGGTGATCTCAATGACATCCACCCATACACTTTCTTCATGTGTGCCCACTCATGAACATAGGAGGTTTGCTGAAATTTTAAAAAAAGAAGAAGAAAGGTAATGTAATTATTTGTTGGAGACCTCATTCTATTACATATTATTCTGCTAATATGAAGATGAGGATTCAAGCAAAGTTTGTTTTCAGATTTCTTTTCTTGTAATATTTAAGCATGTATATATGCAAATGCAAGCTTTAAATCAATTACTATAAGTATCTACTCATGTTTCTCCAACATGGTAGGGAAATGCTATGATATGCTAACCCATACACGCCTTTCTTGGAGTGGTGGGAAAATAAAATTTCGGCCGTGGTGTCTCACGACACCTACCATACACGCCTTTCTTGGCGTGGTGGGAATCCCAAGTACTATGGGATGACGCCTGATCAAATTTTCAAAAAAAAAGTGGGAGAAAGGAAAGAAGGGATGAAATATGTCATATATAAATGCTTATGTTTTAATTTCTATATCATGCAAACCATCCTATTTTATGAAAAATATGACATGAATTGATCAATGCTTCTTTATGTCAAACATGAATGTTCATGTGTTAGCTTTCTATACCATGCAAGCTATCCTATTATGTGGCCATTATTACATGTATTGGTTAATGCTTATCCTAAAATTTTACTTAGCTTGACATGCTATGAGATATACACTGGACATGTGCCTAAATATAAGCTTAGTATGCCATATCTTCTACTTTACTTGTCCATTTTACAATGATTTACACATATTCATGAGGCATGGTAAAAACATGGAAGAAACACATATGAAATAATATTGAAGCAAACTTGCAAATATGATATGACATCTATTATGAAAATATTAAATTAGAAGATGTCAAGCTAGAAAGAACTTACAAGTCAAAGTGGCACAGATTGATTCTTTTTGTAAGATTGGAGAACTTAGACTTGTAGTATAAGGGAGAAGAAGAAAGTAGGAAATTAAGGTTTCATGAGAGGTGAATCCCCTCTTATTTATAAGCTTCCCTAGCCTTCTCCTCTTATCATTTATTGTTATACCATTGATACATATTTAAGCTTGTCATAAGTTGCATGCAAAGAGTTTAATCCAAATTTAGGCCATGTGTCATGCTACATGCACATGCATGTAAGAAAATATTAGATTTCCTTTATCATTAAGCTTGTCATAAGTTGCATGCAAGGGGTTTTCATCCAAATTTATGTCATTTGTCATATCACATGCACATGCATATACATGTGGCATGCCCTTGTACATCTTTATCACTTCCTTTAATGTCATATGACAAAAAAATGGATTTGAAGGGAAAATAAACTCTTTTTGTCATATCTTCTTAATTAAATTTAATGAGTACCTGTGCCCCATTTGTCATGAGCTTGCATGTGAAGGAGGTGGATTTTAATTAATCAACTTATCTCTTAAATGACATATGACATCTACTCATATCTTTGTCTTCTCATCCCCCTTATTAAGAGAAACATGGGCTATGGATCATTGATTAAATGGACCCTCAAAATGATTTATTTCAGCTCATATCCCTTACTGATTTGTTGTATAAAAGGGGATATTTTTTTTGGCCCAAACAACATGCTTATCATATTTCCAATCAAATGCCTAAGTCTACTTTAGGTCCATTACTTCATAGTTGATTAAATGGACCCTCAAAATGATTTATTTTAGCTCATATCCCTTGCTGATTTGTTGTATAAAAGGGGTTTTTTGGCCCAAACAACATGCTTACCATATTTCCAATCAAATGCCTAAGTCTACTTTAGGTCCATTACTTCATAGTTGATTAAATGGACCCTCAAAGTGATTTATTTCAGCTCATATCCCTTGTTGATTTATTGCATAAAAATGGGTATTTGCCTATAATGAGATTCATAACATTTCTAGATAATGCCTTTATCTTAGTCAACAATATTTTACTTGATCAAAAGAGCTCAAAGTATTCACTTTCAATCCCTATTACTTGCTAATTTGTCATATAAGTAAGGGTGTCCGAGCCTAAATAATGTTCATGTTATACCCCTAGATGAATATTAATCTCTATCTCATATATACATCATCCTGGTTTGGTCTTTGGACCGGGTCCGGGTTAACAAAACCTAAAAATCAAGATTTAACATATAAACTTCAACTTATATATCTTAATGTCCATGCAATACTTTAAAAGAACTGGTACTCATATGCATGTTAAAGTAATCACCATGTTAAATAGAAAAGAACAGATGCTATACACATCCCGATTTGGTCTTCGGACCGGGTCCAAGTTAATAAAACCTAAAAAAAATCCCTTATCAAAACTCATACTTATATTAAATCATGTCAAATTCAACTATTTCAACTTAGACATTCATATGTCCATATAATATTCAAAGAACAGATACTTGTATGTATATTGAAGTATTCAATAGATCAAATATCTAGAAAGACATGTAGTCCAAATGCAAGATACAAATATAAAAGAACAGATGCTATACATATTCCTGGTTTGGTCTTCGGACCGGGTCCGGGTTAATAAAATCTAAAAAATATCACATCAAAAACCTAAACTTGCAAATTGATACCTACATTTCAACTTGACATTCCTATGTCCATACAATATTTTTAAAAGAACGGATACTCGTATGTGTGTTGAAATGTTCAAACATTGGAAATACATGCAAGTTAGATATGAAACAAAGAACAGATGCTACACATTCCGGTTTGGTCTTCGGACCGGGTCCGGGTTAACAAAACCTAAAAAAATTTATATTATAAGAATTTTAAATTAATAACATCTGAGAAGCTAATTCTGTCATATAATACAAGATATGAATCAACTGACATAGCTTCTAAAATTCAAACTCTCATGAAGAAAAGTCCCAAACCCGATCCTCTATGTCCAAACTAGAGTGGATAAGGTTTTGAAGGATTATACTTCTTGAGATAATGAATTAAGACCCGATCCTCTATAGAAAACCATACAGAGTAGATAGGGTCTATCAATTGATATTAGTCCTATGATCAAGAAGGGTAATTATTATTAAAAATTTTAATGATAAATGATCATTATATTCAAATCTAAATCAATCATAGAATGATCAAAGATTCAAATAAAATATCAAAAATATAAATAAAAATGAAATGAATTATTTAAATTAAAACTAAAAAAAATCAATTCACCCCTCCGCAACTGTTTATCTTGGGGTGACAAATTAAGAAAACTTTTGCTCATAAAGAGCCAATGTCAAATCAAATGCATAATTATCTTCACACTCAAATATTCGTAAAGCCCGTAAGGATGGCTCTCGTCCAAAGTGATTTTTGAAATGGCACCACATAAATGGTTACGACCAGCCCCATGACCGTGGTTCCCGTAATATGACACCACTAAATTACGGCCGCAGATGTTCCCCAATGGTTTGCTCTTTGAAATGAAATGTAATGTATTTGGTTGGGCAAAAGCCTGTATGTATGGTTGACTTATATTTGTCCCTGAAAAGTCCACCCAGTCTACAAGGACACCATGGACGACGTAACCCATGTGTCGAGGATCCTTCTGGTTGGGTCGACTCCTCGACTGCGACCGGACCGCGGACCGGATGACGGAACCATGGGATCTAGATCGAGCGCGTCATCGTTCCCCCCACAAAATATTTTAAATTAAAATAATAAATTTCATAAGTTCTAAAGTCCACTCATTGCAATTATATACTCATTCTTTAATGATTCATTGACTAGCCTTAATCAAAAGTGCTCTCTCAGTATTAGGAGAGGTAATTAACTATAGGGGCTTGCGCCTATAGAAAACCTGGAACCAGTTATAAAAACTTTTCACCAAATGAGAACAAAATCTCTGGGTAGTGTCTTATCTACTATTCATCTGCCTTCTGAAATTATCACTGACACTTAAACAATTCTTTTGTTATTCCAAAAGAGGTCGGTGGCAAATTTTCGGATCCCACAGATTTCTGGCGACTCCGCTGGGGATAAGTTTCTCTTTCCATCTTTGGCTAGTCAAATCTAAGTTATAATTGCAGTGGTATAAAAAAAATGAATGAAATGACAAATAAAAAAACAATGAGAAATGATAAGTCAAAAGAGATAACTAAAGCTTTATAAATAAAGTCTTAAGTCATTTTAGATTTTATTTAGTGCACGTGCTTAGTATGTTCTGTCTTATTATACTATTTTTTGGAAGATACTATTGCTAATTTTACCTTTAAACTTAATGACATTACGTAACACAATCCATCATACTCAGTAATGGCACCAACATCCATTTGGCCAACGCCATCATCAATGCTGGAAGCATCGGAGCTACCATCCAGTTTGGTAGAGTGGATTTCCCAACCATCTTGAATGAGCAAGTTGCTAGGCCTCAACTTGTCGAAGTCCAAATTGCCCCGACGCTATGTGCAACAATCTAAAAGGTTAAGTCGTGACACTGCATTGGGTCACTTCAAAAGAAACCATCGGTCTGAGAGGCTTCTGGACACCAATCATGAAGAGGGTTGTTACCGGGCGACTATCTCTTTAGTCCCCCAATAATGCAATCCGCCACTGAACCATTGGGAGGCATGACGTTGCTTCTTCATCTGAAGCAAGCTTTAGGCAACGAAGAAAAGAAGTCTTGAGCTAGCTCAACATTTTATCGCCGCACAAACAAGGAAACCAATGAATGTTCCCCACCCACAATGATTTGATAATCTTATGGGTTGTTAAATGCTTTACTGGTTTGCACTTCTCTGGACCGGACAAGTTCTCTTCAAGGAGCCTGCCCAATTGCCGGATGAAGACTTTTTCATCAGACCTCATCATAATTCAAATGGGATGCCAACATATCCATGTCCTACGGTGAGCATTGGTGTGACACTTGGATCACAGATCGTGAAAATCCACCAAAAGGTCCCTGGAAAGAGAAGCAGATGGGCCTAGGCCTCAAAAAAGAAATTGCTTTAAAGAAAGCACACATATGACATCGTGAATTCGGAGATCCCCCCAACTCAAATTTATCAACCATGGGAGCCTAAAAGAGATCGTGATGATAAAAAAATGACGGTAGACACCTTGGAGAATCCTCCGGGGATCCCCCATCAATCAACTCCATCATCAAGAGGAGGTTAACTTCGATAGAAGCCCTCTAATTGAAGAAATTTTGATTCCACACTTGGAATCAGAAGTCCATTGGAGACGTCGATCAGAAATTCGTGTCCAAAGGGACAAAGAAGAAGAAGAGGATGCAACGACTGTTGAGATAGTATATATGGTACAACAAGTCGACGAGCCATCTGGTGTACACCAATACCAACATAAAGTGCATAACAAGATTCCCCTCAACCTGAAGAACAACAAAATATTCAAATAGAGGAAGCATCCTCTGATTCTTCAGAAGAGGAACAAGAAGAAGAAGAAGAAGTAGAAAGGGAAGAAAATCCCACCTTCGATAACAACCGTGTACAGACAAATTCAGCGTCAAATGAAAGCCAAAGATAAAGAAATCGCTCAATTGAATACAAAAATGAGCAAAATGATGATGCATATGACTGCGATGATGCAGTTGATGCAGAAAAATCTTGCAGCAAGTCCAACACCTATCCCTCCAAATAATCAACAGGGCTTCAATAGCGCCCATGACAATCCTCTAATAAATCTGATCTCACATACTTCAAGGGTCCAAATTGAGCCTGAAGCGAGGATTGAAATAAATGAGTCAGCTTGGCAATCTACTTCTCAGAATATACAAACTATATCTGAAGCCATGATAGCCTCTCAGCTTGATATCATCCTAAATGAGAAGATCAAAGTTGTTATAGCTGCGGGGTGGGCAGAAAAATTGGTGAGCAAAGGTCATCCATATCCCGTGGAGTATGATCAAATTCCATATCCAAAGGGATATTCAATGCCAAAGTTTAATCTATTCGACGGAATGGTAATCCCAAGCAGCCAAATTCAAAGCATCGCGAGAACAGTGGTAATGATGCATTATTATTCTACGATTTGCTAACTTCAACCGCTTTCAAATGGTATCGTTGCAAATGACTCACCAAGACTTTTGCCAACTTGAAAACATGTTCATTAAAAGGTTTGCCAAGGTCAAGAAGACAATTATTGATCTCGCTCGAGAAGAGGAAGAAAGATGAGTCGACGATACATCACACGCGAAATATGAGTATGAAATTTGAACAACAAGAAGAAGAGCATGCAATCCAACCGTTGATGGGCAACATCGATGATAAGATGGCGTATTATCTTTGCATTATCACATTTCAAGAGCTACTTGATAGGGTGGCTAAATTTGAGAAATTAAATTTATCATTATCGATAGCCACCAAGATAAATCTAAAGAGCAAAAGCTCAGATCAAGAAGGGTGAAACACATTTCACCTCATTCAAGAATATAGGTAGCGGTTGTCTAATGTAGACAAAAAAGGCTACATGTCTACCAAGAAAGACCAAAATAGTCATTCAATCCTGCTCCACAATCCAAGCTCATACTTGGAGGTAATGATGTGCCTCGAGGCCGCTTCAGTGAAGGTGAGCGGCCAAAATAAACAAAAGGAGCGAATGATTCAATGGTCCCAACTCTTAAGGAAAAGCTAAACAAAGAATATTCTTTTAAAAGGGAAAGTGTGGCTAAACTATTTAAGCATGCACTCAAAGAAGGTCTCCAGCTACTATAGTGTAAAAGGCTTGAAGAGGCTAGACAAGCTGATAATCCTAATTATTGTCCATATCATCGGGTGCTCGACCATCCTATTGAAGATTGCTACATATTCAAAGATTGGATCGAACGAAAATATAGAAATGGAGAATTCACATTATCAGACAGTGTATTAGTGCGTCAGAAGAAAGAATCCACAAAGTAATCACATCTCGACTTTCAAGCAATGATAAAGGTAAAGCGGTCGATGATGAAGATGGCAAGTCACTCTAAAAGGCGTAAAAATAGAAACAATTGGAAGGCGTTCGGTATTGAAATCACCACTTGAGCCGTGAGTTGAGACAAAACCTAAGTTATGGGAAGGCTAGTTCATCTCATGAAAGACAGGCTAGCCAAATACCGCAAGGGAAGGCTAAGAAACCTGCCAAACAAAAAATTAAATTAAATAAAAAGAAGAAGGCAATAGCATAAAATATTACTACTACTATTGATGGTCGTAATGTAACATAAAGGATCATCAATAATATGGAAGATTATATACAATCAGCAAGATGACCTATCACGCTTGTGAATTCATCACAAATCTTGGATCAAGAAGCGGGAAGAAGCGAAGAACTTCTCTGAGTCTTGTTGATGATGCATGTTGATGACTTAGAAGAACTCTTTCCCAAATGAAGATGAATTGAGCTCACCATATCCGATATGAAAAATATAAGATTTAGTGATACGAATCTAGATATCATTAGATGGGGAAGCGGAATCTTTGAAGCAGTCATCGAAGATTGATGTGAAGGAAAGCTCAATCAGTTGAGAAGTGGTGAGTCGTATCTCAACAGAAAAAAATGATAAATAAAGATAAAGGAAAGAAATCAAAATTAATGAAAGTTATCCCAGGATTCAAATAAGAAGCCTTCATCAATTAAAAGGATCAATTTATATTCTATCCCATCTAAGGAAAATTTGGCGACTTAGTGTATAAAGCACTTCAAGTCGAAAGATCTCCAACACCTTGAAGCTCTCAGGGGAGAAGTTTGAAGCATATTTTCTTTGATCGTCTGAGACCTTGCATGTTCAAGAGCCTCCAACCGTCACATTTTAGAAGATGATCTTATGCTTGAGCTGAGTATAATCGCCCTGTATGTTACGGTAAAGATGAAATTATACCGGATCTTAATTGATCCGGTTCCTCCATGAATCTTATGAACTTGAGAACTCTTAGATGGTATTTATCTGATGTCAAGGATGAGATAAAGTCATGGTTCATTCAATGAGAAGGGACGAGAAACTATTGGGTCATTGTCCTCTCTTAAATTTGGAGACCTCACACAAATTTCATGTGATCGATCTGAATACTTCATTTGAGCTTACGGGTGACCATGGCTTCATAAGTATGGCATATCCCATCTACATTGCATCAATGTATGAAATATACAAAGGATGGAGAAGAATGCCAAATTGTGAGTGACATGCAACCTTTTATGGTGCATGAAATGAAGATTTATCAAGATGTCAGTTACTTCCTTCCGAAGGAATCAAAGTTAACAAAACAACTATCAAATAATGCATCTACTTCAAAACCCATAAAAAAATAAGTTAAGAAGAAGGGTGAAAATAAAATAAATAAAGGAAAGGAGATTGTTTCAAATATCCCTAGGGATATAAAGGATAAGTCTAAAATCTCGTCCCTCATCTGGCGGTGATCTTGAAGAAGAAGATGAATGTGTTCCAAATCCAAAGGTCCATGCATCTTTGAGTAAAACGATTGAGGAAAATCGGTTTGACTTTGATTATGATCGCTTTTTTAAAGGTAAGGTGCAATGCACTTTAAAATAATCATAGATCCATCGGTGACTACACTGTAGTCACTCTCCTCCTCATCATTTTAAAGAAATCACCCATCAGAAACTCACAAAGTCGAGGGTGACCTTCTATGTACCTCCTCTCCACGGAAAACATAGGCGAAGCCTATTTTATAAATCGAGGGTGTCGAAGAAGATCTGATTGGGTAATGTAGTTAAGAAGAAGAAGTCATGCCCACAATACCAAAATATTACTCTCCAAAGATGCAAAACCTAATGTCGCATGGGGTCCAGTGAGCAAGTAAGAAAAGGACTAAGCTCTTTGAAATGATGTGGTACCAAAGGTTCTCAAACCATTGGTAAGAGAAACAAACACACTACCAAAGGCCTTGGTTTCATCAAGACAATGGTGAGGAATATACATTATGCTATATGAATAGAAGTTGAGAGTGATGATGAAGATGATAATTTTTTTAAGCAAATAATGAATAAGTAGAAGCCGGAGAGAGCTTGAAGAGCTTGAAGATGGGAAGGCTACTATGGATGAACTTAAAGAAATTAATTTGGAACTAGGAGGATCCTCGCCAACGTTCATCGATGTTACTTCTTGAAGATAAAGTGGAATAATTAAAACCTTGCTCACGTGAATTCGAGGGGCTACTTTGGGACATATCTTTGAAATGCCGCTTATCCCACGATAGTGGTTCACAATTAGCAATAAGCGGATGCATTATCAGTCAAGCAAGCCTCTAGGTGAATGAGATTGGAGGTTGAAGAACGGTAATTTGCAAAACCAAGAAGCTCATTGGAATTTATTCGAGAAGAAAAATATGATATGGATAGCTAATATCATCCCAGAAAGAAGAAGAATGGTTGATTATATCGACTTGAGGATTTAAACAAAGCATGTCCAAAGGATGACTTTTACTTGTATCGAAGCTGTTGGTGGATAACACTTCAAACCATGACATGTTCTCATTTATGGATGGTCGGTTATAATCAAATCAAAATGGCTCACGAAGATGAGAAGCATACCTCATTCAGGACCAATTGGTATATATTGCTACGGTCATGCCCTTGGCGAAGAATCTTTGGAGCTACATACCAAGGGCTATGACACGAATCTTTGATGAGTTGATTCATTAAAAAGTAGAGTGATATGTTGATGATCTCGTTGTCAAAAGTATAGATCGCAAAGATCATCTCGATGACTTAAGGATCGTCTTTGAAAGAATAAAAAAATATGACCTCAAAATGAATCCTCTCAAGTGCGCCTTTGGAGTTTCTTCGGGGAAGTTCCTTGGATATGTTGTGCACCCCAGAGGGATTGAAATTGATCCCAACAAAATCAAGTGATTGTTGAAATGCCTCCTCAAGGAGTCTTCATCAACTTCCATCGGGACATCGCATTCATTAGAAGATTTATATCAAATCTGTCAGGCAGGTGTCGACCTTTTGCAAAATTAATGAAGAAAGATACTCCTTTCAAGTGGGACGAAGAATGTCAAGAGGCCTTCGATAGTATCAAGAGATATATGTTGAACCCACCCATTCTTGTAGCACTAATCCCAGGAAAGCCTCTCATCTTGTAGCGACCGGAAGAATCTCTAGGTGCTTTGTTGGCAACATAATGAGGAAGGAAAGGAGAATGCTCTACATATTATTCGAAGACTAATAGGGAAGCGCATTATTCTCAATTGAGAAGCATTGTTTGGCTTTAATTTTTTTTTAAAAGCTATCATTACATGTTATCTCATAAAATTACACTTATCTCAAGAATCGATCCATTGAAGTTCTTGATGACAAGACGTTGTTGCTTGGCATGATGGGGCGTCATTACAATTTGATATTACATATGTTCCCGAAGCGGTGAAGGGCAAATTCTAGCAGATTTTCTTGTTGCTCATCCCATCCCGGTAGATTCATTGCTTAATGATGATCTTCCTGATGAGCAAATCATGCACATATATGAAAAAGAAAGACAACAAATGTGGGAATTATATTTTGATGGAGCTTCATCCATTAAATACACTCAACCCTCAAATCTCCCAAAGGCTCGAGCTGGTATCGGTCTCATCTTGATCACACCTGAAGGTGGCATAATGAGACATTCTTATAAATTAACTCAACCGAACCAACAATGAAGCGAGATGAAGCGTTGGTGGCGGTTTAGAGGAAATTTCCATGGGAGTCTGCAAATTTATGGCGATTCTCAACTCGTCATCAATCAAGTGTTGGGCCTTTACAAAATCAACAAGCTTGAATTGGCTACTATCACGAGTTCTCGAGCTTATGAAGCAAATTCAAATGTCATTATGACTTCTCAGCTAGGAATAGCAAAGCAGCTTAGCTAAAGAAATGGCAGTATGGATGCGATGACTATATCTAATTCGGTGTTTGCACTCGAGTCTAGAGCGATAAGTTTAAAATCCCTTGGAAGAGGGGTCATCAAAGCATAAATCAGCGGTGCACTCATGTTGCTCCTACACTCCCTTACAAATTACTTCTCAAAGTCAACAAGACAAACCATTCATTCAGAAGAAGCCTCCAACACAGGAAGTGCCAAAACCACACAATGAAATTCTTAGTAGAAGAGAGAAGGAAGGGAGGCGACCCTTATTTACTTCAAGGAAGCAAATTGCCAAGTAATAAGTCGATAGGCACAACTTGAGAAAAGGCTTGTTATATGCTTATGTTGGCAATACTACATATGTAGATCCTTTGAGATGTGTTCTGATGTTTGGAATGAAGAGCCAACAAACTAATTGTTGAAATCCATCAAGGACTTTGTGGTGCACCAATCGAGTCCTAAAATGGCTTTCAAAATTAAAAGAATTGGATACTATTGGCTATGGTAAAAATATTGTATCAATCATGCCAAGAGATGCCATGAATGTCAGGTCCATGGTAACATAATTCATCAACCTTCGAATCTGTTGCACCCAACGATAGCATCGTGGTTGTTTGAGTGCTGGGGGATAGATGTAATTGGATCAATTGATCCACCATCATTAGCTAGTCACCACTTCATCTTAGCAACCACTGATTACTTCTCTAAGTGGGCTGAAGGTGCACCATTTAAAGAAGTTACAGCTGAACAAGTGACCAACTTCTTTACCCACAATATTGTCTATAGATTTGGTGTACCACGCCGAATCATTTTAGATAACGGATCAGCCTTCAAAAGTACTAAAGTTTATAAATTTGCTGATTGGCATAAGATTGATTGGCGATATTCGTCAATTTATAATCCGAGAGCAAATGGCTTGGCTGAGGCATTTAATAAAATACTAGTCAAATTGCTTAGAAAAATTCTCACAAGAAATAAAAGGGAGTGGCATACCAAACTTGTGGAAGCGTTATGGGCTTACCGCACCACTTACAAGACTCCTACAAAGTCTACCCCCTATGCACTAGTGTTTGTGAAACAATTTTATCACGAAGTTGAACTACCTTTGCTCAGGTAGCCATTCAAAATCTTACCCAAGATGAGAATGCTCATCTGATGGAAGAGCTTGATGCTTGGGTTAGGCTCCAAGCTCGAAAATCTAGAAGTCTATCGGAGGATGTCCAGGCATTCGATCATCTGATGCGCCTCGAGCTTTTTTTTAGGAAGGGGAATTGGTCAGTCGAGAAGACCAATCATCCCTCATCGAATTGGCGGTAAATTTGAACCTAATTGGGAAGGACCTTTTGTTATTGAAAAGGTATATCAAGGAACTATCATCGTTGACTTCAAAGGTGAAAGACTAATCGGCGTCGTATTTAAAGAAATATTACACATGAAAGTGTGATTGGACAAATCAGCATTTGAAAATCTTATTGACAAACACATATGAAAATTTTCATTGGAAATTCTCTTGTAACACAAGAATGCATTTCAAAATAAAATAAAATCCCCTGTTAGGCAGGGGCATTTTTTAAGTTTTATAGTAAAATATCGGACGTTCGGTAAGACAGGGGCCTTTCTTTCTCTTTGGGTTGACATGCTGTGCGAGATCACATACATACTCAAAATTATATTTTTAAATTCTCAAATTTAAAAGTCTTCTTGACCAAAGAGAAAATTTTCAAGTCTGAACTTCATAAACCAAGTTGGAAGGACATTTTCCATCCACATCAAATCTAGAGGCTCGAGTTGGTGTATAAGGTCGGTTCAACACCCAAATATGAGAGTGTTGTGGTCACTTACTCAACACGCCACAAAGGCGTAGTAGAGATCCCCATCTCGTTAGCAGGATAAAATCCTTCATCAATTGCTCAAGTCCGACTCAGTAGGTGTATAAGGTCGGTTCATACAAAATATGGTCGAGTGTTGACGGATGCTTACTCAACATACAAGGTAGTAAGGGATCCTCCACTTTGTTAGTTCAAAGACAAGAGCATCCAAATCCCAAATCTCTCCAACTTGGTGAGTTTAAGTGAGGCGGGAAATCATCCTTATGGTCATAAGGTCATTTTCAAAATGTCAACAAAAAAAAATCTTGACTAAGCGGTTTGGAATCAAATACAAATATGAAATCTCAACTCCTTTAGTAAGTCTATCAAAGAAAGCAAGAAGGAAATTCTTCTTTAGTAAGTCCAATCAAGCAAAAAGCGGGGAAGAAGCTATCCCAATGTTAGTATAAAGCTAAATGCTAAACTAAAGAGTTTTTTCATCAAGATGTCCATTACATGTGCAAAGCAGGTGATGACTCTTTGCCATTGATCCAACACGCTCACGAGCTAAGTGGTACATTTATCCTTCTACAAGCCCACAAAAGCAGAAATCTGGGGCAGAAGGTAATTTCATATCACCTGATAAATATCTAAGATAATTCAGGACTTTCCTCCATCAAATCCGTCAAGGCATGAAGCCAGGATAAAAGAAGACAAGATACGAATCTTAAGATGAAATCTTCAACAAGTCCGTCAAAGCACAAAGCACGGGACCGAAGACATTCTCATCTCATCAACTCCATCAAGTCCGCTAAGGCACAAAGTCAGGACATGAGGAAAATACAAATTTCAAATTTTGAGATGAAATCTTCAACAAGTCCGTCAAAGCACAAAGCACAGGACTGAAGATGTTCTCATCTCAGCAACAAATCTTCAACTTCATCAAGTCTGCTAAGGCACAAAGCCAGGAGAGGAGGAGAAAATACAAATTTCAAATTCGGGAGAAAGTCTTCAAAATTAAGCAAAGCACAAAAAATGAAGACATTCTAAATTCTATTGACAAGTTCATGTTGACAAGTCAAAGCATCTCCTTCATTTAGTCCATCATGCACAAAGCATTAGAGTAATAACAACAAATACCAGTTCAACGAGCTATTGTAGCTGAACTGATGAAATTCAAGTGCTTGCCCAACTTGAGAATTATACTCTCTTCCATCAAAGGGCAACTATCAGGTATTACTAAAAGTTGTTGAAATTATAACTTCAGCGTGACATCCAAGCAAATATCTTGGAGATCCGCAAGGTCAACTAGTGTATAAAAAATATGGTCCGCTCCATGCGTGCACCATGTTTGTTGGGGGCATTTGTTGACCTATAACTATGTGCCACTTGAAATTAAATAAATGATGTAGAGGTTAAAACCCCATAAACGCGATCAAAATCGATTAAATTTGCTTCAAATCAAAAATCTGGCTTCATAACGTGCCTAAAATATTAAAATCAATTAAATGAAAAATATTAAATCAATTAATGATCAATCAAATAATTAAAATCAAATTTTAATGAAATTATGCGCATATCAAAGTCGGGAAGCCCGACAACGTCCGAACGACCTCCATTCATGAAATTGATCGCGCCGTCACCGCCGAAATGTCGAAACTTATCAAACGACATCTTTCGCGATCGATTCGGCAAAGCGTGCATGAACATCGATCAATTTGAGCACAACGTTGCACAATTTAAACCTAATTTCACTTCAACCATCGTCGACATTGCTTAAACAATCTCCGATCGGAAAATCAAAATCGACGTTGCGTTCGACACAACAGAAACACCTAAAATCAATACCCATATTGCTAGGGTTTTATTGCATAAAATAAATTCATCAAAATCGATGTGAAACGATATTAGTGAGTAACTAAAATAATTAACGGCTGCCTAATCTCTTAACCCCTAATCCTTTAACCTGCGCTCGACCGAAAATGACTGCATTAATCCTTATTGGTAAGCGGCCAATCAAAATGCGGTTGGCCTAAAGGCGAAAGGAAGGCTCGGTCCTCTCACGATGACCTCAGGCATTCGACCCTCACGCGGCATTTCCTCTCATGCGATTCCTCTTACTCTGGCATTTCTCCCTTTCTGCTCCCTAGAAGACTTCTTGGCGGTTTTCCTTTCTCTCTTCGTCATCACGAATGGCGTGAAATTCAGATCATGAGCCTAGTGACTACTCTCTTCTTAAGCTAGCCGAAACCCCTTTCCTCCTTTCCTCTTAGCATTCGAAACCTACAGGTCATTTCTCTCTGACCCTAAGCTTATTCTTATGCATTTGAGTTTCTTTGAAAGTTAGGGTTTTTGCTAAATTTGCTATATCTTATGCTTGGGATTATGCTAAGAGTTTCTTTTAGGGATTTGGGATGATGTATGGCCAAAATCTCATTTTATTCATGGATTTCGTGATATTTAGCTGGCTGAAAATAGCTTGGGATGATGTATGGCCCAAATATTATATTGCTTGCTATTTCATATGGATTTCATTTGTTCGTCATGCTTAAAATTGATTTCCTATGGGAGAAATGGTGCATATTATGCCTCTTGCACATGATTAGATTGAAATCTAAAATTAAAAGAGGGTTTTCAAATTATTGCATGGCTTAAATCTAGGCTAATGTGATGTTGCTATGTTCTATGGATATCTATCATTTATCTTTGAAATTTCTATTATCAAGAAAATTGCATTGTTTCATTAGTTAGTAAGTATGTTGCTGAAATTATTTTATCAGGGAAAACTATTAGTTTGTTGTCTAAAGGCATAAAGCATGCTGAAATCATTTTTTATCAAAGGGGAAATGAATCATTTTTTTGCTATAAGCTTGCTGAAATTTTTGTTTTTACTTGAGCTAGAAGTATGAAAATGTGACAAGTAAGGATATATATAGCCTATATATCATGCTACTTGCTATCTCTTATGGATTTAATTTGTTTTGTCTCTTGCACATGAGTAGAATGAAATCTGAAAATGGAATCTAAAATTAAAGAAAGAGGGAGGTTTTGTCATGCTACTTTATCTCCTATGGATTTCATTTGTTTTGTCTCTATACAGTAATGAAATCTGAAAATGGAATATGAAATTAAAGAAAAAGAGGGTTCTGTCATGCTACTTGCTATTTCTTATGGGTTTCATTCTTGTTACCTTGCTTAAATCAACTCTTAATGATACATGATGCAAAATCTTGTGAAAGGAAGAAAGGAATGATTGGCTTTTGAGTTTAATCCCTACTTGCATACTTGCCTATTTCTGTCATTTGATATCTTATTATAGAAATTCATTCTGTTAGAACATACATTTCTTGGCAGGGCAAACAAAAATTTCGCCATGTTAATTAAATCCACCCATACGCCTTTCTTGGTGTGGTGGGCTGTTTACTCTCATATAACCCCATATGGGTGATGA
Source organism: Cymbidium sinense (assembly GCA_021442155.1). Taxonomy (NCBI): domain Eukaryota; kingdom Viridiplantae; phylum Streptophyta; class Magnoliopsida; order Asparagales; family Orchidaceae; genus Cymbidium; species Cymbidium sinense. Next base: position 135,574,036 of record CM038222.1, read on the forward strand.
TATCAAGTAAATTTTGATAAAAAAGAAGAAGAAGAAAGGTAATGATTATTTGTTGGAGATTCATTCTATTACATATTATTGTGCTAATATGAAGATGAGGATTCAAGAAAGTTTGTTTTAGATTTCTTTTCGAATGTTTAAGCATGTCTATATGCAAATGCAAGCTTTAAATCTATTATATAGTATACTCATATCTCCAATATGGTGGAAATACATGATATGTTAACCCATACACGCCTTTCTTGGCGTGGTGGGTAAATAAATTCGTGTCTCTCACGACCTACCATACACATCTTTCTTGGCATGGTGGGAAGGCCTAGTCCCCGAAGTAGCCCGCTATGCGAGGATGACACCGGGAGGCTGCCGAAATTTTCAAAAAAAAAGATGGAGAAAGGAAAGAAGGGATGAAATATATCATATATAAATGTTTATGCTTTAATTTCTATATCATGCAAACCATCCTATTTTGTGACAAATATGATATGAATTGATCAATGCTTCTTTATGTCAAACATGAATGTTCATGTGCTAATTTTCTATATCATGCAAGCTATCATATTATGTGGCCATTATGACATGTATTGATTAATGCTTATCCTAAAATTCTACTTAGCTTGACATGCTATGAGATATACACTAGACATGTGCCTAAATATAAGCTTAGTATGCCATCTCTTCTACTTGTCCATTTTACAATGATTTACACATATTCATGAGGCATGGTAAAAATATGGAAGAAACACATATGAAATAATATTGAAGCAAACTTGCAAATATGATATGACATCTACTATGAAAATATTAAATTAGAAGATGTCAAGCTAGAAAGAACTTACAAGTCAAAGTGGCACAAATTGATTCTTTTTGTAAGATCGAGAACTTAGACTTATAAGGAGAGAAGAAGAGGAAAGTAAGGTTTCATGAGAGGTGAATCCCCTCTTATTTATAGGCTTCCCTAGCCTTCTCCTCTTATCATTTATTATTATGCCATTGATACATGTTTAAGCTTGTCATAAGTTACATGCAAAGGGTTTAATCCTGTCATGCTACATGCACATGCATTAAAAAATATTAGATCTTTATCATTAAACTTGTCATGTTGCATGTAATGTTTTCATCCAAATTTCAATTTGTCATATCACATACACATGATACATGCATATGATATCTTTATCACTTTAATGTCATATGACAAAAAAATGGATTTGAAGAGAAAATAAACTCTTTTTGCCATATCTTCTTAATAAAATTTGATGAGTACCTGTGCCCCATTTGTCATGAGCTTGTATGTGAAGGAGGTGTATTTTAATTAATACACTTGTCTCTTAAATGACATATGACATCTACTCATATCTTTGTCTTCTCCTCCCCCTTATTAAGAGAAACATGGCTATGGATCATTAATTAAATGGACCCTCAAATGATGCATATATCCCTTATTTGTTGTATAAAAATTGGCCCAAACATCTTACCATATTTAATCAAATTAAGTCTACTTTAGGTCCATTACTTCATAGTTGATTAAATGGACCCTCAAAATGATTTATTTTAGCTCATATCCCTTGCTGCTTTGTTGTATAAAAGGGGATTTTTTGTCCCAAACATGCTACCATATTTCCAATCAAATGCCTAGTTTACTTTTTGGTCCATTACTTCATAGTAAATGGACCTCAAAATGATTTATATTATCCCTCTGATTTGTATAGGGATTTTTTGGCCCAAACAACATGCTTACCATATTTCCATTCAAATGCCTAAGTCTACTTTAGGTCCATTACTTCATAGTTGATTAAATGGACCCTCAAAGTGATTTATTTCAGCTCACATCCCTTATTGCATAAAAGGTATTTGGCTATATGAGATTCATAACATACTCTTAAATAAATGATCTTTTATCTTACATCAACAATATTTTACTTGATCACTAAAGTATTGTTCAATCCCTATTACTTGGATCGTCAAATAAGTAATGTTCGAGCCTAAATAATGTTCGTTATACCCTAGATAAATATCAATTATCTAATATATACATCAATGATTCTTAGAGTCAAGTTAACAAAACCTAAATTAAGATTTGACATATAAACTTCAACTAGACATCTTAATGTTCATGCAATACTTTAAAGAAGTGCTCATATGCATGTCAAGTAATCAATGTCAAATATAAAAATAAAGACGACATATCCGATTTGGTTCTGACCGTCCGTTAATAAACCTAAAAAATCCTTTATCAAAACTCATACTTGTATTACATCATGAAATTCAACTATTCAACTTAGACATTCATATGTCCATACAATATTTTACAAAGAACAGATACTTGTATGTATGTTGATGTATTCAATAGATCAAATATCTAGAAAGACATGTTGTCCAAATGCAAGATACAAATATAAAAGAATAGATGCTATACATATTCCCGGTTTGGTCTTTGGACCGGGTCCGGGTTAATAAAATCTAAAAATATCACATCAAAAACCTAAACTTGCAAATTGATACCTACATTTCAACTTGACATTCTATGTCCATACAATATTTTTAAAAGAACGGATACTTGTATGTGTGTTGAAATGTTCAATCAATACATGCAAATATGAAACAAGAACGATCACACATCTCGCTTGTCTTGACCGGGTCCGGGTTAACAAAACCTAAAAAAATTTTATATTATAAGAATTTCAAATTAATAACATCTGAGAAGCTAATTTTGTCATATAATACAAGATATAAATTAACTAACATAGCTTTTAAAACCCGATCTTCTATGTTTAAACTAGAGTGGACTAGATTTTGAAGGATTATACTTCTTGAAATAATGAATTAAGACCCGATCCTCTATAAAAAATCAAACAGAGTAGACAAGGTCTATCAATTGATATTAGTCCTATGATCAAGAAAGGCAATTATTATTAAAAATTTCAATGATAAATGATCATTATATTCAAATCTAAATCAATCATAGAATGATCAAAGATTCAAATAAAATATCAAAAATATAAATAAAAAATAAAATGAATTATTTAAATTAAAACTAAAAAAAATCAATCCACCCCTCCACAATTGTTTATCTCGGGTGACAAATTAAGAAAACTTTTGCTCACAAAGAGCCAATGTCAAATTAAATACATATCTTCACACTCAAATATTCCTAAAGCGTAGGACGTGGTCCTCTGTCCGCTGGATTTTACGAAATGGCACCACATAAATGATGGTTAAGACCCGAGCCGAGTGGTCACGCAATATGGCACCATTAAATTACTACCGGTATGTTCCCCAACGGCTTTGTTCTTTGAGCTGTGAAATGTAGAATGTATTTGGTTGGATAAAAAGCCTATGTTAGCTAAGGTTGACTTATATTTGTCCCTTAGACAAATTCCACCCCTGAGTCTACAAGTCTTGACGACGTAACCCATGTCTTTAAGGATCCTTCGGGTCATGACTACCTCCTCTAATAAGCAATGTGGACCACAGGATGACTAAACCATGGGATCTAGATGGGGTGCATCATCATTCCCCCCACAAAAAGTTTTAAATTAAAATAATAAATTTCATAAGTTCTAAACTCCACTCGCAATTACACTGCTTCTTTAATGATTCATTGACTAGCCTTAATCGAAAGTGCTCTCTCAGTATTAGGAGGGGTAATTAATTATAGGGGCTTGTGCCTATAGGAAACCTGGAACCAGATATAAAAAGTTCTCACCAAATGAGAACAAAATCTCTGGGTAGTGTCTTATCTACTATTCATCTGCCTTCTGAAATTATCACCGACACTTAAACAATTCTTTTGTTATTCCAAAAGAGGTCGGTGGCAAATTTTTGGATCCTACAGATTTCTGTCGACTCCGCTAGGAATAGGTTTCTCTTTCCATCTTTGGCTAGTCAAATCTAAGTTAGATAAGTATTTATGATATTTCTTACTCAATGACTCCAATGATTTCTTTACCATGATTCTTCTGATCTCTTTTTTGATGATCTATGCGTTGATCCAACAAGTAGCGTCCTAGATGTCTTTGTCGTATTAAACATTCAATTTCTTCCTTTAGATGAACGTAGCTTTCAATTGAATGCCCTTTCGAACGGTGAAAGTGACAATATTGTGATTGATTTTTGCCATTTGGATTTCTCAATGGGTTTGGCCATTTGAGATATTCAAAATTCTGAATCTCCATGATGATATCTATCATAGATGTATTTAGTAGAGTATATCAAGAAGTGTCGTAATGTCGTCAATCTTTTGAATATTTTTTTTGTTTTGAGATACTGTTGTAAGATCTTCTGATGCATACTTATATTTAGAGTTATTCTCAAATTGTCTTCTATGAGTAGTTATAGCTTCATCAGCAGTAATTTGTGCATTTATTCAATGAATAAAATTAGTGTAAGATCGCATTGTATCTCACATTAATGAAGAGTAAAAAGGCTCGGGTCGAAGACCTCCAAGAAAGATGCCTCAGAGTAGCTTTGGATATACTCCTGGAATTTGACGAGCTTCCGAAGAGAATATTTGAAAGTATTCTTTGAGGGTTTCTCCTTCATTTTGGTGAATTCTAGAAAGATGAGAAGAGTCTTTGATGATTCTTGAATTTGAGATAAATTGTTCAACAAAGAGTTTAGTCAAATGAGCAAAGTTGAGAATGGTCCATTAGGGGAGGGAATAAAACCATGTATGAGCTTGCCCTTTAAGAGTGATAAGACATCGGGAGTTTGTTGAATATGCATAATAGTTCTGTAATGATCGATGTGCTCATAAAGATCAGATGTTCCATCATAAGGTTCAATGTTAGGTAGATTAAATCCCACCAAGATCGGTTGTTGAAGAACCATATCATGCAAAGGAGAAGATTCTTGAAAACTTTGAAGAGGGATGAACTGTTTTTCTCTTAACGAAAATTCATCTTGAACAAGGCGTTGTATTTCATCTCAAATAACTTCACTAGTTGTTTCTATGAAACGAGGGTGATTCAATCCCATCAAAGAGGTGGGGGGATTCAAAGTTGGTCGGGCAATACGAGTATGATGAGTTGAGTTGACAATATAGTCATGATCCATATCAAGATGATGTACGGGAAGAATTTTCAGATGATCATGAGGGGGTTCTTCATTAGTTTATTCAATAAAATTAACTCTAGCATGTTATTGATAGGGTTGATTTCCTCCAGTTTATGGTGGCATTCTTGATTGTTCAGCTCCTAGTAAGAGCTGAAGGATCTGAGCTTGATATTTCTCCATTCTTCGCATGCACTCCTCAAAAGTATGAAGTGCTCCACCTAGCTGGTGATTTCAATTTTGTTGAGAAACGTGTTTGTCTGACATGATAAAGTAATGGGAATCTCTTTCTCATAGACGGTGCCAAACTATTGCGTGCTAGAAAATCAGGTACGGTAGAATAAAGCTTTATACCTTAGCTCAGTTGGGAAATCCAACACACACACAGATTGTTGAAAATAAAATAAAGAACTCTAGAATTTTTACGTGAAAAAATCCCAAGAAGAGGATAAAAAATCACGAGGCCTAGCCAGGTAAAGATGCTGCACTATATATCAACTTTGGAGTACAAAGTTTAAATCCAGATAGCTGGATTATAAGGTTGTATGTGAGAAATCCTGATAATGGGAATTCTAGAATCATGTTACAACAACTATACGGCGGTAGTTGAATTGTAACGGTTATTGGTGGCAGTCAGTGATATTAATAGGAGGCGATCGACGATAACGACGGTGATCTGAGAACTTCTTCTAGCTCTCTCTGCTTTTCTCTGTTAGCTTCCCTCCCTTTTTTCCCTTCATGACAAGAATGAGATCCTATTTATAGGATTCTGAGAGGGGCATTTTAGTCATTGTAGATAAAATCCCAAAACACTTTATCGGATGGTGTATATTGATCCATTTGATCATAGATAATTTTTTTTGGTGATTTGACCATTTAAAATATCTTCGATTTGAGTGATCTTAGGCTCGTTGGATTCGTCTCGTCGAGCCGCTCGATTCGACTATAAGCACGTCAAATTTGAAAGTCTTTTGATCATCCAATTAGTGACTCGAAGTTTTTATATGTAGCTTTTGGGCTTGATTTGAGCTCATTTGGGCTCGATCTGGCCTGCTTCTAATATTGTTGAACTTATCTCACTAAGTCGTTTAATTTGATTATATATATGCTTTAATTTGAGATTTATGATTCATTTATAAACTTTAGAGGGAGGGATATATCAATAATAGAAGATCAAAAAAACGATGACTAATGATGTTTTGGATTTGAATTAAGATATTTAATAATTCATAATTTATGTTTTAAGCATAAGTATTATAGTAGAAAAATTAGGGAAATATTTATGAAAGACTAAGCTCCACAAAAGAAAAAAAAAAGATATATATCTTTATCTAAGAGCAAAATACTTGTGGATGAATAATAAAGATAATGAGTAAGATGACGATTGAAGATGATGATTATGATGAAGATGAGCCTATTTTAATTTATGATGATGATAACAATTCTAAATATAGCTATTTTAAATTGAATTTAATTATAGGTTTCATAATTGAATTATTACTTATGTTTTTAACACAAGTATTCCAATTATAGTTGTCCTATGTAAAAAATTCAACTCCACTACTACAATTATGATAGTTTATTTTATCAAATAAATTATTATTTTGTGATGATAATTTATTTGTCAATCTGATTGATTTGTCAACTTTTATGTAGGTTATAGTTAAACATCTCATATTCTACTTATGTGATTATATATTTTTTTCTTATATTATTGGATAATCTTTTAATCTGTTTATAAGATATTATTTTATTGAATTTTGCATTGTTGAACTATAAATAATTATTTATGATTTTTTATGATGCGAGTTCTTTAAATATCACAATACATGCAACGTGCCTTATTTTATGGCCCTTCTTCCATAGGACACTATTAACAAATTACAAATATGAATATTATATTCTAATAATTTCATTCCAATCTAATTTTACAATTGAATGATATCTCCTCTTTTTTCTTAATCACTTACTAGAAACCTTATAATCTGGGTTATGAGTAGTTTATAAATACTGGTTTGAGAATGTAATTAACAACTATTGGCTTAAATATTTTTAAAATTTTTAATTATGTGAGTGCAATTTGGATACAAGATTCTTTTGAGTACACTACAATTGCATGCTCTCTAATGTGAAACAAGTTTTCATTGAATATTTAATTCATTAAAGGTGTTATTATTGTGATTGATGTTTTTTATAATGACTTCTTTTTTCATAAGTGAGAGTATGTTTTACCACTGACAATACTAAAATTATATAAACATCAAAAACTTTTTTTTGTCTGAGACATCACGTGAGAGCTCATGCATCTAAAAGTTCAAGAATGAGAGGAATTAGAAAATTATTATGCTTGAATTACCCTATGAAGAAATTGAGACAACAACAACAACAACAACAACAAGCCTTAATCCCACTAGGTGGGGTCGGCTACATGAATCCTTCATCTCCATTGTGTCCTATTATGTGTCAAATTCTCATTTAATTCTAGTATACTAAGATCATTTTTTATACATCATAACCAAGTCTTTTTAGGACTACCTCTACCTTTCTTAACATAAGGCAAATCTAATGCATCTACTCTTCTAATTGGGTCATCAGATGGCCGACACTTTATGTGGCCAAACCATCTAAGGTGACTCTCCCTAATCTTATCTACCACTGGAGCTACTCTAACTTTTTCCCGAACATACTCATTTTGATCTCTAAGAGTAAAGCCACTCATCCACTGCATCCTCATCTCTGTAACACTTAGTCTTATGCTTCTCTTTTAGTGGCCAACATTATGCACCATAAGTCATTGCAGTCTTACCACCATCTTATATAATTTTCCCTTAAGTTTAAGTGAAACTTTTCTATAATAGGTCAAATGCATTCCTCCACTTCAACCATCCAACTTGAATTCTACTAATAACATCTCCATCTATTTCACCATCATTTTGAACAATAGCCTAAATATCTCCGCTCACTCTTATTAATGACTTGATCACCTAAAGTCACAACACTACCACTAAAACTTCTACAACTAAAATTACACTCCATATATTCAGTTTTAGATCTACTTAAAACGAAAACCTTTAGACTCTAAAGTTGACCTCCATAATTCAAGTTTGTTGGACTCCTCTAGTCTTATCAACAAGAATGTCATCGACAAAAGCATACACCAAGGTACATCTTCTTGTAAATGCCTCGTAAGAACATCCATAACTAAAGTAAAAAAAGATAAGGACTTAATGTTGATCCTTGATGTAATCCAACTGAAATAGGAAAATATTTTATCAATCCTCATTGTGTTTGGACACAAGTAACAGCTCTAGTATACATATCCTTAATGACTTGAATATAACTAATATTAACTCATTTATGTTCTAGAACTCTCCAAAGAACATCTCTTGAGACTTTATCATAAGCTTTCTCTAAATCAATAAATATCATATGTAGATCCTTCTTACTTTCTCTATGCTTCTCCATCAAACCTCTTAACAAATGTATAGCATCCATAGTAGATCTACCTGGCATGAAACCAAATTAATTGTGAGAAACTTCTGTATCACATCATAATATATGCTCAATTACTCTCTCCCATAATTTTAATGTATGGCACATTAACTTAATTCCTCTATAATTTGCACACTCTTGTGCATCACCTTTATTCTTAAATATAGGAACCAACAAACTCTTTCCCCACTCATCTAGTCTTTTAAAAAATAACATTAAAAGATTTGTAAAGAAATTTCTTGATCTCCTAAACATTTTTTCACACATCTATTGGAATATTATCGGTCCTACTACTTTTTCATTTCATTTGATTTCTTTATCTGACGATAAAAAATAAAATTCTCAAGGAATAAACTAATCGAGAGAAAACTATAAAATAATAATAATAATAAACTCAAGATTTATAGTAGTTCTACCAAGATACCCATGTTCAGTTCTAAGTGAAAACATCCATAATCCAAGAGGAATTAAGTACAAATATTGAGCATATATCTGATCAGGTACCCATGTTCACTTCTAAGTGAAAATTTCTATAATCCAAGGAATGAAGTACAAACATTAAGCAGACAAATAACAGATATTTATAGTGGTTGAGTGCTTTTAATTTAGGATCTACTATGATGGTTAGCTACATAGATTAAGGTTGTGGAGGCAAATGGTACATAGGATGTTAATAACAAATTGATGAGTTAGCATGCAGTGAAGCACAAAGCAATATTAGAAGTTAGAATATCTAACACATGGTCACTTCTATTTATTTCGTAGGCAAAATTTCCTCGCAAGCCTGCCAATCTGCTTCTCAATATGGCTGACGACTTGTCAAGCTCTCGAATCGAGCTTCAAGACTAACAATAAGCGATGAGCAGAGCGCAAGCTTGAGCTGGAGCCTCATTCTGGCTAACAAGTCGAGCTTTAGTTCACTGCGACTCAACTCGTTTACACCGTTAACTTAACCAACACAAATCTTCTTTTTGCTAATTTGCATGTGTGTGTATATATAATGTGTAAAACAAATGCAGCCTTAGGGGGCTATTCGTTTGCTCAAGTAATTGAAATATACACTGATCAGTATCATGGATCACTTGCATCTGCAAAATTGGTTTTATTATATTACTTGCATAATTAAGCAAATTAACAAACATCTAATGTCTATTATACAAAGCAGTATCCAATAGACATAAGCATACATACGCTAATGTAAACCATTATTAAAGAACAGTCATGTATAGAAAGATCTGGTTTTCCTCAGCATGAGATAACTGCAGGTTTTAGTCTAGCAGCTGAACCAACGTGTCATAGGTCAGACCTGCTTGCCAGTAACTCGGAATTACACCTGTTAGCTGAACCCACTTCTGCCCATCATCACCGCTCGTTAGACATCGGATGGTCAAGGGACCCTTTGGAGGGTTCTCCATGTCCCATACATCGCCATATGGCTTCCGCATTTTCCTCCATTCCTTGCAGTCCTCCTTTCAACACAGGCAATATCAAATTAAGCATATATTATTATTATTATTATTATTATTATTATTATTATTATTATTATTATTAATTTCTTAAATATTACAATGTGATGCGAAACATATATGAATAATATAATCGTTATTATATTAACTTTATGCGAACAATCACTATCATTTGGTATTAATTATATCAATCTTCTTATATTAATCTTCCTTCATCTCATATTGATCTGAAATGCTTTATGAGATGTTTTTTTTTATTATTTTATTATTTTTTATTTTAGCTTTATGAGATGTTAATTATGTTTTACTTAATTTTTTAAAGACCGTCTAACGATATTATTTTTATTTTATGTGCCTTTTTTTTTTCTTATGCGCTCGTACTATATGCAAAATATACATAAATTTAATATTTAATAGACCAAATTTCTAAATTATGCATAATTATAAGTTTAATTAGCTAATTAGACGTTGAAAAAAAAATAAAATAAGTCGTCATTGAGCGGGTGCGCCGACATCCATCATTGTCGTCGTGATGGTGCCAATTTTTTAAAAAAATTGAGGGCTTTCTTATCTATCTATCGTGTCGGTCGGTGAGTTTGATATCAAAACGAAATTTCATTTTGATCAAAAATTAAGATTGTGGATAAGCGATAGTTTGAATGAATGGCGACGCATGAAATTTGAGGGCATTTTATCTATATCGATCATCGGTCGGAAACAAGCTTAGTTTCGTTAGAATCGTAATAAAATTTTTCACAACTTTTATGTTGATCAAAATTAATTATGACGATAATACTAAAATATACATACATACATACATACATATACATACATACATATACATACATACAATATCATATGCACTCAAACCTTGAATGAGTACTTTTATTCTTTAAAAAATTTGTAATAATACAATTAATTATAATACTAAAATATAGACTTAAATAGAATAATATTATTTAAAAATAGTGCAAACATTAATAAATTTAATAAAAAAATAAAATTTGAATTTAATAATATTATTCATATAAAATAATATAAGCTACAGATGGAAACAATCAAAGTCATCAAAACCCAACTTTCAGATAACTCGATCAACAAAATCAATAAAACTAACACAAAAAATAATAATAATTAATTTTATTTTTAGAATATTCTCATTCTCTAAAAAATAATAGATTCATCAGATCAACAATAATAAAATAATTTAGATTTTATTTAAGTTTAATATTTTATTTTAATTACTTTTTTTTTTCATCCAACTAATTATCGGTATGTAATAACAATAAAAGAAAAGCTAGATCCGCTATAAACACACCTTATATTATTAAATTTTGGGGTCACAATCGTAATTTATGATCAACATAAAAATTATGGGGAATTTCGTTATAATTCTAACGATACCAAGCTCGCTTGATTCTGACACCGGATGAGTCCGATATATACAAATAAAGACGGTTGCTCAAAAAATTTAGGTCGTTGTCACAGTTTTTTCGCGCATTCATAAAAACTGCTGCTTATCGGGCCACAATCTTAATTTTTGATCAACATAAAAGTTGTGATAAATTTTGTTATGATTCCAATGATACTAAGGTCACTTGATTCTGACACCGGATGAGATAGATATGGGTAAAATACTGAAGCTAACCCCAAATTTTTTTAAAAAAAAATTAAGGACGAGTCAGTCGTCCGTTGGCTCAAATAAAATAATATAAGCTACAGATTGAAATAATCAAAGTCATCAAAACCAAACTTTCAGATAACTCGATCAACAAAATCAATGAAACTAACACAAAAAAAAATAATAATAATAATTAATTTTATTTTTAGACTATTCTCATTCTCTAAAAAATAATAGATTCATCAGACCAAGAATAATAAAATAATTCAAATTTTATTTAATTTTAATATTTTATTTTAATTACTTTTTTTTTTCCATCCAGCCTAATTATCACCGCATGTAATGCATCAAAATAACAATAAGCTAAGATCACACGCTATAAACACATATTAAATTATTAAATTTTTGTGCCACAATCGTAACTTATTATCAACATGAAAGTTGTGGGCCTTACGATTCCAACGATACAAAGCTCGCTTGATTCCGACACCGGATGAGTCTGATATAAACAAATAAAGGCGGCTTATCACGGAGCTATATTAAGGGAGGTCAGTCATGCTCTCTTAGATATACATAATGAGGGAAGCTTCTAGAGAATTATAGAAAGATGGAGAAAAATCTTGAGGACTTCAAAAGGTTCCACCATATTCGAGAAAGCTTTGGAGGAGGAATGCTTCAAGAGAACTCTAGAATAGTGTGGAATACTCTAGAACCCTAGTATATGATAGGAGTGATGTGGAATGATCTAGAACCATGTATATATTGTATTCTAGAATATTCTTTCTAGATTATTCCTAGAGACATGGGAAGGACTATAAATAGAGGTCATCACCCCTCATTTGTGATCAAGCAATAACCAAGCAATAAGGAAGCAAGCAAGGTGCAAGAACCATCCAAGGTTTCCAAGCAATCTTGTATTGTAAAAGATCCTTTACATAGTTAAGTGCTTTCCTTACTTTTAACCTCTCATCTCTAAAAAAGTTTCGAGCATTCTAGTCCTGCGTTGCGAGGGTTAGACTGACTTAGCATTAAGGAAGGAGTGCTAAGGCTGCACGGGGGACTTGGGAAAAGTTTCTCCATGACAGACTACTCAAAAATTTCAGGTCGGTGCCACAGTTTTTTCACGCATTCTCAAAAACTGCTGCTTATCGGGGCAAAATCTTAATTTTTGATCAACATGAAAGTTGTAGGAAATTTTGTTACGATTCCAACTATACCAAGCTCACTCAATTCTGATACCGTATGAGGTAGATATGAGCAAAATACTGCAGCTGACACCAATTTTTTTTAAAAAAAAATTAAGCAAGAGCTAGTCGTCCGTTGAGCAGACATTTATATTATGGATCTGCGTAATTCTGACGATTAGGCCTATTTTGTTAATTTTTTTTCGGTGCCTAATTTACTAATTGAACTTATAATTAGGCATAATTTAAAAATTTCCCCTATTTAATAAGGGAGATATACTTAATTTAAGTACTAAATACGAGTTGATTGAAATAATAAAGGCTTCAAATAAAAATAAATTAACAATATTAAAAATTAAAACTTAATGTGTATTAATTAATCTCTTAAAAATCTAAATATTGAAACTTATTAGAGTTAACGATTAAAAAAAGTCATTAATTGAGTAAGCCCGTGATAAAATATTAAAAATTATTTTAAAATAAAAAATTATTCTGGCTATGATAGAGACATGCAAAATACATTGGTTACGTACGTTATATATGACTGTATAACAGGTAAAATATCTACCACACTTTTGTAATTTAAATACACATGTTTTTTTAATATTTTTATGACGTAGTATATATATATTATTCAAATTAAAAGGTTATACCTGCCATATTTCAACATCTACGATATCCTTTTGTCCTGCCCGATAAAGAACAATGATAGAAAGATAATTTGGATAATCACTTTGCTCTTTGATCTTAACCAACATGTTGTATCCTGGATACTGACATGGTATCCTGTATCAAAAAAATATACATAAATAATATTAATTCTTAACAATTCAAAGAACACTTATAATAATAATAATAATAATGTAAATTGAACTAGAATATCCAATTTAAAATTTTAATTTATTTTGATCTGATGCTGAACTTCAAAACAGGTGAATAAAATATTATACTTCTACTTTATATTTTAATATATATACCTGCGATACTCAATATCTACCACACCATATGCCATCAACTGGGAAGCCAAATTGGGCTTAGCAAGCTTCGCAAATGAACGAGCGTTGAGGATGAAATCAGTATTATCTCCCACGCCGAAGTCTGTGGCCACAACACTCACACCATCCGTGTTACAGATCTGCGGGTTCGTGCACCGCACCTGATAACACGCACCGCAACCCGTGCCACCTCGGTACAACCTGTGCACTGCTGCAACATCACCGCCGTTGATTTGTGTTCCAAGATCACTGTAACCACAGGCTCCTTCTATACGTCAACAATCAAAATCTCTCATATTCTCATAATAAAAACATACTGATACTATATCCGAATATATAAAACTAGTTTGGAAAAACATTTAGCACAGAATATTATAATGATATTACTTTCAGATTAGTAAATTTAAGATCAAATGTATTATTTATATATTATACTCATCTCATTAACTATGACACGTATTAAGTTTTTTTTTTTTTTTTTCTGCAGGAGGAAATTAAAGTCAGAACTTACTGTAGGTTGTAGGGCAGTCTAAGCTGCCATAGTAGGAAGCACGAGAGCAGTTGAAAAAAGTCTGAGAGTTGGAGAGTGAAGCGAAAAGAAGCAGAACTGAGACAAAGCATGAAAAGTTGAGAGCTTTCTTCATTACTACCTGAGCTCGCTTACAGACCAAAGGAAGCGAGTAGAGATATTTTGTTGCTGGGAAGAGATTCAATTCATGGTCGTATTTATAGTAAGAAGAAGAAGGAGGGATGAGAATTAATTAATTATCAGAACTGTGTGTTGGTTTGGCCAAAAAGCATATTCTTTGTAAGAAGAGGAAGGAGGGTTGAGAATTAATTATTATCAGAACTGTGTGTTGGTTTGGCCAAAAAGCATATTCTTCTCAATTTTATTCTTTGTAAAGCTATCCTTTTTACAAATCAAGGGAGATGATTGAATACAATGGTGGGGGCCGAGAATTTAATGGATCCCACCCCCCACTGGAACTTAAAGAAGGAAGCAGCTTCCTGCCAAAGCTTATCTTAGTTTAATCTAATGCTGCATTATACCAAACCAGATGTGTTAATTAGAATATAATTAAAGTGTTGATTTGTTAAGTACAGAAAAGAAGCACGTTTTAGGTGGCTAAGCAGCTCTTCGATATTTCCACAGTTTGCTTTTGAATTGTATTTCAGCTAGCCTTGCCAGTGGAAATCCATCTACTAGATGTATGTGATCTTTAATCGAACGGTTTGTTTAATTTTATGATAATTTTTATTCTTTGTATATGCATAATTTTTAATTATTTTATTGACTTGAGAGAATAATTTAAAATTTTATTTTCTAAACATATTAGTAACATAATTAGATAAAGTGCTTATTTATCAAATATTAACCTTATATAGATGTAAAGTATGGTTGCTTTATACTTAGTCATGATGTCATAATGAGAGGGTTGGTGGTAGTGGTGCAAGTGACGAGTCATAAGATAAGTATGATAGAGTCAACTTAAGTTTAAAGCACTAAGGATGGACAGTTCTTTGGTCGGACTTGCTAATTGGCAAGTGTTGGAAAGTGTAATTAATTAATTATAAGATGACTCATCACCGTAATTAGAATCATAATTTACCTTTTTGTTTTTGCCTTCTCATACTTAGCATAATAAAATTAATGTGAGGCAATTTTTTTAAAATGGGTACGGTTAAAACCGAAATTAGCTAATTGAGTATTGATAAAAAAAATTTAAGAATAGGTAAACAATTAGTGTCCGATTGGTGGCGCTTCTCACGTCGTTCAAGCGTGGCGTGCTCTCGTGAAAAGAGTAACCGATGCCGTTGGGCGGCCTTCTCGGTCGATTAACCAGTGGTGGGCGGAGCGGCCTTCAATCTGAACCGATCACTAATTGATGGTATCTATTTTAGGGCCCGATCGACGCCCATCGACTAACTCCTCGGTTTTCTCGATTCCTCCCAGCGACACTCCGGCTCTCTCGCTCGTGGAGCAGCCGAAGTCGAGCCAGAACACGAACGCGGTCCTCCCGTCGCCGGCGAACATCTCGACGCCCGGCCGTACAAATAGCTTCGCGTTATGTGTTTTTTGTCCGTTGCACCCGACTTCTTCTGAGGTATTTTTTTTATTGCTATCACTCGATCTCGTTGCACATTAAGTATAATGATAATACTTGCAATTTTATTTAGCTAATACTTGCAATTATATTTATGTGCATGTGAGTTTTCAAGATCTTCTGAAAGTTTTAGATACGCAATGTACCGTGGCTTGTGACTTTCCTAATATATCATACAAATTAAAAGCTGTTCACTCCGACTATGAAGTCTATATTGTTTTTTTTATGGAATACATACATATAGGAGTGGCGAGAGTTTTCATATGAGTGGTTATTTTACTCTGTTTGGTCTTGCTTTAAACTCCTTATATGTTTGTAAGAAAATTCCTTTCATGTTTTTCTTTGCATTATATCAAGTTCCTTTCAAATTAAGTTCTTTAAGAAGGTCAAGAAACAACTTGTAGCGAGGACAAGTTGTTAGAAAGTAGAGACCATAAGCATGAGTTAAATTATTGAACTGCTAAATCTACACTCCTTTACGGTTTACAAAACCTTGCTTCCAAATTAGTTGGATAGAGCGTGATTGAACTTGTTTTTTTTTATGCAAGAAAGTGCAGCAGGATGTACATATATTATCTCATTCTTTTGGTTTTCTTGATGGCTTTAAAAGAAAAGCGAAGAAGGTTTTGCATTGCCATCGATGCGTAGAATGTTGACCTCTCTTAAGGTTTGATAATTTTGATGTTGGATCATGATATGGTCGGGTCAGTTAATCCAATCTATAATCCTAAGATGGGAATCATGTTGATGCTCTATGTGTATGTGGGGTGGGGTCAATATTGAGGAGAGCCCTCAAGGAGATAGTGAAACACTACCAAAATTGTGCGGTGAGGGTCATTATTTTCACAATCTCAATACTCTTCTTGTATGTTGTCATGATGAGGATTGAGATTGTGTTT
The DNA here is from genome assembly GCA_021442155.1 of Cymbidium sinense. NCBI lineage: Eukaryota > Viridiplantae > Streptophyta > Magnoliopsida > Asparagales > Orchidaceae > Cymbidium > Cymbidium sinense. The sequence continues at coordinate 135,590,847 of CM038222.1, forward strand.
ATGTCATGTGAGTTTTAAGAGTAAATATGTAGTAATCCTTTTTTTAAATAAGTAGTTCATTTTTATTAATAAGTTATTTTGAATTTATAAGATTGTTGATGCTTCTCATGTAGCCAAATTATTCTTCAAAAAAAGCATTTGTCTATGTGGATTTCCCACTCATTAAATGTGATAAGAATGTAAGGTTTATCTTAAGATTTATTTACCACTTTTATTTAGGCTGGCGATCCGTTATTTCTCATAATTTACGATGTAGCTAATTGTAAACCATAATCTTCTACTTTTTCGGCGGTCGATGGCGGAGCCGCCATCGGTAGGCGTCGGCGGCGTGGAGGCGTGACCCACCATTGGGCGGGCACCTTCGAGGTTCATCCTAGTATTGCCTCCCTACGTGGGCATCGAGCGCTTCACCCGATCTTGTAAGTGAATTTGTTTTTTGAGAATGTTACCGCTTACCTTTTATTTTGGACGGTACTTAGTTTTTTTTAGAGCACGTACTTGTGGCCGCATCACACTTTCTTATCTTTGAAGGAGTGGCCCATTACATGCGAGATTCATGGGCTAGATCAGTGGGCACTGCGTGTGAGTCGCCACGCTTCATCCGGCGGATCATCGATTCTTATCGCCTTGGTTGAGAGATGGTCTCCACAGACCAATACCTTCCACCTCGCTGTAGGTGAGATGACTGTGACGCTCCAGGACATGGCGATGATTCTAGGCCTACGGATTGATGGACCACCTATCATAGGCCCGATTGTGATTGGCGAGGAGAAGAGATGGGATACTTGGCCTGATTGCTGCGATGATTTGTTAGGACGACACCCATTACCGGACGTGATGTAATCCGATCGATCATATCAGTCGACATTCGGGATGGGCCAGGCACATGCGCAGACATGCATGCCACTGAGGTGGCTTAGGTGGACTTTTTACAGAGAGTCATATGACAGTCTGAGCGTAGAGGAGTTCTACCGACACGTGCGTGCTTATATTTTATTTCTGATTGGCTGCTTCTTACTGCCAGATACTTCTGGTTCAGAGGTCCACCTACAGTATTTACCACTCCTGGAGGATCTGGATGCTTTTAGCATGATGTCTATGGAGGATCTTGGCTCATTTATATAGGAGGCACGAGTCGATTAGACCAGGGGCCAACATGGGCTGTTGCCTACTACTTGATTTGGGCTTGGGAGCATATTCATGTGGGTAGGCCGACTTTACATGTGCCATATCCCTGCGAGCTTCGGTCTCGCGTTGGTTTGAGGTATGTGTTGTTAACTACACTTTCAAATTATGCATCTTATATATATGCTTAAACTATTTTCTGTGTGCAGGTGGAATGAGAAGTATGTTCGCCAACAGCCATTAGCGAATGTTGCAGTGTACAGAAATGAGCTAGATGGCTTGCAGCACCAAGTTGGATCTGCTTAACACTTTAGTCTAAATAATTGTAATGTAGATTATGTTTTAACATAATTTTATCATATGTGTAGGTGATGGAGCGTGCGTGAAGCGGTAGAGCACATCTATCTGATATATGCTCTATAGGCTCTGACATATGGTTAGCGCGAGTCCCTCTTATCAGCTGGAAGAGGGTTGAGTGGTATTTACCAGACAGAGTGCTGCGCCAGTTCGGCCTAAGTCCCAGAGTAGATGTAGCCCCAGTTGACCCTAGTTTCAAAAGGGTCGATGGTCGAGGGCAGCGGTCTGGGTTGAGTACCATCACACATTGCTTCTTGGGAGAGGCGGAGGGATTGCCTCGTCGAGGGCTAGATGTAGGGCGGGAAAGCTACTATCGATCAGACATCTGAGTTCAAATCATGGGCTTCTTCATACTTCGGCGGACGGATCCTCCGACCACTTACTACGCTAGAGCACCAGTGGAGCGTCTTTATGTAAGTTATGATATATAGTAAATATTCAATATTTTTTTAAGTGATAATTTTACATTCTTTTTTTTTGCATAGGCGGACCATATCGCGGCAATGCGGGACATATTTCAGCCATACTTCGGTGCTGCCGATGATCACCACTTACAGCGATGTGTCGATAGATACGAGATGATATGCAGAGACCTTGATCAGCGTGTACATATAGGTGACACATATTACGGATCGGTGCCTACAGAGGGTGACGCACAGCATGACTGGAGCGCCGGTCCATCTACTTCGATCAGTCCTTCGTTATGCCGTCGTTCCTTCTCATTACCGATCTAGGTCATTCTAATGTAATCGGGCCGTCACATATCAGCCGTCATATGACTCGCAGCTATCTATATTCCCATCGCAGGATGATATGTCGCACAGTGTCGAGGATGCTGCTCTAGAGGGCCAGCATCACCTGCGTGATCGTCCAGCTCGTGCGCCTGACCAGTACACACCTGGGAGTGGTGCAATTCCATCGAATCGGAGGAAGTTGTCTCACCGGGGTAGAGCTTAGGGCGGTATCTACATTTGCCTTTCTGTTTCATTACAAACTACAGAGTCATGTACATGTTAACCTTGATTATGACATAATGAATTTTTATAAGTTTTTTTTCTAATTTTTTTTTTATGTACATAGCAGTTAATGTATTTAAGGTTTCATGGCAGTGGCTTCGACTGAGAGGGCTATTCCTCTTTTGTAATCCATTCCTCATTGCTTGTTTCTCATTTTTTGCTTTTATCAAAAGCATTTCTAATTCATGGCTTAGCATGTTCATAGGTTTCTGTTCAAAAGTGTCTATTTCTCATATTCTATAGGTAACTTTTTGTCCCGTAGAATCAATTTAATGATAGACAAATGTTGATCGTCACATATATTAGAAACATTAAACTTAGCCTTTATAATGATCATGAACTAATGATTGTCCTAATTAAATAAAGCATTGAGAAAAAAGTATCATAAGCAACTTAAATAATAATTCTACATAAAATGCATCAAAATGGATTATTAAGTATACATTTAGAGTAGAAACCACAAAATAAAAAAATAAAAAAATTCAACTTATGAAGATCAATAAAAATAAGTATTATAATCACATAAAGAATGAGACTTGCAGAGTGGATTGAAAGAGAGGAGATGTCACCTAAAGGGAAAAGAAGTGGTGAGGAGAAGTTGTGAGATCCCCTAATCTGAAGGTTTGGTATGGTGCAGCTTTGCTGGCTCGGGCATCATGGAGCCAATTGAAGTGAGCGGTCGCCCAATTCTTGGGCGGCAGTCTCTGAAACCGATCATGCTTGATTATCACGAAAATCTCGGCCTACGAGAAAACATCATCTCTTTTGAGTATTCATCAATGAACAGAGGTGCAATTGTGCTTAAGAGTTAGACCATTTGGATAATGATTTAAGTATTCATCAAACATCATCTCTTTTGAGTTCCTTCAAATAATTTATCTATAAGAACAAAAATAGTTAGTATTTTGTATGATATCAAATTCTTTTCATATAACATTTTAGAAGTCAGTCCGCATATTCCATCCTACCGGAGTTGGCACATTTACTTCCAAATTTGAGCACATAAAAATACACTAATCAACCAATTCATTTCACAAATGGACAAGAAACAAAAGTTCATTATGCCGTAAACAGAATAATATAATGTAGTATTTGTCTAAACCCTACACCGGGTGACAATGCATTCCTCGATTGCGTGTCTGGCACCATCGCATCAAATAGAATCAAATATATTAGTGTCAATATTATAAAATCTTAGTAGATCGGTCGAGAGAAAAAATAAGCATTATCCTATTGAAAAGCGTCGTCAGTCGATGTTATGGGACGCGATGACTGTAGTGACGGATGTTTTGCATATGCTACAAGTTACGCTTCTGCTTGATCTCGTTTTCATCCATTGTGTTTTCGAATCTATTATGCGTGTCGGCGACCTTACGAAAGTTAGGTGGCTGCAACGTGACTAATCCATGCTCTTCACTGATAGATGGTCAATCAGAGCGATCTGGTAGAGTATGAAATTCATTTATGTATGTCGACTTATCATTTGCGAGTGTAATCTTGTGACACGCCGCGTGAGATGGTTTAAGCGTCGAAATCCCAATGCGACAATGACATGTGGGCATGGACAATGATATATGATTGTTACGCCACAATTACAAACACATAGGCCATTATCTAGTAAATCAACTCGAATGATTGGGCGGACACTCAAAACACATCTCATGTGGGTTTATATTCACAGGTTCAGGGAAATGCCTAGCCTCCCTTTCAGTACGCTGTATTAGTGTGGAGAACCTCTGGGTATAAATAGACAAGTTGACTTCCTCTTGTTGAGTAGCAGTGGATAATCGTTTCATGAACAAAGCTACTAAGTTGTAATAGATAGCAGTGATTAAACCCTGAATCGGTAAACCACGTGCACATTTGATTCCGTTAAAGCACTCGAGCATTCATTGTCATTGTCCGTAATGCATACCACCACCATGCCTGAGGACCATGGTCACGCTCTACAAACCAATTGTATGCGCTTCTTCTTTCACATTTTAATGTCTAGCATTAAACGGTTGAATTGACGAATATCATCAGTTTTACCTGCCATGTACATCTTTTGGCATAGAAACTCAACATCGCAATTCCGGTCTCGTGCGACTTTTTTAAAATTCTCGCCAATGGCAAAACTCTATCGGCCCAGGAAAAATCTCTTTGCATCCACGAGAGACCGAGTTTATCAGATATTATGCATAAATCACGTCTACTAGACACTACGGGTAACATATCATGTAAGCACAACAAAAACTACAACCACGAATCAACATTTTCTGATTCCACAACAGCAAAAGCTAAAGGAAACAACCCATTGCCGTCGTCTACGGCAGTTAATAATGTGCCACGATACTTGCCCAACAGAAATGTACCGTCTAAGCAAGGCAGTGCGGCAACTCCATCCCAATATTGAAGGTCCGAAAGCCCAAAAAAGTCTCGAAAACGTTGTGTACTGGTAGATTGAATTACGTATGTTCGGGTAAAGTAGTAGAAGCGATTGCATATAAAGGCGAGAGTCTGTAGGACTCTTCCATTACCGAATATTGCTTTTTTTTTTATTACGCCTTACATCCCATGCTTTCATATATGAACTTTAACATTAAATTTTGACTCCATCCTACCTATAATCTCTCAGGTTTCAAATCAATCGGTGCACGATCACGGGTTTGATGTAATCGCTATGAAAAGCGCACGTCGATGATCGGATGAACTTCGCATTGACATCTATGATTTTCACCAACTTTTGATATTCTCCAAGCACCCCTAATCGTCTGGCGATGCTACAATGTAAAGCGTAATTCTGAGGGGCCTTGTAGGACTATCGTCGCACACACAACCGTGTAATTCTTACGGTTAGAGGTAATTGTTTTATACATTATTTACTATGGACCGACAATAGCAAATTGCAAACTCCGTTTAGCAAAACACAAAAACCGACAATGTCATTTGGAATTTCAATTTCATCATTTAGGCGGTTTAGTCGGATGGCATCAAAGTAGACATCGTTGTCCCCTTGTCTCGTAGTTTTACATCGGACATACTCATTTGTGGACAACATTTGACTCCTTGTCAACATTGAAAATGAGTGATTTCTTAGCGGTATGGTATATTCTCAAGTCTGATGGCTTAACCCGAGCGGTCATCATCACTAATATCTTCGGACTCTTCTTGAGCCACTACTCATAGTCGATACTCATCTCCAACCGGCACTCTCGGGGCACATACGGTTCATCCGAGCGTACATCATCATCGCCACATAACTTATAAGTTGACTAATTATCATATTAATTGTTACAAGTATAATCGGATAAATTATGATAATAACTACACGGAATAAACTCATCGAATGCGTTGTATCCCGGATGTTCTTGTCGCGATGAAATCCTGTGTATGTGTTAGCGGTATATCTATTGACCTTACTACCGGATCAGCTGATGTGGATGCAATATTAACATCTTCCACTTCGACATACAACACCAACATCTGACGGAAAGCTTCGTCAAGTGTAACCAACGTCATCGTCGAGATATGACGCTATAAATCGCTACCCTTTGGATAACGACCATTAGAGTGACAGTGTGGCGCTCCAGATCGATGTGCAAGCTTCTCATAATTCGTTGCTTCAATGCCGTAAGGTCTTTGTGGGAACCTTAAGCGGATGATTTCGACCTCCACATAACTTGGGTAATTGCTCATCGATACTCGGTTAGCCTCCATAGAAAAGTATCGTGAAACAAATTCTCTATTCATCTTGCACTAAAAAATGTAGAATCCGCCAAAGGGAATTTTTCTCAAGAAATGGGTACAAGAATCATCGGAAAGCTAAAGTTGACTTCCAGCGGTAAATGAGAGGCGAGTAGTTAAATGTCGTCAGCGAATCGGAAAACTATAAGTTTCTATCGAATACTTGGACAAGGCGTAATGCGGTCGGATCTGGCGGCCGAAGTTCAAGAGGAGGGAGGATCGGTCGGACTTGATTGGCGTTCTGGCGGAGCTGCGGAGTGTCGGGAGGAATCGAGCAAATCGAGCAGAATGGGGATCGATCTCGATGCTCTAAAAGCGATTGCCCAATTAGTGGCGGTTCCATGTCAACCGATTAAGCCACTAGGCGCGGCTTTAATCCACTCGCATTAACGCGCCATGCCGTCAACGATGTGGCGTGGCGGTCGCCTAGTGGCGACTATACCTATTCTTAAATTTTTTTTATTGATACTCAATTAGCTAATTTCGATTTTAACCGTACCCATTTTAAAAAAATTGCCTTAATGTGAATATGAGCATGATATGACACTTAAAATACTACTAGTCGAAGCACGAATCTTGATGCTAAAAGCAAGTTGATCCGAAGTTGAAACTGATCGAGATCAATCACTTAAAATATCCTTGGAAACTCTGGGATGTCAGTTAAATCCCTAAATAACTCTCAAACATAGAGTGTTTATAGTCAAATCAAGCGTCTCGACGAGTCGGATCTAACGAGCCCAAGATCTCATAATTCTGACTTCATTTGAGCTTTCAAATACTTAAAATACATCAAATGATCAAAGGAATCATTTTGAGCTATCCGATGGAGAGGAGTGGTTCGGATTTTACATGTATTTATAGAGACGCCACTCCTCCAATCTATAAATAGCCCCTCATTTTTTATATGAGGGGAGGCCAAGCATGAGAGAGGAGAGAGCTCTAAAGCTTGAAAATCCTCCAAGCATAATCGTGCCACCACTCGACGGTTGTCAACCACCGCCACCGCCGCCGTTAATCCTTGCCGTCGTCAATCTCCGTCGGTCACCATCATGACAACCTTCATCGTCAGTGGCTGTTCCCCACTGTTCACCATCATCTGCTACTACTAGCAAATGTTACAACCTGAACGTGACTATATAGCTGTTGTTGTCTGATTTTGGGATTCTCATTGTCAGCTCTTCTCATATACAATTATGTAATCCCGTTATCGGGAAAACTTGTACTCTAAAAGAAAATATATAGTGGAAGCTTTTTACTGGGCTAGGCCCCGTGATTTTTTCTCTCTTTTTGAGATTTTCCACATTAAAATTTCTGGAGTTTTCTTGTTCACTCTTTAAATACTTGTATATGTGCTGGATTTCACAAACAAGGCTAAGGCGTAAACTTTCATTCTGGACTAGTTTTTTAAGCGTAGCTTGACTGGCGTCTGTAAAACTTATTCTCATTATTTCATCTTGTATAATGACCAAGTTTCCCAACAAGATCAAAACCACCATCGAGGTGGAGCATTTCGAGCTTTTAAAGAGCACAAGCGAAGAATGAAGATTCATCAAACTTCATTCCTTCAGATTTTGTCAGAAACTGGGGGGCAACTCTTAATCTCAAAAAATTATCCAAATCAATATTTTGGATATCTAATTGATTATCAGTTAGAGAAGCAAGTCAGCAATACCAATGAAAAAGACCAATGTTAAGGAGCAACTTTGGCTACAACCACAAATGGATGTTTTGATTCGACCTCTTCCATACATGTTAACATCATCAAGTAATACTTTGACAAAAAAATCTCGGATCGGTCAAAAATTCTCAGCGGATTCAATTCAATCTCTTCCATACAGGTTAACGTAATCGAGCAAAGACTCTGACAAACAACCTCGGATAGATCAAAACTTCGCACCTACTCCATGCAAGTTAACATCATCGAACAAAGACTCTGACAAACAACCTCGGATAGATCAAAACTTCGCACCTACTTCATGCAGGTTAACGTCATTGAGCAAAGACTCTGGCAAACAACCTAGGATGGGTTAAAAGGTCCTTGGTGGACTTCCCATGACCTTTTTCGTACAGGTTAATGTCATCGGGTAATACTCTGACAAACAACCTCGGATAGGTCAAAAATCCTTAGCGGATTCAATCCGACCTCTTCCATATAGGTTAACGTCATCGGATAGCACCTTGACAAACAACCTCAGATAGGTTAAAAATTCTTAGTGGATTTAATTCGACCTCTTCCATACAAGTTAATGTCATCGGATAATACCCTGATAAACAACCTAGGATAGGTCAAAAATCATCAACAGATTTAATTCAATCTCTTCCATACAGGTTAACGTCATCGGGTAACACCCTAACAAACAATCTTAGATAGGTCAAAAATCCTCAGCGGATTCAATTCAACCTCTTCCACACAGGTTAACGTCATTGGGTAACACCCTGACAAACAACCTCGGATGGGTCAAAATCCTTCAATTCAACCTCTTCCATACAGTTGAACGTCATCGGGTAACACCCAGACAACAACCTCGGATAGGTCAAAAATCCTTAGCGGATTCAATTCAACCTCTTCCACAGTTGCGTCACTCTAACAAACAACCTCGGATAGGTCAAAACTCAGCGGATTTAATTCAACCTCTTCCATACAGGTTAACGTCATCGGATAACACTCTGACAAACAACCTCGGATGGGTCAAACATCCTCAGCGGATTCAATTCAACCTCTTCCACACAAGTTAACGTTATCGAGCAAAGACTCTGACAAACAATCTCGGATAGGTCAAAAATCCTCAGCGAATTTCATTCAACCTCTTACATACAAGTTAACGTCATTGGGTAACACTCTGACAAACAACCTCGAATGGGTCAAAAATCTTCAACGGATTTAATTCAACCTCTTCCACACAGGTTAACGTCATCGAGCAAAGACTCTGACAAACAACCTCATATAGGTCAAAAATCTTCAGCGGATTCCATTCAACCTCTTCCATACAGGTTAACGTCATCGGGTAACACTTTGGCAAACAACCTCGGATAGGTCAAAATTCTCAGCGGATTCAATTCGACCTCTTCCATACAGGTTAACATCATTGAGTCACACTCTCACAAACAACCTCGGATAGGTCAAAGAAAAACCGCCGACCATCGCCGATAATCTCCGTCGGTTACCACTATCATCGCCGGTCATCCCCGCAGGCTACCGACGCCAGTCACCAATTGCCATTGTCGACCACCCCCGTCGGCCGCCACCCCCGTCGGCCACCAACCACCATCGCCGGTCACCACCGCAGACCATCGCCGGCAATCTCCACTAGTCACCACCATCATCGCCGGTCATCCCGCCCATTCGCCGGTCGCCGCTGTCGATGCATTCGATTCTTCTTCTGACCACCCGTCGGTGCCAACCATTGTCGCGATCACCCGACCATGCGCCATCTCATCGGTTACCACCATCGTCCTTTGGTCAGCCATTACCTGCGGCCGGTCGCCATCGTCACCATTGCCGGTTATTGACCACCCGTCGACGCCAACCACCATCGCCGACCATCGCCGGCAATCTCCGCTGGTCACCACCATCGTCGCCGGCCATCTCCATCGGTCACTACCATCATCGCCGGCCATCTTTGCTGGTCACCACCATCATCGCCGGTCATCCCTGTCGACTACTGACGCCGGTTGCCATCGCCCTTCATCACCGTCGCCGGTTATTGTCGTCGATCATCACCTCCAATTTCGGCGAGAAATTGATGCCTCTTTCAGAGAAAGCGGGCCTGAAGTATGAACTATGGGCCTTGATCACCTCAGAACCCGGTCGGTCCGACGAGGTCAGTTGACACCTCTTTCAAGAGAAAATTGGAGCCTTGCCGTATGAACTACGGGTCTTGATCGCCTTTGAACCCGGTCGGTCCGACGAGGTCAGTTGACACCTCTTTCGAGGGAAAATTGGAGCCTTGCCGTATGAACTACGGGCCTTGATCGCCTCTAAACCTGGTCGGTCCGACGAGGTTAGTTGACACTTCTTTTGAGGGAAAACTGGAGCCTTGTCATATGAACTACGGGTCTTGATCGCCTCCGAACCCGGTCATAGTCGGCGAGGTGATTCGCGCCTCTTCGAGGGAAAAGCGGAGCCTATGAACTACGGTCGCTTGATCGCCTCAAACCCGGTCGATCCGGCGAGGTTATTTGACACCTCTTTCAAAAGCGGAGCTTCTTTGTATGAACTGGTCTTGATGGCCTCGACACAGTGCGTCCGAGGTCGGTTCGCGCCTCTTCGAGGAAAAGCGGAGCACTGTCGTATGAGCTACTGCGCGATCGCCTCAAGCGACCTTCTTTCAAAAGAAAAGAAGGCACCTTCTCCAGCCTGAGATTTTATAGACCCATGGGGCAAAATATCAAAATCGTCAAAATCACCCAAATTGCTCAAAGCGGAAGCAGGCAAAATGGTAGAAAGCAGTGCGTGGACCAGCCATGGCCAGCCTTGCGCGTGCCCTCTCCAGCGTGGCTGCCGCTCAGCTCCGACCAGCGTTGACCCGTAGCCGGCAGCTCCGGCATCCGTTCGCGACCATTGCGACAACCGCTGACCGACCCGCCGTCGAACCAGCGACCCAGTCGGCCCGGCCAGCGTGACCGACTCGACTCGTTGATATCAGCGACCCGGCGTCGCGTTAAGTTCGCGACCATCGAGGTCAGGAACCGTGGCCCGCTATCACGCGGCGTCTGAGCCGTAGGCGGCCTTGGCGCCTGTGGCCGCCCGTAGACGCGTTTGTGCATCCGTAGCTTCTTTGGCGATGATCACCTACGCGTAGCGAGCACTCGTGGCCTTGGATTAAACCAGATGGGCCCGTAACCTCGAAATCTCGCACCCACATATACCTACACACATCTGCGGCCCTGCATGTGCTTCCGTAGTCATAATCTTGTAGTCTCATGAAGATATGTTTTCTCAAAATGTGTGGTTAATGAACTCTCAAATTTCATTGAATAATTTGTTATTTTCAAGTATTTGACATATATATTTTTGCATGTTTGAGATAATGTCATCCGAAAATAGGGGGGCAACCGATATGACACTTAAAATACTACTAGTCAAAGCACGAATCTTGATGCTAAAAGCAAGCTGATACGAAGTTGAAACTGGTCGAGATTAAGCACTTAAAATATCCTTGAAAACTCTGGGATGTCAGTTAAATCCCTAAATAACTCTCAAATATGGAGTGTTTATAATCAAATCGAGCGTCTCGACGAGCCGGATCTAATGAGCCCAAGATCTCATAATTCTGACTTCATTTGAGCTTTCAAATACTTAAAATACATCAAATGATCAAAGAAATCGTTTTGAGCCGTCCGATGTAGAGGAGTGGTTCGGATTTTGCATGTTTTTATAGAGACGCCACTCCTCCAATCTATAAATAGCCCCTCATTTTTCATATGGGGAGGAGAAGAGAGGAGCGAGCTCTAAAACTTGAAAATCTTCCAAACAATCGTGCCACGTTGTCAACCCCACTTATCGCCGCGATCCTTCTTGTCGTCAATCTCGGTCGGTCACCATCATGGCACCTGTCATTGTACGTTTTCTCCATTGACCATCATCATACTACTTCTGTACAAACGAGCATTATATATAAGCATTGTTGTCTAATTTTGGGATTCATTTCTACTTCTATCTGATTATGTAATCTCGTTATCGGAAAAACTTGTACTCCAAAACAAATATATTGAAGCTTTTCTTAGCCATGATTTTTTCCAGGTTTTTGATGTTAAAATTTAGTTTTCTTCATTCTTTAAATACCAGTATCTTTGGATTTAAAACAAGGCGTAAACTTTACACTTCTGTAGTTTTAGCATACAGAACCAAACTTATAAAATCAACTTAATAATCCCTTAGCTTAGTTTACTAATTATAGAGTCAATTACAAACAAAGATCAAATTCGTTTAAAGTTCTACAAAGTTTGTTTAAGTTTTGATAGTGTTTATGTATTAAATTTAATATGAGCATAAGACAACTTAATGAATAAAATTGTTTTCAAATTGTATTTATGATTGACTTATCTAATATTATTGATTCTTAATAATTATGTGAAGCGTCTTAATCTAGTGATTAAGAATTTTGGCTTTCAGTCAAGAATTATTTATTTCAAATCTTTATATATATATATATATATATATATATATATAATTAAATTCGCTTAAATATAAAAAATTAAAAATAAATAAAAAAAACGTGGACAATTTTAGGGGCCCTAACTGTCCAAGTGTTTGTGCCGTCCACTCAAAATTTCTTATCACGCCGATAACTTTCAACTCAGCTTACTATAGTGGATTTAACAGTAAAGCGTACGGATGTAAGAGTGGCGGACCATCCACGAGGTTGTGCTATTGGGCTCAGTGGAATTTATTTTATTTATATATAGATATCATATGGAAGTGGAGCTTGCCTATCTTCACATTTCTTCGAAACAATCATGTATCATATCATATGCAATGTATAAAAAAAAATTAAATAATAAAATAAAATTAAAAATAAAAATAAAAAAATAAAAAAATAAAAAATAAAAAATAAAAAAAATAAAAAAAATACTATTTAATAATATCATCGTCATCATCATAATCATTTCCTAATTATTTAGAATCAAGTTTATAATCTTATTTATTCATTAGTATCTTTTAATTAAATTGTATAAAAAATGTATTTAATCAAACATAAATTTTAATATGATAAAAAATATGAGGCAAATAGAAAGAATAAATTAGCTTTTTGCTAACTCTGTAAATTAATTTAACATTAGAATCAAGGCTAAAATTATCGATAAAAAACTAAATAATATTTTTAATATACTATATATATTATTCAACTTTACTTCTTTTTATCTTCATTCTCATTTCACAAATTAATAGGCCTTGAATGTGAATTATAGTGAAAATAATTTATAATATAAATGCAAAACACATAAATATGACTATTATGTTTAAATAAATACTATTTATATAAAAATAATAATTTGGTTATAAATTATAATGGAGAATATTACCCGGGACATTTGAATTCATTTTTAACTAATCCTTACTTTTAAATAAATAAAATATTTAGAGAAAATATTAAAGACCTGTAACTAGCTTTTAAATATTTATAAATTAGTTATACCCAATTAATTGCTTAATTTTGTTACATATAAGTGACTTAATCTACGGAGCATTACATACACATCACTAAATTTTTATATATTTATAAATTTAATATTTTTTTGAGCTATCAAATTTATATATTTATATGTGCTAGAATAATAATATTATTTGAATTTTTTTTTATAAATTTTGAAATGATGTTTTTTATTGCAAGAAATTCGTTATACTGATAAACTCTCGTGCATTTTACACGAAATATCAAATAATATAGAGTGGATAGCAGACAAGGTTAACTGCATATTGACAATAGATAAGTTTGTTCCCAAACGAAAGTAATGTAAAATAAATACAATAAATTTTGAATATTTTATAGCTATTTGATTATGTATAAAATATATATATATATAAGCTATTTTTTCTATCTCATTGGGTGTATGTAAAACAAAATAAATATCTATATTTTAAATATTTTGTTATATATAAAGTAATTGTAGAATTTTTTTTACTAATTGAATTATTAAAATAAAATATTAAATATATATTAAAATATAAATAAATTATAAATAAAAAATTACTACTTGATTAAAAAAGGATTAGTAGATATTTATTTTGAAATAAAAAATTTCCTTATGATTTATATATTAGAGGTATGTTAGAATAAAAATAAATTCAAGTTCCTAGCTCTATGTAATTTTTAGTTGAGTTCAAATTCAAGCTACTTAAAACTAATCAAATTAAGCTCGACTTAACTATTTACAATCTTATCTTAAAATCATTATTATCTAAATCCACTTAAATATCAAGATTCACAACAAAAATGTCATTCATGATGAATTGCTTGAATTCAAAGAAAGAAAATAACTCTCCAAAACAGCCTGAATGAATAAATAGAAGTTAAGTTAAATCAAAAGACGAAAGGCTCTCCAAAATGCTTATAAAAAATAAGTGCATTTGGGTAACCTTCAATGCCTCACACAAGCAAAGAGTCCTTCCAAAATGCATGAAAGTTTTAGCAAAATAAAACAACTAAATTACTAGTCATCATCTCCTCTTCAATAAAATTTTAAAGGAAATAGATACAACTTTAAAATAGTCATTTTAAAAAAGGTTTTTCTTCTTTTGTTCTCTAGAAATGTATGCTAAAATGTCTCCAGGGTATAATATTGATTAATTTCTTTGATGTTAATTTATCAGTTGTTTAAGATAATTGTGATATGAATCAAAATATGTGCTTTTTTTGCTCAGATATTGTTTTTAAGCCTGACAAATTAAACAGTGTCTAAAGTAGAATCATCTATGAAATGTCAAAGACATCATTTTTAACGAACCATGCATAGATTAAAAATCTTAAATTTGTTCGAATGCCTCACTTTGACCTAGAAATACATTGTGAAAATCCTAAGGGCATTTTTTTTAAATAAGTATCATTAGAAACTTAATTAGGAAATTAATTATTATTAAAAAATAATTTAGAAATAGGTATAGTTAGGTAGCCACGTCGGCTTCGACGTGGCGTGGAAGTTGCCACATCGGTCCGACGTGGCATGGAAGTTGCCACATTTATCTGAAGCTAGTTGCTCACTTAGTGGGTGACTGGCTCCATTTAACCTGAAGCTAGTTGACCACTTAGTGGGAGACTAGCAGAGGGATTAACAAATCGGGCCGATCAGACCGATTGACTATATTTTTCCTCTGTAAGCCTTCGTTCTGCCCCCGACGCCTCCGACGCGAGCATCCGACGCCTCCACCGACCGGTTTGCCCTTTCCGAGCACTGTTCTCTTCGTCTCCAAGCTTCCCGGTAGCCGTCGGCATTGCTCCAACCGCTGACATTATTCCGTCTTCTCCTTCTAGCCAAAAGCTGCTCATTTTCTTCCCGACAGCCGCATCCACAGTGTTTGACAACTTCCCTCTCCATCTAGTAGCCGTTGGAAGCCAACATTAGCTTCCGACGATGATTCCGGCTGCTCCATTTTGTTCGGAGAAGTTTCTTGCCACGGATTCTACCATTTTTGCGCACATTCCCGTCGTTCTTCGTCAACACACGGTAAATCCCTATTTCTTTTCATTTATAAATTAATAGAGTGTGTGCTAGGGATTAGAGTTGTATGGTTAGAATTTTGTGGTTGGATTTGATTTGTATGTTTGTGTAAGTAATATTTAATTTATGTTTCTACGTTACACGTGCATAATTTTTATTTTGGTTAATGAATGATCGATCTTTTTTTTTTACATAGCACTGTTCTAGAGGCTGCTTCACACTTGCTTATGCTGAAAGAGTGACCCATCACTTGCAGAAGATTCTTCAGTGGGCTAGAGGCAATAGGCCTATAGTATGCTAGCCAATTTCGTTTTATCCGCCTAGATCATCATCTGCTTACTGCCCTGGTTGAGAGATGGTCTCCACAGATCAACACCTTCCATCTAGCTGTTGGTGAGATGACTATGATGCTCCACGACGTGGCGATGATCTTGGGATTATGTGTTGATGGGCCACTTATTATTGGCCCAATTGTGATCGGTGAGGGGAAGAGATGGGCATGCTGGCCAGATTGCTGGGACGAGTTATTGGGCCGACACCCTATACCAGACCTGATGTACCATGACCCGATCAGTCCACACATCAGGCCAACCTTCAAGATGGGACAGGCACAGGCACATACATGCATGTCACTGAGGTGGCTTAGGTGGTCTTTTTATAAAGAGTCATACGTGCATCTGAGCACTGAGGAGTTTTTCAGGCACCTATGTGCCTATATTCTATTTCTTATTAGGTGTTTCTTACTGCTAGATACATCAGGTTCTGAGGTCCACCTGTAGTATCTTCCACTTCTAGAGGACTTAGATTCATTCAGTACGCTGGCTACTAGAGGAGCATTTCTGACAAACCTCTATAGAGAACTCTACGAGTTGACTAGGCCCACCAGGGCCAACATGGTTGGCTGCCTACACCTCCTACAGATATAGTCTTAGGAGTATATTTATGTGAGGAGGCTAACCCTACATGTGCCATATCCGACTGATCTTGATGGTCTCAGCATTGGGTTGAGGTATATTTTACTTTCTGCACTTTCAAATTTCTAGCTTATATGTTTGTTTAAATTGTGTGGTGTGCATAGGTAGAACGAGAAATATATTGGCCAGATGCCAATGGCGAACATTGCGTTATATAGAAATGAGCTGGATGACTTACTGAATACTCAAGTTGGACTTGCAGAGTACATTTTGATTCAAATATCTATAATGCATATTCTAATTTAACATAATTTTTAATATGTACAGGTGATTTGGGAGCACTGGCGAGATCACACGTCACATACATGCTTACTCGGTGACTCGATATATGGTTAGCACGAGTCCCTCTGATCAGCTGGAAGAGGGTGGAGTGACATTTACCTGATCGAGTGCTGCGACAGTTCAGACTCATACCTAGAGTAGATGTGGCACTAGTTGACCCTAGTTTCAAAAGGGTCAATGGTCGAGGCAAAGCGGATGTCGACTGGGTTGATTACCACCAGGTGCACATTGCCATTTGGGAGAGGTGGAGGGATTACCTCGTCGAAGGCTTGGATGAAGATGAGGACATGCTGACGGCTATCAACTAGTACATGTCTTTGGTTGGATCGCTTCTCTCTATTCTTGGTGCTGCAGATCCTCTGACCACTTACTATCCCAGAGCACCTGTAGAGCGTATATATGTAAATGTTAACATAAGTATTCATTTGAATTCAATATGTTACTTGATGTTAATTTCACACACTATTTTTTCGTGTAGTCGGAGCACATCTTGGCGACTCAGGACATCTTCCAGCCGTACTTCAGCCGTGCGGATGAGCATGAGCTACAAGGAGCCATCGATAGGTACGATGTGCTATGCAGAGACTTATAATTGTATGTACATATCGGGGACACACATTACGGATCGTAGCCTACAGAGGATGTCCCACACCATGATTGGAGCGACGGGCCATCTACATATGCTGATCTAGGTCCATCTATATATGCTGATCGAGGTCCTTCTACATACCAGCCTACGTATGAGTCACAACCACCTATCTTCCGTCCGCAGACTATCAGACCTGAGACTTAGAAGATCTTGCATGGGAGGGCTACCATCAGCTGCGTGATCGTCCATCACGTGCACCTGACCAGTACACACCTGGGAGTGGTGTGATTCCACGCAGACGACGGCGTTAGATGTTTAGGATAGTCTATTTGTGCGTCTGTACTACATTTGTTCTTATCTATTTTATTTTTATTTCAAGATCATCCATTTATGTAAATACTTGTACTCACTTTTTGGAATGAAAACTTATAAATAATCTATTTTATTTTTATCTAACAATTTTTATTTGTTCTTAGATGTTTTAGATCTACTTAAATGAAAACTTGCAGACTCTAAGGTTGATCTCTATAATTGATGATAAGGGCTATAAGCTTACAAATGGAACATCTAAAGCTAAAGCAGAAACATAAGAACTCAAAGCCAATCCTTGATGTAAAAAAAATTTCATCAGTAAGCCATAGCAGCAACCCAGCACTGCTCTATAGATCCTGGTACTAAGTGGGTGACCAAGCGCCTCCCACTTAGTAGGCGGCTTCACATTACTGACAACTTTCAACGTTGGGAGGCATTGACTACTTAGTCGCCCACTTAGTGGGCGACTATACCTATTTCTAAATTTTTTTTAATGATACTTAATTGCCTAGTTATATTTCTAATGATACTTATTTAAAAAAAATCCCCAAATCCTAACTATTCTTTATTTCTAGCAATCCAATTCAAATGTAATAATCATGCTTGAAATTAGAGAAAAATAACAACTCTCATGCACATTCAAGAACAAACAAAACTTACAAAACCTAAATAAATGTATTCTGGATTTGCATAATTGATGAGAATATTCCATGTTTTAATTCCTTCGAAATATAATTATTTATATCAAACAAAAAAAAACTCAAAGAATTTTTACCTTCTGCCATTCCGCTTTCCACAAAAACAAAACCCTGTAGTTAAAAGGATCAAATTAATAGAAAAGTTTCTAAGCACAATGAGCCAAACTTCCTTTATATAATCCAAACAAGAAATTTGGATAATCAAATACACATACGGCCATCAAAATCACAGATTCTCCACCATACACAATCAATTTGCACTAGATAAAGAAACTCATTTGATGTGATCCCAAATATACAGAATAACATCAGAAGCACAAGACACAGAAAAGCCCCAAATTGGCTGAAAGATTTACTCAGTAAAATAAGAAATCCTGACGAAGTCACTATAAGAAAATTAAAGAAAGGCGAAAAGATACAAAATATAAGACTATTGGATCAACAAAATCCATTGAGAATTACACGGTACAAGACTAGTAAAATATTATAGAACAACTTTCCCAGATAATCTTAAGACACAAATCTTGAGGAGGCGGATCGATTCTACAAACAACAATGAAAACAAGAAGCAAGAAAGGATCTTGACAACTCAGCTACAAATACAACAACAAATTAACTGAAAAAAATAAGAAGTACTCCACCCTAGCCCTAACAGAAAGAGATCTGGTTCTTGTAACAAAAAGTAACCGTAAAAATAGAAAATAACTTCTTGAAAATTGTAAAGAAGTAGTAGATCTAGTAGGACAGTAGAAGAAGATAGTATAAATAGAGTGAAAGAGAGACAAGCAGGTGTAATCAATATTTAGAAAAAGAATCTCTTTCTTGCGTTCTTCTTCTCCTTCTTCTTTCCTTCATCTTCCCTAAGTTTCTTCGCCGAAACCCACCCGTAGCTCCTGCCAGAAACCCTAGCTTCCCTCTCTTTTCCCTCAGTCTCTCCTTTCTCCTAGAGCGTCGACGGCTCGAACTATCGAGAGAAAAAAAAGGGTTAAAAGTTTTAGCTTCTCCGAGAAGCCTGATCTCACGGCCAAGAAACAACCGCGTCGTATCGAATCAACGACCTAGATTCATTCCCGAAAATCAAATTCCAACGCACGCGATCGCTCGGCACAGTCTCAGCCCCATGTAATCCACTCACCAAGACATAGATCCGACGATGGAAAGTAAACCCAGACGTCGATACCCAAAGGTTCGATCCAACGACAATAGTCCAATTGCACAATCTAATGGCTAAGGAAGCAGCCGTTGAACCGCTCACTCTCAGTAAACCAGATCTGGTTCACAGGTGCCAAACCGGCTCCTATCATTGGTGCTCTTGTTGACTCCTACATATGTCAATGGCAGAAGGTACCATACACATAGCAAAGACATTGGAAGAGTGTGTTGGAAGACTCAACAAAAATGATGAACAAATGACTTCCATCACTATCATATTGAATGAAGTATCAAGAAGGCTATCAACTATTGAGAATAAATTGGATAAATCTTATCAACAACAGCAACAATCCCAGGTATGTAATTCATCTACTATAGAATTTACTCCTCCAAACAGAACACACATAAAAACACTAGACTTGTTAAGGTAGACATGCCCCGGTTTAATGGAGAAAATCCAAGGGGATGGCTATTTAAAGCAGACAAGTTCTTCCACTATTAAAATCTATCAGAGGATAAAAAATTCATAATAGCTTCAGTATATATGGATGGACCTGCCATAAGTTGGTATCAATGGATGCATTTAAATAAATAGTTGCATTCATGACAACAATTCAAAGATCAGGTCATTCAGAGGTTTGGACCCTCTCTATACAAAGATTTAAGAGGAGAGTTAGCCAAACTGCAACAGAAAATAACAGTCCAAGAATTCTATTATGAGTTTGAAGAGTTAGCTAATCAAATTTCAGGCATTCCCCCTGAATTTTTACAAAGCTACTTTGAATTTGGGCTAATACAAGATATAAAGAGAGAAGTTAGAGCTTTACAACTCTCTTTGACAAGCCTTCCAATTAAAAGCTAATGGAAGAGTTAGTGATGAAGTATCTATGCCAAAAACTTCTAGATTTCATCAATTTTTAGTAGTAAAATAACAACAACCATATCAACAACCCCTACTGCCTACTCTAACAATGCCCATTCACGATCTGACAAAGAACATACCAATTCGAGATTGAGTTGGAAGAAAGAAAGAAGAAAGGACTTTGCTTCTTGTGATGAAAATATCAGAGAGGACATACTTGTAAATCAAAATTATTTGCTCTAATGGCGGTCAATGATGACCAAGAGTACCACCTGCAGCAAGAGACTGAGACAGATAATCAATTATTACAGGAAGAAATTCCAGAAGTAAGTTTCAATGCCTTTACAGGTCAATTCAATCCCAGAACACTAAGATTGTAAGGAATGATTGGCAACAAAATAGTACAGGTATTGATTGATAGTGGGTCAACCCATAATTTTATTCAATCTAAATTAGCTAAATTTATTGATCATACAGTTACACCTACATCTATTTTTAAAGTATTGGTTGGAAATGGTGAAACATTGAAATGTCTGAAATATGTCCAACATATCAAGCTCCAAGGATATATCTTTATAATTATCTCTATACCCGCTGAGGAGATGTTGTATAAGAGTACAATGGTTAGAAACATTAGGAGAATGTACAACTAGAAGTTGACTATAAAATTCAGGTATAATGATACATTGGTGCAATTACAAGGAGACACAACATCTAATGTTCAAAGCATTACCTTACACCAATTCATAAAACTACAAAACAAAGATGAAATAGCCTCATACCTACAGATTACAGAAGTTCCAAGATCTACAGAGGCTACAACAAATGAGTTCCAAAGCTTACCTGCCAATATTCAGCAAATACTATATCAGTATTAAGAAAATTTTTAAGCTCCAAATAATTTACCTCCACAAAGGAACATTGATCATCATATCAACTTGGCACCTGGAACTCAGCCAATTAGAGTTAAAAACTACAGATATCCACATTTACAGAAAATAGAAATTGAAAAGTTAATCAAGGAAATGCTGGACACTAGGATAATCAGAGAAAGCACCAACCCTTTCCAGCACTACTAATAAAAAAAAGTTGAAACTTGGAGATTCTGTGTGGATTACAGAGCCTTAAATAAAATCACTATCCCTGACAGATTTCCAATCCCAACTCTAAAAGAGCTAATGGATGAACTACATGGAGCAACCATCTTTTCAAAACTAGATTTATGTTCAGGTTATCATCAAATCAAAATGGCTGAAGAAGACATATACAAAATAGCTTTCAGAACACATGAGGGACACTATGAGTTTATTGCAATGCCATTTGGGTTAACAAATGCACCCTCCATATTCCAAGCCATGATGAACAGACCTTTTAAGAAAATTTATCTTAGTATTGATGTATACTTGATGACATTATCAAAATCGCAAGTAGTGTTGAAAATTTGAAACACCATAACTTGTTTATTAAACCATCAAAATGTTCTTTTATTCAAGAAAAGATAAAATACTTATGCCATATTTTATCAGCCAAAGGCATAGAAGTGGACCAGAAAAAATAGAAGCAGTCCAGTCATGACCAACTCCAATATCAATTAAGCAATTAAGAGGATTCCTAGGTTTAATAAAGCTCTACTAGAAAGTTTGTTAAAAATATGCGACAATTCGCATTGACCTCATTAGCTAAACAATAGTTCCAATGGTGAAGAAGCTCAAAAGTATTTACATTTGAAACAAGCAATGACATCTTTACCGATATTACCCCAATTTTTCTCGGGACTTTATAATAGAAAAGATGCATTTGTACTTTGAGGGCGATCTTAATACAAACACCCTATTGCTTACTTTAGTAAGAAACTATCTCCATCATTAGAGAAAAATATCTACCCATGCAAGAGAACTTCAATATGAAATAGCGAAGATGGAGCGGTATTTGGATTAGCAATAATAAGTTCACCATCGAATCGATCAAAAGAGCATAAGAGAACTAATGCAAAGAAAAATTGGACTCAACAAAGAAAAGGTTCCTTATTAAACTCCTTGGCTTTGATTATACAATAGAATATAAACTAGGGATCACAAACAAGGCAGCTGATGCCTTATCTAGAAAAATATATAATGCCGAAGAGCAACTAATAGCAGAAGGCTCTACACAACAAAGTTTATATGCTTATACTCAACAATTCACTTCTTTAGTACAACAGATCAAAGAGGAAACACAGTCTAGTCCTGAACTATAACAACTGTATAAGCAAATATCAGAAAGCCCAGGTTGTTTCCAAAGCATATAATTGTTAATGGACTGATATATTATAAAGAGATGATTATCATATCTAAAGAATCAGAAATAAGAAATACTATTATGAGAGAACTACACTCAACTCCAGTAGGAGGACACTGTGGAATTAAAAGGACTTTAGTCAGAATTACTCAACAATTTTACTGGAAAAAGATGAAGCAGGACATACAACATTTTATATTCACATGCCCTATATGTCAATAAGTTAAATATGACAGTCAGAATCCTGCAGGTTTACTACAATCTCTACCTATACCAGCAGCCATTTGGGAGGAAGTATCAATAGATTTTATCACAGGACTACCCAGGTCTCACAACAAAACTACTATACTAGTGGTGGTAGACAGACTATCCAAGTATGCACATTTCCCTTCCAAATTTAGTACTACCTATATGATTTTTATTTTGACATAGCCAAACTACATGGAATACCACGGGCATACAGATAGAGACCCAATCTTTATGAGTAATTTTGGGAAATATTCAAATTAAGTGGAATAACACTAAGCCACGTGCATCATCCCATGGCCAAACAGAGGTCACAAATAGAATACTAGAATAATATCTAAGGAGCTTTGTATTAGAGACACCAAGAAATTGGTTACAATTTCTTCCATGGGAAGAATTCTCCTATAATACATCCATCAATACTTCCACAAAAATGACTCCTTTTCAAATAGCATATGACAGACTTCCACCCACAATTATACCCTATAATGGTAACACAGCTACCAACACAGACGTAGAAACAGTAATACAATAGAGGGATAAGATCCTACATCAACTTAAAACAAATTTACAGGAAGCTCAAAATAGAGTGCAATAAATGGCTAATAAACACAGAAGGGAGCTTCAGTTAAAGGTAAATGATCTAGTGTTAGTAAAACTATAGCCATACAGACAGACTCCAGTCTCAAGGAATCCTTACACAAAGCTACAAAGAAAGTATTATGGTCCCTTTAAAATTTTACGAAAATTGGACAAGATATAGTAGAACTTCCAGAAACAACAAGGATCCACAATGTCTTTCATGTATCTAAACTAAAGCAATACAGACAGGATTCCAAGCTACATCCAACAATCTTACCAACTCAATGCATAGAAGGCCAGCCTGTGGTCAGACCTATCAAAATTCTAGAAGAAAGGATAAGAATGCAAGCAAATAAAGCTATGAAGGAAATTTTGGTCCAATGGGATGGGATGCTAACAAAAGATGCATCTTGGGTATCAATTGAAGAATTCCAGAAAGTGTTTTCTAATTTTGACCTTGAGGACAAGGTCAATGTTTGGAAAGGGGGTAATGATGTGATCCCAAATACACAGAATAACATCAGAAGCACAAGGCACAGAAAAGCCCCAAATTGGCTGAAGGATTTTACTCAGTAAAAGAAGAAATTACAAGACAGAGTCACTATAAGAAAATTAAAGAAAGACTGAAAAGATACAAGCCTATAAGACTGTTCAGACCAATAGAATCCACTGAAAATTACACAGATACAAGACTAGTAAAACATTACAGAATAACTTTCAACAAAGTTAACAATACAACATTACAGATTGCTAAAATAATAAAAGTAATTGTATTTCCAGAGTAGATCCTGCAACAATATTCAGAGACAGAAGCTATTCAGACTTCAACAACAAGCAGAGGATCGGACAACAAATAACAGATAACTGAAAACAAGAACCAAGAAAGGATCTTGACAACTCAGCTACAAATACAATAACAAACTAACTGAAAAAATAAGAAGTACTCCACCCTAGCCCTAACAGAAAGAGATCTGGTTCTTGTAACAAAAAGTAACCATAAAACATAGAAAAGAACTTCTTGAAAACTATAAAGAAGTAGTAGATCTAGTAGGATAGTAGAAGAAGATAGTATAAATAGAGTGAAAGAGAGACAAACAGGGTGTAATCAATATTTCTGAAAAGAATCTCTTTCGTCCGGCTTAGTTCTTCTTCTCCTTCTTCTTTCCTTCATCTTCCCTAAATTTCAGAACCCGTAGCTCCGGCGGATACCTAGCTTCCCTCTCTTCTCCTCGGTCTCCTTTCTCTGGGCGTCGATCGAGCGAGAGAAATAAAAGATAAGGGTTAAAAGCTCTAACTTCTCCGAAGCGATCTCACGCAAGAAAGCGGTGTTGTATCAACGACTAGATTCATTCGAATCAAATTTGCGCGATCGCTCAACACGACCTGTCATGTAATCCACTCACCAAGACATAGATCCGATGGTGGAAAGTAAACCCAGATGTCGATACCCAAAGGTTCGATCCGACAATAGTCATTCATCGGCTAAGAGCGGATTGAACGCACTCTCGATGGCTCGGTTCACAAAGCGGCTCCTATCATCATCAAACAACAAAGTAGAGATCATACCTCAGCCTGCTTAGCCAGAAAACACAAACCATCCTGATTCGAAGACTAAAAACAGAGAAACCCACTTAACCGGAAAATCCTTCAAAGGCAAAAGCTATAAATAACAAAAGTCAAAACAAAATAAAACATTAAAAGCTCCTCACCCTACCGACCCCTCACCCACTGCACAATCCAGCCCTCACTCTCACGATCGCAGCTCTAGCTGGCGCAGGCACACTTCTCGTGGTCACGGCTCTAGCGGTCTTGACTATCGTGGCTGCACCTCTTTGGGTCGCGACTCTCACAGTCGTACCTCTAGCGGGTGGATGCTTGCCATTCCTAGCTCTCGCCAATTCAACTATTGCGAGCGAAGCACGGTTAGATCCCAACTAAAGCTCTTGCCGCTTGCAGGAGACGTAGGGATTCACGTGTGCCGTGATTTCTAATTTCTCTATGAAGAATTTCAAATACATGAAATTTTACATGGTAATTATTTTGCAGCACACCAAATACTAAATATTTTAAATTATATGTATTTTATTTACATTACAATCTTTTTTACTTCTAACCAAACAGGCCCTAAATGATTGTTGTGCAGAATTGCCACTATCACCTATTTGGATTGTCAAACGTTAATTATCTATCCAAACCAAGCTTGCGGTTTATAAGTTTGCTACTAGAAATAAAAGCAGATTCTTTAACAGGTAATGTGATAATAGTTTTTTTTAAAAGAAAAAAGATAATATTTTTATAATTATCTTATTTTAATATATTTAATTGTAAGAAATTGAATTATATTTTAAATATTTAAAAAAAATAAATATACATTGTCAAACAAAACTATGTAAAAAGTATTAATATCAAATATTATTTTTTAATTCTATTTATATGGAAAAGAAATAAAAATTATTACACGAAGAGTCTATATGTAGCTTCTAAATTCAAACTCTAATAGTATAACATCATATGACGCTCATCAATACACATCCGATTTGTATTGGCTGTGAACAACAACATATTTGTTGTGTATTTATATACATATAGATGTTGTGTACTACCATGCAATTAATATTACATCAATATACAGAAATACACAACAATCACAACCAATACAAAGTAGTTGTGTATTGATGCATACTGCACCAACTTATTCCAACATATATTAGTTCAGAACAAGCAAGTGAAATTTGTATCTCAATAAATCATCACAAATAAATTCTAGTGTAACTTTATATCAAATTATTTTTTTTAAAATGTTATTTATAATTGCATAGGTTTTGAATTTCATAATATAAAGATCGTCGCCCAGTTCGTCGGCTCAAAACAACAAATAAGATAGAGTCGATACCGTACTACTTACCAAAATACTCCCCTCTCTTGATCTATGATCTATCTCTGATATCGAGTTAGAATTTCTAAATTTTTATTAAAATCTCCAACTTTTTTTCTTTCTGCAAATTCTCATAAATTAGTCTTTCTATCATAATTTTTTGATATTTCTCTGCTTATTATGTGCATTACATTTTATTTAGCAATTATATATATATATATATATATTCAATCCAAAAAAATATGAAAATGTTTAATTCGAGACGGCTCAAAATCAAAATGAGCCAGCTCAAAATCGATTAGAAAATGAGTCGAGCGAGCTCGAAATCGAATAATTCGAGTCACTCAAAAATATTTTGAGTTGATTTCTAACCGGCTCGTTAACGGCCTACTTATATTAGTAATTATTAATTATTTAACATAAATATATAGGAATGTATTTTTATTCTACTTACCCGTCTCTACCAAGCTCATTTACACTACCTCCTGTATCTAGAGGTATGGGTCCACAGCCTACCAAAACTGAAACTCCAATTCTTTTCTCAGAACCACCATTCAACTTCCCATCTCTCGCGTGACTTGCGGAGGCAGCCTGCTGGAACGACGAAAAGGCTGATATAACACAGGAGGGGATACTGAAGGGATTCTATGGAATTAATGTAAATATGGTTACTCACCGTCTTTAGTTTAGTTGGTGGCGGCATCGATCCATATTCGATTCTCCAGGCGGTGCATCCCGAAAGGGGGGAAAATAAGTGGGCCGAACTGTGAATGTGTTATACCAGGTGCAGGGATTTGAGTGAAAGCTACGTCCACAAAGTGAGCGGAGCCCAGGTGGATACCCGTTCCCAAAAAAAAAGTATATATGGTTCGATTTAGTTTTCCTAATAAGCATACTAATCCCAGCATAACACGTTTCTTCCTCACTCCATCAACCGTTGCGTGTAGAGTTTGGTGGAATTAATAGATGCTACAGTAATCTAACTTAATGAAAGAATTTAAAGTAGTGATTATTGCATAAGTAATTTTCTATTATGGTAATAAAATATGTCTTTTATGTTATACCAGAAAATATGTAGTTTATAATTCTATTTACATATACTTGTATTCAGTGTACAAATCAGAATTTCTGGAAAAAAAAGAAAAAAAAAAGTAAAAAATATGCCTATATATATAAATTTTAGAGTATGTGAAACATTTGGGTGTGTTTTTAAAATTGAAAAATTCATCTGTTTATTTAGTTTGGATTATTACTATCTCTGTCCATAAAAAATATATTTTAGATGTTAATCAAACAAAACATATATCAATGAAAGAATTTTTTTGGGAGAAAATTTTTAAAATAAGTATCTTATAAATAATAATTAACTATTTAAGTATGATTTTTTAAAAAAATTAGAAATATGCATAGTCGTCTGTTTAACAGGCGACTGGCTTTGGGAAAAGTCACTCGTCTGTTAAATGGGTGACTGGCTTTGGGCATAAAATCAGTCACCCATTAAATGGGCGACTTGCCTGTTGCAGCATGTCAAGCATAATATATTATTGAAGTAAAAATTAAACAAATCACACAGAGGTTTAAAGACTAAAAAAATAAACTTCATATACATTTACTTTTCAGTCAAGTAGGATCACATATATACAACAAGTCGAAGCATCACATATTAGATAATGTAATCAAAATAAAGGTTACAAATACAATTACATACAAAGAGATGGTTCAACAAATTAAAATATCAAAATAAGCATACACCTTGAAACTATTGTCGACGGCTACGTTTATACGGGATCGTAGCACTACCAGGGGTGTAGTGTGTAGGTGCATACAATGGACGATCACACTGTTGATGGGAGACTCCATGTGGTCCCTGAACCTGCCCTCCAACATCTGAACCTAGTTTTGGCTATGATTCTCCTAGTGGCATCCAATCTGGTGGAGAAATAACATGTGATGAAGGTGAAACTTCTGTATAGGGCTGAGATTGAGAGCTCTCATGATAAATTGTAAGCCTTTGATCAGCATAAGTAGATGACCCTGCACCCATATTTGATGCCTGTGTAGTTGGAGTTGAAGCGTACTCATGAGACATATGCTTTGCTGCCATGTGATGGAAGCGATGGTCACTAATGTGCATGCGTAATCTCATATAACGACATATCTTCTCTTACCTATTTACAGCCATCTATAAGTATGAGTCACCGGGATGTCCAAAGAAAGGTTGGAAGATCTCTTTAGTTGTTAAGAAATGCTCCGCATATATTAACCAATAGAGTAGATGTTAAACTCAAATATTTATATGTAAGTACTTAAGAAAATTTGCAAATTTGCATTAGTTAATATTAACTTACATAGGCTCGCTCGCCAGGTGCTCTGGGATAGTATGTCATTGGCAGATCAGTTGGGGCTTTCAACAAGTACATCGAAACCCATGACTTAAACTTGACATGTAGCAGCTTATGGCTTGTTGTCTATCCTCATCATCATCATCGACATGGATAATGTGATCTCTTTTGCTTTCCCAAATAGCTATGTGCGCCTGATGGTACTGAACCCAATCAGTATCAGCTTTCCCATAACCATCGACTCTTTTAAAGCTGGGATCCATCGACACTACATTTATGCGTGGTAAGTATCCGAACTGACGAAGAACTCTGTCAGGAAGGTACCGCTCCATCATCTTCTAGCTGATAATGGGAACATGTGTAAGCCAAATGGCCTCACCAGTAAGGAAAATATCTGATAAGCGAGATCTGATCAAAATTTTATACGGCTCCCATATAACCTGCACGTAGGAGAAGCTACTAGTCAACCTTCAGTTGACATTTCTAACAAAGACTTTACAATTTATGTTTAATACCTGGCTATGTAGTAGTCTGTCAAGCTCATCTTGATACAACTTGACATTGCCAATAGACATCTGACGCACATAACGTTCGTTCCATTTGATCAAATGAGTGTTTATAAGTCAATATATTAAGAAATCATCAGTATATTAAACCAATTAAAAATACTTTATGTTTATTACCTAAAACTAATGCTTAAACCATCAAGCTCTTGAGGATAAGGGATATGTAATATTGGTCTTCCAACAAGAAGTTGCTTCCATGACAAATCTAGAGTAGATGCAAGCTTTGGCCTAGTTGATTCATGCAACTCTCTATATAAATGAGCCAACACTGCTCCTTCAATTAAGAAAGTGCTAAATGTGTCCATATCTTGTAATAAAGGTAGATACTACAGGTGCACCTCAGACTCAGAAGTATCTGGTAGCAAGAAACTCCCTAAGATAAATAGTACATATACCCATAAGTGTCTAGTGAACTCCATCTCCATCAAATCAATATACGACTCTCTAAAAAATGTCCACCTAAGACACCTTAGTGGCCTACATGCCTCTGTGTGCTCCTGACCCATCATAAATGATGATGTAATAGCTGGGTTGCTTGGATCATGATATATAGTATCTGCAACAGAGCGTTGACCCAATAACTCATCACAACAGTTAGGCCAACTCTACCACTGCTTCCCCTCTCCAACTACTATAAGTCCAATAATCAGAGGTCCATCTATACACAGACCTAGAATCTTCGTAATATCCTGCAAGGTAATGGTCATCTCACCGATAGCTAAGTGAAAAGTATTGGTATAAGGAGACCATCTCCCAACTAATGCAGTCAACAAGTGATGATCCAATCGAATGCAGTCAACAAGTGATGATCTAATCGAATGTAGTGCATCTAACTAACACAATTCAATCCCACGGCACGCAAGGCAGACGTAAACCTTGGGCAGGTAATAGACCACTCCTTCAGCATGAGCAGATGCGATGCAGCCTCTAAAATAGTACCCTGCAAAAAAAATTCAAAGTCAAGTGATTACTGAAACTATATTGCATTAAACATTAACAATAAAATTTATACCGTATCCGGGTGTGTGGCCCTGTGCTGGCCACGCAAAGAGACAAGACTGGGATGAACCTCTATAGGTGCTGGATCTGATATTTTTACCAAACTATATGAAATTAAATGCTCACACTTATTTTTTTTAAGTTCATATATAAATTGTAAAAATATCCAAACATAAACCCTATATACTCTTAATTATGAAGGATTAAGGTGCTATTTCGTTGCACACAAGATTTACCTCAAGTAGGATAAACTAAATCCAGTAAACCCTATATACTCTTCTATCCCACCATCCTTTGCACGCTTTTATTTCCTTAAATTCTGTAAATCCACCTACCAACATGATTTACTAAATGCAGATTTAACTTGGCAAAGCGACTGCCCACACACCTCTACAATGAGGTTACACATCTTTACGATGAACTAAACTTAAATTAGGCTCAAATCCTGCATCTATACATCCATACATCTTCACAATAAAGATAAAAGTTATTCTTGTAAATATACCTTCATTGTGGAGACATCGAGTCATGTTGGCTCACGGTTGAGATGGCGAAGCGGGGAAGGTAGGTTGACATGAGCACGGGGGACCACGAGGAAGTATTTTAGGCTAGTGGATTCCACTAATGGTGGAGTCGGCTAGCGAAGCCTCGTGGGAGAAAGCGTCAGTCGGGTCGCGGGGTTGACGGGTCGAGAGAAAGCATATAACAAGTCGTTCCCACACCATAGAGCATACTACTTATGCCCTAAGTTAGTTTCCCGTTAAACGGACGATTGTACCTATTTCTAAATTTTTTTAAACCATACTTAAACAATTAATTATTATTTATAAGATACTTATTAAAAAAACTCCTTTTTTGGGTACAATTTTTATATTAGAATATTCTCATAAAAAACTATTAAGATAAATTTTAATATTTTTAGGTGGATTTTGATATAAATATTACATAGATATAAATTTAAATTCATGTTTAAAAAACCAGAATTTTAATATTGATGTTAGTGTATGTGCATATAATTTATGTGTTGGCATTATTCTCAACAAATAAAATTGAAAAAAAGTGAGTTTTCCCTCTCAGTGATGTAATTTTTTTAAGGTTAAAAGAGGTTAAAAGAGTGCTCAAATTCAGTTCCTCATGATTCTAAATTCTATTTGCATGATTTCTATTATAAAATTTAGAATATTGATCATTTTAAATCGAACAAACATTTTTTTTTTGGTCATTTCAAGTTAGTTTAGATGAAACAAAATATAATTAAATTTAATGAAATACTTAATTATATTTAGCTTAATAATTTATATTAAGATGAATATTAAGTAAACTTCATTACAATTTATATTTTTAGCATATATGATAAATAATATGCATGCTAATCTTTCTATTATTTGATTATTTATAGTTCACAAGCTTATTAATTTAACATTTATGTAAATTAGTATTATTGTATGCAAAACAAATTATGATGGTAGAGAAAAAAATTGTCTTAATTTTGCACATTGATCTTTTCATATAAAATAAAGATTTATAAAAAAAATAAAAGAATTTAAAATGAAAATGTTTGAGATTATAGTAGTATGCTTTTCACTTCAATTGCAAAGATGAGATTGCAGTATATTAAACACAAGTTTGACTTCATATTAATGTGAATGAGATTCTTTGAGATATAATAAAGACTGTTGGCAAGGGTTAAGAGGTATTGATAAATCATTGATAGTCAATTAATGATTAATAAATTATAGTGGTCATACAATGATAGTCCATTGACAATGACTAAATTATGATAGTTGGGTGATGGTGGGCAAGTAATGATGGTTGGACTGTTGATCTCATTTTGGATGAGGTTAATATTATCCCTAATCTTAGTAATTAGGTTCTCTAATCTTAGATTTGGAGTTCCCTGATTGGGCACTTAGGACACTATGCTTAATGGCTATGTAAACAAACTAGAATAAAATAACAAATCGAATCAAACTATAAAACTTGAAACTAAAATCAAATTTGAAATCAAATCAAACTCAATATAATAAAGTGAAAGGCTAGGACATATTGATAAATCATTTTAGGACCTGTCCTAATCCAATCAGATCAGATGAACCCAAAAGTAACCCCAAATTTAATGAAACTCAAAAAAATTTAAATCAAACATATTTGAATTGAAATCTAAATTCAATTGAGCCTGGGTTGAGGTAATTAGATTGATTAACTCAATTAACCCTTTTAAGCTCAAAATCACCTAAGTCTAAATAAAATTAAATTAAATCAAAATTAAATCAAATTAAATCAAACCAAAAGGACATAATCAATGCATAAATATAAATGAACTCAAAAATAAATTCAAATGAGGTTCAAAGTGGAAAATAGGTCATTTGACTTAGAGTTGATCTATGTGAGCCCCATTAAATCAAAGTTAACGAACCAAAATTTGGCCAAATTGAATTACTCCAAAGGCTCAAAACCATCAGATAAATATTCTTAAATACAAATATAAATAAATCTGAATCCAATAAGTTCTCAAATAGGTTAATTGAGTGACTTAACCCAAGTTGGCCCAAGTAGACTTAATTGAGCTAAATTAAAAATAAATTAAAATTAATTCAAATTAAACATTTAAATTTTTCTTGAACTCATATATAAGCATAATTCACATAATCTTTAGATCTAATTAATTCAACCAATTCGATCAGTTGACCTAAATGAATGCATATTAACAATTTAAATTCAATTTTGGTTAAACTTGGACCCAAAATTAATCTAAATTAAATGAAATAATTGACCAAAAGCCCATGATTGAAACACAATCTAAACATAAAATAATAATTTGAATAACATAAATCAACTTAACCAATTTTGGTCAGAATTGATCAAACCTTAGTCAAACTTGGGTCAAATTCAAAATTAATCCAAACTAAATAAAATTAATCAATCAAAATTATCATAAATAATTAATAAAACATAATTGAAGTCTAATCCAAACCCATCATGACCAATTAGGCCATGTGAACTCAATTAGATCCACTTTGGTCAAAGTGGGTCAAAATGGGCTTAAATTATTTTAGGATCAAATCAAATTAAATTAATTAAACTCATATGAATGAAATGATCAAATGGTTATAATTGACTCTTACACCCAAAGCCAATAAGCCAATTTGGGTTACTTAAACCCAATCCAACTTATTTGGGTCAACATTAGTTGACCCAATTCAAAATCTAATTCCAAATTGGATTTTGACAACTTAAAACTAGCTAAGCTTCCTAATGCAAGAGTTGAACTTCAACTTTTGTTGCTCGATGAAACCAAGTGGAAAAAGAGATTAAATGCAGAGTGAAGAAAATGTAACATGCTTTCAAACTCTTCAATCTCTCATCCTTCCCTCCACCATGCCTTTTTCTTGGCTTTAGGATGGTCTACAATAAATTAACCACCTGTTGCATCAAGTAGGAGGCTCCAATTCCCTATGGCCGGCCATCTCCAAGCTTCACCAATGGGGAGGGGGTTGGCCATCTATAAAGTCACATGCTTGGCCTATTTTAGAGAGTTTACACACTTATTGATAACAAAAGCACTCAAATTGAGCCATTCCCCACCTTTTCGGACGTCCAAAACCCAAATTTCAAGTGGAGATTGGCGGCTACAATGTTCCAAGGGGAGGCAAGAGCCCATATTCATGCCAAAGCTTTGTCTCACACCCAGGAGCATGTTCAAATCAACTTGACCGCCAGAAATTAGCTCTGATGAGATAACTTCGTCAAACTATAGCTGGCCAGTTAGGTCTCCACGGTTTGTGAAGTGAGATTGCTCAAAACTAGAATCTACCCTTAGAAATCCCATTTCTCTTTTGATTTACAACCTAAACGTGCTAAAAAAACATTAATTTCCTGCGAGAAATGCTGGAAATCGTGCTAAAGGGTGGCGGCTTTGCCGTCTGCCCCTCTCAGTCCGTCGACCATGGGGAAGACGATGTGACAGCCATTCGATCCCTATTAATTGGGATGGATGGCTGAGATTAAAATGTTAGAAGATTTGATTTCATCCCTTGGATTAATAGATTTGATATGGATCGTCCGATCTTTGATCGGATGGTCAGATCTACACCCACGCTTTTCCCGCTTAATCCACGTGAATACCACATGGACCAACCCACGGTTGCCACATGTAACAGCTTGCACCATCAGTGCCGTGTGGTGTTGACTGATTTAAGTAAGAAAATGAGGATTTTTGGAATTAAATAAATGCTAAAAAAGGCCTGAAACTTAATAAAATACTCAACAAAAAATTACAAATAAGGGCTCATTAGATTCATCTTTTTGAGAGGAATCTAATAAACCCAAAATCGTTAATTTCTATTGGGTATGTTAAGCTTAATTGAGGTTTTAGACAAAATAAAATTTCATTAATTAATCTAAAAATATTTATGAAATTGATCTAAAACTTTTAGGGATTGAAATTGAGTTTAAATTATACATACCATAAAATTTTCAAATCAAAATGGTGAATGCATTAGGAGGTAATGAATTTCAAAGTTCAAATGCTTAATTTAATGAAATAATTAATTTGAAAATATAAAAAAATTAGAAAAATCATAAAAGTGGTTTAAACCATTCTAATTAACATCAAATAACCTTATGAAATTAATATAATCCTCTAAAGTTTAAAAAAACAACATTTAAAATTTGGGTTTAATAAATCATTAAAATTAACATTAGTTAAATTTATCAAAGCTAAACTGTAATAAATTAGCAATCAAGCTAAAATCAAAATACTGCACTCTAAATTAAATTAAGTAAACATCACATAACCTTCAATTGAAACTAAACTAAACCTAAACCTAATAAAACAAATTAAACATAAACCTAATCAAATAAATTAAACTTAACCCTAACCAAATTAAACCTGAACCTAATCATAAATCACTTCCATTTTGATTAATCTTATGATACTAATCAAATCAAATAAAATCAAATTATAATAAACTTTCATCAATTTAATACATAATCAAATTGAATCTAATTCGACCTACTTGAATAAGAAGAGCTAATTAACTATTAAATATATAAATCTAATAATTAAATCAAAACATGAACTCTTAATGAGATGTTAACCAAACTCATCTAATAATTAAATCAAGACATGAACTCTTAATTAGATGTTAACCAAACTCTAATAAACATAATAGATGAATGAGGTTAAATGAAATTCTAAGCATAAATAATCAAAGCTAATTAAAATCAAAGTAAACTTTCAATTCATTTAATCTAATCAAACTGATAAATAAATAAATCATAATCAAATAAAATAAGTACAAAATTAAATATAAACTCTAAAGTTATTAAATCATATCCAATTACTCTTAATTCCAATCAATATCAAATAAGTCAAACAAAATAAAATTCAAACAAAACAAACAAACCTATTAAATTAAGATAAGAGATTAATTAAATTAAATCAAATCGATCATCAAACTAAAGAAATAATCAATATATAAACTAAATGGCTAAATTTATTGAATTAAACCCTTAAATAAAATTCAAATAAAAGATCACATTAAATTTTAATTAGATCACTGGTTAAGTAAAGTAAATTAAAATATGTTCACCAATCTAAACCAAATTTAAATGAAATAATAAAATCAATGAATCTAAACAACATCTAAATAATATTAATCATATAAAATTAAAAACTTAAATTAAAACCCAAAAGAAAGGAGTCAGATATTAATTTAAAGGACATTGAATTATCAAAATTTAATCAAATCAAACTAAAATCTAATGAATCCAGAATTAATCAATGAAAATACATGAAGTTAAACAAACTTAAACTTTAAAGTCTAAATCAAATCTAACAAGCATTAATCAAATAAAATCAATTTAATTGAATTATTTACATAAATTCAAATATGCTAAATAAGATACTTTGGTTCTTAGTTCGACCCTTAGAATAAATTTTCATCTCATGATGAAAGTTTCATTCTATTAGGATTAGGATGTTAAATGAAATGGATTCTATTTTAAGTAGAATTTATTTTATTCTTTAGAAACTAAATTCAAGTTAAACATAAAAAATGAACTTAAAATCGAAATAAAAAAATCAATTAAATTATTTAAATTGAAACCATCCAACCTATTAACATTAGCAATTCTAAATTCATAAAATCATAACTCCAATGCTTAGTAAGACATACCACACAAAGCCTTAGCACACACATTAGAATTAAGCCACCACTTTTAGTCCTAAGTTATGACAGTGTATGTGTGATGTTATGTTTTATTTTGTGATGTAATATTTTAGACTGGATGGTAGGGTGTATGATTCATAGACTGGATGTTAGGCCGTTGCTAGACTAATCAAGTTTTCTACAGGAGATTGTGCTTAAAAAGGCCCACTGTAATAAATATAAAATAAATTCTATTTACTTGCAGGTGCTATTTAAGTCCCAATGCATAATTTAAGTTAGGATAGGTGAGCTTGGTTACCCATGTGCAGGGTGTTAGTCCAAATTATAAATATAACTGCTTGGGTTTGTATATATGTTCAGCTAGCATTTATTTTACAAGTGTAATTAGATTTACTTTTTCATATAAAATGTAATTTTATAATAGAAATTAGGATTAGTGCTATGGAGTTTAGGATGAGAAATGGCTAGAAGGCTTTGTCCTGGGGTGCCTTATGATGCCTTTGGAGAAAATCAAATCAAAAGGAAGAGAAGGAGGACGTGAAGAAATGAAAAAAAGAAGAGCTCGATATCATTTATTCAATTTCAATTGTAATAAAACTTTTATATTCTAGGTTGTATAAGGGTATAGCTCAGCTAGCCATCTTTACTCTTTTCTAGGGTGTATGGAGGTACCTGGCTACACCAGCCTCTTATTCTTTCATGGTAGTTTATAAAAGTGATTGGTGATATATTTAGTTTGTGCATTAGAAACATTGTGCTTTTCATCGTTTCTTAATGTTTGATATTTGAATGTGTGGCCTGGATGCGGTAGGATCTTAGAATGCAATTAATTTTTCTACCCAATTAATAACTCACAATTAAATTTAAAAAATAACTTTCAACTTCATCATAAAGCCTAGGTTGTTATCAAGATAACTAAAAGATTTAGCAACCCCTCAGATGTATCTTGTACGTCTCACATCATGCATGTCATGTTCCTTCTTCCTTGATTATGGGGGATCTCCATCCTTGCACGGTAGGGGAATGCTTGACTTGTGAGGGCATCCCATGTGGTGGAGAACACCCCTTTTTGCTGATTTAGCCAATAACTCTATTTCATCATGCATTTAGGCATAAAAATCCTAAGCCTTTGTCTAAATGAATGTGTTAAAATGAAAATGAAATTATAAAATTTTATATTTGAAATTAAGTCATATGCTCATACCACTCATGCTCTAGTCTTTTAGGAAGTGGGTTTAGGACTTTAGTTTCTTTCCAATTAAATAATAGCCTAACTATCTTGCACTTTCGTAAGACTTGTCTACATGGATTTAAATCGTAAGAGGTGTTAGCTCATAGCCACTCCAGGCGGTTATAAGTCTAGAAGTCGGACAGGTTTACTTTCTCTTATGGAGATAAACCCTTATGTCCCATTTCTGGTTAGATTTAGTCGTGCTCTAACTTGTGTTAAAGCTCCATAGATTTAGGATTCGAGGTTGCTTATTTCTCTTGGGCTATGAGCATAAATTCTTACCTCTTAGGCACTTCTACAATCTTGTGTTGATGTACTATAAGCCCTAGCAATCAAATAAAATTTTAACTCAAATAAATAAATCCCTTCTCTTTCAAACATGTAAAACCTCACCATAAGATAGAATGGAGTGCTCACTAGGCTTCCTAGTATCATGAGCATTTTCTTTGGATTCTGAAATAAGTCTTCCAATTGAAATTTCCTGATTAATTTTCCAAAATAGCCAATTTATTGATAGTCTTAACCTTGAAATCTTTGGAGAGAATAATCGATTATTTTAATCGAGAGTGTTCTTACAAAATCTCATTTCCTAAAATGTAATTAACTATGGAGGCTTGCCTCCATAGGGAACTAAAGAACCCAGCTTAAAATAAACTTTGCTTTACTTTTTCATGTAAAGTAGGGAAAAGATCTCTAGTATATTCGAAGACCCATCATACTTTAAGAGTCCTTATTGGGTGATTAAGTCCATTATAGGGTGATGTTTTTATTTTTTGAGATAGTACATCATATCTTAATGTCGTACCTGATCACTTCAATAAGTACCCCATAAGATCTACGTGATGTCTACTTGACCATATCCAAAAAAAAGTACCACATATTTTTCTGGTGACTCTACTAGGAATGGTTCCTCTATCTATCTTTAGTAGTTAAATTATTGTCTCCAAATATCGCTAGTGGACTTATATTTTATATAAGCCTAAGACTATCTTGCTTTTTGTTGGCACTTTGCTCATTTCATCCTTAAGCAAAGGTGGCCAACATCCTTTAGGTTTTAAGACCTCACTGTAAGTAGGTCTTAAAACTCCTATTGGGTCCCCCAATAGGTAAAAGAAAAGATAAATTAATTAAAGAAAAGAAAAAAAACCAAACAAATTGAAAACCTCTACCACTTTCTTGGTGAAGCAAGGTTCATCAATACTCAACAAAGCTTCAATAAAATTCAAAGTAAAAGAAAAGAAAAATCTTTTCAAAATAAAATTAATGAACACTATTTAACATAATCAAATTTGTTAAATGAGGGTTCTCATTTAAAACCAAATGCAAACAACTAAAAACAAAAAACATAAACAAAAATCCCTTTTTCAAAATTTTTAAAATTTTTCAAACAAAAATAACCAACCCCTTTAATATAACCAAATTTGTTAAATGAGAGTTCACTTTTTAACATCAAATCAAAATCAAACTAAAAAAAATAATCATGACCAAAAAAATTTTTCTTCAAAATTAATGAACCTCATACCCAAATTTGTTAGATGAGAATTTCTTTTTCAAAATCAAAATTAAAACAAACAACAACAACAAATCACCTTATTTTCAAAAAAAGTCAACATCATTTTTAAAATAGAATTAGCCATCTCTATTTAACACACCTAAATTTGTTAAATAAGAATCCCACTTTTAAAATTTTAAACAAAATCTAACATCAACAAACAACAACAAAACAACAACAATCACAAACAAAAATTTCTTGAAATTAATTGAACCCCTCTCAACATGCTCAAATTTGTTGAATGTGGGTTCCAAAATCAAAACCAAATCCAACAATCACAAAAAAAAGGAATTCTCTCCAACATGAATTGAACCCCATTTAATATAATCAAATTGGTTGAATAAGGGTTCAAATTCAAAAATTAAAATCAATAATTCAAGGCAACATCAAAGCAGAGTCTGATCCCGTGCATCTCCAACATTATAGAGATACCAGCCCCATCTTCTTTTTTCCTTCCTTCTGTCATCTTTCAACCATGTCTTCCAAAGCTAACCTTTTCCTTTGCCTCCAGTGTGGATTTGCCCTGGATTAAGCCATACTCACTGGTGCCCCTGCCATCAAGTTCGGCCTTGGATTGGAGCAGTTCAAGGTCACCTGCGAGGGAGCATCCCTCATTACAGTTAGCAGAGAGGAAGTGGCAAACAAGAATCCAATCATACAGTTTGACCTATAGTTTAATACTGAGTTCCCCTGTTTGAAGAAGAAGGCTTTTAAGGTTCCCCTACTAGGTCTAGTAGTTTAGTTAGTAGCCCCTGCTGTAGTTCCAACACATGCTAGTACCTTTTCTTTGGTTCCCCCTGCTCTGAAGGGGAATGCTATCTTAGCTTTTGAGATAGTCTCCCCCACCTTCGAGGTCAGTTCTAGTTTCTATCATAGCTCGCTCACCAAGACCCAACACCACAACAAGAATTACAAGATCAAGAGGCAGTTTGAGCATGCGGTGAAGGAGGTAGATGAAGCCTCCCATGTTGCTGAAGAGGGTTTCCCCTGTGAGACCTCTCCACTCTTGAGTGGTAGTAGGTTTCACCCTCTTTTAGGTTTAGAGGGAGAGGAGGACTATTGCAGGATAGCTGTATTACGCCCACCACCACTAAAGTATGAAACACCAGCTAAGAAGAGGAGGAGGCCCTATACTGGTCCATGGTCCATTCTTCACAGAGTTAGGAGAGCCCACAGATGCTTGGAGTCCGAAACACTACATGACCTGAGGAGCCTAATCCCTAGGAGTGTTAGAGATTAAATTCATAGAAAGAGGGCCATTGAGGCAAGAGATATTGCCCAAGTGGGCAAGAGAGAGAGGAGGAGATTTGTCAGGCAGTCGGTGGCCTCCACTTTAATGGACTTTCCTGATCGATGAGCTGATAGAGCCGATCATTATGACTGCATTATCCTTATCAATACTACCAGTCACAGAAGGAGATCTCCAATGGAGAGGCAGTTGGTGTCCCCACCATCACACCACTCCATTTGCCATCCACCTTCACCAGCTCAAGTTCTAGCATCTACAGCCCCCACCAAGTTCTACAAGCCCCCGTATAGAGAGAGAAAGCCTCTCATTTGATGATCCGGCTATAGCCTAAGGATCCTGCTCTATCTACTCCACCTGTTGAGGTGAGGTTGAGCTCCCATGCTTGACCTTCTATCTCAACAATGGTGAAGAAGGAGTGGCAACCCAAGAGTGTCGTGGTCACTCCACCATCACAGTTGTTGGAGGAGGAGAGGGGAGGGGATACTGAGATGGTCCCCATGATGGTTGAGCCAGTTAGGGAGTGCAATCTACCAGTACAGAGTGTTCAATGCATAGATTCTATAGAGCTCAGTCCAGTTGTCAATCATCAACTAGCCTATGTTCTAGTAAAGCCGGGTAGAGTAGATGATCTTTCTTTAGAAGACATTCTAGAAGACTACCATGCTATAGTTAAACAGATAATTGGGGATGATCAGTCTGATTAGGATGAGGGTATGGTATACTATGACCCAGATGAGGATGATATGCTAGATGACTTAGCAGAAGTCCACATGGTAGATACCCGAGGATCCCTGTAAAGAGAATAGCATAGCTAGGAAAGTGTTGTAGTTGAGGAAGGTGATACATATCACTCAACTCAACACCTCATCCAGTAGATCAAGCAGAAAGATGATCAGATAGGAAAAATGGAGAGAAGGGTAGAGCAGCTGATGGCAGTAGTCCTAACATTGCAGAACCAAGCCCTAGTTTCATAGCCTTCCCTCATGGATGCCGA
Organism: Cymbidium sinense; assembly: GCA_021442155.1. Taxonomy (NCBI): domain Eukaryota; kingdom Viridiplantae; phylum Streptophyta; class Magnoliopsida; order Asparagales; family Orchidaceae; genus Cymbidium; species Cymbidium sinense. The sequence continues at coordinate 135,632,185 of CM038222.1, forward strand.
TCGGCCTAAGCTAGTACATACCTTAGATCACCCCAAGTGCACTCCCATGGATGATAATGTCGGTAGCTTGCATAGGAAGGTCATTGATAGCACCTCCATTCATGAAAAGGACATTAAACAAATGGTAGACTAGAAGGTGAAGGAAGCGTTGGCACAAGCCTGGGGGAGCTCAGCTATTCCAAATGGTAGACCCTACCCAAAGAAATTTGATGTAGTTCAATACCCCAATGGGTTTGTGCCACCATCCTTCAAAGTTTTTGATGTGGGAACCCAAAGAAGCACATAGCACACTTCAGGGCCAGTTATTGCAATGCAGGCGACAGTGATGCACTTCTATTCCATCTATTTGTTAGTAGCCTATCAGGCATAGCATTTGATTTGTATGCCAAATTGCCCAATGGTTCAGTGAAGACCTTTGTAGAGTTAGAGAATCTCTTCATCAAGAGATTTGCAGGAGCTCAGTAAAGGGTAACTGTATGGGACCTCATTATAAAGAAATAAAAATCTACTTATTGATTACATTCTCAGATGATGCAAACTAAGTAAAAATGTGAACCACAATTGTCTGAGCAGCATGCCATTGAGATTCTACTCAATAATATCCATGACCCGATCACCTTCGTGCTTAAGGGCTTCACTATTAAGACATTTAAGAAGCTAATCAATAAAGCGGCTAACCTACAAGAGGAAGCCAAATAGTTACCCTTCTCAGACCAATCATCTAAGTCCAAGCCTCAGAAGATATTTTACAAGAAGCATAGGATAGTTGTGTCAGTGGATAAGAGGAAGAAAGCTAGTCGATCACGATGAGAGGCCTCGAGCTGCCATTTTCATTCTCCTACCAAGGACACAACCACGCCATAGTCCACTTAGCCCACTATCCTATCCACTAGGTAGCTAATTTTCACCCACTATTGCTAAAAAACTTAACAAATCATACTCATTCAAGAGGGAGGTACTCACTTGATTTCCAGCTACTCGAGCCTAAGAAGCTGGAGGAAGTGGGTAGGAGCGATGATCCTAGCTACTGCCCCTACCACCGCATGTTAGACCATGTCTTAGAGGATTGCATTACCTTCAAAGATTAGCTTGAGCGTAGCTACAAGTCAGGTGCTATACTTATCCCTAAGGAATACTTAGTAGAACAACCATCTAGTTTTGTCAGAGTAATCCTTGGGGATACATCCGATTCTCTCAAGATAAAAGAAGGTTGAGATATTTTCTTATCCCAAACCTCTAAAAATATCATTTTTAAAATAAAAAACTTTCTCTGCAGGTGCCTGAAGTAGCTCAAAACTCTAATGCCAAGGAAGGTTTGCTAGTTGCGAAGGATAATTTGGGGAGGGTGGAAGGCCAGCAACAACATCCTACCTCAGTGGCCTGGGATAGATAAATAGTGCAGCCACCATCCAAGTTCAGCATTTCTTCTATCATTGCAACTACCACCTACACTAGATCCTCCACCTCTAGAAGGAGCATTGTATTTGTGGATGAGGGCACCAAACCCCTCACTCAGCTTTCTTTACTTGATTTCCATTATGCACCTCCTTCAAAATTAAAGAAATCAATGAAAAAGATTGATTCCACTTACATTCTCTCTACTTCTGATGCTCCTAGTTTCATTCTGATTGAAATCTTACCATGTCAAAATAATAGTAGCTCAAATAATTTTGATCCATTCTTCTTTTATTTAGAAATGGATTTCCCTTCTCTGACTTAATTGGCTTCACCTCTTGAGATTGACTTGGAGTCATCCGACTCTGAGAATCCTTTAGGAGAAGCTGTAGGTATATCCAATGTGCAGGTAGAACTTTCCACAAACTCATCATTCTAAGAAGTCACTAAAGTCAACCTCCATTGTGGCAAAGTTCTATCTCCTAGGGTAGCACCTTAGGATAAGGGTAAACAAGTCATTGGTTCTAGCGAGTAGATAACCATCCACAAGATGCTCCACCTATGGATATGCTTGTGGAGGATTAACATAGAGTTGATTACAATATTCTTGCTCATGTTAAAAAGTTATCAGCTAAGTTAAGCATATACGACGCCCTCATCTTATCTAAGGATGAGGGAATCTCTAATCAAAGCCTTGCTTGATCCAGAGATATGCTTAGCTTAGCTGATCGCTACTAGAGAGGAAGCATGCTACTCAAAAGAGATCTTAGAAGTTATATACACAAATGAAGACCTACTTTTAGGGATAATCGAGCACAACCATCCCCTCTACATTACAGTGGATTTGACAGATTTTGTCTATCCAGAGTTCTGGTTGACCCAAGTGCATCATCCAATATTATGAGTCTAAGAACTATTGTCTACTTGAGGATTGACATCTATAAACTCCATATAGAGAGGATGATATTGAAAGGATTCAATAAATAAGGCAAGAGGGCCTTAGGCTTCATAATGTTGCCATTAAAGATAAATGATTGAAAGACTGAAGCCAAGTTTCACATAATTGACTCAGATACAATTTTTAATGCTTTACTCGGGAGATTGTAGATACATAAGAATAATATGGTTCCATCCTCTTTACATTAGTGCATCAAGTTTTTAAGAGGTGGAATCGAGTATTGTGTCAAAGGAGATCTTAAGCCCTTTGCAGTTCATGAGGTTGGGATATACGAGGATGCGACCTACTACCTCCCCCAAAATCAAAAAATCTATTCTCGTGAACTTAGTCAAAATCCTCATGTGGGAGAAAAAGAAAAAGAAAGAAAAGAAAAATAAAAAGAAAAAGAAAAGAAAAAAAAAGAAAATGAAATAGAAAAGAAAAGGGAGTGAGAAGAAGACACTAGGAGAATGTAGTGCTTGAGATTATATTCTACCCACAGTTTGTTACTCCATTTGAACATATGGGGAGTATGACCCGACCTTCACTAGGATGATGAAGAGGCAAGTCCAGAGGGAGTCCTAAGGGTTGAAGGCCTCCATACTTACCACCAACCAAGAGATTTGTCCCAATCACCAGAAGTACACCTACTATTAATATGGACTTAAAATCTAGTTCAGAGGATGAGTCTTATATGATTAGCACACCAGCCAGCTCCTCTCGATAGCAGATCCCATTGGAGGTGATACTCGAGCTAAATAGTGATGAAGATAAGATTCCCAAGCAAAGCATAATAGTATTCAAATTCTCATTATGTGAAACAGTTAGGCATTAGTTGGGAATGTTAGCTCTAACCCCACTTTCCTCATAAAAATTTGAGGGTTTGGTAGTTAAGGAGGCCCCTAAATCATCCGCAGTTGCAAAGATTCAAAGGTTCTATCCTAGAGCATCATCCTTAAGTTAAGAAGTTGATGTAAAACTTGAGGATGATTCATATAAAGAATTAATAGAATTATCTTTTGATTGGTACTAGCCTTATGTTCTAAACTTAGCAAAGAAAAGTTTAATTCTACATACATTATCTAAGCATAAGTCAGACTACTTTGAAAGGCTATGAAATAATAAATGCAAGAATTCTCAATCAAGACCAATACTAGCCTTTGGAATAGTAGGCCCAATCGATAATGATAATTATTGTAAAGTCATCACCAATCATTTAGAGTCTGATAAATTCTTTTCAAATCACATTAACTCATACGAGGAGGTGTGTTCAGAAACCTCAGATGACCCAGATGATTTTCAAGTCACGGATGCATCACTAGAGTTTGAAGAAGAAATTAAATCAATTATTGATGAACTCAAAGAAATCAACTTAGGAACTGAAGAAGATCCACGCCCGATGTACTTCAATTTTTTGTTGAATAAAACTGAAACCAATGACTTAGTTAGGCTACTCACTGAGTTTAGGGGCTGCTTTGCATGGAGTTATAAAGAAATGCTCGGATTGGCTCCTAACATACCAGTTCATAAGCTAGTGATACAACTTGATGCTAATCCTATCAAGCAAGCTCCTAGATTCATGTGATTAAATATTGAACAATAGGTCATTTATGAAGTCAAGAAATTGATCGAGGCTGATTTTATTCGTGAGAAAAAATACCCCACATGGTTGGCTAGTGTCATCCCAGTTAAGAAGAAGAATGGCCAAATTCACATTTGCATCAACTTTAGAGATGTAAATAAGGCATGGATAAAAGGTGAATTTCCACTACCCATACTAAAGTTGATTGTGGACATTACCTTATCTCATGCAATCTTCTCTTTCATAGATGGTTCATTTGGATATAAACAAATAAAGATGGCTCTTGAAGATGAGAAAAATACTACTGTTAGAACCCCTATCAAAATTTATCGCTATACAGTCATGCCTTTCGGCCTTAAAAATGCCGGTGCCACATACCAGTGGGTCATGACTCGGATCTTCGATGAACTCATTCATCATCAAGTCGAATGCTACGTCGATGATCTCAGGGTCAAAAGAAAAGAAAAGGAAGACCATTTCTTTGACTTTAGAGTAGTTTTTGAATGATTAAGATAATTTAACATCAAAATGAATCCCTTGAAGTGTGTTGTGGTGTCTATTTTTGGATGTAGGGGAGGGGGATACCAGGTAGATCATAGGGGGTACTTATTGAAGTGATCAGGTATGACATAGAGGTATGATGTACTATCTTGAAGATAGAAAAATCACTCTACAATGGACCTAATCAACTAATAAGGACTCCTAATGCATGATGACTGTTCGAATATACCAGGGATTTTTCCCCTACTTTACATGGATGAATAAAAAAAGTTTATATTAAACCATATTCTTAAGTTTCCTATGGAGGAAAGCCTCCATAGTCAATTACATCTTAGGGAATGAAATTTTCTAAGAATACTCTCGATTAAAGTAGACAATTATCATCTCCAAAGATTTTGAGGTTAGACTATCAAAGGATTGGTTATGTTTGGAAAATCAATTGGGAAAGTTCAAGGAAAAGACATATTTTAAAATCCAAAGGGAGGAAGTAGGAAATGCTCATGATACTAGGAAGCCTAGTGAGCATTCTAATCTATCTTATGATTGTGCATTATATATTTGATAGTCAGGAGATTTTATTCATTTGAGTTGAATTTTTTTATTAGATTGCTAGGGCTTATAATTCGCCAACACAAGATTATGCAAATGCCTAAGAGGTGAGAATTTATGCTTGTAGCTCAAAAAAATAGCTATCATGTATCTTAAATCTAAGGAGCTTTAGTATGAGCTAAAGTGCGACCTAAATCTAAGCAATAGATGGACATAAGAGTTTACCTCCACAAGTGAGAGTAAACCATTCGACTTCTGGACTTATAACTTCCTAGAGTGGCCGCCAACTAATTCCTCCTACATTTTTAAAATCATGTAGCCTGGTCTTATGAATTATAAGATAACTAGGGTAGTTATTTAATTTGAAAGAGACTAAAGTCCTAAACTCACTCCCTAAGAGATTAGAGCATGAGGGGTATGAGCATATAACCTAATCAACAAGTGCAAAATCTTTTCAAGTTTTATTTCATTTTGACACATCATTTAGATGAAGGATTTAAGATTTTTATATGCTTAAATGCATGATGAAAAGAGATTGTTGGCCAAATAAAAAGTGAGAGGGTAAAGCTCTATCATCAGGGGTTGCTCTCATAGGTCAAGTGGTCCCTATTATGTAAGGATGGATGCCCTCATTTTTGCAAGAACGACTCAAGATGATATGCATGATGTGATCATACAATCATATAATTAAGGGGTTGCTAAATCTTTTAATTATCTTATTTATGTCCTAGGCCATGATGAGATTATAAGTTATTTAAAATTTATTCATGAGTGATTAGTTGGATAGAAAATTTATTTTTATCCTAAAAGTCTACCGCATCCAGGCCACACATTAAAGCATCAATCATAAGAAACTATGAAAAGCATGCCATTTATAATACATAATTTAAAAAAAATCATAAATCCATTTTATAACTACCGTAAAAGAATAAGAGGTCGGTGCGGTCGGGTACTGCCATATAACCTAAAAATAAAAGATGGGTAGCCGAGCTCTACCCTTATACAACCCGGTCTATGAAAGAATAATTATAATTTAGAAGGAATACATGCTATCGGGTCTTCATTCTTCTCTCTTCCATCTTCCTCCTTTTTCTTGATTTATTTGACTCCTTCTTTGATTTGGATGTGCTTGCTTTAAAGGCATCACAGGACACCCCAGGACAAAGCCTTCTAGAAACTGCTCATCATAATCCCCCATAGCACTAATCCTAATTTTTATTATAAAATTACATTTATATAGGAAAAATAAATCTAAGTACACCTACAAAATAGAGGTTAGTTGAATATACATACAACTCCAAGCAATTATAAATATAATTTGGACATAGGTAACCAAGCCCACCTATCCTAACTTGGATTATACTTAGGGGTTTAAGAAACTTGCAAAGAGAGCATTTATATTTATTTTAAGCATCTTTTTAAGCACAATCCCCTATAGAAAATATGATTAGACTAAGAATAGCCTAACATCCAATCTATGAAGCGTACACCCTAACATCTAGTCTAAAATAATATATCATAAAAGTGGTGACTTAATTCTAATGCATATGTTAAGGCTTTGTGTGGTGTATCTTAACTAAGCATTAGAGTTATGATTTTTCTAAATTTGAAAATTGTTCAAGTAAATATGATGGTTAGTTTCACTTAAAGTTGTTTAATTGATTTATGAATTTTAATTTGTATTATATTTTGTCTCATATGATTTACCCTTAACAACTAAGTGTTATAAACAGAGGGAAGAGGATTATCCTCTTCCATCCCTACCTTAAGCCACTTTCTAAAGCATATTGATTTGATTTAGTTCTCTTTAATGAATGGCTTATTAAATGATTTTTAATTAATCCTAAGTTTAGGTTCGCTTTAAATGATCTTATCCAATATGGAAGGCTTCTTAAGGTTAACATAATTGAATTACTATCACATGAAGTATACTAAGTCATTCCTTTCCATCACATGTAGCATGCATATGATTTAATACTTAACATATCCATACATACAATATATTTTAGCATACTTGAATGGTGAATGTATGTGTATATTTGAAGTTTATATTTTAATTTTGATTGAATTATATGAAAATATAAATTAAAGCTCTATCCAAATTCTAATACCAAAATATATAAGGATGGAATCACAAAAGTACGTGCCATTATTAACTAGGGAAGTGAAGTAATCAAATGATCTCCTTAGGGCTAGCTAAAGCCTCGTATTCCCGAGATGTCTAGACTATATACTTATTAACATTCTAAACCTATACAAATCTATACATGAATAAGGAAAAGAGAGCACTAATCCATACATAATACATGCTAATAACTTAGGTGAATATGAATGCATACAATTTTAGTAACAAAAGAAAATCTTCATCTTTTAATTAAGCACACATACACATGTATAAAAGATGTGAGCAAGTACGTGCCATTATTAACTAGGGAAGTGAGGTAATCAAATGACCTCCTTAAGGCTAACTAAAGCCTCGTATTTCTAGGATATCCAGACTAAACACTTGCTATCTTAAATACATAAGAATGTATACACAACTATAAAGATTAAAACCATGCAAAGATTGTGTTTTCTTTAATTAAATCATCTAGGCATATGAATTAAAGTTCTATTTAAATTCTAGTATAAAAATACATGAGAATGAAACCAAATAAGTACGTGCTATTATTAAACTAGGGAAGTGTGGTAATCAAATGACCTCTTTGGGGCTACTTAAAGTCTCGTATTCTTGAGATTTTCAAACTATATACCCATTATTGTTCAAACTTATATAAGTCTATATACGAATTATAAGAAAGAGAGCTTTATTTAATATGCTTAAACTATAAACACATGCAAATTATATGTATATTCATAACTATCAACACTATAAGTATTATAATTGGTTTATATGCTTTGAAAAATAGTTTTGAATTTATTAGTGATAATAGCCACACATATATTTAAGTTAATCCAACACATGCGAGCTTACATAAAGAAAATTCATTTGATTTATTTGAATTTTGAAAGTATGAGTACATGAATTCAAATGACATACAATATTTAATGTACTTGGAAAGAAATAACTAACCATAACCATATGATTTCATTCAATTACACTAATCCCTAAGGATAAGCATATCAAATAAGATTGTTTAAAGAAAGCCAAAGCTTCTTAACACCATTTTCAACTTTATGTTTTGATTTAATTTAAGGATGTGAGGAATAGTTTGCTGATCCTAATCCATTCCCATGTTTGAGAATTCATTTAGTTTAATAAAATATAATTAGGTCAATTTTATATGTTAATTAAGTTGTATTGTGTAGCAAATACATTAATTAACCCTTTCATATGTTACCTTAATGTAGTTAATTAAATAATCACGAGCCAACATGATATGCATATGGATAAAAAGTAATTTGGAAATGATCCTAGAAAATAAAAGGGGCTTAATGCAATTAGCTCATAATTAATAATTAATTAAATTAAGGAACTTAGTTAAGTACTCTTATGGTTTCCCAACACATGTGGGTTGAGCATAATATCACTAAGTACCTTTAGGTTATTAAACACCTAAAGATCCACCATGATTTAATTGATTAAGATCTGATGTAATTCATTTGAATTTTTATTTTGATTAATTAAATTAACTTAATTAATTCTTAATGTTAATTAAATCCATTTTAAATGTGATGAATTTAAAGAAATGATTAGAGGGAAGGCCTTAACATTTCCTCCTATTCATTCACTATTGATTAATGATATATGACCTTTAAAATTAATTAATTTTATTATTTGATTAATTAATTAAGTTATTAATCATAGTGAGAGATAATTAAGATCATAAATGTTGATTACCATAATTACCTAAGCAGTAATTCTTAGGAAAATTATGGGAGGTAAAGGTCATCCCATTATACCACCCTATCAAATTTAGGAGCAATTGGCTAAGTAATTAAGACTTAATTAAGCTAATTAAATTTTTAATCAAAACTTAATTAAGACTTAAACACCATTGAAACACAATGAAAATTATTTTTTAATGATTCTCCTATGAAATACCTTTAAAATGAGTATTTATTTATAATTTTTGAATTTTTTATAATTTGTTATAATTTTTTAAATTTTTAACCATTAAATCAAGTAATTAAGCCTAATTTAAGCCTAATCCTGTCGGCGCCACGCGAACTGCTGACATGGCACTCTTTTCATGTGGTACTGCAGGATTGGCTACTTAATGGTGTCTGATTTAGCTCCTACGTGGCTGGCGGTGAACGCTCTTTCTTATCTACCGTCTGATTTAAGGTCAGACGGCCATGATCAATCTCGCAGTTCTTAAGGGATTAAATTAGATTTTATATAACGAATAATCATGACCATCCATTCTGATCATGTGGAATGGACATTGTGTGATCCATCATCTTCCGTTACGAGAGCGGACACACCCCGCCTTGCTGATTCGATCTCTCACATTCTGGATCGATTCAAGATTCAACCCACACCATCACGAGGTAGATTCGAAGGGATCTACTAGTCATATTTGTGTGACATACCAATTTTCTTCAAAAAGGTCAAGAAAAATTTCACAAAATGCTTGATTTAATAGAATTACCTCACCGAAGCTCAAGACCGACAATGAAATCAATTGAGGTAGCTTCGTCTAGTGGAGACAAAGCACTGCTGATCAGCATGCACGAGGATTCCTTGTCATTCACTTAGAGGGCCATGAACCATCATTATGTAAGCTGACATTGATTGAACTCGAACCTCCAATGCTTGGGAAGCTCAGGAGGTGATTCATTCTTGCTCGATGAGGTGTGGGGAGTGTGTGGGTGAAATTAATTTTAGTTTGGTGGAGGTTTGAGAGAGTTGGGTCAGAAATGAGGTTGCCCTATTTTGGTTTGGAGTCTTTTTGGCAATGGGGAAGCTTGGGAGGCTTAGGGAGAGCTCTGGGAATTTCAAAATGACCTCTGGAAGCTCTCTGAGAGTGTAAGGTCTCGAATTGGGTCAAAATGAGGGGGGGTATATCCCCCCTCCCATGGATTAGACAAACGGATTCATCCCTTGATTTCAGTCGGTTAGCCACCATCTGGGTGCTAGAGTGGTCATGTCCGATCCTAGGTGGCTCAACTTGGTTGGTGGGATGTTGGATTGGTGGCTTAGAGTGGCTACCTCAAGGTTGAGATCCATTAGGTTTTGATTAATGTGGGGAGGTGAGTTAACTCACCTCATTTTGGTCCATGGCCGACCAAGCCCACTTGGGTTGGGCTAGGTGGGTAGGTCAGGTCCTCATTTGGGAAGTGGCCGCCAATTTTGCCCAATTGGATTTGACCGTTGCTTTTGATAAGAAGTTAGTTTATGATGGCTGGTTGGTTTAATTGGCGGTATCAATTTGACCCTTATAGGTCAAATTAGGCTAGGTTGGGTTAGGTTGACCAACTGGTCAAATTGGATCAAACCAAGACTTGAGTCAATTTGGCTTGGATTTAGTTTTGGCTCATTTGGATTCATGTAAGTCAAATAGGTCAAGTTGACCAATTTGAGCAAATTGGCTAAATTGGCTTGGGTTAGGGTTGATTCATGTTCAATTGGTTAGTTTAATATGATTGTAAGATTTGGTTTGAATTAATTTGGATTTGGTTTGGATTTAGGCCAATTTGACCCTTTAGGTCAATTTAGGCTAAATGGGTCAATTAGGTTCAATTGGCAAAATTGGGTTTAATCATGGCTTTGGTCAAATTCAATAATCATTTTGGAATGAACTTGAGCCATTGGTTGCAATTAATTTGGGTTATATCATGATTTGACCCAATTTGGTCTTTTAGGTCAAATTGGGTCAAGTTGGGTCAAAGGGCCAATTGAGTTAGGTTTGGCTCAATTGATGATCAAGTCATGTTCAATCTTTGATCATAGGTTGGTGTGAGTCAATAGTTTCAATTGATTTGGCTTGAGTTGACATTTGGCTAGTTTGGTTCATGTAGGTTAAGAGTGTTGACTTTGTCAAATGACTAAGTTGACTTGGTTTGACCCAATTGATGATAATTGATCAACCTAGGGTGATCAATAATCATCATAGAAGATTTTGGTAGGCTTGGTTCAATCTAATTTGGATTGGATTGAAATTTGGCCCAAATGACTAAGTTGATTTAGTTTGACCCAATTGATGACAATTGATCAACCTAGGGTGATCAACAATCATCATAGAAAGTTTTGGTAGGCTTGGTTCAATCCAATTTGGGTTGGATTAAAATTTGGCTCAAATAGGTCTTTTAGGTCACTTTAGATCAAGTGAGCCTATTGTGTTTAGTTGAGTCAATTTTGGATTGAATTGAGCTTAGTTGGATTTATATATAGATTTAGGATTGATTTATGACTTTGATTTCAATTGATTTGGGTTCAAATGCGTTTTGGATCACTTGAATATTTCAAGTCAAATGGGTTAGGTTAGGTATGATTTGGTTTAATTGATTTTTGCTTGATGATTGTAGATTTCATTTATATTTGTGATGATGATTGAAGGAATAATTGATTCATGAGAAAATCAATTGAATTTGATTTGATTTGAATGGAGTTTTGGCTAAGTCTATAGGATCAAATCATATGGCTTAAGAAGGGTTAGTTTGATTTGATGTTTGGTTTAGTTTGGTTGATTTGAATTTTTATATTTGGCATGAGTTGATTGGAGAGTTGAATTGACTTAGATAAATTAATTGAGTTTAGTTTGATTTGTATTTGGCTAAGCCCATAAGATCAATTTATGGGCTTAGGATAGGTTAGATTTGATTTGACTTTGATCATAGGTTTCAATCATTTGGTTTGGAATTTGAATTTGGATTGGTATGTGAACTTGGGTGAATTGAATTTGAGGTTTGATTTAGGCCAAAGAGGTAGGCATAGATTGGGTTTAGGCTATAGAGTAGGTAAATCTCCCTAAGTCCTAAGGCATAGCCTAATCCTATGATTAACCCTTCTAAGTCTCTAGGCTTAGGTTAATTGTTCACCTAATTGCTAGAAGTGTCTTATGACTAAAGTAGTCTTAGTATATAGAAGACTCCTAAATCTAAGAAGAGGAGATTGAATCCTTACTCTAAAAGTGAGGTCAACATGTGCATTCAGAGTAGCTTTAAGAAAATTCCTTGGGTTTATTGTCTGACACTGTTGAATTGAAATTGATCCAGAAAAGATTAAAGTGATATTAGAAATGCCACCACCTAAAAGTTTAACTCAACTCATATCATTCCAAGGGAGGTTGGCATATCTAAGACGCTTTATATCCAACCTATCAGATAGATTCCAACCATTTTTAACACTGATTAATAAGGATTCCAAGTTTAAGTAGGACAACAAATGCTAGCATGCCTTCGAGGATATTAAGAAGTACCTGATGACGCCGCTAGAACTAGCCGCCCCTATCCCAGGCAAGCCTTTGAACCTTTACACTGTTGCATTAGATGACTCCCTCAGTGCTTTGTTGGCCCAAGCCAATGATAAAGGGAAATAGAATGCACTTTAGTATCTCAGCCATCATCTAATCCCTGCTAAAGCAAACTATCCACCCATTGAGAAGCATTGCCTGGATTTAATCTTTGCATCCCAAAAGCTATGGCTTTACATGCTTTCTTATTAAGTTAACCTGATTTCTAGAATCAATCCACTGTAGTATCTCATGAAATAACTGATGCTATCCAGATGGTTGACATGTTGGTCCATGATTCTATCACAGTTTGACATCACTTCGTACCCTTCCGTGAGATGAAGGGGCAAGTACTCACATATTTCTTAATAACACACCCACTTCCTACTGATTCTCCGCTTAGTGATGACCTCCCCGATGAACAAATCATGAACTTATGGGATATTAGCATTCACCATTGGGAGATATACTTTGATGGTGCGGCTTCCTCTCAAAGAGGCGGAGAACCACAATCTACTATTCTAAGAAAGGCTGGGGTAGGAATAGTTCTCCTAACTCTAGACTGTGATATGATGAGATTCTCATATCAACTATTAGATCCTTGCACTAATAATGAAGCCAAATATGAGGCTCTGATTGCTAGTTTGGAGTCAGCCATTTTGCTAAGCATCTAGAACATCAACTATTTGGAGATTCTTTACTAATCATCAATCAAATCGCTGGGTCCTATAAGGTTCTGTGGTGTTGACACCACACAGATCGTAGAGGGTACTTATTGAATTGATTGGGTACGACATTGAGGTATGATATACTATCTTGAAAGATAGAGGTATCACCCTTCAATAGACTTAATCACCTAATAAGGACTCTTAAGGCATGATGGGTCTTCGAATATACTAGAGATTTTTCCCCTGCTTTATATGGATAAATAAAGCAAGATTTATATTAAACTAAGTTCTTAAGTTCTTATGGAGGCAAGCCGCCATAATTAATTACATCCTAGGGAATGAAATTCCCTAAGAATACTCTCGATTGAAGTAGACAATTATCATCTCCAAAGATTTCAATGTTAGACTATCAAATGATTAGCTATGTTTCAAAAATCAATCGGGAAAGTTCTAGGAGAAGACTTATTTTGGAATACAAAGGGAGGAAGTAGAAAATGCTCATGATACAAGAAGACCTAGTAAGCATTCCAATCTATCCTATGATTGGGCTTTGTATATATGAAAGTGAGGAGAATTTATTCATTTGAGTTGAATTTTTATTAGGTTGCTAGGGCTTATAATCCATCAACACATGGTTGTAGAAATGCCTAAAAGATAAGGATTTATTCTTTTATACCAAAGGAAATAGTTACATTGAATCCTAAATCTAGAGAGCTTTTGTATGAGCTAAAGCACGACCTAAATCTAAGCGATAGGTGGACATAAGGGTTCACCTCCACAATAGAGGATGAACCGTCCAACTTCTAGACTTATAACTGCCTGGAGTGGCCGCTAGCTAACTCCTCCTATAATTTTTAAAACATTGTAGTCTAATCTTATGAATTGAAAGATAGTTTGGATAGTTATTTAATTGGAAAGAGATTAAATTCCTAAACCCACTCCCTAACAGGCTAAAGCTTGAGTGGTATGAGCATATGACTTAATCTGCAAATGCAAAAATCTTTTCAAATTTTATTTCATTTTGACACATCATTTAGATAAAGGCTTTGAGATTTTTATATGCCTAAATGCATGATGAAATAGATTATTGGCTAAATCAAAAGAGAGAGAGAGAGAGGGTGAAGCTCCATCATCAGGGGTTGCTCTTATAGGTCAAGGGGTCCCTATTGTGTAAGGATGGAGGCCCTCATTTTTACAAGGGTGACTCAAGATGATATGCATGATGTGAGACATACAACATTCAACTATGGGGTTACTAAATCTTTTAGTTATCTTGATTATAACTCAGGCTTTATGATGAGATTATGAGTTATTTTAAAATTTAGTTTTGAGTGATTAATTAGATAGAAAGATTATTTTATCCTAAGAGCCTACTAAATCCAGGCCACACATTAAAGCATTAATCATAAGAAATTATGAAAAGCATGCCATCTTTAATGTGCAATTTAAACAAATCATTAATTAATTTTATAAACTAACACAAAAAATAAGAGGCTGGTGTGGTCGGGTTTTATCGTACAACCCAAAAAGAGAAGAGATGGGTAGCCGAGCTTTACTCTTATACAACCTGGTATATGAAATAATAATTATAATTAGAATGAAGATGAATATATGCTATGGGGTCTTTATTCTTCATTTCCTTCATTTCTTCCTTCTTCGATTTGGATGTGCTTGCTTTAAAGGCATCACAAGGCATCCCAGGACAAAGCCTTCTAGCCACTACTCATCCTAATTCTCTCATAACACTAATCCTAATTCCTATTACAAAAATTACATTCATATAGAAAAAAAGTAAATCTAACTACATCTATAAAATAGAGGTTTGCTGAACATGCATACCATCCCAAGCAGTTATATGTATAATTGAGACTTAACACCTTGCACATGGGTAACCAAGCTCACCTGTCCTAACTTGGATTATGCTTAAGAGTTTAAGCAACCTACAAAGAGAGCATTTGTATTTATTTTTAAGCATCCCCTACAGGAAATATGATTAGGCTAAGAGCGACCAAACATTTAGTCTATGAATCGTACACCCTAACATTTAGTATAAAATATTACATCATAAGATAAAACATACATCATATCATACACCATCCTAACATAGAGCTAAAAGTAGTGACTTAATTCTAATGTGCGTGTTAAAGTCTTGTGTGGTATATCTTAACTAAGCATTAGAGTTATATTTTTTAAGTTTGGAAATTATTCAAGTTTACATGATGGTGAGTTTTATTTGAAGTTGTTTAATTAATTTGTGAGTTTTAATTTGTATTTTATTTTATTTCATGTGATTTATAACCTAGCAACTAAGTGTTATAAAGAGAAGGAAAAGGATTACCCTCTTCCATCCCTTCCTTAACCCACTTTCTAAAGCATATTAATTGGATTTAGTTATCTTTTATTAAATAATTTTTAATTAATCCTAAGTTTAGGTTAACTTTAAATTATCCTTATCTAATGTCAGAGGCTTCTTAAGATTAATCTAATTGAATTACTATCACATGAAGTATACTAAATTATTCCTTTCCATCATTTGTAATATGCTGTGGTGTTTATTTTTGGATGTGGGGGGACACCACACAAATCGTACATGGTACTTATTGAAGTGATTGGGTATGACATTGAGGTATGATGCACTATCTCAAAAGATAGAGACATCACCCTTCAATAGACCAAATCACCTAATAAGGACTCCTAAGGCATGACAGGTCTTCGAATATACCAGAGATTTTTCCCATTTACATGGATGAATAAAGCAGGATTTATATTAAACCAAGTTCTTAAGTTCCCTATGAAGGCAAGCCTCCAGAGTTAATTACATCTTAGGAAATGAAATTCCCTAAGAATGCTTTCGATTAAAGTAGATAATTATCATCTCCAAATATTTCAAGGTTAGACTATCTAAGGATTGGTTATTTTAGAAAATCAAATGGGATTGTTCAATTAGAAAGACTTATTTTGGAATATAAAAGAAAGTAAGTAGAGAGTACTCATGATACTAGAAAGCCTAATAAGTGCTCCATTCTATTTTATGCATAAGAGGTGAGGATTTATGCTTGCAGCCTGAAGAAAATAACTACCTCAAATCCTAAATCTAGGGAGCTTTAGTAAGAGCCAAAGCATGACCTAAATCTAACTGACAGGTGGTAAAGTTTATCTCCATAATATAGGATAAACTGTCTGACTTTTGGACTAATAACCGCCTGGGGTGGCCGCCAGCTAAGTCCTCCTATGATTTTAAAACTATGTAGTATAGTCATATAAAATTACAAGATAGTTGGGCTATTATGTATTTAGAAAGAGACTAAAGTCCTTAAACCCACTCCCTAAGAGACTAGAGCATGAGTGATATGAATAATGGCTTAGTATAATACAAAATCTTTTTAAATTTTATTTAATTTTGACACATCATTTTGATAAAGGATTTAGGAGTTTCATATGCCTAATTGCATGATGAATTAAATTATTGGCCAAATCAAAAGAGAGAGGGTGAAGCTCCATTAGTAGGGGTTGCTCTCATAGGTCAAGCAGTCCCTATGCATGTAAGAATAGATGCCCTCATGTTGCAAGAGTGATTCAAGATGCATGCATGATGTGAGGCATACAACCATACAGCTAAGTGATTGCTAAATCTTTTAATTATCTTGATTATAGCCTAAGTTTTATGGTGAGGTTATGAGTTATTTCAAATTTAATTATGAGTGATTAGTTGGGACAGAAAATTTATTTTATCCTAAGAGCCTAATCGCATCCAGGCCATACATTAAAGCATCAATCATTAAGAAACAATGAAAATCATGCCATCCTAATGCACAATTTAAACATAACATCAATCAATTTTATAATTATCATGAAAGAACAAGAGGCCAGTGCAGTCGGGTACCACCATACAACCTGAAAAGAGGAAATATGGGTAACTGCTCTCTGCCCTTATACAACTCAAAATATAAAAGAATAATTACAATTTTATTAAATGCTATGAGAGTCTTCATTCTTCCATTTTCTCGATTTGATTCTTCCTTCTTTAATTTGGATATGCTTGCTTCAAAGACATCACAAGGCACCCCAGGACAAAGCCTTCTGGCCACTGCTCATCTTAATCCCCCATAACACTAATCATAATTCCTATTACAAAATTATATTAAAAATAGTAAAATTAAATCTAACTACACCAGTAAAATAGAGGTTAGCTAAACACACATACAATCCCAAGAAGTTATATGTATAATTTGGACTTAGCACCCCGCACATGGGTAACCAAGCCCACTTTTCCTAACTTGGATTATGCTTAGGGGTTCAAGCAACCTACAAAGAGAGAGTTTATATTTATCTTTAAGCATCCCTTTAAGCATAATCCCCTACAGAAGATATGATCATGCTAATATCGGCCTGCCATCCAGTCTACGAAGTATACACCTTAACATCAAGTCTAAAACAATACATCATAAAACAAAATATACATCACATCATACATAACCCTAACATAGAGCTATAAGTGGTGACTTAATTCTAATGTGTGTGTTAAAGCTTATGCGGCGTATCTTACTAAGCATTGGAGTTATGATTTTCTAAGTTTTGGAAAGATTCAATTCACATAAAAGGTTGATTTCACTTGAAGTTATTTAATTGATTTGAGAATTTTACTTTGTATTATTTTATTTCATATGATTTGCACTTAGCATCTAAGTGTTATAAAGAGAGGAAAAAAGATTTTCCTCTTTCATCCCTACCTTAAGCCACTTTCTAAAGTATATTAATTCGATTTAGTTTTTTTTAGTGAATGGCTTATTACACATTTTAATTAATCCTAAGTTTAGATTCACTTTAAATAATTATATTTAACTTGAAAGGCATCTTAAGATTAATCTAATTAAATTACTATCACATGACATATATCAAATCATTCCTTTCCATCACATATATCATGCACATTATTTATTACCAAGTGTGGTGTTTATTTTGGAATGTGTAGGGGGGACACCATGCAGATCATAGGGAGTACATATTGAAGTGATCAGGTACGATATTATGGAATGATGCACTATTTCAAAACATAAAAATCATCACCTTATAATAGACCTAATCACCTAATAAGGACTCCTAAGGCATGATGGGTCTTTGAATATACCAGAGATTTTTCTCCTTCTTTATATGGATGAATAAAGCAGGGTTTATATTAAATCAGGTTTTAAGTTCTATATGGAGGCAAGCCTCCATATTTAATTACATCTTTAGGGAATGAGATTCCCTAAGAATACTCTCAATTAAATTAGATAATTATCATCTCCAAAGATTTCAAGGTTAGACTATCAAAGGATTGGTTATATTTAGAAAATCAATTAGGAAAGTTCAAGGAGAAGACTTATTTTTGGAATCCAAAGGGAAGAAGTAGAGAATGCTCATGATACTAGGAAGCCTAGTGAGCATTCCAATATACTATATGATTAGGCTTTATATATTTGAAAGTAAAGAGATTTATTTATTTGAGTTGAATTTTATTAGATTGCTAGAGCTTATAATTCATCAACACAAGATTATGAAAATGCCTAAGAGGTGAGAATTTATGCTTGTAGCCCGAGGGAAACAACTACCTTGGATCTTGATTCTAGGGAGCTTTCATAAGAGCTAAAGCACAACTTAAATCTAAGCGACAGGTGGACATAAGGGTTTATTTCCACAAGAGAGAGTAAACCGTCTGACTCTGGACTTTTAATCACCTGGAATGGCCGCCAGCTAACTCCTACAATTTTAAAACCATGTAGTCTGGTCTTATGAATTACAAGATAGCTAGGGTAGTTATTTAATTTGAAAGAAACTAAAGTTCTAAACCCACTCCGTAAGAGACTAGAGTATGAGTGGTATGAGCAAATGAATTAGTCTATCAATGCAAAAATATTTTCAAATTTTTATTTCATTTTAAGCACATCATTTTAATAAAGGTTATAAGATTTCTTATGCTTAAATGCATGATGAAAATAGGTTATGGGTCAAATCAGCTAAAAGAAGGTGGTCTCCACCACATAGGATGCCCTCATAGGTCAAGCATTCCCTATCGTGCAAGGATGGAGATCCTTCATGTTCAAGAGAGAAAGAATATGCACACATGATGTGAAAAATACAACCATACAGTTATGGGGATGCTAAATCTTTTATTTATCTTGATTTATGTCCTAAGCTTTATGGTGAGGTTATGAGTTGTAGAAAATTTTAGTTATGAGTGATTAGTTGGGTAGAAAATTTATTTTATCCTAAGAGCTTAATCGTATTCAGGCCACACATTAAAGCATTAATCATATGAAACTATGAAAAAGAAGATTGAATTTCTAATACACAATCTAAATAAATCATCAATCAATTTCTATAACTATTGTGAAAGAATAAAAGGCAGGTGCGGTCAGGCTCTGCCATACAACCTGAAAAAAAGATGGGTAGTCGAGCTCTACCTTTATACAATCTGATTTATGAAAGAATAATTATAATTTTATTAAATGCTATGGGGTCTCCTTTGCTTCATTTCTTCATATCTTCATTCTTCCTTCTCTTGATTTGGATGTGCTTACTTCAAAGGCATCACAGGGCACCCTAAGACAAAATCTTCTGACCAGTGCTCATCCTAATCCCCCATATTACTAAATCCTAATTCCTATTACAAAATTACATTCAAAATAAGGAAAATAAATCTAACTATGCCTGCAAAATAGAGGTTAGCTAAATTCACATACAATCCCAAACAGTAATATGTATAATTTGGACTTAGCACCCTGCACATGGGTATCCAAGCCCACCTATCCTAACTTGGATTATGCTTGGGGGTTTAAGCAACTTGCAAAGAGGGCATTTATATTTATCTTTAAGCATCCCCTTAAGCATAATCCCCAACAGAAAATATGATTAGGCTAACATCGGCCTATCATCCAGTCTACGAAGTATACACCATAACATCCAGTCCAAAAAAATACATCACAAAATAAAACATACACCATACATACACCGTCAGTCTACGAAGCATACACCATAACATCCAGTCCAAAACATTACTTCATAAAATAAAACATACACCATACCTACACTGTCCTAACTTAGGACTAGAAATGATGACTTAATTCTAATGTGTGTTATAAGGCTTTCTGTGGTATGTCTTACTACGCATTAGAGTTGTATCTTTCTAAGTTTGGAAGGATTCAATTTAACATGAAATGTTGATTTCACTTGAAGTTGTTTAATTGATTTTAGAATTTTAATTTTTGTTTTCTTTTGCTTCATTTGATTACACTTTGCAACTAAGTGTTGTAAAGAGAGATAAGAGAATTGTCCTCTTTCATCCCTACCTTAAGTCACTTTCTAAAGTATATTAATTTGATTTAGTTCTCTTTAGTGAAAGGCTTATTACATATTTTTAAATAAATCCAAAGTTTAGGTTCACTTTAAATAACTTTATTCAATATGAAAGGTATTTTAAGATTAATCTAATTGAATTACTACCAAATGACATATATCAAATCATTCCCTTCCATCACATATAACATGTATATGATTTAATCCTAAGCATATCTATACATGCAATATGTTTTAGCACACTTATTATATGATGAATGTATATGCATGTTTAGATTTTTATACTTTTCATTCAATTGAATTATTTAATCATATTAATTTAAAGCTCTATCCAAATTCTAATACAAAAATACATATGTGGATGAAATTAAATAGGTACGTGCCATTATTAAACTAGGGAAGTGAGATAATCAAAAGACTTTCTTGGGGCTAACTAAAGCCTCGTATTCCTAGGATGTCCAGATTATATACCCATTATTATTCAAACACATGTAAATCTATATATGAATTATAAGAAAGAGAACTCCAAATCACATAATTAGATAATTCAATCATTCAAGTGACTATGAATGCATGTATTTTCAATAGAAAAGGGGATCATCATTATCTAATCAAGCATACCTAGACATGTATAAAAGATGTAAGCAAGTACGTGCCGTTGTTAAACTAGAGAAGTGAGGTAATCAAATGACCTCATTGGGGCTACTTAATCATGGCTTTGGTCAAGTTCAATAATCAATTTGGAATGAACTTGAGCCATTTGTTGCAATTAATTTGGGTTATATCATGATTTGACCCAATTTGGTCTTTTAGGTCAAATTGGGTCAAGTTGGTTCAAAGGGCCAATTGGGTTATCAGTTCAATTGATGATCGTCATGTTCAATCTTTGATCATAGGTTGGTGAGTCAATGGTTTCAATTGATTTAGCTTGAGTTGACATTTAGTTTTGGTTCATGTAGGTTAAGAGTGTTGACTTTGTCAATTGACTAAGTTGACTTGGTTTGACCCAATTGATGATAATTGATCAACCTAGGGTGATCAATAATCATCATAGGAGGTTTTGGTAGGCTTGGTTCAATCTAATTTGGGTTGGATTGAAATTTGGCTCAAATGACTAAGTTGATTTAGTTTGACCCAATTGATGACAATTGATCAACCTAGGGTGATCAACAATCATCATATGAGGTTTTGGTAGGCTTGGTTCAATCCAATTTGGGTTGGATTGAAATTTAGCTCAAATAGGTCTTTTAGGTCACTTTAGATCAAGTGAGCCTATTGTGTTTAGTTGAGTCGATTTTGGATTGAATTGAGCTTAGTTGGATTTATATATGGATTTAGGATTGATTTATGACTTTGATTGCAATTGATTTGGGTTCAAATGCATTTTGGATCACTTGAATATTTCAAGTCAAATGAGTTAGGTTAGGTCTGATTTGGTTTAATTGATTTTTGCTTGATGATTGTAGATTTCATTTATATTTGTGATGATGATTGAAGGAATAATTGATTCATGAGAAAATCAATTGAATTTGATTTGATTTGAATGGAGTTTTGGCTAAGTCTATAGGATCAAATCATATGGCTTAAGAAGGGTTGGTTTGATTTGATGTTGGTTTAGTTTGGTTGATTTGAATTTGATTTTATATTTGGCATGAGTTGATTGGAGAGTTGAATTGACTTAGAGAAAATTAGTTGAGTTTAGTTTGATTTGTATTTAGCTAAGTCCATAAGATCAATTTATGGGCTTAGGATAGGTTAGATTTGATTTGACTTTGATCATAGGTTTCAATCATTTGGTTTGGAATTTGAATTTGGATTGATAGGGTGAATTGAATTTGAGGTTTGATTTAGGCCAAAGAGGTAGGCATAGATTGGGTTTAGGCTATAGAGTAGGTAAATCTCCCTAAGTCCTAAGGCATAGCCTAATCCTATGATTAACCCTTCTAAGTCTCTAGGCTTAGGTTAATTGTTCGCTTAATTGCTAGAAGTGTCTTATGACTAAAGTAGTCTTAGTATATAGAAGACTCCTAAATCTAAGAAGTGGAGATTGAATCCTTACTCTAAAAGTGAGGTCAACATGTGCATTCAGAGTAGCTTTAAGAAAATTCCTTGGGTTTGTTGTCTGACACCGTTGAATTGAAATTGATCCAGAAAAGATTAAAGCGATATTAGAAATGCCACGCTCTAAAAGTTTAACTCAACTCATATCATTCCAAGGGAGGTTGGCATATCTAAGACGCTATATATCCAACCTATCAGATAGATGCTAACCATTTTCAACACTGATTAAGAAGGATTCCAAGTTTAAGTAGGACAACAAATGCTAGCATGCCTTCCAACAAGTTCTATCCAAATTATAATGTAGAAATACATGTAAATGAAATCAAACAAGTATGTGTCATTGTTAAAATAGGGAAGCGAGGTAATCAAATGACCTCTTTGAGGCTACTTAAAGCCTCGTATTCCAGGGATGTCCATACTATATACTTATTAACATTTAAATGCATGTAAAACCACATACAAATTAAAGAAAAGAAAGCTTTGCTTCACATAACTAAGCTGTAAGCACATGCAAAGCCTATATGTATTCATAACTATTATCACTCTAATCAATATAATTGATTTATAGATTTTAGAAAAATAATTTGAATTTATTAGTGATCATAGCCACTCATATTACAACTTAATCCAACACATGCAAGCTTACATAAAAAGAAAATCATTTGATTTAATTAATTTTGAAAAGATGAATGTATGATTTCAAATGACATACAACATTTGACATGATTGGAAAGAATGAATAAACATAAACACATGATTTTATTCAATCAAATTAATTCTTAAGGACAATCATATTAGATAAAGCCATTTAAAGTAAACCAAAGCTTTCTTAATATCATTTTTAATTTCATGTTTTGATTTGATTTAAGGATGTGAAAAAAAGTTTGCTGATTCTAACCCATCCCTATGTTTGTTAATTAATTTGGTTTAATGTAATGTAATTAAATTGATTTTATGAATTAATTAAGTTATAGTATACATTAAATACATTAATTAACCCTTTCCTATGTTTCCTTAACATAATTACCCAAATAATTATGAGCCAATATGATATGCCCAAGAATTTGAAATTAAATTAGCAATGATCTTAAGAAATAAAAGGGGCCTAATGCAATTGGCTCATAATTAATGATTAATTAAGTTAAAGAACTTAATTAAGTACTCTTATGGCCTCCCATCACATGTGGGTTAACCATAGTTTCCTTAAGATACTTTTAGGTTATTGAACACCTAGAGGTCTACCCAAGAGTTGATTAATTAAGGTTTAACATGATTATGATTTCAATTTAATTAATTAAGTGATGTGATAAATTAATTAAACCTTAATTAATTTAATTTTTGAAAAAGTGAAATAAACTTAAGGGAATAGGCTAGGAAAGAAGTCCCGACCCTATTCCTTAGTTCATTTACTGTTGAGCCATGATTAATAGCCTTAATTAACCAATTTATTACTGTTCATGGGATTAATTAATCATTAATTAACTTGAAAGAGTAATTAGGGTTCAATTAGTCAATTTTCCTAATTAAGTGAGCAATAAATTCCAAGAAAATCATGGGAGGTAAAGGTCATCCCATTTCATTAACCCATAAAATTTGGGATTAATTCCTCAAGTAATTAAAGAGTAATTAAGCTAATTAATTTTATAATTAAATCCTAATTAAATCTTAATTACTATTAAAAGTTAATTAAAATTATTTTTAATTAATTCTCCTCTGAAATACCTTTTAAATGAGTATTTATTTATATTTTTTCAATTATTCTATAATTTGTCATGATTTTTGGAAGTTTTAGCCATTAAAAATAATTAATTAAGCAAAATTAAAGCTTAATCCCATCAGCGACACATGGCATTTTGAGACGGCATACTGTCCATGTGGCACCATGAGATTGGTTAATTAAAACTTATCTGACTCAACGCCTATGTGGTGGCGGCGAACACACTTTCTTGTCCGCCGTCTGATCTAAGATTGGACGATTATGATTAATCCCACTGCTTAATAGGATTAAATCAGATCAATCTAGCAGATCTAATCAGGAACGTCTATTCTGATCACAAGAAATGGATGGTGCATGATCTATCATCACGTGAGCGAGAGATAACAAAATCCATCTGGCATTGCTCGCTTGATTCGAGCTTACTCGAGGTCGGATCAACTCCAAAAGGATCACAAACCTTTGTGCGAAGGATCCAAAGGGATCCAACTACTGAGATCATATGACATGCAGGTTTTCTTCAAAAAGCTCTAACTCATTTTTCTTAAGGATCAATTTCAATGGCATACCTCAAAGGAGCTCAAAATCGGTGGCAAATCTGATTGAGGAAGCTTCGTCTGGTAGAGACGAAGCCCTACTAATCAACACGAGCCTTGATTTATTATAATTTGCTTGGAAGACCAACACCCGAAGCTTGGGAGGTTAGCATTGATCGAAGTCTTATCTCTGGTGGTTGAGGAGCTTGAGAGAAGATTCATTCTTTCTCGATGGGCTCTGGGTATGGTGTGTGCAAAGTTAATTTGATTTTTATAGAGGTTTGAGCAAGTTGGGATCTAAGGAGGAACACCCTATTTCAGCTTGAAGAAATTTGATAATAGGGAGATTGGGGAGCTCAAAAAACACTCTAGGAAGCTTTGGGATACTCTCCTTAGGATTCTATAGCTCACACTGAGGCTCTCTCCTTAGTTTGGATTGAAATGAGGGGGGTTATACCCCTCATTCCCAAGATTGGATGTCTTAGCTTGATTTGGATTTTTGTGGATGTCAAGCCACCAGTGGTGGCTTAGGATGCTAGGGAATCATCCTAGGTGGCTCAGTTTGGTTGGCCAAAGCTTAGGAGGTGGCTGCTAAGAGGTATTAGTGGGTGTCCTTGTTTTTACATGTGCACCAATGGGGAGGTGAGGTGATTTCACCTCCCATGAGCATGGCCGACCCAACCACCTCTTGAATCAGGTTGGGTAGTGTCCTTAGTGCCTAGCTGGACCATTGGGAAGGTGCCAAGTGGCCAAGGAATGAAAATGACCACTTACATGGGTGATTTGTCTCATGTGATACCCTTGAGACAAGGGTAAAATGGTCATTTGACATTGGATTTGATTTGGGCAGATTTAAAATAAGCCAAAAGTATATGGAGTTGATTTGGTTTGATTTAATTCAAATTAACTCATTTAGGTCAAATTGGGTTAGGTTGGTCCAAGTTGACCAATTGGTCAAATTGGGTCAAACTAAGGGTTGGGTCAAGTTCATATGATTATTTGGGATGTGTTGGTGTCATTTGTTTGGTTTAGTTTAGCTTAGATTTGATTTTGGATCATTTGTGTTCATTTGGGTCAAATGGATTAAGTTGATCAATTTGACCAAATTGACCAAATTTGTCTGGGTTGGGCATTGGTTTGGGTTTAGTTGATCAATTTCAATTTCAAGATCATTGGGTGTCCAATCAAGCTTTGAATAAATCAATTTGGGTGAGCCATTGGTTGCGAATGATTTACATTTTGATTTGATTTTGATTTGACCCAATTTGATCTTTTAGGTCAATGGGTCAACTTGAGTTAAGAGGGCCAATTGGGTTTGGTTTGGCTCAATTGAAGGTCAAGTCATATTCAAATATTGATTTTGAGTTGGTATGAATCATTGGTTTCAAGGGATTTGGCTTAGGTTGCGATTTGGCTAGTTTGAGTTCATATGGGTTAAGGGGTTGACTTGGCCAAATGACCAAGTTGACTTAGTTTGACCCAATTTGTGACAATTGATCAAGCTATGGTGATCAACAATCATGGTAGGAGGTTTAGGTAGGCTTGGTTCAATCCAATTTAGGTAGGATTGGAACTTGGCTCAAATAGGTCAAATCAACCACATCGGGTCAAGTGAACCAATTGGGTTTAGTTGGCTTGATTTTGGGTTAGCTTGTTGATTGTAGATTTCATTTATATTTATGAATATGATTGAAGGTATGATTGATTCATGAGAAAATCAATTGAATTTGACTTTTGGAATGAAAGAATTTGGTGAAGTCCATGGAGTTGGGTCATGTGGCTTAGGTTTGGATTTTGATTTAATTTGATTTAGTTTTAGTGATTTAAATGTATATTTTATTTATATTTGTGAAGATGATTGAAGATATTAATTGATTATGAGAAAATCACTTTAGTTTGGATTGATTTAGGTTAAGATTTGACTAAGCCCATGGAGTTGGGTCATGTGGCTTAAGTTTGGATTTTGATTTAGTTTGATTTAGTTTTGATCATTTAAATGTAGATTTGATTTATATTTATGAAGATGATTGAAAATATAATTGATCTATGAGAAAATCAATTGAGTTTGGATTAATTTGGGTTAAGATTTGGCTAAGCCCATAGAGTTGGGTCATGTGGCTTAGGTTTGGATTTTGATTTAGTTTGATTTAGTTTTGATCATTTGAATATAAATTTGATTTATATTTGTGAAGATGATTAAAAATATAATTAATCTATGAGAAAATCAATTGAGTTTAGATTGATTTGGGTTAAGATTTGGCTAAGTCCATTGGATTGATTCATATGGCTTAGGAAGGGTTTTGATTTAATTTGATTTAGTTTTATTTAGTTTTGATCATTTGAATGAAGATTTGATTTACATTTGGGAAGATGATTGAAGACATAAATTTATTATGAGAAAATCAATTGATTATGGAATGATTTGAATTAAGATTTGGCTAAGTTCATGAAGTTAGCTCAAAGGGTTTAAAGATGATTTCAAGTTTGGGTTTGATCATGGGCTTCAATCATTTGGTTTTAGAATTTGAGTTTGGATTTGGTTTCTAATTTGATGTTTGAATTGAACTTGAGCTTTGGTTTGAGAAGGTGAATATGGATTGGATTTGGGTTGTAGGGTAGGTGGATTATCTTAATCCCTAAGGCATAACCTAATCCTAGGGTTAACTCTTCTAAGTCTCTAGGCCTAGGTTAAGTGTTTACCTAATTTTTAAAAGTGTCTTATGACTAGGGAAGTCTTAGTGTTTAGGAGACTCCTAAGTCTAAGATGGAAAGATTGAATCCTCACTCTAAAAGTGAGGTCAATAAAAGGACCACAAGTAGGTGTGGTGTAACTGACAAGGAACACCGTATGTATTGGTGTTGGCCAAGATGATCAATGATGTCCAAAGGATTGCAAGCATTAATGAGAATGACCTATACCTAAACCCAAAAGGTAGATGGAATCACAATCTTAGTGCAATGCAGCTCAAATCATGCCAAGGGCATAAGAGAAGAAATTCCACTGGGGATCAAGATTTGACTTGTTTGATTTGAATGAAGATTTGTGGGAAGAAGATCCATTGGGGATAAGAATCTATAATCCACTGAGGATCAAGATCGAATTAATTTCAATTTATTTTATTTTAATTGATGTGGAGGCATGTCTGCTAGGGATATGGGCTCGAATCCACTAGGGATTGGGTATATGAACCTTCCACTAGGGAAGCAGGTTCAAGCTATTCGTGCAAATATGGATTTGAGTTTGATTTCAAATATGATTTTTTTGGGAGTGTATCCATTGGGGAATACAAAAGTTTGAGTTTGATTTGATTATATATGATTTGGGGCTCTGTTGGGGAGAAGGGTGTGGTTTAACTCCACTAGGGGAGAACCAGATTGGGTTTAATTTTAATGGATTAATTTATGGATCCTGTCATTGTGAAATGGATCCACTAAGAAAGGGCTATATGAGCCTTAACCTATCTCAGATTTACAAATCCAAAGGGATAGTCCACCGATTGCGGGGGAGCTAGCCAACCTAAGAGGTTGCCTATCAGTGTGTGACTGTTGTGCTAGGAAGAAAGTATAGCAGACTTACATCTTCCAAAGCTGGGAACAACCACTGAGGCAATTTGTTGGATGCGCAATAAATTAAATCCAACCTAAGGTGACTACTAAGAGAGTGCTGCTAGGGATATTACCTCAACTCAAGAGTAGTCAAGATTAATTTTATTTGATTTGATATGGTTTGTTTAAATTGATTTAATTTGATTTAATTTGAATCGATTAGTTTAGTTTAATTTGATTTTGAATTGAGGGCATATCTGTTGGGGATGTGAACTCATTCAAATTTGATAGATTTAATTTATGGACCCTGTTGGTGTGCGATGGACCTATTGAGAAGGGGCTATATCGGCCTTATCCTATCTCAGATTTACAAATCCAAAGGGATAATATACCGGTCGTGGGGTAGATCTAACCAACCTAAGGGGTTTCCTTTCAGTGTGCAATGACTGTGCTAGGAAGAAGGCATATAGGCTTACATCTTCCAAAGTAAGGAATAGCCGTTGGGGTGACCTACTGGGTGCCTTTCTGTCTATGAGAAAATGTAGCAGACTTACATCTGCCATGAGTGGTGTATCCATATGGTGGGTCGCTGTCAGCATGGCGAGCACCAACCAACCTAAGGTGCTCATCCATGTGCAACGATCAGTCTAAGAAAAAGGTGTATAGACTTACATCTTTATAGATGAAAATGATCAACGGGATAGTCTATCATCGACGGGATAGATGCCATCTGACCTATGGCAACTACTAAGTGGGGAGTCCCATGGGAGGACAAAACCCAAACTTGAAGTTGTTATGAGGAAAGGAGCCACTAGGGGACTTACCCTAAGCCTCAAATATACTCGACTTAGTCAGTGCACGATGGCTAGTTGAAGAAGAAAGCTTAGCAGACTTATATCTTTTTAAACGAAGCGAATATGAGGTAGCTTACCAGCCGCACAGTAAGGCCTTCCATACCAACAAGACACTTGTCAGTGTGAGTGGCCAAGTAAGGAAGGAAAGCATAACATACTTATATCCTCCAAAGAAAAAAGACCATTGGGGTGACACACTAGTAGGGTAGCATGTCAGCCCGACTTAGAGTAGCTACTAAGTGAGTTTCACTGGGGGCATTATCCCAACTCGAAGTAGCTTAAGATAAAAGATATGTGTTTATTTTTATATTTGTGTGTAGTTTGTGTTTATGTTGTGTTAATGAAGGATAAGATGCCGCTCGGGTTCCTTATACCTACCCTAAACGCATCGTGGTGAATTTGCAAACAAAGATATTTTCAAAATGGAAGAGATTGAATTTGAAATAAAATTTTCATTAATGATAATTATTTTCAAACATGATTTATGGATAATATTTCTTTAAGTAGAACCTTGATTGGTAGAGCATTGGCTCTTCCCATTTTGGTCTTCCTTAGAACCCCTCTTACTTCTCAGATGGACCAACTTGTTGTGAGCTTGAATCATTTTGGCTTTGTACAACACAAGGTTCTAGCATGCCCGTTAGCTTTTCTCCTCTAAACCTTCAAGCTGTTCTAATCCCAACTTGGCATTTTGCTCTTTTGTGATCTTACTACCCATAACTATCCATAGTGATGAGAGTTGGACTTCTAGAGGTAGAATGACTTCGAACCCATATACTAAGGAGAAAGGGGTAGACTGAGTTGGGATTCTGCATGTGGTGTGGTAAGCCCACAAGGCTTCAACTAACCGCTCATGCCACTGTCACTTATTATCGTCGAGTGTCTTCTTCAGTATTTGGATGAGAGTTTTGTTGAAGGCTTTTGCCAAGCCATTTGCCCTCAGATAATAGATGGTTGAATATCTCCAATCTATGATGTGTCTTTGGACAAAGTTATTGATCTTAGTACTCTTGAATGTAGTACCATTATCAAATATAATTAATCGAGGCACCCCGAACCTATATACAATATGGTTCCTGAAAAATTAGAGCACATGCTGAGCTGTGACCTCTCTGAGCGGAATTACCTCCGCCCAC
Organism: Cymbidium sinense; assembly: GCA_021442155.1. Taxonomy (NCBI): domain Eukaryota; kingdom Viridiplantae; phylum Streptophyta; class Magnoliopsida; order Asparagales; family Orchidaceae; genus Cymbidium; species Cymbidium sinense. The sequence goes on from CM038222.1 coordinate 135,662,396, forward strand.
TTGGAAAAGTAGTTGGTAGCTGCTAGGATAAACTGATGACCCTTAGAAGAAGAAGGATTAATCAAACCCACTATATCGGTACCCCAACACTCGAATGGCCATGAGGCCAATGTTAGATGTAGAATGTTGGGTGGTTGGTGTAGGACCACACCGTGTACTTGACACTTATTTCATCGCCTAGCTATGTCCATGCAATCTGTGATCATCGATGACCAGTAGTATCCTAGTCTCTTGATCTTGGCTTTCATCTTCAGACTGGATTGGTGAGCTCCACATAATCCTAAGTTTACCTCGATCATGATCTTATGGGCTTCGTGTTTGTCCAAACAATGTAACCACATATGATCGAAAGACTGCCAATATAAGACACCATCCATAAGGGCATAGGAAAGTGCCCTTTGCTTCATCTGATGAGCTTGTAACTTCTCTTGAGGTAGTTTGCCTTTATTTAGGTAATCCATGAATAGTTTCATCCAATCTAGCTCGTCATCATTTGTGGTAACAACAACCTTTCCTTCAAGAGAGTTCTTTTTGATGAGTTCAGTATCAATGAGGGATAAGACTTGTCTATTTGGATTTTTATTGATATGGAATCATCTTCTAGACATGCCAACTCATTGGCAAGCTGGCTAAAGCATCCACTATGATGTTTTCTCCTCGAGAGATCTTGTAAATAGAAACCTCTGGGATTTATGCCAACAACTCTATTGTGTACTTATGGTAGTGATGAAGCCTAGGCTTTAGAACTTTGTAGGACCCAAAGATTTGATTGATGACTAATTGAGAATCCCTGAAGATGTCGATGTTCTAGATGCTTAGAGTAATGGCTAACTCTAGATCGATGATCAAAGCCTCATATTTGGCTTCATTATTTATACCAGGATTAGATATATGATATGAGAATCTCATCACATTGTGGTCTAAAGTTAAGAGAATTACTCCTACCCCTATTTTTCATGGAATTGTAGATTATGATTCTTCTCCTCTTTGAGAGGAAGCTGTACCATCAAAGTACATCTTCCAATAATGAATGTTGGTATCCCCTAAGTTCATGATTTATTCATTAGGGAGGTCATCACTAAGTGGAGAGTTAGAAGGAAGTGGGTGTACTGCTAAAAAATCCACGGGTGCTTGTCCTTTCACCGCATTGAGGGGCACAAAAGTAATGTCAAACTATGATAAAATTGTGGAAAAATGTACCAGCCGTCCGGATAGCATCGGTCATGTTATGAGATATTACAGTGGAATGATTCTATAGATCAAGTTCACCTTATGAGAAAGCATGTGATGTCGTAGCTCTTGGGATGAAAATATTAAAGCTAAGAAATGCTTCTCAATGGGTGGATAATTCACCTCAGTAGGGATTAGATGATATACGAGATAGTAGAGCGCATTTTTCTTCCTTTCATCATTAGATTGAGCCAATAAAGCATTGAGGGAATCATTTAATGCAATAGTGTATAATATGAGCAGCTTGCCCGGAATAGGAGCTTCTAGAATTGGTGGCGTCATCAGGTAGTGCTTGATATCTTCGAAGACATGCTGACACTTATTATCCCACTTAAACTTACCATCCTTTTAAATAAGTGCTAAGAATGACTGACATCTTCCCAATAGGTTGTATATAAAGCATCTTAGATATGCCTACCACCTTTAGAATGATCTGAGTTGAGTTAAACTTTTAGGGGGTGGCATTTGTAATATCACCTTGATCTTCTCCTGATCAATTTTGATTCCCTAGTGTCGGACAACAAATTGTTCAAAAATTATCTTAATCATTAAAGCTACTCTAAATGCACACTTCAAGGGGTTCATTTTGAGGTTAAATTATCTTAACCATTAGAAAAATACTCTCAAGTCAAAAAGATGGTCTTCCTTCTCTCTACTTTTGACCACGAGATCATCGATGTAACATTCGACTTGATGATAAATGAGTTCATTAAAGATTCGAGTCACAACCCATTGGTATGTAGCATCGACATTTTTAAGGTCGAAAGGTATGACCTTATAGCAATAGATTTCAATCGGGGTTCTAAGAGTAGTGTTTCTTTCATCTTCAGGGTCCATCTTTATTTAGTTATATCTAGATGAGCCATCAATGAAAGAGAAGGTTGCATGAGATGAGGCAATGTCTACCATCAATTCTAGTATCAGTAGTGGAAATTCATCTTTTGTACATGCCTTATTTAGATTTATAAATTTGATGCATATGCAAATTTGATCATTCTTCTTCTTAACTGGGACAACACTGGCCAACTGGGTAGGGTATTTTTTTTCCTGATGAAACCAGCACTGATTAGTTTTTTGACTTTAAAAATGACCTGTTGTTCAATATCTAATCGCATGCATCTAGGAGCTTACTTGAAAGGGTTAGCACTAGGCTCTATTGGTAGTTTGTGGATTGTTATGTCAGGAGATAAATCGGGCATCTCTTCATAACTCCATGCGAAGCAGTCCTTAAACTCAGTCAATAGGCAAACTAAGTCTTTGATTTTAATTTCATTCAACAAGGAACTGATGTATGTCGGTCGTGGATCTTCTTTAGTTCTTAAGTTAATTTCTTTGGGCTCATTGATGGTTGACTTGATCCTTCTTCAAATTTTAGCGGTGCATCTTTGACTTCATAATCATCTAGACCATTTGAAGTTTCTAATCACACCTCCTCATATGAGTTAATGTGATTTGAAAAGAACCTATCAAATTCCAAATGATTGGTGATGACTAAACAATAATCATCATCATCGACTGGACCTACTGTACCGAATCCTAGTTCTGATCTTAATTGAGAGCTTTTGTATTTATTATTCCATATCCTTTCAAAGTAGTCTGACCTGTGCTTTGACCAAGTGTGTGGGATTAACCCATTCTTTAATAAATTATGAACACAAGATGAGTACCAATCAAAAGGTAATTCTATTAATTATATGAATCATCCTCAACTTCTACATCAACTTCTTAACTTAAGGATGATGCCCCCAGAAAGAGACTCTGAGTCTTCACATCTATGGATGACTTAGGAGCCTCCTTAACTACCAAACCCTCAACTTTTTGTGAGAAAAGTGGGGTTAGAGCTAGGGTTCTTAACTGATGCCTAACTATTTCACATATAGACTTGGATACACTTATTCTTTACATTAGAGCCTAGTCTTCATCACTATCTAGCACAAGTGTCACCTCCAAGGTAATCTGCTACGTAGAAGAGCAGGTCGGTGTGCTAACCATAAAAGACTCATCCTCTAAATTAGATTCCAAGTCTATATGGATATCTGGTGTACTTTTGGTAGTTGGGACATATTTCCTATTGGGTGGCCAATAAAGTGGTCTTTCACCCTTGGGACTGCCTCTTGATTGGCCTCTTCCTCTGCCTCATGGAGGTCAAGTCATACCCATATATTCAAATGGAGTAACAAATTTTGGGTGGAATCTAATGTCAGACTCTAATTCCTCCTCCAAGTCAATTTCTCGCTCCCTTTTATTTTTTTCATTTTCTCTTTTATTTTCTTTTTCTTTTTCTTTTTTATTTATTTTTATTTTATTTTTGAACTTTGGCTGAGTTCATGAGAATTGACTTGTTGGTTTTGAGGGAGGTAGTAAGTCACATCCTCATATGTGCCGACCTCATGAACTGTAAATGGCTTGATATCTCCTTTGACACAGTAGACGATCCCACCTCTTACAAATTTCATATACTGATGTAGAGAGGATAGAACCGTGTTTTTCTCATGTATCCATGATCTCCCAAGCAAGGCATTGAAAGATGTATTCGATATTATAATGTGAAACTTGTCTTTAATCTTTGAATCATCTATCTCCAATGGCAACACTATGGAGCCTAAGGCCCTCTTGCCTTATTCATTGAATCCCCTCAACATCATCCTCTCTTTTTGGAGTTTGGAGATGTCGATCCTCAAGTAGGCAAGGGTTCTTAGACTCAAAATGTTGACTGATGTGCTTGGGTCAACCAAAACTTTGGATAGCGTGCATCTATCAACATCCACTATAATGTAAAGAGGGCGGTTGTGCTCGATCATCCCTAGAAGTTAGTCTTCATCACTGAATGTAACTCCTAAGATGTCCTTCGAGTGGTATGCCTTCTCTTCAGTAGTGGTCTGGTAGGCTAAGCATATCTCTAAATCAAGTAAGGCCTTAATTAGAGATCCCCCCATCTCTTTTGATAAGACAAGGGCATCGTATATGCTTAACTTAGCTGTCAACTTTCTAAGGTGAGCTAGGATTTTGTAATCAATGCTGGCTTGGTCCTCCACAAGCATATCCATAGGTGGAGAGTAAAGGATTTAATGACCTTATCCATAGATACAATGCTCCTACCGGTAGAAGAGGAGCAAGTAGAAGAAGAAGTAGAGGCAACAGTGGAGGGAGTGCTGGACTCAGATGGTGGTTGTGCTACTGGACTATCCCGCAAGAAGTTATCGCTCTTTGTCTCCTCCCGAAGTTATCCTTTTCAACTAGCAAACCTTCTTTGGTATTGGAGGTTTGAGCTGCTCTAGGCACCTGCAAGGAAAGCTTCTTGATTTTAGTAATGATCTTCTCAGAGGTTCGGGATAAAGAAATATCCCAACCTTCTTTTCTCTTAAGAGGATCGTAAGTATCCCCAAGGATTACTCTAACAGAATTATATGATTATTCTAACATTTATTCCTTATGGATAACTATGGCACCCGACTTGTAGCTATGCTCAAGCCAGTCTTTAAAAGTGATACAATCCTCTAATACATGGCTTAACATGCGGTGGTAGAGACAATAGCTAGGATCATCGCTCTTGCCCACTTCCTTCAGCCTCTTAGGCTCTTATAATTGAAAGTCAGGTTTCTTCAAGAGATTCTTGAAGATTTTCCTAATTACCTCTCTCTTGAATGAATATGGCTTATTCAATATATCGATAATAGTTGGTGGAAAGTAACTACCTAGTGGTAGATGTGAATATCGTTGCTGGGTAGGCTGATGAGGTGGTGGAAATGGCCGTTGTGGTGGCTGTGGCTGCTGGGGTGGCCGATATGATGGTTGAGGTGGAAGAGGAGGTGACAAAGGAGGCTGCTGAGCTCGTGGTCTCTCATACTAAACTTTGGCTGGTTGCTTCTCTCTATCCACTGACACAATTGCCATCGGCCTCTTCTCAAACACTTTTTGTGGCTTGGGTTTAGATGATTGGTCTTGGAAAGGAAACTATTTGGCTTCCTCTTGTAGATTGGACGCCTTGTTGATTAGCCTATCGAAGGTTTTGATGGTACAGCTCTTGAGCATGATGGTGACCAGGCCATGGATATTCTTGAGAAGAATCTCAATGACATGCTGTTCGGACAGCTATGGTTCATATTTCACGCTTAGGTTGTGCCACCTAAGAATCTAATCAACAAGGGTCTCATTGAGTTTCTGTTTCTCTACAATGAGGTCACTTACAATCACTCTCTGTTGAGCTCCAACAAACCTCTTAATGAAGAGGTGCTCCAACTCAGCAAAAGTCTTCACCAAACTATTTGAGCAGTTCGACATACCAATCAAATGCAACACCTAATAGACAGTTAATGAAAAGGCAAAAGAAAAGTGCATCGATACCACCTGATTTGCAATAGTCAGCTCTAAAATATGTCATATATTATCGTGGGTTCCCACTGCCATCGATACTTTTGAAGGATGGTGGCACGAACCCCTTGGGGTATTGGACTACATCGAATTCCTCTAGGTAAGGTCTACCCTTTTGAATGGATGAGTTCCCTCGGGCTTGTGCCAAAGCTTCCTTCACTTGTTGTTCCACCATCTACTTGATGTCCTTCTCATGCTTGGAGGTACTATCTATGACCTTCCTATGCAAACTACCATTGTCCTAATCCATGGGAGAGGTACTCTAGGGAGGATCTATCATATGTAAGAGCTCGGACCAATCGGCCTCCATGGGACTAGGATGCGAAATTGGAGTGCTAGAACTCCTGCTAATAAATCCTCAACCCTCTTATCCATCATGTCGATCTACTCATCCTTTTGCCTGAGCTGCTGAAGGAGGTGTTGGGTTGAATGAACTGTATCATCTTCTTCAACCACAACACCTTCCTGAATTTGATGGTCTCTGTGGAGGGATCCTCGAGTATCGACCATATAGAATTTTGGTGAATCCTCAAATAGGTCATCCTCATCAGGGTTGAAATATACTATACCTTCTTCCTAATCAGAATGATCACCCCTATCCATATGCCTGATTTAAGCAAATTGTTTAGGATGTCATCTAGTAAATAATCACATACTCTGCTCGGCTATACTGGGACATAGATCTGCTGATGATTGGATATAGGACTGTGCTCATCTGAAGCTATGTGTCATACACTGCTTATTGATTGAGTACTCTCCCTAGGGGGATCAACTGCCATGAGGATTGCATTAATATCTCCTTTTCCCTCTGCTATTGGCTGTGGTTGTGGAGCGACTATGATGCTTTTGGGTCGCCACTCCCTCTTTACCAGGACTGAGGTGAAAGGTCGAATGGGAGAGCTTGACCTCACCTCAACGGGTGCAATATGTTGAGTGGAATCCTTAGGTTGTAGTTGGATTACCAATGGAGATGTCCTCTCTTCGGATGCAAACTTCTGTACCTTAGCAGGGATTGTGAAAGGAGGGACTTGGACAGGTGATGGCGGGCGACAAGTGGAAAGGTGTGATGTTGGTGACACCGACTACCTCTCCACCAGAGCTCTCCTCTTACAACTGGTAGTGCCTGTAAGGACTATGATGTTGGTATGATTGGCATTAGTAGCTTGCTGATCCAGAAAATCTATCAAAGTAGAGGCCACCGACTGTCTAGCATACCTCCTCCTCTCCTTTCTGCCTGTTGGAGTTGCAACTTTAGCCTCTGAGGCTTTCTCTTTATATATCTAATCCCCAAAACTCCTAAGGATCAGAGTCCTCAAATCAAATAATGAACCAGGCTCCAAGCATCCGTGGGCTTTGCCGGCCTGGCGAAGAACTGATCCTTGACCAGCGTAGGGCTTCCTCCTCTCCCTAGCTTGTATCTCAAATTGTGCTAGTGGTGGAGGCAGTGCAACAATCCCCCTATAGTCTTTCTCTCCATCAAAAGCTGAGAGGGGGTGAAACCTGCTATCACTCAGGAGTGGAAAGGTCTCACGAGGGGAGCCCTCATTAGCAACATGAGAGGCATCATCGGCGTGCCTCACCTCACGCATATAGTGTCGCTTAACCATTCAAGTCTTATTGTGGCGTTGTGTCTTGGTAAGCGAAGTGGAGCGATAGCTAGAACCTACCTCAAAAGTAGGGGAGACTATCTCAAAGGCCAAGATAGGCTTCCCCTTTAGAATGGGGGAGACCAATGAGGAGGTGCTAACCCTCGCTGGGACTGCAGCATGGGCAGCTGACCATGTAGATACTGAAGCAACTAGCATTAGCACTGATGTTGATCGAGGTGTGGGAACCATAGCAGCCTTCCTTTTAGTGAAGGAAAATAAAAAATATGACAGGATGTCAAAGTCGAGGAGTGGCTTCTGTCCTACCACATCCTCCTTGCTAACGATCGTGAAGGCTAGCCCCTCGTAGGTGACTCAAACAGCCTTGAAGCCATGCTTGAACTGAATGACATGTGTGGTGGTGTTGGTGAGTATGGCCTGATCCAAGGCCAAATCCACACCAGGCAGGAAGGAGAAGATCATCTTTCCATAAGATATGATGAAAGACTGACTGAAGAAGTGAACGAAGGACTGAACTATGATCTCTGCATTTGTTGAAAATAGAACTGAATCATACCCTTGCCTTAATGGTTGCCTTCAATCATTAATTGTTGATTTTTGAACTTGAACCCACACTTAACAAATTTTGGTATGCTAAGTGGGGTTCATTAAATTGGAGATATTTTGATATTTGAAGAGAGACTTTGCCATAGGATTTGATTTTAATTTGGAACCCACATTCAACAAATTTAGGTATGTTGAGTTGGGTTCATTCATTTGGAGAGACTTTGGAGATGGATTTGTTGTTTATCCTTTGTTTGAATTTTGGTTTTGAAAAACTCTTATTTAATAAATTTAGGTATACTAAAAAGGTTTCAATTATGTGTTTAATTTTTTTTTTGAAAGCATCTTGTTTGTGATGATCATTTGTTTTGTGTGTAATATGTGTTGATTTGATTCTTGATTTGAAAATGGGACCCTTACTTAACAAATTTAGGTGTGTTAAGTAAGGGCCAAATGTGTTTGATATGTTTGTTGTTTGTTGATGCATGTTGATTTTATATGATTTGGAGAACTCTCATTTAATAAATTTAAATATATTAAATGGTGTTTAATATATGTGTTTGATATTTGTTGATTTGATTCCTCTTTTGAAAAAGAAGAGAACTCTTATTTGACAAATTTAGATATGTCAAATAGAGTTCAAATATATGTGTTTATGTTTTGATGTTTGGAAGTGAGACCCATACTTAACAAATTTAGGTATAGAGCTCACTTATATGTTTGTTTATTTGCCGATACATGGGTTTACTTTGGTTTTGAAGATTGAATCCTCATTTAACAAATATGGGCATGTTAAAATGGAATTCAAAAATGTATGTTGGATATTTTATTTTCAATTTGATTTTTGAAAGTAGAATTTTCATTTAACAAATATGGGTATGTTAAATGGAATTCAATTGTATTTTGTTTATCTTGATTTTTTTTAGTTTTGAAAAAGGGAACCTTCACTTAATAAATTTGGGTATGTTAAGTGAAGTTTACATGTTGATTGCTTTGATTTTAGTTTAAAAAGGGGAATTCCTATTTGAAAAAATATGGATATTTTAAATGGAGTTTAATTATATTTTGATTTTAGTTTTAAAATGAAGCTCTATTAATAAATATGGGTATGTTAAATGGAGTTGGTTGTTTGGTTTTATTTTAAAAATGTGCTTTTGAAAAGGGGTTTTGATGGTTTATATTTAATTTTGATTTTAAAGAGAACCCTCATTTAATAAATTTAAGTATGTTAGATGAGGGTTAATCATTATTTTTGAAAAGAGGTATGAAGATTTTCTTTTTATATATTGCAAATTTTTGTCATGTGAGGTTCAATTTCAAAGTTCTTTTGAAAGGTTTTGCAAGAGACTTGTTTTACTTTGAATTTTAATTAAGTTTTCTTAAATATGGGTTGAACCTTGCCTCACCAAGTTAGTGGTAAAGAGGTTCTTAATTTAGTCATCTCCTTCCTTCAATTAATTTATTTTTTACCTGTTGGGGGACCAATAGGAGTTTCAAGATCTACATGGAGTGAGATCCTAAAACCTAAAGGATGTTGGCTAGCTTTACTTAAGGATGAAATAAGCTGTGCTAATGGAAATAAAGACAGTCTTGGGCTTATATAGAATATAAGTCCACTATCGATGCTTGAAGATAATAATTGTCTACTAAAGATGGAGAGAGGAACTAATCCCTAGCGGAGTCGCTAGAAAAATATGTGGTGTTTATTTTTGGATGTGTAGGGGGACACCACTATTAACCTCACTTTTGGAGTGAGTTCTTAATCGCGCCAACTTAGGTTTAGGAGTCTTCTAGACACTAAGACTTCCTTAGTGATAATACACTTCTAGTACTTAGGCGAACACTTAACCTAAGCCTAAAGACTTAGAAGGGTTAATCTTAAGATTAGGCTATGCTTTAGGACTTTGGTAGATCCACCTACCCTATAGCCTAAACCCAATCAATGTTTACCTTATTAAGCCAAAACAAACCTCAAATTTAATTTAAATAAAATCCAAATCCAAATCTAAATTCCAAGTCAAATGATTGAAGCCCATGATCAAATCCAAATTCAAAATCAACCGAAGCCCTATAATTTTATCGTATGGACTTAACCTTAGCCAATATCAAATTAATCCAAACTCAATTAATTTTTTTAAATATCAATTCAACCCTTCAATCACTCTATCAAAATTACAATCAAACTTAATTCCAAATCCAAATTGCCAAAATCTACAATCAAATCAAGATCCTTCCTAAGCCATATGAATCAACCTTCATGAGCTTAGCCAAATCTTAACCCAAATCACTTCAAACTCAATTGATTTTCTCATGAATCAATCATATATTCAATCATATTCATAAATATAAATGAAATATACATTTAAATCATCAAAACTAAATCAAACTAAATTTAAATCTAAACCTAAGTCCTTCGAGCCAACTCCATGGACTTAGCCAAATTCCTTCATTCCAAAACCCAAATTCAATTGATTTTCTCATAAATTAATTATATCTTCAATGATCTTCACAAATATAAATGAAATATACATTTAAATCATCAAAATTAAATCAAACTAAATTAAAATGCATACCTAAGTCCTTTGAGCCAACTCCATGGACTTAGCCAAATTCCTTCATTCCAAAGCTCAGATTCAATTGATTTTCTCATAAATCAAATATTCCTTCAATCATCTTTCCAAATATAAATGAAACCTACAATTATCAAGCGTCCACATCAATTAAAAGAGAACATATTGAAATCAATTCGATCTTAATCCCCTGGGGATTATTGATTCATATCACCAGCAGATCTCCTTCCCACAAATCATATTCACAATCAAATTCATAAATCTTTATCACTAGTAGATAGCTTGAACTTGCTTCCCTAATGGAAGGTTCATGTACTCAATCCCAACAGATTCCTCCTGGCTCTCTTATGCCCTTAGCATAAAAAAGAGATGCATTGTACTAAGATTGTAATTCTATCTACCTTTTAAGTTTATGTACAGATCATTTCTATTAGTGCTTGAAATCTTTGGGACGTTATTGATCATCTCGGTCAATGCTAATACATGTAGTGTGTCTTGTCAGTTACACTATACATATTGGGGGTCTTTTTTGTTGACCTCACTTTTGGAGTGAGTTCTCATCCCCTCTTCTTAGACTTAAGAGTCTTCTAGACAAAAAAAATTCCTTAATCATAAGCCACTTCTAGTACTTAGGTGAACACTTAACCTAAGCCTAGAGACTTAGAAGGGTTAATCATAGGATGAGGGTATGCCTTAGGACTTAGGAAAATCCACCTACCCTATATCCTAAACCCAATCCATGCTCACCCTCTCAAAACCAAACCTCAAATTCAAATACCAAATTCAAATTCAAATCCAAATCCAAATCCAAATCCAAATCCAAATCAATTTATTTAAATCTATAACCAATTCCAAACCAAATCAAATTAAATCAACCTGAGCCCTATGATTCTATCTTATGAACTTAGCCTTAACCAAATTCAAATCAATCCAAACTCAATTGATTTTTTCAAATAACAATTCAACTCTTCAATCACTCGATCAAACTCAATTGATTTTCTTATAAATCAGTTATTCCTTCAATTATTTTTCCAAATATAAATCAAATCTACAATCAAATGACCAAAACTAAATCAATCTAAATGAAAATCCAAATCTAAACCCTTTAAGCCAATTTCATGAACTTGGCAAAATTCAATTCAAACTCAAACCAAAAATAATTAATTTTCTCATAAATCAATCCTTCCATCAATCACCATTCTAAATTTAAATGAAACCTACAATTACCAAGCCAAATCAAAATCAACTCAAACCCAACCTAGGCCTTTTGACTTGAGATTTTCAAATGAACCAAAAGCCATTTGAACCCAAACCAATTGCAATTGAATTTATATATCAATCTCAAATCCATATATAAACTCAACAGAATCAAAGTCAACCCAAAATCAAGCCAACTAAACCCAATTGGTCCACTTGACCCAAAGTGACCAATTTGACATATTTGAACCAAAATCCAATTCAAAGTGAATTAAGCCAATACAAACTTCATGACATGATTGTTGATCATCCTAGGTTGATCAATTATCATAAATTGGGTCAAACCAAGTCAACCTGATCCTTTGACCAAGTAAACCCTTAACCCATATGAACTTAAACTAGTCGAATTGTAACTTAAGCCAAATATCTTGAAACCAATGATTCATACCAATCCAAAACCAACATTTGAACATGACTTGACCTTCAATTAATCCAAACCAATCCCAATTGGCCCTATTGACCCAAGTTGACTCAAATTGACCTAAATGGCCAAAATGGGTCAAATTAAAATCTAAATCAAATTGATTGCAACCAATAGCTCAAGTTCGCTCCAAATTGATTATTGCACTTGACCAAAGCCTCAATTAAGCCTAATTGACCTATTGGACCCAACTTGACCTAATGGGTAAAACCAACAAAAGACCCAATCAAATCCAAATCAAACTCAACCAAAGCCTAAAACACATTCCAAATGCTCAACCAAACCCAAATCAAGCCATGACCCAAGTCAATTTGGCCAATTGGGTCAAATTGGTCAACTGAACCAAAACCAAATGAACTCAAATGAACCAAAACCAAATCTAAACCAAATTGAGCCAAACCAATGATACCAATACACTAAAAATGGTCATCTAAACTTGAACCAACCCTTGGCAATTTGACCAATTGGTCAACCTAACCCGATTTGAAATGGGTCAAATTGAACCAAATTGAACTAAATCAACTCCAAATGACATGAAATTTGTGCTAACCCACTTTTGAATCATTCAAAATCTTCCCGAGTCAAATCTAATTCTAAATGACCAAGATAACCTTATTCTAAGGGTGTCACATAAGATAAATCACTCATGTAAGTGGTCATTTCTATTCTTTGGCAACTTGAAACTCTCACATTGGTCCACCTAGTCTCCTAGGACACTGCCCAACCTGACCCAAAGGTGGTTGGGTCAGCCATGACCCAAGGGAAGTAAAATCACCTCACCTCCCCCATTAGTGCACTTGAAACACCAATAACACTCATTAATCCCCCTTGGCAACCACCTCCCATGTCTTAGCCACTCAAACTAAGCCACCTAAGGAGATTTTCTACCATTCTCAGCCACCATCGGTGACCAAGCATCCACAAGAAGCCAAACAAGGCCAAACTGCGATCAAGAGGAAGGGGGGGGGGTATACACCCCCTCATTTACACTCAATCCCACATGAATTCATTCTCTAGAGCAAGAGAGACCTAAGACGAGCCATTAAGAGCTTCCTAGAGAGTTCCCAAGTTCCTCACTCTCGTATTTCTTCAAATCAAAATAAGGCAACATCCCATTCATTCCTATTTGTTCAAGGCTCAACCAAAATGCAATTAACTTTGACGCACCTTCCTTAGAGCTAGTCGACCAAGAATGAAACATCCCCCAAGCCGTCCAACCACCGGATGATTGACTTCGATCAACACCGACCACCTACGCTTCGGGTGTTGGCCTCCCAAGCAAACTATCTCAATTAGAGTTTATGCTGATCAGTAGAGCTTCATCTCCACTAGATGAAGCTTCCTCAATCGGATTTGGCATCAGTCTTGAGCTTCGGTGAGGTATGCCATTGAAACTAATCCTTAGGAAAAAATGTGTTAGAGCTTTTTAAAGAAAACTTGCATCTCACATGATCTTGGCCGTTGGATCCCTTCGGATCCTCCTTGCGAAGGTGTGAGATCGATTTGAGATTGATCCGAGCTTAGGTGAGCTCGAATCGATCGAAGGAAGGTGGACGATGTTCGTCTTTTATTGATTGATAGACGAGAGATCACACGTCGTTTGTTCCACATGATTGGAACGAGCAGTCGTGATTAAATCCATTAAAATTATCCTATTTTATCCTTTAGTGCCACAAGTTTAATCATGATCATCCAATCTTAGATCAGACAGTGCAGGAGAAAGAGCATTCCGCCGCCGCCATGCAAGCGCTGACTCAAATTATTTTTAAAATCCAATCCCGCGGTGTCATGTGGAAAGTGCATCGTGTCAGCATGCGACATGGAGCCGATGGGATTAAGAGTTAATTAGGCTTAATTAATGTGTTTTAATGGCTAAAAATTCTAAAAAATCATAACTAATAATAGAGAAATCATAAAAATATAAATAAATACTCATTTTAAAGGTATTTCAGAGGATAATTTATTAAAAATATTCTTAATTAGTTTGAAATAGTAATTAAAGCTTAATTATAATTTAATTAAAAATTAATTAGCTTAATTACTTTTTAATTACTTAAATAATTAATCATAAATTTTGTGGGTTAATTCAATTGGATGACCTCTACCTCCCATAATTTTCTTGGGATTTGTTACTTAATTAATTACGAAAATTGACTAATTAAGCTTTAATTATCCTCCTAAGCTAATTAATCATTAATTAATCATATGAATAGTAAAAAAGTCAGTTAATTAAGCGGTTAATCACTATCCAACAGTTAATGGACTAATGGAATGGGATTGAGGCCTCCTCCTTAATCTATTTCCCTAAGTTGATTTCATTAATCAAACTAATTAATGCTTAATTAATTAATTAAATTACTTAATTAATTAAATTGAAATCATAATAATATCAAAACTTAACTAATTAAGTATTGGGTAGACCTTAAGGTGTTCAATAACCTAAAGGTGTCTGATGGAAATTATGGTTAACCCACATGTGTGGGGAAACCCTAAGAGTGCTTAATTAAGTCCTTAATTCAATTAACAATTAATTACAAACCAATTGTATTTGGTCCTTTTTTGTTCCTTAGGATCATTGATAATTTAATTTCCAGTGCATGTCCATATCATGTTGGCTCATAATTATTTGGGTAATTATGTTAAGGTAACATAGGAAAGGGTTAATTAATGGATTTAATGCATATTACTACCTAATTAACTCATAAAATCAACTTAATTATATTTCATTAAACTAAATGAATTAACAAACATGGGAATGGGCTAGGACCAACAAATCTTTTCTCACATCCTTAAATCAAATCAATGTATAAAATTAAAAATGGCATTAAAAAACTTTGGTTTACTTTAAATAGTTTTATTTGATATGATTGTCCTTAGGAATTGATTTGATTGAATGAAATCATGTGTTTATGTTCATTTACTCTTTTCTAATCGTGTTAAATATTGTATGTCACTTGAAATCATACATTCATATTTTCAAAAATAAATTAAGTTAAATCATTTTTCCTTTATGTAAGCTTGCATGTGTTAGATTAATTTATAATATGTGAGGCTATTATCACTAATAAATTCAAGTTACTTTTCTAAAGTTTATAAATCAATTACATTGATTAGAGTGATAGTAGTTATTAATACGTATAGGTTTTCATGTGCTTATAACTTAAGTATGTGAAGTAAAGCTTTCTTTTCCTTAATTCATATGTGATTTTACATGTATTTGAATGTTAATAAGTATATAGTTTGGACATCCCGAGAATATGAGGCTTTAGCTAGCCCCAAGGAGGTCATTTGATTACCTCACTTTTCAGGTTAACAATGACGCGTACTTATTTGATTTCATTTATATGTATTTCTACACTAAATTTTGGATGGAACTTTGCTTCATATACATAAACAATCCAACCAGACAAAGTGCAATTTTTGCATGATTTTCTTCCCCTTATTTACATATATGTTCATGTGTAGTGACATAGCAAAGTATATAGTCTGGACATCTCGAAAATACGAGGCTACAGTTAGCCCCAAGGAGGTCATTTGATTACCTCACTTTCCTGGTTAACAATGACGCGTACTTATTTGATTTCATTTATATGTATTTTTACACTAAATTTTGGATGAAACTTTGCTTCATATACATAAACAATCCAACCAAACAAAGTGCAATTTTTGCATGATTTTCTTCCCCTTATTTACATATATGTTCATGTGTAGTGACATAGCAAAGTATATAGTCTGGACATCTGGAATCTGGCTACAATTAAGGAGGTCATTTGTTACCTCACTTTCCTGGTTAACAAAGGCACGTACTAGCTTATTTCTCTTTACATGTGTATATATGTGTGGCAAAAAGATGGAATTCCTTTTCTTCTATTAAAAATGCATGCATTCATAATTACCTAAGTGTTTGGATTAATTATTCATGTGATTTGGAGCTTTCTTTCTCACATTCATATAAATTTACATATGTTTGAAAGCAAATGAGTATATAGTTTGGACATTCCAGGAATACGAGGCTTTAGCTAGCTCCAATGAGGTCATTTGATTACCTCACTTCCCTTGTTAACAATGACATGTACCTATTTAATTTCATCCCTATGTATTTTTGCATAAGAATTTAGATAGATCTTTAAACCAATATGATTGAATAATTTAATCACATAAAAGAATATAAAGTTCAATTACATATATACATCCATCATACAAGTGTGCTAAAATAGGTTGCATGCATAGGTACACTTAGGATTAAAATCATATGCATATTTCATGTGATGGAAAGGAATGAATTAACATATGTCATGTGATAAAAATTCAATTAGATTAATCCTAAGATGCCTTTCATATTGAATAGGATTATTTAAGGTGAAACTAAACTTAGGATTAATTAAAAATATGTAATAAGCCATTCACTAAAGAAAACTAAATCAAATCAACATTTTAGAAAGTGGCATAAAGTAGGAATGAAAGAGGGCAATCCTCTTTCTTCTCTTTATAACACTTAGTTTCTAAGTGTAATCACATGAAATAAAAGAAAGCATAAATTAAAATTCTCCAATAAATTAAATAACTTAAAGTGAAATCAACTCTTTATGTTAAATCAATTTTTTCTACACTTAAAAAAACATAACCTTAATGTCTAGTAAGACACAACACACAAACTTTAACACACACATTAAAAGTAAGTCACCACTTCTAGCTCTATGTTAGGATGGTTCATGGTGTGATATATATTTTATTTTGTGAGGTATTATTTTAGACTAGGTGTTAGGGTGTATGTTTTGTAGACTGGATGTTAGGCCGTGATTAGCCTAGTCATTTTTTTTTGTAGGGGATTATGCTTAAGGGATGCTTAAAATAAATGTAAATGATCTCTTTGTAGGTTACTTAAACCTCTAAGCATAATCCAAGTTAGGATAGGTGGACTTAGTTACCCATGTGCAAGGTGCTAAGTCCAAATTATAAATATAAATGCTTGGGTTGCATGTGTGTTTAGCTAACACTTATTTTGTAGGTGTAGGTAGATATACTTTTCCTATTTTTAATATAATTTTGCATTAGGAATTTGGATTAATACTATGGGAGATTAAGATGAGCAGTGACCAAAAGGCTTTGTCCTGGGGTGCCTTGTGATGCCTTGAAACCTGCCAAATCAAAGAAGCAAGGAGGAAAGAAATGAAGACATGAAGGCATGAAGAATGAAGACCCCCCCTAACATTCATTCATTATAAATTATAATTATTATTCCAGGTTGTATAAGTGTAGAGCTCGGCTACCCGTCTTTTCTTTTCGGGTTGTACGGTGGCACCCTATTGCAATGGCCTCTTATTCTTTTGTGATAGCATATAAAATTGATTGATGTTATGCTTAAATTGTGCATTAGGATGACATGCTCTTTATAGTTTCTTAAATGATTGATGATTTAATGTGTGGCCTGGATGCGATTAGGCTCTTAGGATAAAAATATATTTTCTACCCAAGTAATCACTCATAACTAATATTTTTTACAACTCAGAACCTCACCATAAAGCCTAAGATGTAAATCAATATAATTAAAAGATTTAGCAACCCCTTAGCAGTATGGTTGTATGTCTCACATCATGCATGTATCTTGAATCACTCTTGCAAAATGAGAGCCTCCATCCTTATATGCATAGGGACCACTTGACATATGAGAGCAACCCCTACTAACAAAGCTTCACCCTCTTTCTCTTCTATTTTATCCAATAATCTAATTCATCATGCATGTAGACATCAAAATCCTAAAGCATTTGTCCAAATGAAATGTCAAAAATTAAATAAAACTTGAAAAGATTTTGCATTTATAGATTAACTGATATGCTCATACCACTCATGCTCTAGTCTCCTAGGGAGTGGGTTTAAGGACTTTAGTATATTTTCTAAATAAATAACTACACTAGCTAATCTTGTAATTCCATATGATAGGACCATGTGGATTTAAATCATTGGAGGAGTTAGCTGGCTGCCACTCAAGGCGGTTATAAGTTTAACAGTCGGGTGGTTTATCCTCTCTTGTGGAGGTAAATCTTATGCACATTTTCACTTAGATTTAGGTCGTGTTCTAACTTGTGTTAGAACTCCTTAGACTTAGAATGTGAGGTAGCTATTTCCTTTGGGGTACAAACATAAATCCTTACCTCTTAGGCATTTCCACAACCTTGTGTTGGTGAATAATAAGCTTTAGTAATCTTATGAAATTTTAACTCAAACAAAATATTTCTCTTCAATTTCAAAATTATAAACCCAACCATAGGATAGATTGGAATGCTCACTAGGCTTTCTAGTATCATGAGCATTTCCTACTTTCTCCCTTTAGGTTCCAAAAATAAGTCTTCTCCTTGAACTTTCCCAATTGATTTTTTCAAACATAACTAATCTTTTGATAGTCTAACTTTGAAATCTTTGAAGATGATAATTGTCTACTTTAATCAAGTGTATTCTTAGAGAATTTCATTCCCTAAGATGTCATTAACTATGGAGGCTTGCCTTCATAGGGAACTTTAGAACCTAGTTTAATATAAACCCTAGTTTATTCATCCATATAAAGCAAGGGAAAAAATATTTTGGCACATTCGAAGACCCATCATGCCTTAGGAGTCCTTATTAGGCGATTAGGTCTATTGAAGGGTGATGCCTCTATCTTTTGAAAGAGTACATCATACCTCAATGTCATACCCGGTCACTTAAATAAGTACCCCCTACGATCTATGAGGTATCCCCCGCATACACATCCAAAAATAAACACCACAGATCTTAGATGTTGGATCCCCTTTGATCCTTCGTGTGAAGGTGTAGGATCCATTTGGAGTTGATTCAAACTCCGGTGACCTCAGATCACACGAGCAATGGTGGACGGACTTCATTCCCCCTCGCTCACCTAATGATAGATCACACATCCATTCCATGTGCTCAGAATAGACGGTCGTGATTAGATTCGTTAGAATTATCCAATTTAATCCTTTAGCACCGCAGGATTAATCGTAGTCGTCTGATCTTAGATTATATGGCGCACAAGAAAGCGCATTTCGTGGTTGCCACACAAGTGCTAACTAAGATTATGTTTAAATAATCAATCCCACGATGTCACGTGGAAAGCAAGCCACATCAGCGCGCCACATGGCGCCGATAGGATTAAGGGTTAATTAGGCCTATTTACTGTATTTTAATGGGTGAAACTTGTAAAAATCATAACTAATTATAGAAAAATTAGAAAAATATAAATAAATACTCATTTTAAAGGTATTTCAAAGGAAAATTTATTAAAGTTGTTCTTAACTAATTTGGAATAGCAATTAAGGCTTAATTATGGTTTAATTAAAAAAATTAATTAGCTTAATAACTCTTTAATTACCTAAGTAATTAACCCCAAACTTTGTGGGTTAATTTAATGGGATGACCTCTACATCTCATGATTTTCTTGGGATTTATTACTTAGTTAATTAGGAAAATTGACTAATTAAGTTTTAGTTACTTTCTTAAGTTAATTAACCATTAATTTATCCCATGAACATTAATAAATTAATTAATTAAATGGTTAATTATTGTTTAATAGTGAATAAACTAATAGGATAAGGATGAGGCTTCCTCCTCAGCCCATTTCCTTTAGGTTCATTCCATTAATCAAACTAATTAAGGTTTTATTAATTACTTACATTATTTAATTGATTACTGTTATACTTTAGTTAATTAAGTCTTGGGAAGACCCTTAGGTGTTCAACAACCTGAGGATATCTTAAGAAAATTATATTTAGCCCACATGTGTGAGAGAATTATAAGAGTACTTAATTAAGTTCTTTAACTTAATTAACCATTAATTATGAGCTAATTAGATTAGGCCCCTTTACTTTATTAAGATCATTGCTAATTTTATTTTCAATGTATGTGTATATCATGTTGGCTCATAATTATTTGGATAATTATGTTAAGGTAACATATGATAGGGTTAATTAATGAATTGCATATTACAACTTATTTAACTCATAAAATCAACTTAAATCACATTTCATTAAACCAAATGAATTAACAAATATAGGAATGGGTTAGGATCAGCAAACCTTCCCTCACCTCCTCAAATCAAATCAAAATATGAAATTAAAAATGATGCTAAGAAAGCTTTGGTTTTCTTTAAATGGTTTTATTTGATATGATTGTCCTTAAGAATCAATCTAATTGAATGAAATTATGTGTTTATGTTTATTTATTCCTTTCCAATCATGTTAAATGTTGTATGGCATTTGAAATCATGCATTCATCTTTTTAAAGTTAATTAAATCAAATGGTTTTCCTTTATGTAAGCTTACATATGTTTGACTAATTTATAATATGTGTGGCTATTATCACTAATAAATTCAAATTTTTTTTAAAGTTTATAAATCAATTATATTGGTTAGAGTGATAGTAGTTATGAACATATATATGTTTGCACATGCTTATAGCTTATATATGTGAAGTAAAGCTTTCTTTTCCTTAATTCATATGTAGTTTTACATGTATTTGAATTTTAATAAGTATATAGTCCAGGCATCCTGGGAACACGAGGCTTTAGGTAGCTTCAAGGAGGTCATTTGATTACCTCGCTTCCCTGGTTAATAATGACACGTACTTATTTGATTTCATTTACATGTGTTCCTACATTAGAATTTGGATAGAACTTTAATCCACATGCATAAATGTTTCAATCAAATGAAAATATAATCTTTGCATGGTTTTCTTTCCTTCACTTATGTATACATTCATATGTATTTAAGAAAAGAAAGTATATAGTTTGGACATCCCAGGAATATGAGGCTTTAGCTAGCCCCAAGGAGGTCATTTGATTACCTCACTTTCCTGGTTTAACAATGACACATACTTGTTTATGTATTTATACATGTGTATGTATATGTGATTAATTAATGAAAATCCCCATTTTATATTAAAATTACATGCATTCATAATTGACTAAGTGTTTGAATTAATTAGTCATACGATTTGGAGTTTACTTCCTATGTTCATGTATACAACTTTACATATGCTTGAATGCAAATGGGTATATAATGTGGACATTCTAGGAATACGAGGCTTTAGCTAGCCCCAAGGAGGTCATTTGATTATCTCACTTCCTTAGTTTAACAACAACATGTACCTATTTAATTTCATTCTTATCTTTTTGTATAAGAATCTAGATAAAGCTTTAAATTAATATGTTTAAATAATTCAATCAAATAAAATATAAATTCTAAACATACACATACATTCATCATTTAAGTGTGTTAAAATATGTTGCATGTATAGATACACTTAAGATTAAATCATATGCATGTTATATATGATGAAAAGGAATGATTTAATATATGTCATGTGGTAGCAATTCAATTAAATTAATCTTAAGAAGCCTTTCATACTGAATAGGATCATTTAAGGTGAACATAAACTTAGGATTAATTAAATCATTTAATAAGCCATTCATTAAAGAGAACTAAGTCATATTAACATGCTTTAGAAAATGGCTTAAGGTAGGGATGAAAGAGAGCAATCCTCTTTCTTCTCTTTATAACACTTAGTTGCTAAGTATAAATCAAATAAAAAAAAAAGAAAACACAAATTAAAATTCTCAAATCAATTAAATAACTTCAAGTGAAATCAATCCTTCATGTTAAATTAAATCTTTCTACGCTTAGAAAACTATAACCTTAATGCCTAGTAAGACATACCACATAAGCCTTAACACACACATTAGAATTAAGTCACCACTTGTAGCTCTATGTTAGAATGATGTATGATGTGATGTATATTTTATTTTGTGATGTATTATTTTATACTAGAGGTTAGGGTGAATTCCTCGTTGACTATATGTTAGGTCATTCCTAGCCTAATCATGTTTTTTGTAGGAGATTATGCTTAAAGGGGTGCATAAAATAAATATAAATTCTCTCTTTGTAGGATTCTTAAACCCTAAGCATAATCCAAGTTATGACAAGTAGGCTTGGTTACCCATGTGCAAGGAGCTAAGTCCAAATTATAAATATAACTGCTTGTGTTGTATGTATGTTTAGCTAACACTTATTTTGCAGGTTTAGTTAGATTTGCTTTTCCTATTTTTAATGTAATTTTGCATTAGAAATTAGGATTAATGCTATGGGGGATTAGGATGAGCAGTGGTTAGAAGGCTTTGTCCTGGGGTGCCCTATGATGCCTTTAGAGCATGCACCATCCAAATCAAAGAAGGAGGAAGAGGGAAGAATGAAGACCCCGATAGTATTTATTAAAATTCTAATTATTCTTTCATATTCCGAGTTGTATAAGGGTAGAGCTTGGTTACCCATCTTTTTTTTTTCGGGTTGTATGATGGTACCCGACCGCATCAACCTCTTATTCTTTTGCGGTAGTTTATAAAATTGATTGATGTTATGTTTAAATTGTGCATTAGAAATGACATGTTTTTTTATAGTTTCTTATGATTGATGCTTTAATGTGTGCTTAGATGTGATTATGCTCTTAAGATAAAAATTAATTCATCTACCTCAATTAATCACTCATAATTAAATTTTAAATAACTCATAACCTCACCATAAAGCCTAGACTATAATCAAGATAATTAAAAGAGTTAGCAACCCCTTAGTTGTATAGTTGTATGTTTCACATCATGCATGCATGTTGTTTCACTCTTAAAAATAAGGGATTTCCATCCTTGCACGATAGGGGAATACTTGACCTGTGAAGGCATCCCTTATGGTGGAAAACACCAATTCTTGCTGATTTAGCCAACAACTTTATTTCATCATGCATGTAGACATCAAAATCCTAAAGCCTTTGTCCAAATAAAGTGCAAAAATTAAATAAAATTTGAAAAGATTTTGTATTTCTAGATTAAGTCATATGCTTATACCACTCATGCTCTATTCTCTTAGGGAGTGGGTTTAGGACTTTAGTCTCTTTCCAATTAAATAACTACCCTAGTTATCTTGCAATTCATATGATCGAACCACATGGATTTGAATCATAGGAAGAGTTAGCTAGAGACCACTCCAGGTGGTTGTAAGTCCAGAAGTCGTGCAGTTTATCCTCTATAGTGGAGGTAAACCTTATGCCCATTTTTGCTTAGATTTAGGTAATGCTTCAGCTTATGCTAAAGCTCCTTAGATTTAGAATCTGAGGTACCTATTTCCTTTGGGCTACAAGCATAAATTCTCATCTCTTAGGCATTTTCACAACCTTGTGTGAATGGATTATAAGCCCTAATAATCTAATAAAATTCAACTCAAATGAATAAATCTCTTCACTTCCAAATATATAAAGCCCAATCATATGATAGATTGGAATGCTCACTAGGCTTTCTAGTATCATGAGTGTTTCCTACTTCCTCCCCTTGGATTCTAAAAATAAGTCTTCTCCTTGAACTTTCCCAATTAAGTTTCCAAATATAACCAATTCTTTGATAGTCTAACCTTGAAATATTTGGAAGATATTTGCCTACTTTAATCAAGAGTATTCTTAAGGAATTCCATTTCATAAGATGTAATTAACTATGGAGGCTTACCTCCATAAGGAACTTTAGAACTCGGTTTAATATAAAACATACTTTATTCATCCATGTAAAGCAGGAGAAAAATCTCTAGTATATTTGAAGACCCATCATGCCTTAGGAGTCCTTATTAGATGATTAGGTCCATTAAAGGGTGGTGTCTCTATCTTTTGAGATAGTATATCATACCTCAATGTCATGCCCGATCACTTTAATAAGTACCACCTATAATCTACATGGTGTCTCCCCACATCCAAAAATAAACATCACAAATTTTTGTGGCAGCTCCCTTGGGGAAAGTTCCTCTCTCCATCTTTAGTAGACAATTATTGTCTCCAACCATCGATGGTGGACTTATATTTTTTATAAGCCCTAGACTATCTTTCTTTCCATTGGCACTTAACTTATTTCATCCTTGAGAAAAGCTAGCCAACATCCTTTAGATTTTAGGACCTCACTCCATGTAGGTCTTGAAACCCCTATTGGGTCCCCCAATATGTAAGAATAAATTAACTAATGAAAGGAGATGACTAAACTTAGAACCTCTTTACCACTAGCTTGGTAAGGCAAATTTCATCCCACATTCAAAAAAGTTTCTATAAAATTCAAACTAAACAAGTAAAGTCTATTACAAAATTTTCCAAAAGCGCTCTTTCTAAATTAAATCATTTTGAAATGCACTTCACATAACATAAGGTTTGCAAAATATAAAACCTTCAAGTCTCTTTTTAAATAATAAAAATAATCAAGCCTCATTTAACTTACTTAAATTTGTTAAATAAGGATCCTTCTCAAAAAAATTCAAAATCAAATATGCATCATCGAAATCCTTTTAAATGAATTTTCAAATGCACTTTCTTTCATAATAAAATCAATCAATCAACCAACTCCATTTAACATACCCAAATTTATTAACTGACAGATCTTCAAAAAATTCCAAACACATTTTTTAATAATTAACTAACTTCACTTAACATTCCTAAATTTATTAAATGGAGTTCCATTTTCAAAATCAAAATAAAATCAAAATCAACATATCATTGAACTTCACTTAACATACCCAAATTTATTAAGAGAGAGTTCTCTCTTTTCAAAAGTAACATCACACACAAAATCAAAACATATTTGAACTCCATTTTAACATATCCAAATTTGTCAAATGAAGTTCCACTTTTGAAAATTAAGACAAATTGAACTCTATTTAACATACTTAAATTTGTTAAATAAGTTTCTCTTTTCCAAAATCATGAAAAATTGAAACACATTTGAATTCCATTTGACATACTCAAATTTGTCAAACAGGAATTACATCATCAAGCAACACATAAAACAAATTAAGCTCTATTTTACATACCCACATTTATTAAATAGGAGTTTCCCTTTTTCAAATCAAAATAAAAATATCAAAGACATTTTCAACTCTACTTAACATACCTAAATTTGTTAAGGGGTTCACTTTTCAAATTAACAAAATATCAAACACATTTGGGCTTTACTTAACATACCTAAATTTACTAAGTAAGGATCCCATTTTTAAATCAAAATCAAATCAAACATATGACAAACATCATCATAAACAAAAATGCTTTCAAAAATTATTTTCAAACATACATCTGAATCTCATTTAGCATACCTAAATTTACTAAGTAAAGATTCTAAAATCAAATTTTCAAACAAAAGATAAAATAAAAAAATTCATCTCCAAAGTCTCTCCACATGTATGAACCCCTCTCAACATACCAAAATTTGTTGAATGTGGGTTTCAAATCAAAATCAAATTATATGACAAAGTCTCTCTCAAACATCAAAATCTCTCCAATTTAATGAACACCACTTAGCATACCTAAATTTATTAAGTGTGGGTTCAAATTACAAAATCAAGAATCAATGATTGAAGGTAGCCATTAAAGCAAAGGGTTTGATTCAGTTCTATTTTCAACAAATGCTAAGATAATAATTCAGTCCTTCGTTCACTTCTTCAGTCAGTTTTTCACCATGTATGCTAGAAAGTTGATCTTTTACTTCCCCTTTGGTGTGGATTTAGCCTTGGATCAGGCCATGTTCACTAGCACCACCACGCACATCATTCAGTTTGGGCTTGGAATTGAGGCTGTTCGAGTCATCTGTGAGGGGGCAGCCCTCACGACCGTTAACAGAGAGGAAGTGGCAGGGCAAAAGCCACTCTTTCATTTTGACATCCCATCAAATTTTGAGTTCCCTTCGATGAAGAAGAAGGCTATTGTGGTTCCCACACCCCGATCACCATCAGTGCTAGTTCCTGCTATGCTAGTTGTTACAGTGCCCGTCGTTCAGTCTATCGCTACCCTTGCTATAGTTTTAGCAAGGGCTAGCTCCTCCTAACTGGTTTCCCCCATTCTGAAGGGGAAAGCTATCTTGGCCTCCGAGATAGTCTCCCCTACCTTTGAGGTAAGTTCTAGTTCTTGCTTCACCCCACTCACTAGGACACAATGCCATAATAAGAATTGAAAGGTTAAGCATCATTATAAGTGTGAGCCTAGGCAGGTAGATGCTGCCTCTCACATTGCTGAGGAGGGATCTCCTCGTGAGACCTCTCCACTCTTGAGTTGTAGCAGGTTTCACCCCCTATCAGCATCAAACAAAGAGGAAAATTATAGGAGGATTGCTGCATCACTAGCACAGTTTGAGGTACCGGCTAAGGAAAGGATGAAATCCTATGCTGATCTATGATCAATTCTTCACCAGGTTGGTAGAGCCCACATATGCTTGGAGTTCGGTACATTATTTGATTTAAGGACTTTAATCCCTAGGAGTGTTAGGGATCAAATACATAGAGAAAAGGCCTCAGAGGCTAGAGTGGCAGCCCGAGCGGGCAAGAAGAAGAGAAGGTGGTTCACCAGATAGACGGTAGCCTCAGCATTAATGGATTTCCCCGATTGACAGGCTACCTGAGCTGACCATACCGACAGCGTAGTCCTTATAGGCACTACCAACTATTGGAGGAGAGCTCTAGCGGAGAGGCAGTTGGTGTCTCCACCATCACACTGCTCCACTCATCACCCTCCATCACTTGTTCAAGTCCTTCCTTTCATAGTCCCCACCAAAGTACAAAAACTTGCATCTAGAGAGAGGACATCTCCATTGGTGATCCAGCTATGGACTAAGGATCCCACTCCACCTTTTTCACCCATTAAAGTGAGGTCGAGTTCTCCCATTTGACCTTCCACCTCAGCCGTGGTAAAGAGGGATTGGCGACCCAAAAGCATCATAGGCGCTCCACTTCGATAGTCAATAGTAGATAAAGTAGGAGATACTAGTGTAGTCCCTATGGCAATTGACCCCCCTATGGAGAGCACTCCGTCAGTAGGCAGTATCCAATATATAAGTTCAGATGAGCACAGTCTTATAGTCAGCCATCAGCAAGTGTTTGTGCCAGTTCAAGCAAGCAGAGTAGGAGATTGTTCATTGGATGATATCCTAGAAGACTACTTTGCCAAGAAGAAATAACTTTTTTAGAGTGATAATTTGGATCGAGATGAGGGTAGAGTATACTTTGACCCTAATAAGGATGACCTATTTAAGGATTCAATAGAAATTCATATGGTCGATACTCGAGGATCCCTCCAGAGAGACCATCAAAGCAAGGAAGGTGCTGTGATCGAGGAAGGAGACACCTCTCACTTGACCCAGCACCTCCTTTAGCAGCTCCGACAGAAAGATGAGCAGATCAATAGGATGGAAATGAGGGTTGAGGATTTTTTAGCAATAGTTCTAGCACTCCAGAACTAAACTTTAGTTTCACAACCTAGTCCCATGGAGGCTGATTGGCATGAGCCCTTATATGTTTTATATCCTCCCAAGAGTGCCTCTCTCATGGATCAAGATAGTTGTAGTTTGCATAAGAAGGTTGTAGACAGTACCTCCATGCATGAGAAAGACATCAAGTAGATGCTGACCAATTTACAAGAGGAAGATAAATAGTTTCCTTTCCAAGACTAATCATTAAAGTCCATGCCGCAAAAAGTATTTGAGAAGAGGCTAGGTACAGTGTTTATTTTGGATTCATTTGTATTTGGGGGAGGGGGATACCATGCAGATCTGAGGGTGTACTTATTGAGGTGATCGGGTATGACATTGAGGAATAGTGTATTATCTCGAAAGATAGAAGTCACTACCCTACAATAGATCTAATCACCTAATAAGGACTCCTAAGGCATGATGGGTCTTCGAATATACCAGAGATTTTTCTCATACTTTATATGGATGAATAAAGTAGGGTTTATTTAAACCAAGTTTTAAAGTTTCCTATGGGGGCAATCCCCCATAGTTAATTACATCTTAAGGAAAATGAATCCCGTAAGAATACTCTCGATTAAAGTAAGCGATTATTATCTCCAAAGAATTCAAAGATATGATTATCAATAAATTGGTTGTATTTTAGAAAATCAAGTGGGATGGATAAAAAGAGAAGAGTTATTATTGAGACCAAAGTGGATGAGTAGGGAGTGCTCATGATACTAGGAAATCAAGTGAGCACTCCAATATGTCCTATGGTTGGGCTTTATGTATTTGAAATTAAGGAGATTTATTTATTTGATTTAAAATTTTATTAGAAATCTAGGACTTATAATTCCATAATACAAGATTGTAGAAATACCTAAGAGGTGAGTATTTATTCTTTTTGCCTATAGAAAATAGCAACCTCAAATCCTAAATCTAGGGAGCTTCAGCGAGGGCCAAATCTTGACTAAATCTAAAGAGAAAGTGGGTATATTGTTTACCTCCACAAGAGAGAGTAAACCACCCGACTGTTGAACTTATAATCGCTTGAAGTGACAGCCAGCTAACTCCTCCTACATTTTAAATCCATGTAGGCAAGTCATATGCTTTTGCAAGATGGGTAGGCTATTATTATTTATAAAAGAAACTAAATCCTTAAACCCACTCTCTAAGAGACTAGAGCATGAGGGTTATGAATAATGATTTAAATCTAATGCAATTTTTTTTATCAGATTTCATTTAATTTGAGACTCTTTATTTTGACACAGGCTATGAGATTTTGTATGCCTAAATGCATGAGAAGCTGATTATGGGCCAAATCAAAAGGGAAAAAGGTGTTCTTCCATCATTGGTTCTCAAAGGTTAAGCCCATTCTATCTAACAAAGATGGAAGCCCTCTCTTAACAAGAGTGAAACAAGATGATTATGCATGATATTAAATATACAACATCCAGCTAAGCGGTTGTTAAATATTTTATTATCTTGATTTAATACCTAGGCTTTTATATGATGTTATGAGTTATTTTAGAGGTTTAGTTATGAGTTATTAGTTTGGGTAGAAAAATTATTTTTTATCCTAAGAGCCTAATCGCATCCAGGCTATACAACAATCACCAATCATAAAAACACTATTAAAAGGAATGCTTTTTCTAATGCACTAGCTAAATAAAACATCAAACGATTTTATAAAGCTACCGCAAAAGGATAAAAGGCTGATGCGTCAGGTACTGCCATATATCCCGAAAAGAAATGTGGATAGCTGAGCTCTACTCTTATACAACCTGGATTATAAGAGAATAATTATAATTAGAAATAATGAATGTTATGGGGGGTCTTCATTCTTCATTTCTTCATCTCCCATTTCT
The DNA here is from genome assembly GCA_021442155.1 of Cymbidium sinense. NCBI lineage: Eukaryota > Viridiplantae > Streptophyta > Magnoliopsida > Asparagales > Orchidaceae > Cymbidium > Cymbidium sinense. Next base: position 135,691,537 of record CM038222.1, read on the forward strand.
TCATCTCCCATTTCTTTATTTGATTTACTCCATTTCTTTCTTCCTTTTGGCTTAATTTGGATATGCTTTCTCCAAAGGCATCACATGGTACATAAGACTTAGTCTTATAACCAATGCTCATTCTAATCTCCCATAACACTCATCCTAATCCTAAGGCAAAATTACATTACAAGAAGGAAAGTAAATCTAGCTACACCTGCAAAACAAATGTTAGTTAAACACACCATACAACCCAAGCAGTTATATGAATAATTTGGACTTAGCACCCCACACATGGGTAACCAAGCCCACCTGTCCTAACTTGGGTTATGCTTAGGGGATAAGCAACCTACACAATAAAAAGAATTTATATTTTTATTACAATGACCCTCTACAGAAAGCATGATTAGGCAAATATCAGCCTAACATCTAGACTACACACATGCACCCTAGCATCCAGTCTATAATAATACATCACAAAATAAGCATACATCAAACCATACACCACCGTAACATAAAGCTAAAAATAGTGACTTAGTCTAATATGTGTGAATTAAAGCTTGTGTGGCATATCCTAACTAGACTTTAGAGTTGTAATTTGCTAAGTGTGAGGGATTTAATTTATAAAAGGTTGATTTCTCTCTAAGTGATATAATTAATTTGGAGATTTTACTTAGTGTCTTCTTTTGTTTCATATGGCCTACACTTAACAACTAAGTGTTATAAAGAGAAGAAAGAGAGGGAATCTTTTTTTCATCCCTACCTTAAGTCACTTCTAAAGCAAGTTAATTAATCAATTTTCTTTAGTGAATGACTTTTTATGTGTTTTGATTGTCCTAAGTCTAGGTTCACTCTAAGATTAATCAGAATGAATTACTATCACATAGCACATGTTTATTCATTTCTTTCCATCATGTATATCATGCATATGATTAAATCCCAAGCATACATATACATATAATTTATATTTTAGTATACTTGAATGGTGAATGTAAGCAAATGCATTTAGAATTTAAATATTTTATTTGATTGAATTGTGAATGTATGCCTTTTTAATAGAAAAGAGAAATTTTTCATCCATTAGCTAGATACACATTCATATGTATAAAAGTTTTATGTGAGTACATCACCATTATTCTGCATCTGGGGTGTAAGGTACAAGACCTACTTAGGGCTAATTAAAGCCTCACAGCCCTGGGGTGTCTAGACTAATATACCACTTTTCTTAGATACATATAGATGTATAAGCAAATACAAGGATAAGAAAAACCTATGCAAAAATTATATTTAATTTATTTTACTTATGATTCTTATTCATTGGCCACATCATGCATACACATGTATAAGAGTTTTAAGTGAGTAAGATGCCATTATTCTGCACTAGGGGCGTAAGGTACAAGACCTACTTAGGGCTACTTAAAGCCTCGCTGCCCCGGGGTGTCCAGACTAATATACCACTTTTCTCATATACGGGTGAATGTATAAAAAGAACCACAAGAAGAAGAAGTCATGCAAGAAGTCATATTTGATTTGATTATATGATTTACTTATGTGGTATGAATTCTTCCTAAGTCTTAGCATAAAAATACATAGGAATAAATTTAGACAAATGTTGTGTTCTTTTCTAATGAATTATATATTTCTAATTCCTATGTGAATCCATGTAAGATAAGGAAAGAGAGCTTCATATTGCATATCTTATATTATCAACGCATGAAAACTTATAGATATTTGTAATTAACATCACTCCATTTATTATAATTGATTTATTAGCTTTTGAAAATAACTTTTGGTTTAATAGTAATAATAGCCACACCTATTTTTAATTTAAATCAACACATGCAATTTGACATAAAAGAAACCATTTCATTTAGTTAATTTTAAAACAAATGAATGCATGATTACATATGGCAAGTAACATTTAACATGATTGGAAAGAAATAAAGGAATATAAGTACATGATCTCATTCATTCCAATTAATTCCTAAGGATAATCATACTAAATAAGGTTATTTAAAATGAACCAAAGTTCTTTAATGACATTTTCAGTTTTGAGTTTGATTTGATTTAGGAGATGTGAAAGAGATTTGCTGGTCCTAATCCCATTTTCTATGTGTGAGTTAATTTTGGTTCTAGGAAGAAGTAATTAAGTTGATTTTATGATTTAGTTAGGTTAGGGTATGAATTAAGTGGATTAATTAACCCTTATCTACCCACCTTAAGTTAATTAACTAATTAATAATGAGCTAATATGATATGCAATGACATGAAAGTAAATTTGCAATGCTCTTAAGACATGAAAGGGGCCTAATGCAATTGGCTCATAATTAATAGTTAATTAGGCTTAAGGGATCTCACTTAGCTACTTTTATGATTTTCTCTCACGCATGTGAGTTAACAATAATTTCATCACCTGTCACTTTGGGTCATTGGACACCCAAAGAGCTACCCAAGATTAAATTAGAGAAATAGATTCAATTGAATTAATTAAGTTCATTAATTAACTGATTAAGTCTTAACTAACCTTAATTAATCAAAGTGAGATGGGCTTAAAGAAAAAGACAAAGAAGGGAGGTTCAAGTATGATTTAGATTTTGATTAATCTTATTAATTAATTAATTAAAGTATTAATCCCTAAATCCTCTCAATTAGTTAACTAAGGTTCAAGTATGATTTAGATTTTGATTAATCTTATTAATTAATTAATTAAAGGTTGCTAATTAATTATTTATTTAAGAGGGATTGGAGAAGACTTGAAGAAAAGATTGGAAGGGGGAGTCCCAATTCATTTCCCTAGACTTCATCACCATTAACGGAGGTTAATAAGCTTAATCGATTGATTAATTTACTATTCATTTGCTTAATTATCACTAATTATATTACAAAATTGATTAAGACATAATCAATTGGTTTCCATAATTAAGCAACCAATAAAATCCCAAAAAATAGGGGAAGCAGAGATCATCACCCTAAACATCCACAGAAAGTTTGAGATTAATTGGGTGGTTATATAGAGAGTAATTAGGCAAATTATATTTCTAATTAAACCTTAATTAAGCCAAAACCAGTATTCAAAATTAATTAATAATAATTTTCCTACAGTCTACTCTGAAATATCTTTAAAATGAGACTAAGTTTGTAATTTTTTTGGATTTTTCTAGAATTAGTTATGAATTTAGGAAGTTTCAAAATTAAAAACTAATTAATTAGCCCTGATTAAAGCCTTAATCCCATTGGGCACGTGACGGCTAATGTGGCACGCTTTCCATGTGGTGCGACGGGATTCTCTATTTAGGTTACCACATCCAAGTGCTGACTCGGATGTCAGCGCACGCGGTAACTCCATGGACCGTCCGATCTAAGATCAGATGACCATGATTAAACCCATGATTTTAAGGGATTAATTAGAGACTCTAAGCATGATTAGATCAAGATCGTCCATTCCGATCACACGGGATGGACAGTCCATGATCTATCTCCTCCCGAGCATCGAATAATGGCTACCGTCCATCGATCATCGCTCAATCTGAGCTCACTCGATCTTAGATGGAGATGAAAATGATCCTACACCTTCTGGGAAGCAGAATAATCAAATCTAATGGTGGAAATCGCATGACATGAGATTTTTTTTTCATAAAAGACCAACCTATTTTCATTCAAGGATCAATTTCAGTGGCATACCTCACCGAAGCTTATGACCGACAGATCCAAAGATTGGGAAGCTTCATTTGGTAGAAATGAAGCTCTGTTGAGCTGCACAAGCTTTGATTTGGTGTAGTTTGCTCGGAATACCAATCCACTAGATGTAGGTGATCGAGCTTGATTGAACTCCACCCTTCGGCCATCGGGAAGCTTGGGAAATTATTAGTTCTCACTCATTTAGATCCAAGGAAGGTGTGTGTAAAGTTAATTATACTTTGGGGGATATTTGAGAAAATGGGAATCGAAGGGGGCCTCCCCTATTTTAGTTTTGTATAAAACTGAGAATAGGGATTTTGGGGAGCTTGGGAAGGCTTGGAAATCACTCTGGGAACTCTCTCCTTGGCTACTAGGGTTAAATCAAGTGTGAGTTTGAGTGAGAATGAGGGGGGGTACCCCCCCTCATTCTCTGGATCAGATGGCCACTGCTTGTTTGGATTCTTCTTGATCAATTGGACAAATTAGAGGTTGGTGGAGGTCCTTGGGTGCATGATGTGGCTTGATTTGGCTGGGTGAGGGTGCAAAGGTGGCTGCTAAGGGCTTGTCCTTGGTGGTTTGGAAAGCTCCAATGGGGATGGGGAGGTGATTTCACCTCCCCATGGATCATGACCAACCCAACCACCTTTGGGTCAGGTCAGCCATGGTCCTAAGTGCCTAAGTGGACCTATGAATGGGTGCCAAGTGGCTAGGGGGAGAAAATGACCCAATGAACATGTGTCTTATCTCATGGGATGCCCTAAACCTAAGGGCAAAATGGTCATTTGGCTATGGGATTGGTTTGAACAGATTTGGGATGGGTCAAAAGTGGGTTACCCAAATTTCAAGTGGTTTGGAGTTTATTTGATTTGATTTGGCTTGATTTGACCTGTTTAGGTCAAATTGGGTTAGGTTGAGTCAAGTTGACCAGTTGATCAAATTGAGTCAAACCAAAGGTTGGGTCAAGTTCAAATGACCAATTAGAGTGTATTGGTGTCATTAGTTTGATTCAATTTTCTTTGGATTTGGTTATGGCTCATTTGGATTCATATAGGTCAAATGGGTCAAGTACATCAATTTGACCAATTTGACCAAATTAGGTTAGGTTAGGTGTTGAGTCAAGTTCAATTGGCTAATTGAAAATAATTGTAGGATTTGGTTTGGTTTAATTTAAAAATAATTTAGATTTTGGCTAATTTGACCCTTTAGGTCAATTTGGGCTAAGTTAAGTCAAGTTGACCAATTGGTCAACTTGGGCTCAATTATGGCTTTGGTCAAGTTCAATCATTGATTATGAATGAGTTTGAACTAATGGTTTTAATCAATTTGGTATATGGTGGATTTTGGCTAATTTGGGTTTCCTTTGGGCTAAATGTTGACTTAATCAAAGGTTAGGTTTGACTTGGTTTAACCTAATTTAAGACAATTGATTAACCTAGGATGATTGCTGATCAAGTTGTGAGGTTTAGATGGGCTTAGTTCAATCCAATTTGGGTTGGATTAGAACTTGGCTCAAAAAGGTCCTTTAGGTCACTTTGGGTCAAGTGAGCCTAAATGGGTTAATTGGTTTGATCATGGCTTGATTCAAGTTTAGTTGAACTCACACATGAGCTTAGGATTGAAATATAAATCCAATTATAAATGGTTTGGAGCCAAATGGGTTTTGGTTCATATGATAATTCTAAGTCAAAAAAGGGCTAAGTTGGGTTTAATTTGGGTTTTCTTGGATTTGGTTTGATAATTGTGGTTTGTATTTATATTTGTGGCAATGATTGAAGGAATGATTGGATCATGAAGAAATCCAAGGGTTTTGAATTGATTTGGGTATCATTTAGCCAAGTTCAAGAATTTGGCTAAAAAGGCTAAAATTAGAAATTTGATTTGATTTAGGTTTGGTTTTGGTCTTTTGAATTTATATTTCATTTATACTTGTGAATATAAATGAAGATATAAATGGGTTATAAAAAAATCACCTGAGTTTGGAGTGATTTGGGAGCAAATTTGACTAAATCAAGGGATGTAGGTCAAAAGGTCTTGACTTGGGAATCCATTTGATTTGGGTTTCAATTATTTGATTTGGAATTGGTTTATGATTTGGATTTGGAATTTGAATTTGAATTTGATAATTGAGAAAATTAATTGAATTGGGGTTGATTTGAATTTGGTTAAGGCTAAGTCCATAGGATAAAATCAAACAGCTTAGGAAGGGATTTGGAGTTTGAATTTAATCATGGGGTTCAATCATTTGATAGTTAGATTTGATTTTAAAATTTGGATTTGAATTTGAGATTTTATTTGGAAGAAGGAAGCAAGGATTTGGTTTGGGTTATAGGGTAGGCAAATCTTCCTAAATCCCTAAGGGTTAGGTGAAGTGGTCACCTAATCACTAGAAGTGTCTAAAGACTAAGGAACTCTTAGAGTCTATAAGAGTCCTAGATCTATGATAAAGAAGTTGAGAGCTCACTCCAAAAGTGAGGTCAACAAAGGGCACCCAATAGGTGTGGTGTGATTGACAAGGAATATCGCACATATTGGTGTTGACTGAGACAATCAACAACGTCCGAAGGATCATAAACACTAATAGAAATAATCTACTCCTAAACCAAAGATGTAGAAGGAATCAAGATCTTAGTGCAATGCAACTCAACTCATGCCAAGGGCATAAGGGAGGAAGAAGGGATCCACTAAGGGATCAAACTTGTGAACCTTCTAATAGGGAAGTAGGTTCAAGTTCTCCACTAGGGATAAGAGGTTTGGATTTGAATACAAGATATGATTTGGGTAGAGTATCCACTGGGGATTAGAATGTATAACCCACCAGGGATTGTTGCATGAACCTTCCACTAGGGAAATAGGTTCAGGTTATCCACTGGGGATAAGAATTTGATGAGATTTATTTTGAAGGTGCACTCGCTGGGGAATGCAAGTTTGAATTAGATTTGATTGACTCCATTGGGGAGGTTGGGATGATTGATGTCTCACTGGGGAGAAGTTGGTTGATTGTTTATTTTAAGTTTAAATTTTTAGATGAACTTTGTCAGTTTACAATGGACTACACTAAGAAAGGGCTATGTCAGCCTTGGCCTATCTCAGATTTTTCAATCCAAAGGGGTAGTCCACTAGCCACATGGTAGAACTATCCGACCTAAGGGGTTTCCTTTCGGTGTATAATGGTTGTGCTAGGGTGAAGGCGTAGCAAACTTACATCTCCAAAAGCAAGGGATAACCGGTGGATTGATCTGTTGGATGTAATAAATTAAACCCGACCTAGGGTGACTACTGAATGAATGTCGCTGGGGGACTTATATCAATTCAAAAGTCATCAGGATAATGTCATTTGATTGAATTGCATTTGTTTTAATTTCATTTATTTTAATTTGATGGATCTCATTGGTGTACGATGGATCTACTAAGAATGGGCTAATATCAGCCTATACCTATCTTAGATTTACAAATCAAAAGGGATAGTCTATCAGATGTGGGGTAGAGCTAACCAAACTAGGGGGTGCTTTTCGGTATGTAATGGTCAAGTTAGGAAGAAAGCACAGGGACTTTCATCCTCCTACACAAGGAATCACTGGGGAAATCTGTTGCTTGTACAATAAATCAAACTTGACCAAAGGCCGTCCATCGGTGCACAATGGTTGTGCTGGAAAGAATGCGTAATAGACTTATATCTTTCAAAGCGAAGATGACCACCGGGTGACTCATTGGTGGCACAACAAGTTGAACCCGATCTAAGGGCGACTACTGAGAGAGTGCCGACCCGGGGACTTATCTCAACTCAAAGTAGTCAGGTAATTCGTATAGGGAGTTTTGCTCACATTATCCTAAATATAGGATGTGTCTTTGGGAAAGGGGCCACTAGGGGCTTAGATTTCTAATTTACAAGCGAAGATATATTTTGTTTGTTTTATGTTATCGTGGACCCTATTAGTTTGTGAGGGACTACACTGAGATGGAGCTCATATTAGCCTAGTCCTATCTTAGACTTATTGGACCAAAGGAGAATTTGCATATCCACAAGATAAATTCTCCAATCACAGGGGTGGCTACTAGGAAAGGGGAATTGTCCAATCCAAGAGTAACTGGGGTAGTGTCTAAATGGGGTTGCTAAGGATGTGATCCAAATATAGTGCCCACAGGGGAGGTACTGCTAGGGGCGTTATCCAAAACCCTATAAAAGAAATCCTATAGGCATACGGTGGCCAACTCAAGGAGAAAGGATAGTGACTCACCTCTACCAAGAGTGGTGTATCCACCGGGTGGGTCACCATCAGCATGGTGATAACCAACCAACCTAAGGTGCCCGTTAGTGTGCAAAAAGCAGTCTAGAGAGAAGGCATGTAGGCTTACATCTCTCTAAAGCAGAACTGATCACTGAGATAGTCTATCTTCAGCTTGACAGGGGCTATTCGACCTAGGACGACTACTAAGTGAGGAGTCCTATGTAAGGACTAAACCCAAGCTTGAAATTGTCAAGAGGAGAGGAGCCACTGGGAGACTTATCCTAAACCTCAAATATACTCGACCTAGTCAGTGCATGATGGCTAGATCAAGAAGAAAGCGTGTAGACTTACATCTCCTTAAATGAAGTTGACATGGGGTAGCTTACCGGCTGTGTAGTAAGGCCTACCAAACTGACAAGGTGCTCATTGGTTTGCAATGGTCAAGTTAGGAAGAAAGTGCGAGGACTCACATCCGCCAGATAAGTGACCACTAGGGCGACACACTAACAAGGCAGCACATCGGTCTGACCTAGAGCAACTAATGAGTTAGTGCCACGGGGGGCTTGCTCCCACATCAAAATAGCTTGAGATAAAAGATATGTGTTCATTTGTGTTATGAAAGAGGGAAGAGGATGCCACTTGGGTTCTATTACACCTACCCTAAACATGTAGAAGAGTGGATGAAATGGCGCCACAGGGGCAATTGTGACTCCACCAAGAAAGGATGCCTCTTGGGTTCTCTTACACCTAACCTAGTAGCAATGGAGGATCATTTGTAGTTTGTGTTTGTGTTGTGGAGGGATAGGATGCCACTCAGGTTCTCTTACACCTACCCTAAACACGTCATGGTAGATTCGCAAGCGAAAGATATTTCTAATACATAAGAGATGGAATTTCATATGAAAAGAAGTTTTATTGGTGATTATTTTTAAACAATATTTATGTATAGTATTTCTTTAAGTAGAGCCCATTGATTGGAAGCATCAAGCGCTCTCGCTTACAATTTATAAGTTGATAAGATCCTCTTTGGTAAGCCTTTTTTATTGAAAAAGGGCCTTCCCAAGTGGGTTCAAACTTGCCTCCCATCTTTTGACGGGCAACAATTGGTCTCCTTAGAACTAAAACAAGCTCTCCTACTTGAAAAGCTCTAGGACGGACCAACTTGTTGTGAGCTTGAATCATTTTGGCTTTGTATAACTCAAGGTTCTGGAATGCCTGGAGGTGTCTCTCCTCCAAACCTTTGAGGTCTTCTTCCAACTTGACTCATTTGTGATCTTACTTGCCCACTATCCTTCATGATGGGAGTTGGACTTCTAATGGTAGAATGGCTTTGGACCCATACACTAAGGAGAAAGGGGTAGATTGAGTTGGAGTTCTATATGTGGTGCGGTAAGCCCACAATGCTTCAACTAACTAGTCATGCCACTGTTGCTTGTTGTCGTCGAGTGTCTTCTTCAATATTTGGATGAGGGTTTTGTTGAATGCTTCTGCTAGATTGTTTTCCCTTAGGTAATATATGGTTGTATATATTCAATCTATGTTGTGTCTCTAGGCAAAGCTGTTGATTTTAGTGCTCTTGAATGCATTACCATTATCACATATAATTCATCAAGGCACCCCGAACCTATATACGACATGGTTTCTGAAAAACTGGAGCAAAAGTTGAGCTGTGACCTCTCTAAGTGGGATTACCTCTGCCCACTTGGAAAAGTAGTCGTTGGAAGCTAGAATACTAGTGACCCTTGGAAGAAAGAGGATCGATCGGACCCACTATGTCAGTACCCCAACACTCGAATGGCCATGAGGCCAATGTAGGATGTAGAATGTTAGGTGGTTGATGTATGACCATACCATGTACCTAACATTAGTGGCATCTCTTAGCTACGTCCATGTAGTATGTGATCATCGAAGGCCAGTAGTATCCTAATCTCTTAATCTTGGCTTTCATCTTTGGACTCGATTGATGAACTCCGCATAAACCTGAGTGTACCTCGATCACGATCCTATGGGCTTCGTGTTTGTCCAGATAATGTAACCATATATGATCGAAAGACTACTAGTATAAGGTACTTCCTACGAGAGTGTAGGAAAGGGCTCTCTGCTTCACCTGATGTGCTAGTGACTTCTTTGAGGTAGTTTGCCTATATTTAAATAATCCATGAATGGTTGCCTCCAATCTGACTCCTTGTCCTTTTCGACAATGGCAACCTCCCCTTCAAGAGAGTATCTCTCGATGAGTTTAGCATCAATAAGGGATAATACTTGTTTATTTTAGACTCTTATTGGAATGGACTCATCTTTCGGGCATGCCAACTCTTTGGATATCTTGGTTAATGCATCTGCTACTACATTCTCTCCTCGAGGAATCTCGTAGATGGTAACTTCTGGGATTTGGGCCAATAACTCTATAGTGTACTTATGGTAATGATGGAGCTTAGGTGACCCAGTGATTTGGTTGATGATGAACTGAGAATCCCCGAAGATGTTGATACTTTAGATGCATAGTGTAATGACTAACACCAGACCAGTAATTAGAGTCTCATATTCAGCTTCATTATTGGCACATGGGTTGGATAGATGATATGAGAATCTCATCACATTACGATCTAGAGTTAGGAGAACTATTCCTACCGCTTTTAGGAAGAGGATGGTGTTCTTCTCCTTTTGAAAGTTGCACCATCAAAATACATCTCCCAGTGGTGAATGCTACTGTCCCCTAAGTTCATGATTTGTTCATTGGGGAGGTCATCACTAAGCAGGGAATTAGCAGGAAGTGGGTATGCTACTAAGAAATTCACTAGTGCATATCCTTTCAGTGCATGGAAGGGTACAAATGTGATGTCAAACTATGACAAAATCATGGACCAACACACCAACCATCTGGATATCATCGATCATGTCATGAGATATTATAATGGATTGATCCTAGAGATCAGATTCACTTTATAAGAAAGGATGGAGTATTATAGCTTTTGGGATGCAAAGATTAAAGCTATGCAGTGATTTTCAATAGGTGGGTAGTTTGCCTCAGCAGGAATTAGATAACGACTAAGGTAGTAGAGAGCATTTTCTTTCTCTTCGTCATTGATTTGAGCCAATAAAGTGCCAAGGGAGTCATCTAATGCAACGATGTAGAAGATCAATGGCTTGCCCAGGATAGGGGCTACTAGAAGTGGTGCGTCATCATGTTGTGCGTGATGTCTTCAAAGGCATGCTAGCACTTTTCATCCCACTTGAACTTGGCATCCTTTTTGACATGTGCTGAGAATGGTTGGCATCTTCCTAACAGGTTGGAAATGAAGCATCTTAGATACGCCAACTGTCCTTGGAGTGATCTAAGTTGAGTTAAACTTTTAGGAGGTGGCATTTCTAAGATAGCCTTGATCTTCTTTAGATCGATCTCTATTCCCCAGTGTCAGACAACAAACCCAAGGAATTTTTTTGAAGCTACTTGAATGCATACTTCAGGGGATTCATTTTGAGGTTAAATCATCTTAACTATTCAAAAACTACTCTCAAGTCGAAGAGGTGGTCTTCCTTTTTTTTCTTTTGACTACTAGATCGTCAACTTAGCATTCAACTTGTTGATGAATGAGTTTGTTGAAGATCCGAATCATGGCCCGCTGGTTTGTAGCACTAGCATTTTAAAGTCAAAAGGCGTGACTTTATAATAATAGATTTTGATCGGGGTCTGAAAAGTAATGTTTCTTTCATCCTCGAGGGCCATGTTAATTTAGTTGTAGCCAGAGGACCCATCCATAAAAGGACAATACTGCATGAGATGAGGCAATGTCCACCATTAATTTGGTATAGGAAGTGTAAATTCATCCTTAGGACATGCCTTATTTAGATCCCTAAAATTGATGTATATGCGAATTTGGCCATTCTTTTTCTTAACTGGGATGGCACTGGCTAACCAGCTAGAATATTTTTCTTCTTTAATAAAGCCAACATTGATCAATTTCTTAATTTTAGAAGTGACCTACTGTTCAATGTCTAATCGCATGCATCTAGGAGCTTATTTGATAAGGTTAGCATTAGGTTCTATTGTTAGTTTGTGGATTGGTATGTCTGGAGATAAACTGAACATTTCTTTATAACTCCATGCGAAGCAGTCCTTAAACTCAGCTGATAGCCTAACTAGGTCATTAGACTCTTCTTCATTCAACAAGAAGCTGATGTATGTCAGACGTGGATTATTTTTAGTCCTTAAGTTGATCTCTTTAAGTTCATCAATGGTTGATCTGATCTCTTCTTAGAACTTTGGCGGTGCCTCTTTGACTTCAAGCTCGTTTGGGTCATCTGAAGTTTCTAAACATACCTCCTCATAAGAGTTAGCATGATTTGAGAAGAACCTATCAGACCCCAAATGAGTGGTGATGAATAGGCAATGATTATCATCATCGACTGGATCCACTATGCTGAATCCTAGTCCTAGTCTTGAATGGGAATATCTGCTTTGGTTGTCCCATAACCTTTTAAAGTAATCTGACAAGTGTTTAGACCAAGTATGTGAGATTAATCTCTTCTTTACTAAGTTAAGAGCACAAGGGGAATGCCAATCAAAAGGAAATTGTATTAAATATTTATATGAATCATCCTCAAGTTTTACATCAGCTTCTTGACTTGAGGATGATGCTCTAAATAAAAATCTCTTTGGCTTGACTTCTGTGGATAGCATAGGGGCCTCTTTAACTACTAAACCTTCAACTTTCTGGGAAGAAAGTGAGGTTAGAGCTAACGTTTCCAACTACTGTCTAACTATTTTACACAATAGTGATTCATATACATTCATGCTTTGCTTGGAGGCCTGGTCTTCATCATTGTCTAGCTTAAATGTCACCTCCAAAGGGATCCACTGAGAGGGGTTGGTTGGCATGCTAACCATATGAGACTCATCCTCTAAACTGGATTCTAAGTCTATGTGGATAGCGGGGGTATTCCTGTGAGTCAGAACATAGCTCTTATTGGGTGGCCAATAGGGAGGAGATTTTCCACCTCTAAAACTGCCTCTACCTGGTGGGGGTCGAGTCATCCTACCCATGTGTTCATATGGAGGAACAAACTATGGGTGGAATCTAACTTCAGGCTCTACTTCTTCCTCAGTGTCTGATTCTCGCTCACTTTCATTTTCATTTATTTTTCTTTTTCTTGTTCTTTTGTTTCTTTTTCTTTTATTTTTGAACTTTCACCAAGTTTGTGAGAATAGACTTTTTGATTTGGAGGAAGATAGTAGGCTTCATCTTCAAATATCTCAACCTCACTAACTAAAAATGGCTTCAAGTCTCCTTTGACATAATACACGATTCCACCTCTTCAAAATTTGATGTACTAATGTAAAGAGGATGAAACCGTGTCATTTTTATGTATCCAAGGCCTACCGAGCAAAGCAATAAAAGATGTGTCTGAATTGATTATGTAGAACTTGGATTCTGTCTTCCAGTCATCTATCTACAATGGCAACACTATAGAGCCTAAATCCCTCTCACCTTGCTCATTAAATCATCTCAACATCATTCGATCTCCTCGGAGTTTGGAAGCAAGGGTCTTTAGACTCATAATGTTCACTGATGCACCTGGATCAACTAACACCTTGGAGAGTCTGAATCTGCCCATGTACACTGTGATGTAAAGGGGATGGTTGTGCTCTGTTGTCCCTAAAAGAAGGTCTTCATTGATGAATGTAACTCCACGAGCTTCTCTTGAATAACATGCCTCCTCTCCAATAGCGATCAGCTGAGCTAAGCATATTTCTGGATCAAGAAGGGATTTCATCAATGACTCACTCATCTCTTTGGATAAGACAATGGCATCATACATGCTTAGTTTAGCTGGCAACTTTCTTAGGTGAGCGAGGACATTGTAGTCAACTCTGGGCTAGTCTTCCACAAGCATATCCATAGGTGGAGCATCCTATGGAGGGGCTTCTTGATCACTTGAACCAATGACTTATTTACCCTTATCTTGAGGTGCTACCCTAGGAGGTATAACTTTTCCACTACGGAGGTTGACTTCAGTGACTTCGGGAGATGATTTAGTGGAAAGTTCTACCTGCTCATCAGGTTCACCTACAGCTTCTCCTATGGGATCATCGGAGTCAGATGACTCTAAATCAATCTCAATGGGCAAACTCGAATGATTCAGGAATGGAAAATCCATTTCTAAATCAGAAGAAGAGGAGTGATCAAAACTAGAGTTATTATTGATTAGACTTGGAGGGCTATCTAAAGGAATAAACTCAGGAAGATCCTCAGAAGTGACACAGATGTAACCGTAATCAACTTGCTTCATTGATTTATTATATTTAGATGAAAGTACAAAGTAGAAATTAAGTAAAGTAAGCAGAGTGAGGGATTTGGCACCCTCTCCACTGATACAATATGATTGCTAGAAGAATAGCTTGCTAGAGGAACTGTAGCTGCAACTGTGGGAGGAGTGCTGGACTCAGTCAGTGCTTATACTACTGTGCTATCTCAGTCAAGTGGAGGTTAGCACTGCTACTGCTGGGCTTCTACCTCCTTCAAGTTATCCTTAGCAACTTACAAACCTTCCTTAGAGTTTGAGGTTTGAGCTACATCAGGCACCTACAAGGGTAACTTTTTCATCTTAGAAATGATTTTCTTTGAGGTTCGGGATAGGGAGATATCCCAACCTTCCTCTGTCTTAAGAAGATCATGTGTATCCCCAAGGATTACCCTAATAGAACTAGAGGATTATTCTAGTAGATATTCCTTAGGGATGACAATGCCACCCGACTTATAGCTACGTTCAAGCCAGTCTTTAAAGGTAAAACAATCTTCTAAGACATGTCCTAGCATGCGGTGGTAGGGGAAATAGTTTGGATCATGACTCTTGCCCACTTTTTCTGGCCTCCTAGGCTCTAGTAACTGGAAATCATGCTTTTTTAAGAGATTCTTAAAGATCTTCCTGACTACCTCCTCTTGAATGAATAAGGTTTATTCAATTTGTCGATAAGAGTAGGTAAATGATAGCTACCTGGTGGCAGGTAGGAATACTACTATTAATAATGCTGATGAGGATACTGTTGAGGATACTGCTGAGGAGGCAGTGGTGGAGGCCACTGTGGTAACTGAGGTGGCTGGTATGATGGCCAAGGTGGTGGCAGAGGAGGTGGTAAAGAAGACTGCTCAGCTCGAGGCCTATCTAACTGGACCCTAGCTGGCTGTTTTCCCTTATCAACTATCATGATCCCCCTGGCTTCTTCACAAATGCCTTCTGAGGTTTGGGCTTAGCTGATTGGTCATGTAGAGGCAATTGTCTGGCTTCCTCTTGTAGACTAACTGCCTTATTGATTAGCTTCTCAAAGGTTTTGATTGTAAATCCCTTAAGCATGAAAGCATCTAGGCCATGGATATTCTTGAGTAAAATCTCAATGGCATGCTGTTTGGGCAACTGTGGTTCACATTTCATACTCAGGTTATACCACCTGAGAATGTAATCAAGAAGGGACTCGTTGGAATTTTGTATGGCTACAATGAGGTCGCCCACAATTATCCTTTGTTGGGCTCCAATAATTCTCTTGACAAAGAGTTATTCCAACTCTGCAAAATTCATCAACAAATTGTTGGACAGTTAATGCTTCTTACCCTTTGACAGACTGTTAACAAATAAGTGGAAGAGAAGTGCATCACTGCCACCGATGTTGTGACAACTAGCTCTGAAATGTGCCATATACTACCGTGGGTTCCCACTGTCATCAAAACTTTTGAAGGAAGGTGACACAAACCCTTTGGGGTATTGGACTACATTGAATTCCTCTGGGTAAATTCTACCCTTTGAAATGGATGAGCTACCCCAAGATTGCGTCAATGCTTCCCTCACTTATTGCTCCACCGTGATGTTTATTTTTAGATGTGAGGGGGACACCACACAGATCTGAGGGAGTACTTATCAGAGTTGCTTCACATGTATACTCTTTGTACTCTAAAGAGAGTACACCCCATTCTGTCAATTTTTTTCAAAAATTCTACCCTGTTTAGAGATGAAATGTTTAATAGATTCCATTGTCAGCATTTTGGAGGCTTCCTAGTAGGTTTTTGAAGTTGTTATGAATGTGTCTCTCACTCTGAGAGTCACCATCTTAGTTTTTTCAGCATTTCTACCAATTCTTTCATTCATATATTTAGTAGATGTCATTACAAGCAGTTTGAAGGTTGCTTGGTGGATTTTTGGAGCTTCTTTGCATGTATACTCTCTATACTCTCAAGAGAGTACACCCCATTTTCTTCATTTTTGTCAGATGTTCTGTCTTGTTTGGAGATAAAATATTTAGTAGATGCAAATATAAGTTGTTTGAAGATTTTTTTATTAGTTTCTAGAGCTGCTTTGCATGTGTACTCTCTATACTCTCATGAGAGTACACCCCATTTTCTCCATTTCTATCAGATGTTCTATCCTGTTTAGAGATAAAATATTTAGTATATGTAAATGTAAGCTGTTTGGAGATTTTTTTGTTGGTTCTGGAGTTGTTTTGTATGTGTACTCTCTGTACTCTCATGAGAGTACACCTTATTTTCTCAATTTTTTCAGCAATTCTACCCATTCTTTCATTTATATGCTGAGTAGATGCCATTACAAGTTGTTTGGAGGCTGCTTGGTAGAGTTTTGGAGGCTTTGCATGTATACTGTACTCTCATCTCCATTTATAGGATGTTCTACCGAAGATAAAATATTTAGTAGATGCTAATGTAAGTTGTTTGAAGGTTTTTTGTTAATTTTTGGAGCTATTTTGCACATGTACTCTCTGTACTCTCATGAGAGTACACCTTATTTTCTCAATTTTTTAGCTATTCTACCCATTCTTTCATTCATATGCTGAATAGATGCTATTTCAAGCTGCTTGGTGGAATTTCAGAGCTGCTATGCATGTGTAATCTCTGTACTCTCATAAGAGTACACCCTTATTTTTTAATTTTTTCTTCAGATATTATCTCTTGTTTGGAGATAAAATGTTCAGTAAATTTTGGTAATATAACCCAGACTATATTGAGGGGGATTTTCAGTGGTTTAAAGTACAAAATATCAACATCACATTAAAAACATAAGCATCATATGTCGAAGCATAAATATTACCCTCCCAGTATAACATTTCTATCAGATGTTTTACCCTACTAATGATTGTGCCGCAATAGTAATTCAACCTAGTACGAGAGGAACCATTGATTCACACAATTAGTCATCGCGCTTGGTTAAAAGCCGGTGGTGAAGCTAGTGTGCGAGATTATGGGAGTCGAATCGCCGACCGTGTGGGGCTTGACGAGACGTGGCGTGGGGCGCATTACAGGTAAACGGCAGCAAAACGCGGGCCTCAAATAATTTGGAATTTGAATTTTTGAGATGACTTAAATTTGCGCATTGTATGGCGAGTGGCCTTTGTTGTCATGATCCATTGAGATCCTGCCCTATGTCACAGCAGATTTGCAAGTGTACTCATTAGGGTGATCGGGTGCGACATTGAGGAATGATCTACTATCTCGAGAGATGGAAGTCACCATCCTATAATGGACCTAATCACCTAATAAGGACTCCTAAGAATAATGGGTCTTCAAATGTACTAGAGATCTTTCTCCTAGTTTACATGGAAAAGTAAAGTAGGGTTTATTTTAAATTGAGTTCGTTAAGTTCCCTATAGAGGCAAGCCCCCATAGTTAATTACATCTTAAGGAATGAGATTTCTTAAGAATACTCTCGATTAAGGTAAATGATCATTATCTTTAAAGATTTCAAAGATAGGACTGCCAATAAATTAGTTATTTTTGAAAAATCAAGTGGGATTGATAAAGAGGAGAGAGTCATTATCAAAAATAAAGGGAGATAAGTAGGGGATGCGTACAATGCTAGAAAAATCTAGTGAGTATCCCAAACTATCATATGGTTGGGCTTTATATTTTTGAAATGTGAAGAGGATTATATATTTGAGTTGAATTTTTATTAGAAATCTAGGGCTTACAATTCCACAACATAAGATCATGAAAATTCCTAAGAGGTGAGGATTTATGCTTGTAGCCTACAAAAAAAAATAATAACCTCAGATCCTAAATCTAGGGAGTTTTGGCGAGGACCAAAGCATGACCTAAATCTAAGGTGAAAATGGGTATATGATTTATCTCCACAAGAGAGAATAAACCACCCAATTGTTGCACTTACAACTGCCTGGAGGTGGCCGCTAACTAACTCCTCCTATGATTTTAAATACACGTAGACAAGTCTTATGCTCTACAAGATGGCTAAGCTATTATTTGTTTATAAAGGAGACTAAATCCTTAAACTCACTCCCCACCAGACAAGATCATGAAGGGCATGAATAAATGACATAATATAATACAAATTTTGTTAAGTTTTATTTTCATTTTTGGACTTTTTTATTTGACACAAGCTATGGGATTTCATATGATTAATGCATGAGAAATTGGTTATGGGCCAAAATCAAAAAGAAGGAGGTGTGTTTCCACCATGGCTCTCAAAGGTTAAGCCATTTTCTCTGGCAAAGGTGGAAGCCCTCCATTAGAAAGAGTGAAGCAATATGTTTTTATGTATGATGTGAGACATACAACATTCCGGTAAGTGGTTGCTAAATCTTTTATTATCTTGATTTATGTCCTAGGCTTTAAGTGAGGTTATGAGTTATTTAATTTAATTTTGAGTTGAATAATTGGAAAAAAAATATTTTTCCCTAAGAGTGTAATCATATCCCGGCCATTCAACAACCATCAAGCAATTAAGAAATTAGGAAAATCATGACATCCTAATTGTGTAATCATAAATAAAACATAAACCAATTTATAAAATTAGCACAAAAGGATCAAAGGCTGGTACGGTCGGGTACCTCCGTACAACCCAAAAAGAAATGTGTATAGTCGAGCTCTATCCTTATACAACCTGGATTACAAATGAATAATTACAATAAAAAAGGAATTCAATTATGGGGGTCTTCATTCTTCATTTCTTCATTTCTTCCTTTCTTCATTTCTTTCTTTCTTCATTTCTTTCTTTCTTCATTTTACTTGGGATGTAGTTTGCTCCAAGGCTTCACATGGTACATAAGGCATGGTCTTGTAACCAATGTTCATCCTAATCCCCCATAACCTTCATTCCAAATCTTAATTACAAAATTTACATCAAATTGGGAAGGATAAATCTAACTAAACTTATAAAATAGAGATTAGTTAAACATATCACACAACCCAAGCAGTTATATGAATAATTTTGGACTTAGCACTGCACACATGGGTAGCCAAGTCCACCTATCCTAATTTGGGTTATGCTTAGGGGTATAAGCAACTTGCACAGCAAAAGTATTTATATTTTTATTATATAGCCTCTTAAGCACAACCCCCTATAGAAAATATGATTAGGCTAAGATCCTATCATCCATTATGCACATGCACCCCAACATCGTCTAAAATATTACATCATAAAATAAAATCGCATCAAACCATGCACCTAATATGAGCTAGAAATGGTGACTTAAGTGTAATGTGCCATTTAAGGCTTGTGTGGCATGTCTTAACTAGGATTTAAGGTTAGAATTTTTTAAGTGTGAAGGATTCAATTTAGAGGGTGGTTTCATTTTAAGTGATTTAATTTATTTGTCAATTTTAGTTGGTGATTTGATCTGGTTTGAATAAACCTACACTTAGTTACTAAATGTTGTGAAGAGAAGAAAAGAGAAGAGAACTTCTCTTTCATCCCTACCTTAAGTAATTTCAAGGGTATATTCATTAATGATTTTTCTTTAGTGAATGCTTTATTATGTGTTTTAATTAACCCTAAGTTTAGATTTTCTCTAAATAGCCCTATTCAATAAGAAAGGCATCTTAGGATTAACTAAAGTGAATTTCTATCACATAACA
Organism: Cymbidium sinense; assembly: GCA_021442155.1. Classification (NCBI taxonomy): domain Eukaryota; kingdom Viridiplantae; phylum Streptophyta; class Magnoliopsida; order Asparagales; family Orchidaceae; genus Cymbidium; species Cymbidium sinense. The sequence continues at coordinate 135,711,293 of CM038222.1, forward strand.
CACAACCCTTTATTTCTTTCCACCATGTATACCATGCATATGAATAATCCTAAGCATTCCTATACATGCAATGCAAATTTTAGCACACCTTGATGATGAATGCTAAGAGATAAGATTTGAAAATTTGGATATTCTATGAATGCATGTCTTTATTATGTAGAAAAGAGGGATTCTTTATCCTTTAACATAATGCACATTCACATGTATAGAAGATATAAGTGAGTACGAAACCATTGGTTTCTACACCAAGGGCATAAGATACAAGATAAAAAAAGTTAAAATGTCCGATGTCTATTATACCACTTTTCTTAAATACATGTAGATGTACAAAAAGAAACAAATGGATGAAAAATCATGCAAAAAAATTTTGTTTGTTTGATTTGGTTGTATAATTTATATGTGTAAATGTGAGGATCCTTCTTAAGTCATAACATAGAAATGCTTAGGAATAGATTTAAGAATGTGTTGTGTTCTTTTCAAATGAACTATACACTTTGCAAATCTTATTCAAATCCATGTTAAGAGAAGAGAAGAAGATAACATAAAACACATCTTATGCTATAATCACATGCAAGCTTATAAGTATTTATAAGTAGCATCACTTCATTCATAATCTTTGATTTATAGTTTTTGGAAATAATTTTTAGTTTAATAGTGATAATAGCCACTCATATTCTTACTTTAGCCAAAATATGCAATTTGACATAAAAGGAAACATTTTATTTAATTAATTTTTTAAAAGATATTAATGCATGATTTCTTATGGAAAATAACATTTAGCATGCTTGGAAAGAAATAAAGTGATGTAGGCATATGACTTCATTCACCCTAATTGATTCCTAAAGACAATCCTATGAAATAAGATCATTTAAAGTGAATCAAAATTCTTTACAAAAATTTTTATTTTTTTGAATTTGATTTGACTTAGGAAATATGAAAAGAGTTTGCTAGTCCTAGCCCATTTCCCCCATGTGTTACTCAGCTTAGTTTAATTTTAGAATATTTAGTTTGATTTTATATTTTGTTTAGGTTAAGGTATAAGTTAAATCCATTAATTACCTATACCACTTTAACATAATTAAATAAATAATTATGAGCCAACATATGATATGCAATCACATGGAATTTAAATCAGCAATGCACCTAAGAAATAAAGGGGCCTAATGCAATTAGCTCAAAATTATTGATTTATTAAGCTAAAGGGTTTAATTAAGTACTTTCATAACTATCCTACACATGTAATTTGATTATAATTTTCTTTGAAGTTCCTTAGGTTATTGAACACCTAAGAATCTACCCAAGATTAAGTGATTAAGTTCTAGAATAATTTGGTTTTGAATTTAGTTAATTAAGCCATTTTATGAAGTGATTAAATCATTAATCAATTTGCAAATTAATTAAGTATTTATCCAAGTGAAATAAACTTAAGGGAAAATATTTGGAAAAGAAATCCTAATCTCATCCCCTAAGTCCATTCACTGTTTCATGATGATTAACAAACTTAATTAATGAATTTATTACTATTTAATAGGTTAATTAATTATTTATTTAATTAAGAGAGGGATTAAGGATGAACCAAGCAATTCCCCTAATTAATCCAACAATAAATTCCAAGAAAATCATGGGAGGTAGAGGTCATCTCACTAATCAAACCTAGGAAGTTTGGAATTAATTTCTAAAGTAATTAAAGAGTAATTAGCTTAATTACATTTATAATAAAACCTAAATTGAGTGAAAGTCACTTTTCAAAATCAATTGATTTTAATTTTATATTATTCCTCATTGAATTATCTTTAAAATGAGCTTAAGTTTATATTTTTTGAATTTTTCTATAATTTATTATGAATTTTGGAAGTTACAGCATTAAAAATGAATTAATTATAGCTAATTAACTCCATAATCCCGTCGGGCCACGTGGCGGCTGACGCGGTGTGCTTTTCATGTGGCGCGATGTGATAAGTTATTTAAGTTGTCACATCCGTGGCTAAGTCAGCTGGCAACGGACATGCTTTCTCCATGGGTCGTCCAATCTAAGATCGAACAGCTGTGATTAATCATATAATTTAGGCTTAAATTAAAGGGAGATCTATCATGATTTAATCACAACCATCCGTTCCAATCATATGGAATGGCCAGTGTGTGATCTATCTCCTCCCAAGCGGTGAGAGGATGATATCGTCGATGTTCGATCGAGCTCAAGCTTGGATGGAGTTCAAACTCACCCCACACCTTGAGGAAGCACAAGCAATGAATCCAATAAGATCTAATGGGATTTATTCCTTTCAAAAGGACCGCAATTTTATCGTAAGATTTTTGAGCAATACCTCAGGAGGCTATCCGGCAGGAGGTATCTTCATCTAGTAGACGAAGCCTATTGAAGGTATCAAGCCTTGATTTGAAGTGGATGGGTTGACCAAGCTCCCCTACAATTGTAATTGGCTTTGATCGCAGTCCTCCTTCCTGTGGCTTGGTGACTTGGGAAACAACTTTATTAAGCTCGATGAGGTCCCTTGATGGTGCTTGCAAGATTAATTTGAGTTTGGTGGAGAATTGGATGAGTTGGATCTTCACTTCACCTCCCATGTTTTGACTTTGAGAAAATTGAGAAGGAGAAAAATGGGGGAGCTCGAGAATGGCTTGCCATTGCTTGGAGATGCTTGGTTTCGATTCCTCGAGCTCAATCAAATTCAATGCTTCTAATTTGAGTGGGAATGAGGGGAGTATATATCTCTCCTTGAGATGAGCAGAAATGCTATTTTAGTATGAGGAAAAGAAGATTGCCATGTGCTTAGTGAGTGAGTGACTCAAGTGCTGTTCCCATTGGAGGTCAATTTGGCCTTTTTATTCATACCCAAGGACATTGGGTCATGTTCACCACCCTCATTAGTGTCCATGTGGACCAAGGATGCCAAGTGGCCTTGAGAAAGAATATGACCAAATTCCAAGTGAATTTGGTCATAGGATACCCTTTGACCTAGGGGTAAAGTGGTCATTTGGCCTTGATTTTGATTTGGACAAATTTGAAATGATTCAAAAGTGGGTTGGGCCAAATTTCAAGTGATTTGCTTAATTTGGTTTGAATTGGTTCAATTTGACCCATTTAGGTCAAGTTGGGTCAAATTGGGTTAGGTTGACAAATTGGTCAAATTGGGTCAAATCATGGGTTAGGTCAAGTTCAAATGATCATTTGGAGCCTATGGGTATCATTGGTTTGGTTCAATTTAGTTTATATTTGGTTTTGGTTCATTTAGGTCAAATAGGTCAAGTTGACCAATTTGACCTATTTGATCCAATTGGGTTAGCTCATGGGTTGGTTTAGGCTTGGTTGATCATTTGAAACATATTGCAAGCTTTAGTTTTAAATAAATTTTGGTTTGGTTTGATTTCAAGTTGATTTGACCTTTTAGGTCAAGTTGGGTTCATGGTCAATTGAGCTAGGTTGGGTCTAGTTGGCTAATTGAAGCTTTGGTCAAGTTCAATAATCAATTTAGAATAAGTTTGACCCATTGTTGCAATCAGTTTAGCTTAGATCAAGATTTGACCCATTTTGACTTTTTAGGTCAACTTGGGTCAACTTAGATCAAGTGGTCAATTAGGCTTCGTTTGGCTCAATTAATGGCTTGGTTAAGTTAAATCATTGATTATGTATTGGTTTAGATCAATGGTTTCAATCAATTTGGTTTATATTGGATTTTGGCTAGTTTGGGTTTTATTTGGACTAGGTTTGACTTCAGTTTGACCCAATTTGAGTGATTGGTCATCCTGGGATGATTGTTGCCCACAATATGAGGCTTAGATGGGCTTAGTTCAATCCAATTTGGGTTGGATTAGAATTTGGCTCAAAAAGGTCTTTAAGGTCACTTTGGGTCAAGTGAACCTAAGTGGGTCAATTGGCTTGATCAAGGCTTAATTCAAGTTTGGTTTAACTCACATATGGACTTATGATTGAAATATAAATTCAATTGCAAGTGATTTGGAGTCAAATGGGTTTTGATTCATTATATAATTTCAAGTTCAAAGGATGAACATAGGTTTGATTTGGGTTAGTTTGATTTTGGTTTGATGATTGTAGTTTATGTTTATATTTGGGTATGTGATTGAAGGAATGATTGTTTGAAGAGAAAATCCAGGGATTTGAATTGATTTGAGAATGGTTTGACTAAGTTCAAGGATTTGACTTGAAAGAGTATAAGTTGGATTTAAGTTGGATTTGGATTTAAGTTTTGAATTTAGTTTTGGTTATTTGAATTTATAACATTTATACTTGTGAATATAAATAAGAATATAAATGGATTATGAGAAAATCTTTTGAGTTTGGAGTGATTTGGAATTGATTTGAGCTAAGTCCATAAGATTAAATCTAAAGGGCTTATGAGAGATTTTGGATTTGGAATTGATCATGGGTTTCAATTATTTGGTTTGGAATTGATTTATGATTTGAGAAAATCAATTGAATTGGAATTGATTTGAGATTTGAATTTGAAGTTTGGATTGAAAGAAGCAAGCAAGGATTGGGTTCAAGCTATAGAGTAGGCAAGTCCTCCTAATACCCCCAAGGCATAACCTATTCCTATGGCTAACTCTTTTAAGTCTCTAGGGTTAGGTTAAGTGTTCACCTAATCACTAGAAATGTCTTAAGACTAAGGATCTCTTAGTGACTAAAGGAGTCCTATGTCTAAGATGAAGAAGTTGAAAGCTCACTCCAATAGGAGGGGACTTCAACAGTGATTTGAATACCCAACTATAGACTTAGAAGGGTCAATCATAGGATTAGGCCATGCCTTAAGACTTAAGAAAATCACCTACCCTATAGCTTAAACTCAATCCATATACACCTTCTCAAATCAAACCCAGATTTAAATCTCAAACCAAACCTCAAATTCAACTCCATATCCCAAATTTGACTCCAAATGATTGAAACCCAAAATCAAATTCAAATTTGAAGACCCTTCCTAAGCCATATGAATCACCTTCATAAGCTTTGCCACAACCCCCTTTAAATCAAATCAAATTCAATTGATTTCTTTATAAATCAATTATTCCTTCATTTATATTCATAAATATAAATGAAATCCAAATTCAAATGACCAAAACTATATCCAAAATCAAATCCAAACCCAATCTAAGCCCTTTAAGCCAATTCTTTGGACTTAGCCAAATTATAACTAGATCAAGTCAAAATTAATGGATTTTCTCTTCAATCAATCATTCCTTCCATCATCAATCCAAATATAAATAAAACCTACAATCATCAAATCAAATTCAAGTCAACCCGAGTCAAGCTTAACTAAGCCCTTTTGACTTGAAACTTTCAATTGAGCCAAAATCTCTTAGACTCTAAATTGATTGTCATTGAATTTATATATAAGTTCACCTAAACTCGAATCAAACCAAAACCAAATCGATTGACCCACTTAGGTCCATTTGTCCCAAAGTGACCTAAAGAACCCATTTGAGCCAACTTCCAATACAACCCAAATTGGATTGAACTAAGCTCACCAAAATCTTCCACCATGATTGTTGATCACCACAGGATGATCGATTGCAATCAATTGGGTCAAACTGAGTCAACTTAGTCATTTTTGTCAACCCCTTAGCGAATGAACCAAAATTAGCCAAAACTCATCCTACATCAAATTGATTGAAACCAATGATTCGAATCAACCCAAAATCAATATTTAAATATGACTTGACCACCAATTGAGCCAAACCAAGCCCAATCGGCCATCCGATCCAAGTTGACCCAAATTGGCCTAAAGGACCAAATTGGGTTAAATCACGATCTAACCCAAATTGATTGTAACCAATGGCTCAAGTTCATTCCAAATTAATTATTGAACTTGACCAAAGCCATAATTGAGTTTAATTTGACCAATTGGTCAACTTGACCCAACCTAGCCCAAATTGATCTAAAGGGTCATATTAGCCAAAATTTAAATTAAATCTAAATTGATTCAAACCAAAGGCTGCGTTCATCTTCAATTAGCCAATTGAACATGAATAAACCCATAACTCAAGCTAATTTGGCTAATTTTGGTCAAATTGGTAAACTTAACCCATTTGATTCTAAATGAGCTAAAATCAATCCTATGCCAAATTAAATCAAATTGATTGTACCAAAATATCTCAAATTATCATTTGAACCTAACCTAAGCCTTGGTTTGACCTAATTTGATCAATTCGCCAACCTAACCTGATATGACCCAATATGATATGACCCAAATTGAGCTAAATCCCTTGAAACCAAGCCATGACCCATTGGGGGCTGATCAAACTTGGCCCAAACCCATTTAGGATCAGCCCAAAATCAACCCAACCCAATTAAATCCCTCATGGATCCTTCCCCACATAGGATTCCACCCAACCTCATTTAAATCTTCCTATCACATGCATTCAACTCCTCTCCAACACTTTCATTCAATGGAGCTGATCCTATGGCAGCAAAGAATTTGAGAGGTAAATCCAAAGTCCTCAATCAAGACATCATTCATCACAACCACCTCCCCATCAGATTTATTCAAAATTTGGCCACCATTAAAAGAGGGAGAATAGAGATAGTAAAGAGATTTGATTTTGGCAAGAGAGACCCTCTTAGAACTCTCAAAGCAACCAGCCACCACTTTTCCACTTCTCTTGAGCCAAAAACATCAAAATCGGGTGGATTCCAGCGAGGAAGCGACTATAATTGAAGAATATATCATTCTGAAGTGAAGGAACAAGTCTAGATTCACTCCAAAACTTCTTCTTCCACTCAAGAGCATGCCCGAATCATCATTACCGTATGAAACCATCCCCGGTGAGGTAATTTCATCAAATTATAGCCAACCTTAGGATCTTCCATTTACGCAAATGTATGCTCGATTCTAGGAATTTCCCATAGATTACCCTCTCATTTTTTTCATTTTACACTATCCCAATACAATTTGGAGTATTGTTCGATGAAGATCGTCAGAAAATCGAACCCAAATAGCCCAAATCGGGCACTTTTAGCCACTATTTTTGTTATTTTCGGATTCTAGTTCATTGGAATTGGAGAAGAGCGGTAGCCATTCGATCCCGCATTCAAGGGATCAGACGACACAGATATCGTGCTAGAATCATCAAATTTTGAAGTTTAGATCATCCAACGTGATCTAGACTGTCCGATTGTGTGATTGGACAGTCAAGTTGCATCCTCATGTCACGCCGCGTGATCCAGATTTTTGCGCTCTTATTTTGCAGCGCCCATGGATGTGCGTCAACACCGCGCCAGCCAACCGCATGGTGCCGCGTGGTGATACATGCCATGCAAAATTGCACGATCCAATTGCGTGGCGTCGCATTTCCCCATTAGCGCCACATGCAGTGTTGACTCTGATAAGTGGGAAAATTCCTATTTTCTGATTTTAAAAATTATTTAAATTGCCTGAAACTTTAAAAATTCATAAAAAAATAAAATACTTAATAAAAAATTAAAAATAAGGGCTCATTGATTCATCTTTCCGAGAGGAATCGAAGGAATCGAAAATCCTCAAATTCCACTGAGTGGTGTGAGCTTAATTTAGGTTTTAGTGAAAATAAACTTTCATTAATTACTCTAAAAATACAAATCGGATTGAGGTGAAATTTTCAGAGATTGAAACTAGGTTTGAAATCTACCTACCATAAAAATTTAAGACAAAATGATGGCTGGATTGAAAGATATTGAATTTAGAAGTTCAAGTGATCTATTTTAATTAAATAAATCAGTATACCTTATAAAATTTGGTTAAATTAGTTGAAACTTTGGAAATTAATAACTAATCCTAGAAAAATCAAAAAAAATACAAATGAGGGCTCATTTTAAAGGTATTTCATAGGGTCTTAATTTAAAATTAATTAAAATTAATTTTGAATAGTAATTAAGGCTTAATTTAAGTTTAATTAAAAATTTATTTAGCTTAATTAATCCCTGATTACAAAAGAAATTAATTCCAAACTTTTTGAAGTTGATTAATAGGATGACCTCTACCTCCCATGATTTTCTTAAGATTTATTTCATTATTAATTAGGGATATAGCTTGTCTTAGCCTTAATTACTCTCTTAATTAATTAGGTGATTAATTAATATTATAAATAGCAAGAAAATTATTAATTATGCTTGCTGATCATTGTAAGATAGTGGATGGACATGGGGAATGAGATTGGGACCTCTTTCCCATTCTTTTCCCTAAGTTCATTTCACTTGAGTTGAGATTAATTAATTTGAGATTAATTAATGGTTTAATTCATTAATTAAATGGCTTAATTAATCAAATTGAAATCATAATCATTCTGGAACTTGTCTAATTAAGTTTCTTGGATAGATTCTTAGGTGTTCAACAACCTAAGTGAATTCTAAGGAAATTATAACTAGCCTACATATGTGGGAAGGTTATAAGAGTACTTAATTAAACCCCTTTGTTTAATTAACTAATAATTGTGAGATAAATTGCATTAGGCCCTTTTATTTTCATAGGATCATTGCTGATTTTATTTCCAAAGCATATGTATATCATATTGGCTCATTATTAATTACTTAATTAACTTAAGGTGATATAGGTAAGGTTTAATTAATTCATTTAATTCACACCCTAACCTAATTAAACCATAAAATCAACTTAATAACTCTTCATTAAACCAAATTAACTCACACATGGGGAATGGGGTTAGGATTAACAAATCTCTTTCACATTCCTTAAATCAAACCGAACCAGATGAAGCTAAAATGAACTTAATTAATTTAATATCTAAATCAATCCATTTGGAATAAGAGAGTTACTCAATTATTAAATATTTCAACCTAATAACTAAATCAAACACGTTAATGATATCGAATAAACATAATAAATAGATCAAATCAGATAAAACTCAAATCATAAATAATTAAACTTAATTGAAATAAAATAAACAGTTAATTCACTTAATAACAATAATCTTTTAATCAAATCAAACTTAAGTAAAACACTTAACTAAATCAAATCACTCACATGTGGGAAATTAAGTCATTAATTAAACAAATCATTAATTAATATGTTAATTCAAAATTTGATTATCCTTAATCAAGCTTAATTAATTAAACAACTAATTAATACAAACTTAATGAATTAATCCATCATCTCAATGAACCAAATTGATTTAAATAAATTATATTAAAATGAATTCTTAAATCAAACTCAAATCAAACTTTAATCATTCCACTAATTAATTTAATTACACATCTTAAAATAAACCACTTAAGTTAATTAAAGTAATCATATTAAACTTAATCTTAAGTAAACATAAATTTGAACATAATTAAAATGCAATTAAATGTCAATCAAATCCTAAATTAAATCTAAATCATTAGTTCATTAATTACATCAATAACCTAAACAAATGTGAAACTAAATTAAAATTTAAACAAACCTTTATTTAATTTAATAATTAACCTAAACACACTTCTTAATTAAACTAATTATATAATCACATTGAACCTAAACAAACCTATAGATTAATAAAGATAATCAAATCAAATTAAATCAAATAAAGAAAGACTCTCATCAATTTAATACATGATCAAATTAAATCTAATTCAACCTACCTAAATAAGATAAATTAATTAATTATTAAAAATGTGTAAAACCAAAACCTAAACTAAAATCTAATAAACATGATAAATGAATGAAATTAAAACAAAATTCTAATCATAAATAACCAAACTCAATTAAATCAAAGTAAACTTTCAATTCATTTTATCCAATCGAACTATAAATAAATAAACCATAATCAAATCAAATAAATATAAAATTAAATATAAGTTCTAAAGTTATTAAATCATATTCAATTACTCTTAATTTCTAATAATATCAAAATAAGTAAAACAAAAAAAAACTCAAATAAAACAAACCTATTGAATTAAGATAAGAGATTAATCATCAAACTGAAGAGATAATCTATACATAAACTAAACGGCTAATTTCAATAAGTTAAACCCTTAATTGAAATCCAAATAGAAGAATACATTAAACTTCAAATAAATCATAAGTAAATTAAAATACATTCACCAATCTAAATCAAACTTAAATGAAATAATAAAATCAATGAATCTAAGAAACATTAAAATAATATTAATCATATGAAATTAAAATCTGAAAGAAAGGAAATCAGATATTAATTTAAAGGATATTGAATTATCAAAATTTAGCTAAATCAAAACATATAATTAAAAATTATTCCATCAAAGATACATGAAATTAAACAAACTTAAACATCATTAGAAATTAAAGATATTATCAAAATTTAATTAAATTAAGACATCCAATCCAAAATTAATCAATTGGAATACATGAAGGCTGAACAAACTTAAATTTTTTTATTCAATATCTAAATCCAATCAAACAAACATTGATCAAATCAAATAAATTACACAAATTCAAATGGACTAATTAAAATATTTAAGGAATCTTAGTTTGACTTTTTGGGATGAATCTTCATTTTAGGATGAAGATTTAATTTCAATAGGAGTTAAGATGTAGAATAGGGTGTGTTTCATCTATAAATGGAATTCATTCTACTCTTCATTCTCAAAAACCTAAACATCACTTTAACCAAATAAAAGTGAAATAAAAAAATGGAAAATAAATTATTAAATCATTTGAATTGAAACCACCCAAAGGTAAAATTTAAACAAATTCAAACTTCAAATTGAAACTTAAACTAAAGAAGCCTAATAAAGTCTTGCTACACAAGCCTTCTTTTCACACACTAGAATACTAGGTCACCGACTCTAGAATTAGGCTAGGTCAATGTTTTGATTATATGTATGATGTTATATTTTATTTTGTGATGTAATATTTTAGACTAGATATTAGGGTGTATATTTTGTAGACTGGATGTTAGGTCATTATTAGCTTAATCATATTTTCTGTAGGGGGTTGTGCAAGGGGCCGCTATAAGAAAAAAATATAAATGCTTTTGTTGTGCAGGTTGCTTAGCCCCTAAGCATAACCCACGTTAGGATAGGTAGGCTTGGTTACCCTTATGTAGGGTGCTAAGTCCAAATTATTCATATAACTGCTTGGGTTGCATGGTGTGTTTAGCTAACATTTATTTTGCAGGTGTAGCTAGATTTACTTTTACTAGTTTTAATGTAATTTTGCATTAGGAATTAGGAATAGTGTTATGGGGGATTAGGATGAATAGTGGCCAGAAGGCTTAGCCCCTGTGGTGCCCTATGATGCCTTTGGAGCAAATCAAATCAAAAGAAAGAGAAGGAAGAAATGAAGAATAACATGTATTATTTTTTAATGGGTATAAGGGAGCTCCTACCCATCTTTTTTTTCTGGTGTACTGAGGAACAAGACCGGCCTTTTATTCTTTTATGGTAGTCTATAAAATTATTTGATGTTGTGTTTAAATTGTGCACTAGAATTGCATGTTTTTCCTAGTTTCTTCATATTTTATGTTTGAATGTGTGGCTTGGATGCGGTAGGCTCTTAGGATGAAATTAAATTTTCTACCCTAATTAACAACTCATAATTAAATCTTTAAAATAATTCATAACCTTAAATAAAAGCCTAGAAATTAAATCAGGATAATAAAATATTTAGCAACCCCTTAGCTAGATGATTGTATATATTACATCATGCATGTCATATTCTTCCACTCTTATTTTTAGGGGGCTTCCATCCATGTCAAAGAATAAAGGCTTAACCTGTGAGAGCCTTTGATGGAAGAACACCCCTATCTCTCTTGATCTAGCCCAAAATCAAGTTCTCATGCATCTAGGCATACAAAATCCCATAGCCAGTGTCAAATCAAAGAGTCCAAAAGAATCAAATAAATTTGATAAAATTTGCATTAGATTAAGTCATGAATTCATACTACTCATGCTTTAGTCTCTTAGGGAGTGAGTTTAAGGACTTAGTCACTTTCTAAATAATAACTACCCTAGCCACCTTGCAATACATAAGACTTGGCCACATAGATTTAAAGTGTAAGAAGTGTTAGTTGGTGGCCATTCCAGGCGATTATAAGTCCAACAGTCGAACGGTCTATCCTCTCTTATGGAGGTAGACCATTATGTCCACCTTTCACTTAGATTTAGGATGTGCTTGTGGTTTGTACCAAAGCTCCCTAGCTTAGGATCCGAGGTAGTTGTTTCTTCTGGGTACAAGCATAAATCCTCACCTCTTAGGTATTTCCACAATCTTATGTTGTGAGATTATAAGTCCTAGTATTCTAATAAAATGTCAACTCAAATAATTAACTCACTTCAATTTCAAAAATATAAAGCCCAACCATAGGATAGATTGGATTGCTCACTAGGCTTCCTAGTATCACAAGCATTCCCTACTCATATCATTCGATTACAATAAGAACTCTTCCCTTTTGATCTCTCCCACTTGATTTTGAAAAATACATTCAATCCTTTGATAGTCCTATCTCTGAATTCTTTGGAGACAACAATCACCTACATTAATCGAGAGTATTCTTAATGGATTCACTCCCTTAAGATGTAATTATCTATGGAGGCTTGCCTCCATAGGGAACTTAACGAACATGGCTTAAAATAAACCCTACTTTACTTTTCCATGTAAAGTAGGGGAAAGATCTCTGGTACATTTGAAGACCCATCATGCCTTAGGAGTCCTTATTATATGATTAGGTCCATTATAGGGTGGTGATTTCTATCTTTTGAGATAGTACATCATTCCTTAATATCATACTTGATCACTTCAATAAGTACCCCCTAGATTTATGTGGTGTCCCATATCTCAAAAATAAACACCACAGATTTATCTAGTGACTCCGCTGGAGAAGGTTCCTCTCTCCATCTTTAGTAGACAATTAATGTATCCAAGCATCGATAGTGGACTTATATTTTATATAAGCCCAAGACTATCATTCTTTCTGTTGGCACTTAGCTTATTTCTTCCTTAAGCAAATCTCGCCAACATCATTTAGGTTTTAGGACCTCACTCTGTGTAGGTCTTCAAATCCCTATTAGATTCCCCCAATAGGTGAAACTTAAATTAATCAAACAAAGGAGATGACCAAAATTAAGAACCTTTTCACCGTCCTGATGGTGAGGCAAGGTTCATCCCATGAATAATAAGTAAATAAAACCCTTTTGCAAAATAACATGTCTTTCCAAAAGCACTTTTTTAAAAATCCACATAATAAAATATCTTTACACAAAAATTTGTAAGAAATTTTCAAAAAGGCACAAAACACATATAACCAAACCTTGTTTAACAAATCTTATGATTGTTACATGGAGGTTCTTTTCAAAATTAAAATCAACCATTTTTAATGTCTTTTTCAAAAGCATATTTTCTTTGGAAATAGCTAACCCCATCCCACACACTCAAATTTGTTGGATGGAGATTCTATTTTCGAATAAAATCATGATATAAAATTGAAACTCCACTTAGCATACTTCACATGTGCTAGAGTTAAAGTTTTCTTGCTTTTTGAAAAGCAATAAATCATATACACACAAAAGAGAAGTCAAGACATATTTGAACCCCCCACTTGACATACCCAAATTTGTTAAATGGGAGTTCCCCTTCCCCTGGAGAAGGTAAAGCAAATTGAATTCTATTTGAAACCATTTGCATTTGTATGATAGAACTCCTTCTTGCCAAAGTCTTGGACCTCAAGACACATTTGGATCTCATTTGACATGTCCAAGTATGTTAAATGAGAACCCCCTTTTTGAAAATCATAAGAGAAAATTGAACTCCATTTAACATACCTAAGTTTGTTAAATAAGTTCTTTTCTTTCAAAAATCATAAACACATTTGACTTTCACTTAACATACCAAATTTGGTAAGTGAGAGTTTCATTTTTAAAATCATAAACACATTTGACTTTCACTTAACATACTAAATTTGTTAAGTGAGAGTTTCATTTTCAAAATCATAAACACATTTAACTTTCACTTAACATACTAATTTTGTTAAGTAAGGGTTTTATTTTCAAAAATTAAAATTACTTGACTTTCACTTAACATGCCACATTTGTTAAGTGGAAGTCTCACTTTCAAGTCACAAACACAAGTGACTCCTACTTAACATACCAAATTTGTTGAGTAAGAGCTTCACTTTCAAATCAAAAATATCAAACATAAATGACATCTACTTAACACACCAAATACATTAAGTAAGAAGCCCCATTTTCAAAATTAAATCACATATCACACACACCAAATTTCATAAATAAGGATATTCTTGCACAAAACTTTCAAACATACAAACTGAAAACCCTTACTTTAGCATGCCTAAATTTGCTAAGTAAAAATTTTCCCAATCAAATTTTCAAACAAAACATACATATCTCCAAAGGGACTCTCCAAATATTTGAACCCCATTCAACATACTCAAATTTGTTGGATGTGGGTTTTAAGTCAAAATCATATGACAAAGTCTCTCTTCCAAATCTCTACAAAATTTCAATGAACCCCACTTAATATCTTTAAGATTGTTAAGTGTGGGTTCAAATTCCAAATCAAATCTTGAGATCAATGATTGAAGGTGAATATCAAGGTGTACTCTATATATTTCAATAATGCATTTCGCAAAGTTAGTTCTTCTAGCCCTCAGTTAGTATAGCATCCATGGCTCCCAATAAGTTCATGTTTTCCTTCTCCACCGGTCTAAACTTAGCCCTGGATCAGGCTAGTCTCTCTACTGCTGGCTCCACTGAGGTCATCTACTTTGGCCATGGTTTTGAGGGGGTGAGAATTTCTTGCGAGGGGACAGCCCTCAGTAGAGTTAGCAAGGAGGAGGTGGCACGGTAGATGCCGCTTATCCGATTTGCTATGCCATCTGATTCTGAGTTTCCTCCAATAAAGAGGAAGTCCACGTTGTTCGCCCACCCAATGGTTTGTGCCAATTATTCTAGCTCGGTCGCTTTACTACAGCTCTACAAGGGCTACTACCCCCTCCTTGGACACCCCAAAGGGGAAGGCTGCCTTGGCTTAGATAGTCTCCCATGTTTGAGGTGCTAGCTCCCATACTACACGATTACGATTGCAACAAGAATCGTAAGGTCAAGCGACATCATAAGAGGGCGACGAGAGAGATGGACTCTGCTTCCCATGTGATTGAGGAGGGATCTTCCTGTGAGACCTCTCCACTTTTGAGTGGTAGTAGGTTCCACGCCCTCTCAGCCTTAGATGGAGAGGAGGACTATGGAGGATTCTGACCACGCCTACCACCATATTTCAAGACACCATCTAGGGAGAAACCCTATGTCAGGCTCAGGATAGTCTTGCACCATGTTGGCTGAGCCTACAGATGCTCAAAGTCTGGTACAAATTTTGATCTAAGGTCACCATCCTGGGAGAGTCGTAAGTCGATCTAGGGAGAGAGCCTGGAGGCTGGCATCAGCATGTGTAGAGGAGTGACGAAGGTTTGTCAGGTAGTCAATGGCCTCCACTCTGATAGATTTTCTCGATCTTCACCATACTAGGGTCGATCATTCAGACATCATCATCCTTACCGGTACTATATGTCATAGGAGGAGTAGGCCTACAATTGAGGGGCAGTCGATGCTACCTCTGCACCGCTCCACTCACCTCCCACCATCACCTATCTAGCTCACGGCATCCCCCATTCCAACCAAGATTTAGAAGCCCCCATCCAGGGAGAGACTAGCACCATTGGTGATCTGGTTATGACCCAAGGATCCCACTCCATCTACTCCACTCATTGAGGTGAGGTTGAGCTCTC
Source organism: Cymbidium sinense (assembly GCA_021442155.1). NCBI lineage: Eukaryota > Viridiplantae > Streptophyta > Magnoliopsida > Asparagales > Orchidaceae > Cymbidium > Cymbidium sinense. The sequence goes on from CM038222.1 coordinate 135,727,010, forward strand.
CTATTCGACCTCCCGCCTCAACTGCGGTGAAGAAGGAATGGTGACCCAAGGCCACCGTGGTCGTGTCACAATCATAGTCACAGTAATTACAGTTACAACAGCCCTTGTAGTCTCCACCTGTAGTAGCATCAGTGGCAGAAGGGGCATAGGATATAGATGTAGTGCCATGATAGTGGATCCTCCCACAGTCACTGTTTAGCCAGTGGTTAGTGATTAACATATACCTGTTAGTGAGTACAATCTTTCTAGAGATAGTACTACAATAGTAAGCAATGTCTGGTGTATTTCTGTCAGTGAGCATAGCCCTACTACCGACCAGTAAAGAGTGTTTATCCTTGGATGATTAGACTGCTCTTTAGATGAGATCCTCGCTCAGTACTTCGCTAAGAAGAGGGAACTCTTTGGGGGTGATCGCTCTGACGAGGAGGATGTTAGGGTCAATTTTGATCCATATAAGGATGATCTCTTGGAGGACTCAACAGAAGTCCATATGGTCAACACTAGGGTTCCTCCTGGGATCAAGATAGAGAGGGTGTTGTAGTTGATGAAGATGACATAGCTCATTCAACCCAACACCTTCATCAGCAACTGAGGTAGAGAGATGAATATATCAGTAAGATGGAGAAAAGAGTTGATGACATATTAGCGATAATCCTAACATTTCAAGGCCAAGCTCCATAAGTACATCCTACTCCCTTAAAGGATGACCACGCTGGGTTGTTGCATGTTCTAGATCAGCCTAAGAGTACATCTCCTGTGGATCAGGATAGTGGCAATCTACATAGGAAGGTCACAGATAGTACCTCCATGCCTGAAAGAGATATAAAGCAAATGGTGGAATAGCAAGTGAGGGAAGTATTGGCGCAAACCTGAGGTGGCTCATCTATTCCAAAGGGTAGACCCTACCCGGAGGAATTCGATACAGTCCAATTCCAAGGGTTTTGTGCCACCATCTTTCAAGATCTTTGATGGCAGTGGAAACCCTTCGCAGCATATAGCGCACTTTAGAGCTGGTTGTTGCAATTCCAAAGGTAGTGATGCACTTCTCTTCTGACTCATTGTTAGTTGTTGGATTTGATTTGATGGACGTAACTAACCATTCGAAGACTTTATCGAGTTGGAGCACCTCTTCATCAAGAGGTTTGCTGGAGGCTAACAAAGGATAACTATGGGTGACCTTATTGTGGCACAACAAAATTTCAATGAGTCTCTTGTTGATTATATTCTTAGGTGAAACAACATGAGTATGAAATGTGAACCATAGCTGTTCGAACAGCATGCTATAGAAATTCTTCTCAATAATATTCATGGCCCAGTTGCTTTCATGCTCAAGAGATTTACAATCAAAATCTTTAAGAAACTAATCAACAAAGTAGCTAGCCTGCAAGGGGAAGCCAAACAGTTACCTTTTTAAGACCAATCATCCAAGCCCTAGCTGTAGAAAGCATTCGAGAAGAAGCCAAGGGTAGTAGTGTTAGTAGACAAAGGGAAGCAGCCAGCCAGAGCTTATTATGAGAGACCTCATGCATAGCAGCCTCCAATGCCACCTCTTCTACCACCACCTCAGCCAGCAAACTGTTAACCGCAGCTACCACAGCGGCCGCCATCGCCTCCTCCATAGCATACTCAGCAGCGGTACTCATATCCACCGCCAGATAGCTATTACCCACCTACTATTATCGATTATTTGAATAAGGCATATTCATTTAAGAGGGAGGTAGTTAGGAAGATCTTTAAGAATCTCTTAAAGAAACTTGACTTTCAGTTACCTCAGCCCAAGAGGTCGGAAGATGTGGGCAAGAGTAATGATGTTAACTATTTCCCCTATCATCATATGAAGATTGTACAAGTCGTGAGCTATTGTTATCCCCAAGGAATACTTGTTAGAACAACCCTCTAGTTCCATCAGAGTAATTCTTGGGGATACTTGCGATCCTCTTAAGATAAAAGAAGATTAGCATATTGCCTTATCCCCAACCTCTAAAAAAGTGATCTCTAGGATCAAGAAGCTTTCTTTACAGGTGCTTGAAGCAACTCAAACCTCCAACACCAAGGAAGGTTTGCAAGTTGTCAAAGATAACTTGAAGAAGGTGTCACCAAAGTGACCTACCTTTGCCGGGATAGCATAGTAGCGCAACCACTTTCCGATTCTAGCATTCCTTCCATAGTTGTAACTACAACCACTTCAACCAGCTCTTCTTCCAAAGAATCGTATTGTGGGGGAACTTCTCTGCTTACTGATGATTTCTATTTTATACCTCCATCCAAATCTAAGAAATCAATGAAGAAAGCTAATTTCAATTACATTTGTGTCACTTTTGATACTCTTGATTTTATTCCCATAGATAACTCTCCAAGTTTAAATAATAATAAGTCTAGTTCTAATCATTCCTCTTCTAATTTAGAAATGGATTTCCCAATTCTAAATCACGCGGGTTCACCTCTTAAAATTGATTTAGAGTCATCCGACTCCTATGATCCCATAGAAGAAGTGGTAGGTACACCCGATGAGAAGGTAGAACTTCCTATAAATTCATCATTCCAAGAGGTCATTGAAGTTAACCTTCGCAGTGACAAAGTTCTGCCTCCTAGGGTGACACCTCAGGTTAAGGGTAAGCAAATCATTAGTTTTAAAGAGCAGATAACCCCTCCACAAGATGCTCCACCCATGGATATGCTTGTGAAGGATCAAACTAAGGTTGACTATAATATTCTAGCACATCTTAGAAAGTTGCCAACTAAGTTAAGCATATATGACGCCCTTATCTTATCCAAAGAGATGAGAGAATCTCTAATCAAGGCTCTTCTTGATCCAGAGATATGCTTAGCCTAGCTGACCGTTACTGAGAAGAAGACTCACAGTTCAGAGGACACTCTAAGAGTTACATTCAGTGATGAAGACTTGCTTCTAGGAACGACCAAGCACAATTACCCTCTTTACATTACAATGGATATTGAAAGATACAAGATATCCAGAGTTCTTGTTAACCAGGGTGCATTGGTGAATATTATGAGTCTAAAAAGCCTCGCCTATTTGAGGATTGACATCTCCAAACTTTCAAAAGAGAGGATGATGTTGAGAGGATTCAATGAACAAGGCGAGAGAGCCTTAGGCTCTATAGTGTTTCCATTAGAAGTAGATGATTGGAAGACTACCGCCAAGTTTCATATTATAGACTCAGATACATTTTTCAATGCTTTGCTTGGGAGATCATGGATACATGAGAATGACATGGTTCCATCCTCTCTACTTAGTGCATGAAGTTCATGAGGGTGGGATTGAATACTACGTCAAAAGAGATCTTAAGCCATTCATAGTTCATGAGGTCAGAATATATGAGGATGTGGCCTACTATCTCCCTCAAAATCAGCAAGTTTATTCTCGCAAACTTGGCCAAAGTTCAAAGATAAAAGAAAAAGAAAAGGCAAAAGAGAAAGAAAAAGAAAAAGAAAAAGAAAAAGAAAAATAAAAAAGAAAATGAGAAAGAAAATAAAATGGAGTGAGAAATAGACTTGGCGGAGAAAGTAGAGCTTGACATTAGATTTCACCCACAGTTCGTTACTCCATTCGAACATATGGGTAGGATGACTCGACCTCCACCTAGCAGAGAAAGAGGCAGATCCAGAGACACGCCTAGGGATGGAAGGCCTCCTTATTGGCCACCCAATAGAAGTTATGTCCCTGCTACTAGGAGTACACTTGCTATCTATATAGACTTAGAATCTAGTTCAGAGGATGAGTCATATACGATTAGTATAGCTAGCACTTCTAGATAACAAATCCCCATCTAAGTGACAGTTGAGCCAGACAGCGATGAAGACCAGGCTCCTAAGCAAAGCATAAGTGTATCCAAGTCTATATGTGAAATAGTCAGGCATCAATTAGGAACTTTAGGTCTAACCCCACTTTCCTCATAAAAAGTTGAGGGTTTGGTAGTTAAGAAAGCCCCTAAGTCTTCCTTAAATGTAAAGGTGCAGAAGTTCTTTCATGGAGCATCATCCTCAAGCCATGAAGCTAATGTTGAACTTGAGGATGATTCATATAAAGATTTAATAGAATTACCTTTTGATTGGTGCTCACCTTGTGTTCTTAATTTAGCAAAGAAAGGATTAATTCCACATGCTTGGTCTAAACACAGGTCGGATTACTTTGAAAGGTTATGGGACAACAAATGCAGACATTCACAATCAAGACCGAGACTATGATTTGGTACAGTGGGTCCAATTGATGATGATGATTACTGCTTAGTCATCACCAATCATTTGAAATTTGATAGGTTCTTTTTAAATCATGCTAACTCATATGAAGAGGTGTGTTTAGAAACTTCAGATGATCCAAATGACTTTGAAGTCAAAGATGCACCGCTAGAGTTCGAAGAGGAGATCAGATCAACTATCGATGAGCTCAAAGAAATCAACCTAGAAATTAAAAAAGATCCATGCCAAACATACATCAGTTCTCTGTTGAATGAAAAAGAAACTAATGATTTCGTGAAGCTATTGACTGAGTTTAAGGACTGCTTTGCATAGAGTTATGAAGATATTTCTAGTCTATCTTCTGAAATAATAATCCATAAACTAGCAATAGAACCAAATGCTAACCCTATCAGGCAGACTCCTAGACACATGCGATTAGACATTGAACAACATGTCATTTTTGAAGTCTAGAAATTGATCAATCCTAATTTTATCAGGGAAGAAAAATATCCTACTTAGTTGGCTAGTGTCATCCTAGTTAAGAAAAATAATGGCCAAATTCGCATATGTGTTGATTTTAGTGACTTAAATAAGGCATGTCCAAAAGATGAGTTTCCACAACCAATCCTGGAACTGATGGTGGACATTGCCTCATCTCATGCAGTCTTCTCCTTCATGGATGGCTCATCTAGATATAACCAAATAAAGATGGCCCCAAAGGATAAAAGAAACACTGCCTTTCGAATCCCAATTAGAATTTATTATTATAAGGTCATGCCTTTCGGCCTTAAAAATATTGGTGCCACATACTAGCGAGCCATGACTCGAATCTTCGATGAACTCATTCATCATTAAGTTGAATGTTATGTTGATGATCTTGTAGTCAAGAGTAAAGAAAAGGAAGACCATCTCTTTGACTTGAAAGTAGTTTTTGAACAGTTAAGACAATACAACCTCAAAATGATCCCCCTGAAGTGTGCATTCGGAGTAGCTTCGAGAAAATTCCTTGGGTTTATTTTTAGACATCGAGGAATTGAAATCGATTCAAAAAATATCAAAGAGATATTAAAAATGTCACCCCCTAAAAGTATAACATAACTCAGATCATTCTAAGAGAGCTTGGCGTATTTAAGACACTTCATATCCAACCTATCAGGAAGATGCCGACCATTTTCAGCACTTGTCAAAAAGGATGCCAAGTTCAAGTGGGTTGATAAGTGTCAACATGCCTTCGAATACATTAAGCAATACCTGATGATACTACCAATTCTAATAGCCCCTATCCCAGGAAATCTGCTCATATTATATACTGTTGCATTAGATGATTCCCTTGGCACTTTGTTGGCTCAACCAACGATGAAGGGAAGGAGAATGCTCTCTATTATTTTAGTCATCGTCTAATCCCTGCTGAGGCAAGCTATCCACCTATTGAAAAGCACTGCCTAGTATTAATCTTTGCATCCCAAAATCTATGATTACATGCTTTCTCATAAAGTGAAATTGATCTCTAGAGTCAATCCACTATAATATCTCATAACACGGCCGACCTTATCTAGACGGTTGGCGCGTTGGTCCATGATTTTGTCTCAGTTTTACATAACATTTATATCCCTTCGTGCCATGAAAGGAGAAGGACTTGCGAATTTCTTAGTGACGCATCCACTCCCTACTAATTCTCTGCTTAATGATTATCTCCTTGATGAATAAATCATGAAGTTAGGGGATACTAGTGCTCACCATTGGGAGATGTACTTTGATGGTGCAGCTTCCTCTTAAAGGGGAGAAGAACAACAATCTACTCTTCCAGGGAAAACAGGGGTAAGAATAGTTCTCCTAACTCCAAACAACAATATGATAAGATTCTCATACCATCTATCCAATCCATGCACCAACAATGAAGTTGAATATAAGGATCTGATTACCGGTCTGGAGTTAGCTGTCACGTTATGCATCCAAAATATAAATATCTATGGGGACTCTCAACTAGTCATCAACCAAGTCGCTAGGTCTTATAAGGTTTTCAAGCCTAAACTCCATCACTATCACAAGTACACCATGGAGCTGTTGGCTCAAATCCTAGAGGTTACCATCTATAAGATTCTTCAAGGAGAGAACGTAGTAGTAGATGCATTAGCCAAGCTTGCCAAAGAATTGGCATGTTCAGAAGATGAGTCCACATCAATAAAAATTCAAAATAGATAAGTTTTATCTCTTATTGATACTGAACTCATCGATAAATACTCTCTTGAAGGGGAGGTTACTATTGCCAAAAAGGATGAGGAGTTAGATTGGAGGCAACCATTCATTGATTATCTAAGCAAATGCAAACTACCTCAAGAGAAGTCTCAAGCCCATCAGATGAAACAGAGAGCCCTTTCCTACAATCTCGTGGATGGAACCTTGTACCGGCAGTCTTTTGATCATATGTGGTTACATTTTTTAGATAAACATGAAGCCCGTAAGATCATGATCGAGGTACACTCAGGTCTATGTGGAGCGCAACAATCCAGTCCGAAGATGAAAGCCAAAATCAAGAGACTAGGATACTACTAGCCTACGATGATTATGAATTACATGGATATAGCCAAGTGTTGCCATAAGTGTTAAGTACACGGTGTGGTTCTACACCAACCACCCAACATTCTCCATCTAACATTGGCCTCATGGCCATTTGAGTGTTGGGATTCTGACATAGTGGGTCCGATCGATCCTCCTTCTTCCAAGGGTCACCGATTCATTCTAGCTGTCACCAACTACTTTTCCATGTGAGTGGAGGCAATCCCACTTAGAGAGGTCATGGCTCAACATGTGCTCCAATTTTTCAGGAACCATATCGTATATAGGTTTGGGGTGCCTCGCCAAATTATATCCGATAATGGTATTGCATTCAAGAGCACCAAGATCAATAGCTTTTCTTGGAGACATAGCGTAGATTGGAGGTACTCTACTATCTACTATCCAAAGGAAAATGGGTTAGCAGAAGCCTTCAACAAAACTCTCGTTCAAATACTGAAGAAGACACTAGATAATAACAAACTATAATGGCATGAACAATTAGTTGAAGTCTTGCGGGCGTACCGCACCACCTATAAAACTCCAATGCAGTCCACCCCTTTCTCCTTAGTGTATAGATCAGAAGCCATCCTACCATTAAAGGTCCAACTGTCATCACTAAGGATAGCTGAGATCATGACATAATAGAATGCCAAGTTGCGGTTAGAAGAGCGCGAAGATTTGGGGGAGAGATGCCTACGGGCACGCCAGAATCTCAAGTTATACAAAGCCAAGATGATTCAAGCTCACAATAAGTTGGTCCATCCTAGAGCTTTTCAAGTAGAAGAGCTTGTTTTAGTTCTAAGGAGACCAATTGTTGCCCATCAAAAGATGAGAGGTAAGTTTGAACCCACTTGAGAAGGCCCTTTTTCCATAGAGAAGGCCTACCAAGGAGGATCTTATCAACTTATAAATTGTATGGGAGAGCGCCCGATGCTTCCAATCAATGAGCTATACTTAAAGAAATACTATCCATAAATCTTGTTTGAAAATAATCATCAATAAAACTTTCTTTCATCTCAAATTCTATCTCTTCCGTGTTGAGGACTATCTTTGCTTGTGAATCTGCCATGATGTATTTAGGGTAGGTTTAAGGAACCCAAGCAACATCCTATCCTTAGTAACACAACACCAACACAAACTACACACAACCATATATAGAATAAACATATATCTTTTTTCTCGGGCTATTTTGATGTGGGATAAAGCCCCCTGTGGCACTCACTCATTAGTTGCTCTAGGTCAGGCTGATGTGCTACCTTGCTAGTGTGTCACCCTAGTGGTTACTTATCTGGCGGATGTAAGTCTACAAACTTTCTTCCTAACTTGACCATTGCAAATTGATGAGTGCTTTGTTAGTTTAGTAGGCCTTACTGTGCAGCCGATAAACTATCCCATGTTGACTTTATTTAAGAGGATGTAAGCCTACATGCTTTCTTCTTAAACTAGCCATCATCCACTAACTAAGTTGAGTATATTTGAGGTTTAAGATAAGTCCCCCAGTGGCTCCTTTCCTCCTGACTACTTCAAGCCTGGGTTTAGTCCTTACATGACTCCCACTTGGTAGTCCCTAGGTCGAGAGGCTCACCAATGACGACTATCCCAGATGTCCTTCTTCTGTGATCATTGCAAATCAACGGGCACCTCAGGTTGGTTAGTTATCGCCATGTTGATGGTGACCCACCCGATGGATACACCACTTATGGCAGATGTAAGTCTACAAGCTTTCTCCCAAAGTTGACAATTGTATACCTATATGCTTTCTTTTATAGGGTCCTGGATAAAGCCCATAGCGGCACCTCCCCTGTGGGCACTCTATTTCAATCACGTCTTTAGCAACCCCATTTAGGCACTACCCGGGTTACTTTTGGATTGGACAGTCCCCTTTTCTTAGTAGCCACCCCTGTAGTTGGAGAATTTGTCTTATAAATATGCAGATTCTCCCTTGGTCTAATAAGTCTGAGATTGGACTAGGCTGATATGAGCTTCTTCTCAGGGTGCTCCCTCGCAAACATGATAACATAAAACAAACAAAATATATCTTTGCTTGTTGATTAGAAATTCAAGCCCCTAGTGGCCCCTTTCCCAAGCATGCATCCTATCTTTAGGGCAGTGTTGGCAAAACTGCCTATAGGAATTGCCTGACTACCTTGAGTTGAGATAAGTCCCCGGGTCGGCACTCTCTCAGTAATTGCCCTTAGGTAAGGTTCAACTTGTTATGCCACCAATGAGTCACCCCAGCGGTCATCTTTTCTTTGAAATATATAAGCCTATTATGTATTCTTTCCAGCATGACCGTCGTAAACTGATGGGCAGCCTTAGGTCGAGTTTGATATGTTACGCAAGCAAACGATTGCCCCAATGGTTCTTTTTTCAAGAAGTTGTAAGTCTATAAGCTTTCTTCCTAGCTTGGCCATTGCACACCAAAAGACACCCCTTAGGTTGGTTAGCTCTACCCCGTGGCTGGTAGACTATCCCTTTGAATTTGTAAATCTAAGATAGGTCTAGGCTGATATTAGCTCCTTCTTAGTGTATCCATCGCACACCGATAGGGATAATCTAAAATTAAATTTATTTTTACTATTCTTGAGTCGATATGAGCCCACAACGACTGTTGCTCAAATAGTCACCTTAGGTCGGGTTTGATTCATTGTGCTATCAACCGATCACCCTAGTGGTTCCTTGTTTAGAAAGTTATAAGTCTACAAGCTTTCTTCTTGACATGACCATTGCACATTGAAAGGCACCCCTTAAGTTGATTAGTCCTACATGATGACTGATAGATTATCCCTATAAATTTGTAAATCTAAGATAGGTCTAGGCTAATATTATCCCCTTCTTAGTAGATCCATCGCACACTGACAGGGTCCATCCCAAATTAAATTGATCTTGACTACTCTCGAGCTGACATAAGTCCCCCAGCGGTGCTCACTCAGTAGTCATCTTAGGTAGGGTTTAATTTGTTGTGCCATCGATAGACCACCCTAATGGTCGATCCCTACTTTGGAATATGTAAGTCTACTATGCTTTCTTTGTAGTACAGCTGTTGCACACCGAAAGGCAACCCTTAGGCCGGATAGTCCTACCTTGACTACCACTTTAGATATGTAAATCTTACATAGGTCAAGGCCGACATATCCCCTTCTCAGTAGTTCATCGCATGCCAACAGGGTCCATAACATAACACACCAAATTAAATTAAATCAATATAAATCAAATTAATCATCAAGACTACTCTTGAGTTTAGGTAGGATCCCCAGTGGTGCTCACTCAGTAGTTGCCTTAGGTAGGGTTCGATGTGTAGCTCATCCAATAGATCATCCCAGTGGCTTTTCCCTACTTTGGAAGATGTCAGTCTGCTACACCATCTTCCTAGCATAGTCATTGCACACCGAAAGGCAACCCCTTAGGTCGGATAGTCCTACCTTATGGCAGAAGGACTACCCCCTTTGGATTTGTAAATCTAAGACAGGCCAAAGCCCCCGTGGCTCCTTCTTAGTGTGGTCCATCGCACACCGATAGGGTTCACAATAAAATAAGTCCAAAACCAACATCCCGAGTGGAGGCAAATTAAACATATTGGACAAACCAAATTTCTCCCTAGCGAGGTGCAAATTAAATTAGCCTCCCTAATGGAGCATATATCTAAATCAAACAAATCTAACTGTGTGCATCCCCAATGAATATGCCCTCAATCTAGAACCCTTCCCCTCAGTGGAGCCATAATAATTAAACCAGCCTCCCTAGTGGAGTCTAATCAAATAAATCAAAGAAATCCCATTGAACTATTATCCCCAGCGGATAGCCCGAACCTACTTCCCTAGTGGAAGGTTCACATACCCAATCCCCAGTAGATTCCAACTCATGACCTTAACGGATATACCTCCAAAATAAGTTAAAACAAATTCTATCTTGATCTCTATCGGATTATAGATTCTTATCCCCAGTGAATGCACACCTAAACAAATCATATTCATAATCAAACTTAGATCCATATCCCCAGCGGATAACCTGAACCTGCTTCCCTAGTGGAAGGTTCATGTACTCAATTTCCAACGGATTCCTTCTAGCTCTCTCATGCCCTTGGCATAAATAGAGCCACATTGCACTAAAATTATGATTATATCTATCTTTTGGGTCTAGGCATAGATCACTTTCATTATTTTTGCAATCTTCTGGATGTTGTTGATCATTTCGGTCAACACCAATACGTGTGGTGTGCCTTGTTAGTTACACCACACTTATTGGGGGTTTTTGTTAACCTCACTTTTAGAGTGAGCTCTCAACCTCCTCTTCTTAGACTTAAAACTCTTCTAGATACCAAGAACTCCTCGGTCATAAGACACTTCTAGTGATTAGGTGAACACTTAACCAAAGCCTAGAGACTTAGAAGGGTCAATCATAAGATTAGATCATGCCTTAGGACTTAAGAAAATCACCTAACCTATAGCTTAAACTCAATCCATATACTCCTTCTCAAATCAAACCCAGATTCAAATCTCAAGCCAAACCTCAAATTTAAATCCATATCCCAAATTTGACTCCAAATGATTGAAACCCAAAATCAAATTTAAATCCAAGACCCTTCCTAAGCCATATGAATCACCTTCATAAGCTTAGCCAAAAACCCCTTTAAATCAAACCAAATTCAATTGATTTCTTTATAAATCAATTATTCTTTCATTTATACACACAAATATAAATGAAATCCAAATTCAAATGATCAAAACTATATCCAAAATCAAATCGAAATCCAATCTAAGCCCTTTAAGCCAATTCTTTGAACTTAGCCAAATTCTATCTAGATTAAGTCAAAAATAATAGATTTTCTCTTGAATCAATCATTCCTTCAATCATTTATCCAAATATAATAAAAACCTATAATCATCAAACCAAATTTAAGTCAACCCGAGTCAAGCCTAACTTAGCCCTTTTGACTTGAAACTTTCAATTAAGCCAAAATCCCTTAGACTCCAAATTGATTTCCGTTAAATTTAATTTTCAATCCAAGGCTCATATATAAGTTCAACTAAACTTAAATCAAACCAAAACCAAATTGATTAACCCACTTAGGTTCACTTCACCCAAAGTGACCTAAAGGACCCATTTGAGCCAACTTTCAATCCAACCCAAACTGGATTGAACTAAGCTCACCAAAACCTTCCACCATGATTGTTGATCACCCCAGGATGATCGATTGCAATCAATTGGATCAAACCAAGTCAACTTAGTCATTTGACCAAGTCAGCCCTTAGCCCAATGAACCAAAACTAGCCAAAACTCATCCTACATCAAATTGATTGAAACCAATGATTTGAATCAACCCAAAATCAATATTTAAATATGACTTGACCACCAATTGAGCCAAACCAAGCCCAATCGGTCATTCGATCTAAGTTGATCCAAATTGGACCTAAATGACCAAATTGGGTCAAATCATGATCTAACCTAAATTGATTGCAACCAATGGCTCAACTTCATTCCAAATTGATTATTGAACTTGACCAAAGCCATAATTGAGCCTAATTTGACCAATTTGTCAACTTGACCCAACCTAGCCCAAATTGACCAAAAGGGTCAAATTAGCCAAAATTCAAATTAAATTGAAATTGATTCAAACCAAAGGCTACGTTCATCTTCAATTAGCCAATTGAACATGAATCAACTCATAACCTAAACCAATTTGGCTAATTTTGGTCAAATTGATCAACTTGACCCATTTGACCCATTTGATTCCAAATGAGCCAAAATCAATCATAAACCAAATTAAATCAAATTGATCATACCAAGACACCTCAACTTATCATTTGAACCTAACTTAAGTCTTGGTTTTACCCAATTTAACCATTTGGTCAACCTAACCTGATATGACCTAATGTGACCCATATGACCCAAATTGAGCCAAATCTCTTGAAACCAAGCCATGACCCATTGGGGGCTGATCAAACCCAGCCCAAACCCATTTGGGATCAGCCAAAATCAACCCAACCCAATTAAATCCCTCATGGATCCTCCCCACATAGGATTCCACCCAACCTCTTTAATTCTCCCCATCACATGCATTCAACTCCTCCCCAACACTTGCATTCAATGGAGCTGATCCTATGGCAGCAAATGAAGACTTTAGGAGCTAAATCCAAAGTCTTCAATCAAGTCATCATCCATCACAACAACCTCCCCATCACATTTATTCAAATTTTGGCCACCATTAAAAGAGGGAGAATAGAGATAGTAAAGAGATCTGATTTTGGAAAGAGAGACCCTCTTAAAACTTCTAAAGCAACCAGCCACCACTTCCCCACTTCTCTTGAGTCAAAAATATCAAAACCAGGTGGATTTTGGTGAGGAAGCAGCAGTTATTGAAGAATAGCCCAAGGCTTCATCTTCCACTTAAGAGCATGTCCGGATCATCACCGCCTTCAAAAACCATCCCCGACGAGGTAATTTCATCAAACTATAGCTAACCTTAGGATCTTCCATTTGCGAAAATGTATGCTCGATTCTAGGAATTTTCCATAGATTACCCTCACATTTTTTTCATTTTACACTATCCCAATATGATTTGGAGTATTTTTTTGACAAAGATTGCCAAAGAAATTAAACCCAAATAGCCCAAATCAGACAGTTTTAGCCACATTTTTTGTTATTTTTGGATCGTTCACTGAAACGAGAAGAAGATAAATCGTCCGACCCGTGGATCGACGCCGTGATCTCATCAAGAATCATCAAACTTTGACCTTTAGATTATCTGGTGCGATCTGGACCTTCCGATCGCATGACCGGGCGGTCAGATTACGTCCTCGCATCACGCCATGCGATCCAAATTTTCCCACTCCTTTTCACGGCCTAATGATGGACGATGTCGCCGGCCGCTTACCAACCAACCGCAGGCACATGGTGATGTGTGCCATGTGAAATTGCATGATCCAATCGTGTGGTGCTGCATGGCACCACGTTGCCCCGTCAGTGCCGCACATGGTGCTGACTGGGTTAAGTGAAAAAAGATAATTTCTTGATTTTAAAAATTATTTAAATTGCCTAAAACTTTAAAAATTCATAAGAAAATAAAATACTTAAAAAATTACAAATAAGGAATCGTTGGATTCGTCTTTCCGAGAGGAATCGAAGAAATCAAAAATCCTAAAATTCCACTAAATGGTGTGAGCTTAATTTAGGTTTTTGTGAAAATAAAGTTTTATTAATTATTCTAAAAATATAAATCATACTGATGTAAAATTTTTAGAGATTGAAACTTGGTTTTAAATCTACCTACCATTAAAATTTTAAGACAAAATGATGGTTGGATTGAAAGATATTGAATTTAGAATTTCAAATGATCTATTTTAATTAAATAAATTAGTATACCTTATAAAATTTGGTTAAATCAGCTGAAACTTTAGAAATTCATAACTAATCCTAGAAAAATCTAAAAAATACAAATGAGTGCTCATTTTAAAAGAATTTAAGAGGGGATTAATTTAAAATTAATTATAATTAAGTCTTAATTTAGGTTTAACTAAACACTTAATTAGCTTAATTAATCCCTAATTAAACAAGCAATTAATTCCAAACTTTCTAAAGGTGATTAATGGGATGGTCTTTGCCTCCCATGATTTTCTTGAGATTTATTGCTTGGTTAATTTGGGATATTTCTTGTCTTAGCTTTAATTACTCTCTTAATTAATTAGGTGATTAATTAATATTCTAAATAGCAAGAAAATCATTAATTGAGCTTGTTAATCATTGTGAGACAGTAGATGGACATGGGGAATGTGATTGGGATATCTTTCCCATTCTTTTTCCTAAGTTCATTTCACTTGAGTTGAGATTAATTAATGGTTTAATTTATTAATTAAATGGCTTGATTAATCAAACTAAAATCATAATCATTCCAGAACTTGTCTAATTAAGTTTCTTGGATAGATTCTTAGGTGTTCAACAACCTAAGAGAATTCTAAGAAAATTATAACTAGCCTACATGTGTGGGAGGGTTATAAGAATACTTAATTAAAGCCCTTAGTTTAATTAACCAATAATTATGAGAGAAATTGCATTAGGCCCTTTTATTTTCATAGGATCATTGTTGATTTTATTTCCAAAGCATATTCATATCATATTGGCTCATTATTAATTAGTAAATTAACTTAAGGTGATATTAGTAAGGATTAATTAATTCATTTAGTTCACACCCTAACCTAATTAAATCATAAAATCAACTTAACAACTCTTCATTAAACCAAATTAACTCACACATGGGGAATGGGGTTAGGATTAGCAAATCTCTTTCACATTCCTTAAATCAAATCAAACCAATTGAAGCTAAAGTGAACTTAATTAATTTAATATCTAAATCAATCCATTTGGAATAAGAGAGTTACTCAATCATTAAATATTTTAACCTAATAACTAAATTAAACACATTAATGAAATTAAATAAACATAATAAATGAATCAAATCAGATAAAACTCTAATCATAAATAATCAAACTTAATAGAAATAAATAAATGCTTACCTACTTAATAGCAATACGTGTAAAATAATCCTTTAATCAAATCAAACTTAAGTAAAACACTTAACTAAATCAAATCACTCACATGTGGGAAATTAAGTCATTAATTAAATAAATTATTAATTAATTTGATAATTCAAAATTCAATTATCCTTAATCAAACTTAATTAATTAAGCATCTAATTAATATAAACTTAATGTATTAGTCCATCATCTTAATGAAAAAAATTGATTTAAATAAATTACATTAAAATTAATTCTTCAATCAAACTTTATTGGTCTTTCTTTATGTAAGCTTGCATGTGTGAGATTAATTTATAATATGTGTGGTTAATATCACTAATAAATTCAAATTACTTTTCAAAAAATTATAAATCAAATACATTGATTAGAGTGATAGTAGTTATGAATACATATAGGTTTGCATGTGCTTATAACTTAAGTATGTGAAGTAGTGCTTTCTTTTCCTTAATTAATATGTGGTTTTGCATGTATTTGAATGTTAATAAGTATATAGT
This sequence comes from Cymbidium sinense, assembly GCA_021442155.1. Taxonomy (NCBI): domain Eukaryota; kingdom Viridiplantae; phylum Streptophyta; class Magnoliopsida; order Asparagales; family Orchidaceae; genus Cymbidium; species Cymbidium sinense. The sequence goes on from CM038222.1 coordinate 135,742,788, forward strand.
TTGGACATCCCGAGAATACGAGGCTTTAACTAGCCCCAAGGAGGTCATTTGATTACCTCACTTCCTTGATTAACAATGACACGTACTTATTTGATTTCATTTATATGTATTTCTACACTAGAATTTGAAATGTTTACTTCATATACATAAATAATCCCAACCAAACAAAGTACAATTTTTGCATGATTTTATTCTCCTTATTTACATATGCATTCATGTGTAGTGGGATATCAAAATATATAGTCTAGACATCCCGGGAATACGAGGCTTTAGTTAGCCCCAAGGAGGTCATTTGATTACCTCACTTCCCTGGTTAACAAAGGCACGTACTAGCTTATTTCTTTTTACATGTGTAAGCATATGTGGCTAAAGGATGAAAGTCCCTCTCTTCTATTAAAAATCCATGCACTTATAATTACCTAAGTGTTTGGATTAATTAGTCATGTGATTTGGAGATTTATTTCTCTTATTCATGCATATAAATTTACATATGTTTGTCTATAAATGGGTATATAGTTTAGACATCCTGGGAATATGAGGCTTTAGTTAGCCCTAAGGAGGTCATTTGATAACCTCACTTCCCTAGTTAACAATGACACATACCTATTTAAACTCATCCCTATGTATTTTTGTATAAGAATTTACATAGAGCTTTAAACTAATATGATTAAATAATTCAATCACATAAAAGAATATAAACTTCAAGTACATATATGCATTCATCATGTGCTAAAATATGTTGCATGTATAGGTACACTTAGGATTAAAATCATATGTATATTACATGTGATGGAAAGGAATGGATTAGCATATGACATGTGGTAGTAATTCAATTAGATTAATCCTAAGATGCCTTTCATATTGAATAGGATCATTTAAGGTGAACCTAAACTTAGGATTAATTAAAAATATGTAATAAGCTATTCACTAAAGAGAACTAAATCAAATTAATATACTTTAGAAAGTGGCGTAATGTAGGGATGAAGAGGGCAATCTTTTTCCTTGTCTTTATAACACTTAGTTGCTAAGTGTAATTATATGAAATAAAAGAAATCATAAATTAAAATTCTCAATTTGATTAAATAACTTAAAGTGAAATCAACCCTTTATGTTAAATTAAAGTCTTCTACACTAAGAAGGTTGTAACATTAATGTTTAATTAAGACATACCACACAAGCCTTAGCACAAACATTAGGATTAAGTTGCCACTTCTGGCTCTATGTTAGGACGGTGCATAGTGTGATGTATATTTTATTTTGTGATGTATTATTTTAGACTGAATGTCAGGGTGTATGTTTTATATACTCGATGTTAGGCTGTGATTGGCCTAGTCATATTTTTTTTTTGCAGGAGATTACGCATAAGGGGTTGCTTAAGAATAAATATAAGTGCTCTCTTTTTTAGGTGCTTAAGCTCCTAAGCATAATCCAAGTTAGGATATGTGGGCTTAGTTACCCATGTGCAGGGTGCTAAGCCTAAGCTATATATATAAATGCTTGAGATTGTATATGTATTTAGCTAACCTCTATTTTGCAGGTGTAGTTAGATTTATTTTTCCTATTTTCTATTTAATTTTTCATTAGGCATTAGGATTGATGTTATAGGGGTTTAGGATGAGCATTGGCTAGAAGGCTTTGTCCTAGGGTGTCGTGTGATGCCTTGGAACTTACCAAATCAAAGAAGCAAGGAGGAAAGAAATCTAGATATGAAGAATGAAGAAAGAAGACCCTTCATAACATTTATAAATTGTAATTATTATTTTGTAGTTTCAGGTTGTATAAGGGTAGAGCTCGGCTACCCATTTTCTCTTTTTGGGTTGTACGGCAGCACTAGATCGCATCAACCTTTTATTCTCTTATGATATTTTATAAAATTGGTTGATGTTATGTTTAAATTATGCATTAGGATTGCATCTTTTTCATAGTTTCTTAAATTATCGATGCTTTAATGTGTGGCCTCGATGCGATTAGGCTCTTAGGAAAAATTAATTTTTTTATCCCAATTAATCACTCATAACTAAATTCTAAATAATTCATAACCTCACTATAAAGCTTAAGATATAAACAAAGATAATTAAAAGATTTAATAACCCCTTAGTTAAATGGTTGAATGTTTCACATCATGCATGCATATTATTTTACTTCTTAAAAAGAGAGGATTTCAATCCTTGCACGATACGGGAATGCTTGACCTGTAAGGGCATCCCTTGTGGAGGAAAACACTCCTTATTGTTGATTTAGTCAATAACACTATTTCATCATGCATATAGGCATTAAAAAATGATAAAGCCTTTGTCAAAATGAAGTGCCAAAATTCAAATAAAAATTGAAAAGATTTTATATTAGATTAAGTCATTATTCATACCACTCATGCTCTAGTCTCTTAGGGAGTGGGTTTATGGACTACAGTTTATTTCTAAATTAATAATAGCCCAACTATCTTACAAATTCATAAGACTTTCTTACATGGTTTTAAAATCATAGGAGTTAGCTGGAGGCCACTCCAGGTGGTTATTATTCTATCAATCATGTGATTTATCCTCTCTGGTGGAGGTAAACCTTATGCCCACCTGTTGTATAGATTTAGGCCATGCTTTAGCTCGTATTAAAGCTCCCTAGATTTAGGATCTGAGGTAGCTGTTTCCTTTGAGATACAAGCATAAATCCTCACCTCTTAGACATTTTCATAATCTTGTGTTAATGGATCATAAGCCCTAGCAATCTAATAAAATTAAACTCAAAATAAAATAAATCTCTTTAACTTCAAAAATATAAAGCCCAACCATATGACAAATTGGAATGCTCACTAGACTTCCTAATATCATGGGCATTCCCTGCTTATTCCCTTTAGCTTCTAAAATAAGTCTTCTCTTTGAACCATCTCATTTCATTTTCCAATATAACTAATTTATTGATATTTTACCCTTGAAATCTTTGGAGATCCTAATTGTCTACTTTAATCAAGAGTATTCTTAAGGAATTTTATTCCCTAAGATGTAATTAACTATAGAGGCTTGCTTCCGTAGGGAGCTTTAGAACCCAATTTAATATAAACCCTACTTTATTCATCCACTAAAGTAGGGAAAAAAATCTCTGGTACATTCCAAGACCCATCATGCCTTAGGAGTCTTTATTAGGTGATTAAGCCCATTGAAGGGTGATTCCTCTATCTTTTGAGATAGTGCATCATACCTCAATGTCGTACCCAATCACTTCAATTAGTACCCCCTACGATCTACATGGGCCCCCTACATTGCAAAAATAAACACCACACCACTGCACATTGATGAGCACCATGTTAGTTTGGTAGGCCTTATGGCGCAGCCAGTAAGCTACCCTCATGTTGGCTTCATTCAAGAGGATGTAAGTTTTCTACGCTTTCCTCTTGAAATAGCCTTTATGTACTAACTAGGTTGAGTATATTTCAGGATTATGGTAAGTCCCCTAGTAGTTCCTTTCCTCCAGACTACTTCAAATCTGGGTCCAGTCCTTCTTCATGACTCCCTACTTAGTAGTCACCCTTAGGTTTGGTCAATCTGTTGTGCCAATAATGGGTCACCCTAGCAGTTGTTCCTTGCTTTGGAAGATGTAAGTCTATTATGCTTTTTTCCTCACACAGTCGTTGCACACCGATAGGCAGCCCTAGGTTGGATAGCATTTGTCGAGCTGGCGACAGATTATCCCAATGATTAGTTCCATTTAAGGGAGATATAAGTCTACATACCTTCTTCCTTGACTGATCATCGCACACCGTCGGGCACTTTAGGTTGGTTGGTGTTTACTATGTTGATAATGACCCACCCAATAGATACACCACTCATGATAGATGTAAGTCTACTATGCTTTCTCCTTGAGTTGACCACCATACACCTACAGGCTTTCTTATTTACAGGGTCCAGGATAACGCCCCAAGTGGCACCTCCCCTGTGGGTGCCTTATTTGGATCACATCCTTTGTGGCCTCATTTAACACTACCTGGGTTACTATTGGATTAGATAGTCCCCATTTCCTAGTAACCACCCCTATGGTTGGAGATTCTGTTTCACGGATGTGCAGATTCTCCCTTGGTCTAGTAAATCTGAGATAGGTCAAGGCTGACATAGCACCTTCTCAGTGTAGTCCCTCGCACACCAACAAGGTCCACGAAAACATAAAATAAATAAAATATATATTCACTTCTGGATTAGGAGAATGCCCCCAGCAACACTTTTCTCAAGTAGACATCCTATCTTTAAGGCAGTGTCAGTAATACTCCCTATAGGAATCGCCTGACTACTCTTGAGTTAAGATAAGTCCCCAGTGACACTCTCTTAGTAGTCACCCTTAGGTTGTGTTGTGCCACCAATAGGTCACCTCGATAATCATCTTTGCTTTATAAGATGTAAGTCTATTATGCATTCTTTCCAGCACGACCGTTGCACACCGACGGGCAGCCCCAGGTCGGGTTTGATTTGTTGAGCAACCAACTAACCACTCTAGTAGCTATTTTTCTTTCGAAGATGTAAGTCAGCTATGCTTTCTCCTTAGCACAGCCATTGCATATTGAAAGGCACCCCTTATGTTAGATTGTCTTACCCTTCGGCCGTAAACTACCCATTTGGATCGTTAAATTTGAGATAGGCCTAGGCTGACATAGCCCCTTCTTAGTGTGATCCTTTACGCACCGATGAGATCCATCAAATGAAATCAAAATAAATTAAAATGAACCAAATCAAATTAAAATAAATCAAATGAAATTAATCTTGATTACTCTTGAGTTGAGGTAAGATCTCCAGCGACACTCTTTCAGTAGTCACCTTAGGTCAAGTTTAATTTATTGAGCATCCAACTGATCACCCCAGAGCCTATTCATTGATTTGTAAGATGTAAGTCTGCTATGCGTTCTTCCTAGCATAGTTGTTGCACACTGAAAGGCACCCTTTCGGTTGGATGGCACTACCTTGTGACTTGTAGGCTATCCCTTTGGATTTGTAAACTTGAGATAGGTCAAGGCCGAGATAACCCCTTCCCGGAGGGTCCATCGCACACCGACAGGGTCCATGAATCAAATCCATCACATTTAATCGAGTTCACATCCCCAGCGGATGCGCCCTCAATTCAAAACCATTCTCCTCACTAGAGCTAAAATAAATTAAGACAAGACAAATTAAGATCCCTAGTGGATACATCCACCCAGTGAAGTCTAAATTGAAATAATCCAAATGAATCGATCAAAAAACTCAAACAAATCCAACCAAATTCTTAGCTCTACTGGATACATCCCCAAATGAATCAATGACATCAAACCATTTTCCCCATAGAATAATCTGAACCTACTTCCCTAGTGGAAGGTTCATATTTTCAATCCCTAGTGAATTCGAGTCCATATCCCTAGCGGATATGCCTCCACATCAATCAAGACAAGACAAATCAAGATTAATTAGATATTGATCTCGGACGGATTATAGATTCTTATCCCCAGCAAATCCTCTTTCCATAAATCATATTCAAAATCAAACTCAAATCCATATCCTCAGTGGATAACTCAAACCTACTTCCCTAATGGAAGGTTCATGTACTCAATCCCCAGTAGATTCCTCCTTTTATGCCCTTGGCATAAACCTCTTACATGTCATCTCTGATGCATGTGTGATCCCCTAGTGGATCTTCCTTCATGTCCTTGATATGAAATTCCAATCAAATCCTTCTGGCTCTCTTATGTCCTTGACATAAGTTGAGTTGCATTTCACTAAGATCATGACTCTATCTACCTCTCGGGTTTAGGTATAGATCATGTTCATTAGTACTTGCAATCTTTTAGACATTATTGATTGTCTCGGTCAACGCCAATATGTACGGTATGCCTTGTCAGTTACACCACACCTATTAGGGGTCCTTTTGTTGACCTCACTTTTAGAGTGAGTTAACAATCTCCCCATCTTAGATTTAGGAGTCTTCTAAACACTAAAACTTCTTTAGTCATAAGACACTTCTAGCACTTAGGTGAACACTTAACCTAAGCTTAGAGACTTAGAAGGGTTAATCTTAGGATTAGGCTATGCTTTAGAAATTAGGGAGGTCCACCTACCCTATAGTCTAAACCCAATCCATGTTCACCTTCTTAAGCCAAAACCAAACCTCAAATTCAATTTAAATCAAATCCAAATTCAAATTCCAAGTCAAATGATTGAAGCCCATGATCAAATCCAAATTCAAAATCAACCCAAGCCCTATGATTTTATCTTATGGACTTAGCCTTAGCCAAATTCAAATCAATCCAAACTGAATTGATTTTTCCAAATACCAATTTAACACTTTAGTCACTCTATCAAACTTACAATCAAACTCAATTCCAAATATAAATTGCCAAAATCTACAATCAAATCAAGATCCTTCCTAAGTCATATGAATCAACCTTCATAAGCTTAGCCAAATCTTAACCCAAATCACTTCAAACTCAATTGATTTTCTCATGAATCAGTCATCCGAAATCACTTCAAACTCAATTGATTTTCTCATGAATCAGTCATCTTCAATCATCTTCACAAATATAAATAAAATATACATTTAAATCATCAAAACTAAATCAAACTAAATCAAAATCCAAACCTAAGTCCTCTGAGCCAACTCCATGGACTTAGCCAAATCCCTTCATTCCAAAATCAAATTCAATTGATTTTCTTATAAATGAATTATATATTCAATCATCTTCATAAATATAAATGAAATATACATTTAAATCATCAAAATTAAATCAAACTAAATCAAAATCCAAACCTAAGTCCTTTGAGCCAACTCCATGGACTTAGCCAAATTCCTTCATTCCAAAACCCAAATTCAATTGATTTTCACATAAATCAATTATTCCTTCAATCACCTTTCTAAATATAAATAAAATCTACGATCATCAAGCTAAACTAAAACCAATCCAAGTCAAACCCAACTTAACCCCATTGACTTGAAATATTCAAATGAACCAAAACCTATTTGAACCCAAACCAATTGTAATTGAACTTATATATTAATCCCAAATCCATATATAAAGTCAACTAAATCAAACTTAACCCAAAATCAAGCCAAATAAACCCAATCGGTCCACCCAAAGTGGCCAATTTGACCTATTTGAGCCAAATTCCAATCCTACTCAAATTGGATTGAACCAAGCCTTCCTAAACTTCCTATCATGATTATTGATCACCCTAGGTTGATCAATTATTACAAATTAGGTCAAACCAAGTCAACTTGGTCCTTTGACCAAGTCAACCTTCTTAACCCATATGGACCTAAACTAGCCAAATTGCAACCTAAGCCAAATCCCTTGAAACCAATGATTCATACCAACTCAAAACCAACATTTGAACATGACTTGACCTTCAATTGAGCCAAACCTAACCCAATTGGCCCTCTTGACCCATGTTGACCAAATTTGACCTAGATGGCCAAAATGGGTTAAATCAAAATCTAAATCAAATTGATTGCAACCAATGACTCAAGTTCCTTCCAAATTGATTATTGAACTTGACCAAAGCCTTAATTGAGCCCAATTGACCCACTATACCTAAATGACATAGTGAACCCAACTTGACCTAAAGGGTCAAACCAACCTAAAACCTAATCAAATCCAAACTAAACTCAGCCAAAGCCTACAATAAATTACAAATGATCAACCAAACCCAAACCAAGCCATGACCTAAGCTAATTTGGCCAGTTGGGTCAAATTGTCAACTTGACCCATTTGACTCAAATCAACTCAAATGATCCAAAATCAAATCTAAGCCAAATCAAACCAACCCAATGAAACCAATACATCCTAAATGATCATATGAACTTGACCCAACCATTGGCTTGACCAAATTTGACCAATTGGTCAACTTGACCCAACTTAACCCAGTTTGACTAAAATGAGTCAAATTGAGCCAAACCTTACCAAATGAACTCTAAATTACTTGAAATTTGGACCAACCCACTTTTGAATCATTCCAAATATTCCCAAATTAAATTAAATGCCAAATAACCATTCTACCCTTAGTTCAAGGGTATCACAAGAGATAAATCACCCATGTAAGTGGTCATTTCCATTCTTTGTCCACTTAGCGCTCTCCCATTGGTCCACCTAGGCTCCTAGGACACTACCCAACCTGACCTAAAGGTGGTTGGGTCGGCCATGACTCATGGGGAGGTGAAATTACCTCACCTCCCCCATTAGTGCATTTGAAACACCAAGGATGCCCACTAATCCCCCTTGGCAGCCACCTCTCATGCCTTGGCCACTCAAACCAAGCCACCTAAGGAGATTCTCTGCCATTCTCAACCATCGTCAATGGCCAAGCATCCACAAAATGCCAAATCAAGTCAAGCCATCTGATCAAGAGGAAGGGGGGTATACCCTCCCCCCACCTCCTTCATTCTAACTCAAAATGTACACTTGCATTCCTTCAGAGCTAGAGAACCTTAAGATGAGCCACCAAGAGCTTCCTAGAGCGCTTCTCGAGCTCCCCAATCTCCCTATTTTTAGTCTCCTTCAAGCCAAAATAAGGCACTCTTCTATTTGATCCTATTTTCTCTAACCTCCACCAAAGTATAATTAACTTTGCACATACCATCCTTGGAGCTAGTCGAGCAAGAATGAATCGCCTCCCGAGCTCTCCGACCACTGGACATGTGATTTCGATCAATGTTGACCACCAATGCTTCAAGAATTGACTTTCTGAGGCATTTACCTCAAATTGGATCTTGCGCTGATCAGTAGGGCCTCATTTCCATTAGATGAAGCTTTCTTAATTGGATTTTCCATCGATCTTGAGCTCCGATGAGGTATGCCATTGAAATCGACCTTGTTTGAAAATTTTATTGGAGATTTTTGAAGAAAACTTTCATCCCGTGTGATCTTAGCCATTGGATCCCCTTAGATCCTTTCAGTGAAGGTGTGAGATCCGTTTAGAGTCGATCTGAGCTTAGGTGAGTTTGGATCATGCGAGCAATGGCAGACATACTTCGTTCCCCCTCGCTCACATGATGATAGATCATGCACCGTCTATTCTGCATGATCAGAATGGACGATCGTGATTAGATTCATTATAATTATCCAATTTAATCCTTTAGCAGTGCGGGATTAGTCATAGTCATCTGATCTTAGATCAGATGGTGCACGAGAAAGTGTATTCCACCATCATCGCGCAAGCGTTAACTAGAATTATGTATAAATAACCAATCCTGTGGCGCCACATGGAAAGCGCACGACATGGCGTCGATGGGATTAAGGGTTAATTAGGTCTAATTAATGTGTTTTAATGGCTAAAACTTGTAAAAATTATAACTAACTGTAAATAAATTAGAAAAATTTACACATTTTAAAAGTATTTTAAAGGAGAATTTATTGTAAATGTTCTTACTTAATTTAGAATAGTAATTAAGGCTTAATTAAGGTTTAATTACAAAATTAATTAGCTTAGTAACTCTTTAATTACTTAAGTAATTAACCCCAAACTTTATGGGTTAATTTAATGGGATGACCTCTATCTCTCATAATTTTCTTGGGATTTATTGCTTAGTTAATTAAGGAAATTAACTAATTAAATATTAATTACTTTATTTAGTTAATTAACCATTAATTATTCTCATGAATAGTAATAAATTAATTAATTAAATGGTTAATTATTGTTTAACAGTGAATAAACCTATAGGATAAGGTTGAAGCTTCCTCCTTAGCCCATTTCCCCTAGGTTCATTCCATTAATCAAACTAATTAAGGTTTAATTAATTAATTAAATTATTTAATTGATTAAATTAAAATATTAATCATGTTAAACTTTAATTAATTAAGTCTTGGGTAAACCCTTAGGTGTTCAACAACCTAAAGAAATCCTAAGAAAATTATAATTAGCCCACATAAGTGGGAGAATTATAAGAGTATTTAATTAAGTTCCTTAGCTTAATTAGTCATTAGTTATGAGCTAATTTCATTAGGCCCCTTTCCCTTTCTTAGGATCATTTCTACTGAGTGAGTGCTGCTGGGCGTTATCCTAACTCGAAGTCGCCCAGGATAAAAGATATATGTTTATTTTATATGTTGTTGTGTGTATTTTGTGTTGGTGTTGTGTTAATAAAGGATAGGACACTACTCAGGTTCCTTACACCTACCCTAAACATATTATGGCGGATTGGCAAGAAAAGATGTTTCTCAATATGAAAGAGATGGAATTTGAGATGAAATTTTCATTGATAATTATTTTCAAACAAGATTTATGGATAATATTTCTTTCGGTAATGCCCGTTCATTGGAATCGTCGGGCGCTCTCCTTTATGATTTATGTGCTGATAAGATCCTCCTTGGTAGGCCTTCTCTATGGAAAAAGGGCCTTTCCAAGTGGGTTCACACTTACTGTGGTCTTTATTTTTAATTTATGTATGGAGGGCAACCATGCAAATCGGAAGGTGTACTTATTGAGGTGATCGGGTATGACATTAAAGAATAGTGCACTATTTTGAAAGATAGAAATCACTACCATATAATGGATCTAATCACCTAATAAGGACTCCTAAGGCATGATGGGTCTTCAAATATACCAGAGATTTTTCCCCTGCTTTATATGGATGAATAAAGTAGGATTTATTTAAACTGGGTTCTAAAGTTCCCTATGGGAGCAAGCCCCAATAGTTAATTACATCCTAAGGAAGGTGAGTTCCTTAGGAATACTCTAGATTAAAGTAGAAAATTATTGTCTCCAAAGATTTCAAAGATAAGACTATCAATAAATTAGTTATGTTTGGAAAGTCAATTGAGATAGATCAAAAGGAGAGACTTATTACCAAAATTAAAAAGAGATGAGTAGGAGATGCTCATGATACTAAAAAGCATAATGAGCATTCCAAACTATCCTATGGTTGGGATTTATATGTTTAAAATTGGAGAGAATTATATATTTAAGTTGAAATTTTATTAGAAAATTAGGACTTATAATCCCACAATGCAAGATTGTGAAAATGCCTAAGAGGTGAGGATTTATACTTCTAGCCCAAGGGTAAACAGTAACCTCAGATCCTAAATCTAAGGAGCTTTAGCAAGGGCCAATGCACATCCTAAACCTAAGGCAAAAAATGAGTGTACTATTTACCTCCACAAAAGAGGGTAAACCACCCGACTGCTGGACTTATAACCACCTGGAGTGGCAGCCAGCTAACTCCTTCTACATTTTAAAATCATGTGGTCAAGTCATATGTTTTGCAAGATGGTTAGGTTGTTATTTTTTAGAAAGAAATTAAAGTCCTTAAACCCACTCCCTAAGAGACTAGCATGAGTGGTATGAATAATGACTTAGTCTAATGCAAATTTTATCAAAAAAAATTTTATTTTGGAATCTTCATTTTGACAAACACTATAGGATTTTATATGTCTAAATGTGTGATGAAATAGGGTTATTGGCTAAATCTGAGAGAAAGAGGTATTTTCTACCATAAAGGGAGACCCTCGGGGATGGAAACCCTCTCTTAGCAAGAATGAAACAAGATGATATGCATGATATTAAGCATACAACATTCAACTAAGGGGTTGCTAAATCTTGTAATTATCTTTATTTAATGCCTAGGCTTTAAATCAGGTTATGAGTTATTTATAAAATTAGTTATGAGTTGTAGTTAGGGTAGAAAATTTTATTTTTTTTTCTAAGAGCCTAATCGGATCCAGGCCATACTTAAATCACCATATATGAAGAAACTAGAAAAATATATGCCATTTCTATTACACAATTATAAACAAAGCATCAAATAATTTATAAACTCAACATAAAAGAATAATAGGCTGGTGCGGTCGGGTACCACTGTACAACCCGAAAAGAGAAATGGGTAGCCGAGCTCTACCCTTATACAACCCAGTATATGAAAGAATAATTACAATTACAAATGAATAAATGCTATGGGGGTTTTCGTATCTTCTTTCTTCATGTCTCTTCCTTTCCTCTTTTATATTTTCTTACTTCAAAGGCATCACGGGGGCCTCCCAGGACAAAGTCATCTAGCCTCCACTTATCCTAATCCCCCATAACACTAATCCTAATTCCAAATGCATAATTTCATTAAAAATAGAAAAAGTAATTCTAACTATACCTGCAAAAGTAATCCAAATGCATAATTTCATTACATCTAGCCTCCCAGGATTTCAATTTGAATGGCTTAATTGATTTGTATATTTTTTCTTAGTGTTTTCTTTTATTTCATTTGACCTACACTAAATAACTAAGTATTTTAAAGAAAAGGAAAGAGAGGATTACTCTATTTTGTCTCTACCTTAAGTCACCTTTAAAGCAAATTAATTAAATGAATTCCCTTTAGTGAATGGATTATTACATATTTTAAATTAATCTTAAGTTTAGGTTCACTTTAAATAATCTCATTCAATAAGAAAGGCATCTTAAGATTAATTGGAACTAATTACTATCACATAACACATATTTGTTCATTTATTTTCATCATATATAGCATGCATATGATTAAGTTCTAAACATAACTATACATGCAATCTATACCTTAGCACACTTAAATGATGAATGTAAGTAAATGTACTTGGAATTGATGTCTAATTCGATTAAATTATTTTGTCATATTAATTTAAAGCTCTATCAAAATTCTTATAGCATATGACTAATTGATCCAACCACTTGAACAAAATATGAATGCATATATTTTTAATAGAAAGAAGGGGGTTTTCATTCAATAGCTAAATACACACTCAAATGTATGAAAGTTTTAAGCAAGTACGCCATCATTATTCTGCCCCAAGGGTGTGAGGTTGGAACCTCCTTGGGGCTACTTAAAGCTGTGCATCCCCGAAATGTCCAGACTAATAAACCCGCTATTCTTAAATATATATGGATGTATAAACAAATATAAGAATAGAAAAACTCATGCAAAAGTAGAATTTGATTTATTTAATTTATTTGTGTAAATGAATTAAAGCTTTATCCCAATTTTAATGTCAAGATGCATAAGAATGATATCAAACAGGTATGTCTCCATTATTCTGCACCAGGGGAGTGAGGTAGGAACCTCCTTGGGGCTACTTAAAGCTGTGCATTCCTGAAATATCCAAACTAATATACCCATTAACATTCAAACTTATGCAAATCAACATATGAATGTAAGAAAGAGACTTCACTTCATACACTAAACTTATATTCACATGCACCTCCTATGTATATATATAACTAAAGTCACAATATATATTATTATTCATTAATAAGCTTTTGAAAATACATTTGGGATTTAATAGTGATAATAGCCGCACATATTTCTAATTAAGTCAACACATGCAAATTTGTCGTAAAAGAAATCATTTTATTTAATTAATTTTTTAAAAGAAATGAATGCATGACTACAAGTGACATACAACATTTTAACATGATTGGAAAGAAATAGAGCAACACAGCATGTAATTTCATTCAATCCAACTAATTCCTAAGGATAATCATATTAAATAAGCTTATTTAAAATAAACCAAAGTTTCTTAAAATCATTTTTGATCTTTATATTTGATTTGATTTAAGAAATGTGTAAGAGGTTTGCTAATCCTAGTCCCACTCCCCATAGGTGAGTTAATTTGATTTAATGAAAAGCAATTAAATTGATTTTATGGCTTGATTTAGTTGATGTATGAATTAAATCAATTAATTAAACCCTTGCCTACATCACCTTAAGTTAATTAACTAAATAATGATGAGCCAACATGAGATGCAACTATATAGAAAAGTAAATTAGCAATGCTCCTAAGAAATGAATGGAGCTTAATGCAATTGGCTCATAATTGATAGTTAATTAAGCTAAAGGGATTTATTTAATTACTTTTATGATTTTCTCACACATGTAAGCTAATCATAATTTCATTAAATTTCTTTAGACTATTAAACATCTAAAGAACTACCCAAGGTTGATGAATCAAAGTTAGGAATGAGTTGGATTTTAAATTAATTTAATTAAGCCCTTAATCGATTAATTAAATCCTTTGACAATATTTTAATTAGGATAATGAAATTAACTTAGGGAAAGAGATCAAGGAAGAGGCCTCAATCCCAATCCCTAAGCCATTTTAAATAATCAATTAGACTCTGAAGTAATTAAATTCCATTTTCTTTTAATTGACTAATTAAGTGGCTAATTAATTACTTAAACTTTGATTAATTTGAAACAAATGAAGAGGCTTAATGAAATGGTCATAAAGAGTAAACCTAAACCATTTCCCTAAGACTTTTCACTGTTAGGAGATGGCAATAAGCTTAATTAATTAATCAATTCATTATTCATTTGCTTAATTATCCGTAATTAAGGAAGGAGAGCAATTAAGGCTTAATCAATCAATTTTTTTAATTAATTATCCAATAAATTCTAAGAAAAATAAGGGAGGCAGAGGTCATCCCCCTAAACATCTCTAGTAAAATTAATTGGATAATTAATCATAGAGTAATTAGGCTAATTAAATTTTTAATTAAATCTTAATTAAGTAGAAATTATTATTCAAAATTAATTAATAGTAATTTTCTTAGATTCTCCTATAAAATACTTTTAAAATGAGCCATTATTTATATTTTTTTTTAGATTTTTCTACAATTAGTTATGAATTTTAGAAGTTTCAGCCATAAAAATTAATTAAACAACCCTAATTAAACCTTAATCCTGTCGGTGCCACATGGTGCATTTTCCCATGGACTGTCTGATCTAAGATTAGATGGCCACAATTAAATCCCATGGTTAAAGAGAAAATAGAGAGGAATCTACGTGTGATCTAATCAGAGCCATCCGTTCCAATCACGCGGAACGGACAACCCATGATCTAACTCTTCCAAAGCGGTGAGAGTCAGAGACCATCCATCGTTCGTTGCTTGATCCGAGCTCACTCGAGCTCGAATGGAGATCAATTCAATCCCACACCTTTGGGGAGGAAAAATAAAGAGATCCAACGGTGGAGATCTCATGACGTGGAACTTTCCTTCACAAAAGACCAACCCATTTTCATACAAAGATCGATTTTGAGAAAGTACTTCACCGGAGCAAATGTCCGATGGTGGGATCGACCGAGGTAGCTTCACCTAGTTCAGGCGAAGCCCTGTTGAGGACCTTGAGCCTTGATTTGGGGTAGATTACTTGGTGGACCAACTCACGTACTCAAGAGCCTCGACCTTGATCAAACTATGACTTTTGGTGGCTTTGGAACTCAAGGGATGATTCGAGTAGCCTCGAGAGAGTATGGAGATGGTGTACGCACAAGAAATTGGGATGCCCAATTTTGGTTTCACACGTAGAGGGGAAATTTCAATCGAGGGAGGTTCAGGGTGCTCTAGGAAGTTCTCTAGAATTTTAAAAACATTGAGAAAACTCACTTAGTGCGAATGGCGATGAATCTAACTCAAATTGAGGGGCTGTACCCCTCAATCGTGTGTCATGGATGGACGAGATCCATCCCTGAATTTCTGCCAATTCACCGTTGTCAAGGCGCCAGAGGGGTCTTCGTCAAGCCCACATGGCACGCTAGGGTTGGAGGAAGCTCAAGGTCTGATATGGGGAGATTGTGTGCTGACTTCCCTTCTTTGCACCCATTGGGTTTGGCCATGGGTGAGGGAGAGGAAGTGTTCTTCCTTTAATCCATGGTAAGTCTTAAGCATGCTTAGGTTGGGCTAGGCAGGTTAGGTATGCCATGTTAGGAAGTTTGATGGCTGCCCATGAGAGGAGAAAGTGGACTTTTCCTCTTATGACAAGAATCCTATGCAAAAGGGGTGTGTCCAATGGTTAATTCCCTTGGGTGGGTTCCACTTTGCTTTTGGGATGCTTTTGGGCTGACCTAGGGTCACTTTGGGTCTAGTTTGGTCAGTCATTAGGGTCCTTTGGGCTGGTTTTGGATGCTTTGGCTTCATTTGGTCAAAATGGACTCATTCGGATCATGTTGGGATGGGTTGACCAATTGGTCAAATTGAGTCAAACAAAGGCTTGGGTTAGGTTCATATGATGATTTCAAATGTTTTGGTTCAAATGATTTGTATTGGTTTGGCTTAGGTTTGGTTTTGGCTCATTTGGATTCAAAAGGGTCAAATGGGTCAAGTTGACCCATTTGACCAAATTAGGTTGGGTTAGGTGTTGGTTTATGTTCAATTAGCTAATTGAAATTGATTGTAGACTTTGGTTTGGTTTAATTTAGAATTAATTTGGATTTTGGCCAATTTGACCCTTTAGGTCAATCTCGGCTAAGTTGGGTCAAGTTGACCAATTGGTCAAACTGAGCTCAATCATGGCTTTAGTAAAGTTCAATAAATGATTTGGAATGAACTCGAGCCAATGGTTGCAATCAATTTGGGTTAAATCATGATTTGACCCATTTTGGCTATTTAGGCCAATTTGGGTCAATTTAGGTCAAATGGTCAATTGGACTTGGTTTGGCTCAATTAAGGGTTTGGTCATGTTTAATCATTGATTATGAGTTGGTTTGAATCCATGGTTTCAATTAATTTGGTATATTGTGGGTTTTGGATAGTTTAGGTTTTATTTGGGCTATAGGTTGACTTGGTCAAAGGACCAAGTTGGCTTAGTTTGACCCAATTCAAGGTAGTTGATCACCCTAGGGTGATTGTTGGTCATGGTATGAGGCTTGGATGGTCTTGGTTCAATCCAATTTGGGTTGGATTAGAACTTGGCTCAAAAGGGTTCTTTTTGGCCACTTTGGGTCAAGGAGCCTAAATGAGTCAAATCGCTTACTTCGAGTCTAGTTTGGCTTATACATGGATGTAGAATGAAAATATAAATCTAATTGCAATTGGTTTGGAGTCAAATGGATTTTGATCCATATGATAATTTCAAGTCAAAAGGGGTCAACATGGGCTTGACTTGAGTTGACTTGGATTTGGTTTGATAATTTTAGTTTATATTTATATTTGGGTGAGTGATTGAAGGAATGATTAATCCATGAAGAAATCCATGGGTTTTGAATTGATTTGGATATCATTTGGCCAAGTTCAAGGAAATGGCTAAAAATGCTAAAATTGGAAATTTGATTTGGGTTTGGTTTTGGCTATTTGGATTTATATTTCATTTATATTTGTGAATATAAATGAAGATATAAATGATTCATGAGAAAAATCACCTGAGTTTAAAGTGATTTGAAAGCAAATTTGACTAAGCTTAAGGATGTATGTCAAAATGGTTTAAGTAGGGAATTAATTTAGTTTGATTTATTTTGTAAATTATATGATGGGTTTCATTTATATTTGTGAATATAAATGAAGGAATAATTGATTCATAAAAAAAATCAATTGAGTTTGGGTTAATTTGGGTTGAGATTTGATTGAGCTTATGGAGGTAAGTCCATATGGCTTAAGAAAGGTCTTGATTTGGTTTGATTTAGTTCGATTTGATTTGGCTCATTTAAATTTGGATTTCATTTATATTTGTGGATATTAATGAAGAAATGATTGATTTATAAAGAAATCAACCAAGTTTAATTTAGTTTAAAGGGTGTTTTGGCTAAGCATATGAAGGTGGTTCATATGGCTTAGGAAGGGATTTTAGAATTTGAATTTCATTATGGGTTTTAATCAGTTGATTTGGAATTGAGGTTGGAATTTGATTTGAGATTGAATTGGAATTTGAGAAAATCAATTAAATGTGGGTTGATTTGAATTTGGTTAAGGCTAAGTCCATAAAATTGTTGGCTTAATGAGCCTCATGTTCAATCCGATCAATTTTGATGATAACAAATGAATGTTTGGATGTTCTAATGAATATTTTTATGTGTTTCAGATATATCAATTGCTAATTGCATATATAATACATCTCATAATATGTTTGAGGAAATTGCAAGAGGAGAAAGATCAAATTGGATAATGTGAAGCTCAAAATATAATATTTTATGTTATATGCATTTATTCATTGGCATGAATCAATTTGCTCACAACTTAACATATTATTTTAATGAGGTTAATTTATATAAATCTCTATCAAATTAACATTCAATTATATGTTTCATACATAGCATATGAATTGTCAAAATAATAAATGATAATGACTATTAAGTGTAATTATTTTATTTACTTAATATAATTAAATATTTTATTTTAATTTGATGGTTATATGATAACTAACATATGTATGATTATATATAAATTATATCATAATATTTAAATGTCACATGTCAAAATTAACAAAAATAAATAAAATTTTGTATTTTAGCCAAAGACATTTTATAATCAAGGAATTTATATCTGATTTCATCTCCAATGGATTCCTTGGATTTTTTTTCCTTTAATTTGATAGGTCACATGACCCACGTTTGATTAAAATTAAATTTATTATGACTTTTCAAACATTAGCTAATTTTAATAATGAATGCATGTTACATGCTTTGATATATTAAGAGCCATATTTGATTAGTTTACTTGTCCATGTGAATAGCCAAATTTTGGCTGCTTTAATTTAATATTTATTTAATATAAATTATATTTTTATTGAATATTAAATTATCACATGATAGCATGAGGTTATAATAATATATTTTTTTGAAATAATTCAAAATGACCTTCTTGCCTATAAATAGCCCTCATTCTCTTCATAAAAGCATTCCTCATTCAAAATTCAAAATCCCTCCAGCAAATCTAAGAGAAAATTTCTTAGACTTTTCTTCCAAGTATTCTCCAAATATTGCAAGATCAAATCCTTGATTTGGAAGCTTCAACATCTTCAAC
Organism: Cymbidium sinense; assembly: GCA_021442155.1. Classification (NCBI taxonomy): domain Eukaryota; kingdom Viridiplantae; phylum Streptophyta; class Magnoliopsida; order Asparagales; family Orchidaceae; genus Cymbidium; species Cymbidium sinense. Next base: position 135,761,480 of record CM038222.1, read on the forward strand.
TAAGCAAGCTTTCTCAAATTACTTGAGTTTATTTTCTTGATCTTAATCCTTTTTAGTTGTTCATGCTATTTTTGCCATCTATTTATTCTTTCCAATTTATACTTTCTAGTGGATTAGTCTTTGAACATTGTTTTTCACATCAAAGTTTCTCAATTATCTTTTTGTGAAAAACTCTTGTGATAGTTTGTAGGATCTATTTCAACTTATTGAAATTTTTAACTTCCTACAAATTTCTTTTAGTTTTTTGAAATATTTCTTCATTAATATTATTTTGAAAGATCATTTATTCTTAGATCTATTTTAGAAGTATATTTTAAACATTTTAAATTAAATTATTATGCTAAAATTATTTTCATATTTGCTAGATCTCTCTTTTTAATTAAAAGCTTACTAGCCTACTTAGATCTATCATATACTCATTTTATTTAAGTATTTTGTGATCATTAGCTTTAATTGAAAGAATCTTTTTGGTTAAAATAAAATAAATTATTCCTTGATGAAATTTATTTTATTGTGCAAAAGAATATTGTGAATTTATTTTGAAATAATTTTTATATTAGTCTACAAATTGTAATAACATAAACATCTTAGTAAAATCACTTTAAGATATTTATTTTATTATTTCTTATCAATATTAAGTGAGCATTTTATCTTGCCAAAATATTTTAAGTGATCATTTATAAGTTGTGAGATCATTTTTTGAATTGGATAGCTTGGTATATTTGTGAGAGATTTATATTATCAAAATTTATTATTTTGTATTTTTCTTTTTGTGCTGTAAAATTTATATTGGGGTTGTACTTACCCCTTTGTAGGAGAGTACATATTATTGTAGAGGTTATAATCACCCCGTTATAGGAGAGTACTATTTGTATGCTATTTTTACATTTAGTGGATTCCTAGCCGGGGTGGTGGCTGAGCGTGGCCGGTTTGGGTTTGGCTAAACCACATAAAATTATGTGCCTATTGTCTCTCTTTACTTTAATATACTTTTATTTTTGTTGCATTAAGAATTAATATCTCCCAATTCATGCCCCCCTCTAACCTCCCTCTTGGGTGCTATAGTGGCTCACAAAGATAAAATCAAAGGGCTTAGGAAGGGTTTTGGAATTTGAATTTGATCATGGGTTTCAATCATCTGATTTAGAATTGATTTATAATTTGGATTTGAAATTGTATTTAAGGTTTGGTTTAAGGAAGGAAGCAAGGATTGGGTTTGAGCCATAGGATAGGCAAGTCTTCCTAAGTCCCTAAGGCATGACCTACTCCCATGGCTAATCCTTCTAGGTCTCTAGGCTTAGGTTAAGTGTTCACCTAGTCACTATAAGTGTCTTAAGACTAAGGAGATCTTAGTGTCTACAAAAGTCCTAGATCTATGATGAGGAAGTTAAGAACTCACTCCAAAAGTTAGGTCAACACTTGCCTCCCATCTTATGACGGGCAACAATTGGCCTCCTTTAAACTAAAATAAGCTCTCCTATTTGAAAAGCTCTAGGATGAACCAATTTGTTGTGAAATTGAATTATTTTGGCTTTGTACAACTTGAGGATTTGGCATGCTTGTAGGCATCTCTCCTCCAAACCTTCGAGCTCTTCTAATTGTAACTTGACATTCTTAACCGTTGTGATCTTGCTACCCACAGCTATCATTAGTGATGGAAGTTGGACTTCTAATGGTAGAATGGCTTCAGACCCATACACTAAAGAGCAAGGGGTAGATTGAGTTGGAGTTATGTATATGATGTGGTAAGCCCACAAGGTTTAAACCAACTGCTCATGTCACTGTCGCTTATTATCGACGAGTGACTTCTTTAATATCTCGATGAGAGTTTTGTTGAAGGCTTCTGCTAAGCCATTTGCCCTCAGGTAGTAGATGATAGAATATCTCTAATCTATGTTGTGTCTCTGAGCAAAGCTATTGATCTTGGTGCTCTTGAATGCAATACCATTATCAGATATAATTCATCGAGGCACCCTGAACCTATATACGATATGATTCTTGAAAAACTATAGCACATGCTGAGTTGTGACTCTCTAAGTGGGATCGTCTCCACCCACTTAGAAAAGTAATTAGTGGCAGCTAGGATGAACCGATGATCTTAGAAGAAGGAGGATCAATTAGACCCACTATGTTGGTACCCCAACACTCAAATGGTCATGAGGCCAATGTAGGGTGTAGAATATTGGGTGGCTGGTATAGGACCACATCGTACACCTAACATTGATGGCATCTTCTAGCTATATCCATGCAATCTATGATCATCAACGGCTAGTAGTATCCTAGCCTCTTGATCTTGGCTTTCATCTTCAGACCGGATTGATGATCTTTGCATAAACCTGAGTGTACCTCAGTCACGATCTTACGGGCTTTGTGGTTTTCCAAATAATGTAACTACATATGATTAAAGAACTGGTGGTATAAGGTTTCATTCCTAATAGCGTAGGAAAGTGTTGTCTGCCTCACCTGATGTGCTAGGGACTTCTCTTGAGGTAGTTTGCCTATACTTAGATAATCCATGAATGGTTGCCTCCAATCTGACTCATCATCTTTTTTGACAATTATAACCTCCCCTTTAAGAGAGAGTCTCTCGATGAACTCAGTATCAATAAGGGATAATACTTATCTATTTTGGACCCTTGTCGATATGGACTTATCTTTTGGACAGGCTAACTCATTTGTGAGTTTGGCTAAAGCATCTTCTACGGCATTTTCTCCTTGAGAAATCTTGTAAATGGTAACCTCTGAAATTTAGGCCAACAACTACATAGTGTACCTGTGATAGTGATGGAGCTTAATCTTTAAAACCTTGTAGCACCCAACAATTTGGTTGATGGCTAACTAAAAATATCTGAAGATGTTGATATTTTGGATGCTTAGAGTAATGGCTAACTCTAGACCAGCAATCAGAGCCTCATATCCAGCTTCATTGTTGGTGCATGGATTAGACTCTCATCACATCACGGCCTAGAGTTAGGAGAACTATTCTTACCCTTGCCTTTCCATAGGATAGTAGATCATGGTTTTTCTCCACTTTGAGAGGAAGCCGCACCATCAAAGTACATCTTCAAGAGACGAATGCTAGTATCCCATAAGTTCATGATTTGTTCATTGAGGAGGTCATCACTAAGCAGAGAGTCAGTAGAAAGTGGGTGTGCTGCTAAGAAATTTGCTAATGTTTATCCTTTCACCACACAAAGGGATACAAAAGTAATGTCAAACTATAACAAAATCATGGACCAATGTGTCAATCGTACAGATAGCATCGGTCGTGTCATGAGATATTGCAGTAGATTGATCCTAGAGATCAAGTTCACCTTATGAGAAAGCATGTAATGTCGTAGCTTTTGGGATGCAAAGATTAAAGCTAGGCAATGCTTTTTGATAGGTGGATAGTTTGCCTCAGCAGGGATTAAACGACGGCTGAGGTAGTAGAGTACATTCTCCTTCCCTTCATCATTAGCTTGGGCCAATAGAGCACCAAAGGAGTCATGCAATGTAGCAGTGCAGAGAATCAATGGCTTGCCCAGGAAAGGGGCTGCTAGAACTGGAGGCGTTATCAGGTAGTGTTTGATGCCTTCAAAGGAATGCTGGCACTTATCATCTCACTTTAACTTAGCATCCTTTTTGACAAGTGTTGAGAATGGCTGACATCTTCTTGATAGGTTGGATATGAATCATCTTAGATATGCCAATCGCCCTTGGAATGATCTGAGTTGGGTTAGACTTTTAAGGGGTAGCATTTCTAATATCACCTTGATCTTCTCTGGATTGATTTCAATTCCCGGGTGTCGGACAACAAACCCAAGGAATTTCTCTAAAGCTACTCCAAATGCACACATCAGGGGATTCATTTTGAGGTTAAATTATCTTAATCATTTGAAAAATGCTCTCAAGTCAAATAGATGGTCTTCCTTTTCTTTACTTTTGACTACGAGATCATCAACGTAACATTCAACTTGTTGATGAATGAGTTTGTCAAAGATTTGAGTCATAGCCTGCTGGTAGGTAGCACTGGCATTTTTAAGCTGAAAGGCATGACCCTATAGCAAAAGATTTCAATCGCATTCAAAAAGTAGTGTTTCTTTCATCTTTAAGGGCCATCTTTATTTGATTTTATCCAAATGAGCCATCCATGAAATAGAAGACTGCATGAGATGAGGTAATATTCACCATCAATTCTAGTATTGGTAGTGAAAATTCATCTTTTGGGCGTGCTTTATTTAGATCCCTAATGACGCACATGTGAATTTGGTCATTGTTCTTCTTAACTGGGATGACACTGGCCAACCATGTAAGGTATTTTTCTTCCCTGATGAAGCCATCATCGATCAGTTTCTTGACTTCAGAAAACTAATCACATGCATATAGGAGCTTGCTTGATAGGATTAGCACTAGGCTCCATTGCTAGTTTGTGGACTGCCACATCAGGAGATAAGCTATGCATCTCTTCATAACTCCATTTGAAACAATCCTTAAACTCAGTCAATAGCATAATTAAGTCATTAGTTTCAGTATTATTCAACAAAGAATTGATGTATGTCAGGCATGGATTTTTGTCAGTTCCTAAGTTGATTTCCTTGAGCTCATTGATGGTTGATCTAATCTCCTCTTTGAACTCTGGCGATGCATATTTGACTTTGAAGTCATCTGGAGCATCTAAAGTTTTTAAACACACATCCTCATATGAGTCAGCATGATTTGAAAAGAATCTATCAAATTTAAAATGATTGGTGATGACTAAGCAGTAATCATCATCATCGATTGAACCCATTGTAGCGAATCCTAATCTTGATCTTGATTGAGAGCTTTTGCATTTATTCTTCCATATTCTTTCCAAATAGTTTGACCTATGCTTCGACCAAGTATGTGGGATTAACCCTTTCTTTGCTAAGTTTAGAACACACGGCGAGTACCAATTAAAAGATAAGTTTATTAAATTTTTATATGAATCATCCTCAAGTTCTACATTAACTTCTTAACTTGAGGATGATGCTCCCAGAAAAAACCTCTGAGTCTTCATATCTATGGATGACTTAGGGGCTTCCTTAACTACCAAACCCTCAACTTTTTGTGAGGAAAGTGGGTTAGAGATAAGGTTCCTAACTGATGCCTGACTGTCTCACATGTAGACTTGGATACACTTATGCTTTGCTTTGGAGCCAGGTCTTCAGCACTATCCTGCTCAAGTGTCACCTTGAAAGGGATCTACTACTAAGAAGAGCTCACCGATGTGCTAATCACATAAGACTCATCCTCTGAACTAGATTCTAAGTGTATGTGGATAGCAGGTGTACTTCCACTGGCTAGAACATAGGCCAATAGGGAGGCTTTCCACCTCAGGGGTTGCCTCTGAACTATCCTCTTCCTCTGCCTGGTGGAGGTTGGGTCATCCTACCCATATTCGAATGGAGTAACGAACTGTGGGTGGAATCTAATATTAGGTTCTATATCTTCCCCTGAGTTCATGTATCACTCCATTTTATTTTATTTTTCTTTCTCTTTTTTCTTTTATTTTTCTATTTCTTCTTCTTTTTCTTTTCTTTCTTTTTATCCCTCATGAGGATCTTGACTAAGTTCACAAGAATGGACTTGTTGGTTTTGGGGGAGGAAATAGGCTGCATCCTCATATATCCTAACCTCATGAACTATGAATGGTTTGATATCTCCTTTGAGGTAGTACTCAATCCCACCTCTCATGAACTTCATGCATTGATGTAGAGAGGATGGAACTGTGTTATTTTCATGTATCCACAATCTCCCAAGCCAAGCATTGAAAGATGTATCCGAGACTCTAATGTGAAACTTGGCTTTAATCTTCCAATCATCTATCTCCAATGGCAACACTATGGAGCCTAAGGCCCTCTGTTCTTGTTCATTAAATCCTCTTAACATCATCCATTCCTTTTTGGAGTTTGTTGATGGAAATCCTCAAGTAGGCAAGGGTTCTTATACTCATAATATTGACTGATGTACCTTGGTCAACCAGAACTCTTGATAGCTTGTATATCCCAACATCCACTATAATGTAAAGAGGGCGATTATGCTCGATCATCCCTAAAAGTAGGTCTTCATCACTGAATGTAACTTTTAGGATGTCCTTTGAGTGGTGTGCCTCCTCTTCAGTAGTGGTCAGCTGAGCTAAGCATATCTTTAGATCAATAAAAGCCTTGATTAGAGATTCTCTCATCTCTTTGGATAAGATAAGGGTGTTGTATATACCTAACTTAGTTGGTAGCTTTCTAAGATTGGAGCTTGTGTTGATCAGTAGAGCTTTATCTCCACTAGATGATGCTTCCCCAATCAGATTAGGCACCAATCTTGAGCTTCGGTGAGGCATACCATTGAAACCAACCATAGAGTAAAAATATGTTGGAGCTTTTTAAAGAAAACTTTCACAATGTGTGATCCTAGCCGTCGGATCCCTTTGGATCCTTAGCACGAAGGTGTGGGAAGTCAACAAGCTTAGATATGCGAGCAATGGAGGATGGACCCCGTTCCCCCTTGCTCACGTGACGATAGATCATACACCATCCGTTCTGCATGATCGGAATGTATAGTCATGATTAGATCTATTAGAATTATCCAATTTAATCCTTTAGCACCACGACATTAATCGTGATCGTCCAATCTTAGATTGGATAGTACATGAGAAACTGCGTTTGTCGCCGCCATGCAAGCACTGACTAGGATTATGTTTAAGTAACTAATCCCGTGGTGCCACGTTGAAAGCACGCCGCGTCAGCGCACCACGTGGCGCCGATGGGATTAAGAGTTAATTAGGCTTAATTAATGTGTTTTAATGTCCAAAACTTCCAAAAATCATAATTAATTGTAGAAAAATCATACAAATACTAATAAATACTCATTTTAAAGGTATGTTAGTGGAGAACTTATTAAAAACATTCTTAATTAATTTTGAATAGTAATTAGATCTTAATTAAGGTTTAATTAAAATTTTAATTAGTTTAATTATTCATTAATTACTTAAGTAAGTAATCCCAAACTTTGTGGGTTAATTTAATGGGATGACCTCTACCTCCCATAATTTTCTTGGGGTTTATTGCTTAATTAATTAGTGAAATTGCCTAATTAAGCTTTAATTACCCTCCTAAGTTAATTAATTGTTAATTAATTATGTGAATAGTAAAACATCAATTAATTAAGTGGTTAACCACTATCCAACAGTGAATGGACTAATGGAATGGGATTGAGGCATTCTCCCGAATCTATTTCCCTCAGTTCGTTTCATTAATCAAACTGATTAAGGCTTAATAAACTACTTAATTAACTATATTGAAATCATAATCACATCAGAACTTAACTAAATAAGTCTTGGGTAGATCATTAGGTGTTCAATAACCTAAAGAGGTCTTAAGGAAATTATGATCAACCCACATATGTGGGGAAACCATAAGAATACTTAATTAACCATTAATCATGAGCCAATTGCATTAGGTCTTTTTTGTTCCTGAGGATGTTTGCTAATTTTATTTCTAATGCATGTGCATAATATGTTGGCTCATAATTATTTGGGTAATTATGTTAAGGTAACATAAGAAAGGGTTAATTAATGGACTTAATGTATACTACAACTTAATTAACCCATAAAATCAATTTAATTGTGTTTCATTAAACCAAATGAATTAACAAACATGGGAATGGGTTAGGATCAACAATCCTTTTCTGACATTCTTAAATCAAATCAAAGTACGAAATTAAAAATGGCATTAAGAAAGCTTTGGTTTACTTTAAATGACTTTATTTAATATGATTGTTCATAGGAAATAATTTGATTGAATGAAATCATGTGCTTATGTTTATTTATTCCTTTCCAATCATGATTAAATGTTGTATGTCATTTGATTTCATACATTCATGCTTTCAAATTTAAACAAATCAAATGATCTTTCTTTATGTAAGCTTGCATGTGTGGGATTAATTTATAATATGTGTGGCTATTATCACTAATAAATTCAAATTACTTTTCAAAAATTATAAATCAATTACATTGATTAGAGTGATAGTAGTTATGGATACATATAGATTTGCATGTGCTTATAACTTAAGTATGCAAAGTAAAGCTTTCTTTTCCTTAATTTATATGTGGTTTTACATATATTTGAATGTTAATAAGTATATAGTTTGGACATCCCAGGAATATGAGGCTTTAACTAGCCCCAAGGAGGTCATTTTCTTACCTCACTTCCTTGATTAACAACGACACATACTTATTTGGTTTTATTTATATGTATTTATACATTAGAATTTGGACGAAAATTTTGCTTCATATACATAAACAATCCAACCAAACAAAGTATAATTTTTGCATGATTTTCATCCCCTTATTTACATATACATTCATGTGTAGTGGGATATTATATAGTCTTGACATCCTGCAAATGCGAGGCTTTAGTTAGCCCTAAGGAGGTCATTTGATTACCTCACTTCCCTGGTTAACAAAGGCATGTACAAGCTTATTTCTTTTAACATGTGTATGCACGTGTGGCTAAAGGATGAAAGTCTCTCTTCTATTAAAAATACATGCATTCATAATTACCTAAGTGTTTGGATTAATTAGTCATGTGATTTGGAGCTTTCTTTCTCATATTCATGTATATAAATTTACATATGTTTGAATGCAAATGGGTATATAGTTTGGACATCCCGGGAATACAAGACTTTAGCTATCCCTGTGGAGGTCATTTGATTATCTCACTTCCCTGGTTAACAATGACACGTACCTATTTAAACTCATCCTTGAATATTTTTGTATAAAAATTTAGATAGAGCTTTAAACCAATATGATTAAATAATTCAATCACATAAAAGAATAAAAACTTCAAGTACATATATGCATTTATCATACAAGTGTGCTAAAATATGTTGCATGTATAGGTACACTTAGGATTAAAATTATATGCATATTACATGTGATGGAAAAGAATGGATTAGCATATGTCATGTAGTAGTAATTTAATTAGATTAATCCTAAGATGCCTTTCATATTGAATAGGATCATTTAAGGTGAACCTAAACTTAGGATCAATTAAAAATATGTAATAAGTCATTCACTAAAGAGAACTAAATCAAATTAATATACTTTAGAAAGTGGCTTAAGTTAGGGATGAAAGAGGGAAATATTTTTCCTTGTCTTTATAACACTTAGTTATTAAGTGTAATTATATGAAACAAAAGAAAGCATAAATTTAAATTCTCAAATCGATTAAATAACTTAAAGTGAAATCAACCCTTCATGTTAAATGAAAGTCTTCTACACTTAGAAAGTTGTAACATTAAAGCTTAGTTAAGACATGCTACACAATCCTTAACACACACATTAGGATTAAGTCACCACTTCTAGCTCTATGTTAGGATGGTGCATAGTGTGATGTATGTTTTGTTTTGTGATGTATTATTTTAGATTAGATGTCAGGGTGTATGTTTTATAAACTGGATGTTAGGCCGTGATTAACCTAATCATGTTTTTTGTAGGGAATTTTGCTTAAGGGGTTGCTTAAGAATAAATATAAGTGCTCTCTTTTTTAGGTTGATTAATTCCCTAAGCATAATCCATGTTCGGACAGGTGGGCTTGGTTACCCATGTGTAGGGTGCTAAGCCCAAGCTATACATATAACTTCTTGAGATTGTATATGTGTTTAGCTAACCTATGTTTTGCAGGTGTAGTCAGATTTACTTTTCCTATTTTCAATCTAATTTTTCATTAAGCATTAGGATTGATTCTATGGGGGTTTAGGACGAGTATTGGCCAGAAGGCTTTGTTCTGGGGTGTTGTGTGATGCCTTGGAACCTACCAAATCAAAGAAGCAAGCAGGAAAGAAATGAAGATATGAAGAATAAAGAAAGAAGACCCTCTATTGCATTTATAAATTGTAATTATTGTTTTGTAGTTTCGAGTTGTATAAGGGTAGAACTCGGCTACCCATTTTCTCTTTTCGGGTTGTACGATAGCACCCAACCGCTCCAGAATTTTATTCTTTTAAGATATTTTATAAAATCGGTTGATGTTATGTTTAAATTGAGCATTAGGATTGCATCTTTTTCATAGTTTCTTAAATGATTGATGCTTTAATGTGTGGCCTAGATGCGACTAGGCTCTTAGGAAAATTAATTTTTTTACCACAATTAATCACTCATAACTAAATTCTAAATAATTCATAACCTCACCATAATGCTTAGGACATAAATAAAGATAATTAAAAGATTTAGTAATCCCTTAGCTGAATGGTTGAATGTTTCACATCATGCATGCATATTATTTCACTTCTTGAAAAGAGGGGATTTCCATCCTTGCACGATAAGGGAATGCTTAACCTGTGAGGGCATCCTTTGTGGTGGAAAACACCCCTTCTTACTGATTTAGCCAACAACTCTATTTCATCATGCATATAGGCATCAAAAAATTTTAAAGCCTTTGTCAAAATGAAGTGTCAAAATTTAAATAAAAATTGAAAAGATTTTGCATTAGATTAAATCATTATTCATACCATGCATGCTCTAATCTCTTAGTGAGTGGGTTTAAGAACTCTAATTTCTTTCTAAATTAATAATATCCCAACTATCTTGTAAATTCATAATACTTGCTTACATGATTTTAAAATCATAGGAAGAGTTAGCTGGCGACCACTCCAGGCAGTTATAAGTCCAACAGTTAGGTGGTTTATCCTCTCTTGTGGAGGTAAACCTTATGCCCACCTGTCGTATAGATTTAGACCGTGCTTTAGCTCATACTAAAGCTCCCTAGATTTAGGATCAGAGGTAGTTTTTTCCTTCAGGCTACAAGCATAAATCCTCACCTCTTAGGAATTTCTATAATCTTGTGTTGATGGATCAGAAGCCCTGACAATGTAATAAAATTCAACTCAAAATAAAATAAATCTCTTCAACTTCAAAAATATAAAGCCCAACCATATGATAGATTGGAAAGCTCACTAGGCTTCCTAGTATCATGGGCATTTCCTACTTATTTCATTTGGCTTCTAAAAAAAGTCTTCTCCTTGAACCTTCTCATTTGATTTTCCAATTTAACCAATTTATTGATAGTCTACCCTTGAAATCTTTAGAGATCCTAATTACTTACTTTAATCGAGAGTATTCTTAGGGAATCTCATTCCCTAAGATGTAATTAACTATGGAGGCTTGCCACCATAGGGAGATTTAGAACTTAATTTATTATAAACCCTGCTTTATTCATTCATGTAAAGTAGGGGAAAAATTTCTTGTACATCATACCTCAATGTCATACCCTATCACTTCAATTAGTACCCCTATGATCCGTGTATCCCTACATTCCAAAATAAACACCAATCGCACAATCGACGAGCACCATGTTAGTTTGGTATGCCTTCCTGCACTGCCGGTAAGCTACCCTCATGTTAGCTTCATTCAAGAGGATGTAAGTCTACTACGCTTTCCTCTTGAACTAGCCTTCATGTATTGACTAGGTCCAGTATATTTGAGGATTAGGGTAAGTCCCTCAGTGGCTCCTTTCCTCCTAACTACTTCAAGTCTAGGTCCATTCCTTCTTCATGACTCCTTACTTAATAGTCGCCCTTAGGTCTGGTTGCTTTATTGTGCCAATAATGGGTCACCCCAGTGGTTGTTCCTTACTTTGGAAACTGTAAGTCTATTATGCTTTCTTTCTAGCACAGTCGTTGCACACCGTGGGCAGCCCTAGGTTAGATAGCATTTGTAGAGCCAACGATAGACTATCCAGTGATTAATTCTATTTTCTAGAGATATAAGTCTACATGCCTTCTTCCTAGACTGATCATCGCACACCGACAGGCACCTTAGGTTGGTTGGTGTTCTCTATGCTGATGATAGGGACCCACCCGGTGGACACACCCCTCATGGTAAATTTAAGTCTACTATGCTTTCTCCTTGAGTTGGCAACTGTACACCTACAGGCTTTCTTATTTATAAGGTCCAAGATAATGCCCCTAGTGGCACCTCTCCTGTGGGCACTCTATTTGCATCACATCCTTTGCGACCTCATTTAGACAGTACTCAGGTTACTACTGGACTGGACAGTCCCCCTTTCCTAGTAACCACCCATATGATTGGAGATTCTATTCTGCGGATGCACAGATTCTCCATTGGTCTAGTAAATCTGAGATAAGTCAAGGCCGACATAGCACCTTCTCAGTGTGGTCCCTCGCACACTGACAGGGTCCACGAAAACATAAAACAAACAAAATATATATTTTCTTGTGGATTAGGAGAACGCCCCCAGCAACACCTTTCCTAAGCAGGAATTCTATCTTTATAGCATTGTCAGCAAAACTCCCTATAGGAATTTCCTGACAACTCTTGAGTTAAGATAAGTTCCCAGTGGCACTCTTTCAGTAGTCACCCTTAGGTCAGGTTCGACTTGTTGTGCCACCAACAGGTCACCTTGACAATCATCTTTGCCTTGTAAGATGTAAGTCTACTATGCATTCTGACCAGCACAACCGTTGCACACCGATGGGCAGCCCTAGGTCGAGTTTGATTTGTTAAGCAACCAACTGATCAACCTAGCGGCTATTCTTTGCTTTGGAAGATGTAAGCCTGCTATGCTTTCTCCCTAGCACAGTCATTGCACACTGAAAGGCACCCCTTAGATCGGATAGTCCTACCCTATGGCCGGTAAACTACCCTTTTGGATTGGTAAATCTGAGATAGGCCTAGGCTGACATAGCCCCTTGTTAGTGCGGTCCATTGCACACCAACATGATCCATCAAATAAAATCAAAACAAATAAAAATGAACCAAATCAAATTAAAATAAATCTAATGAAATTAATCTTGACTACTATTAAGTTAAGGTAAGATCCCTAGTGGCACTCTCTCAGTAGTTGCCTTATGTCGGGTTTGATTTATTGAGCATCCAACTGATCACCCCAGCGACTATTCTTTGCTTTGGAAGATGTAAGTCTGCTATGCCTTCTTCCTAGCATAGTCATTGCAAAATGAAAGGCACCATTTAGGTTGGATATCCCTACCTTGTGGCTTGTAGGCTATCCCTTTAGATTTGTAAACCTGAGATAGGTCAAGGCTGACATAGCCCCTTCCCAATGGATCCATCGCACACCGACAGGGTCGATGAATTAAATCCATCACATTTAATCGAGTTCACATCCACAGTGGATGTGCCTTCAATTCAAAACCATCCTCCCCAATGGAGCCATAACAAATTAAACCAACTTCCCCGGTGAAGTCCAAATGAATCAATCAAACAAATCAAAGAAATCTAACTAAATTCTTATCCCTAGTGGATACATCCCTAAGCAATTCTATGACATCAAACCCTTTTCCCCAGCGGATAACCCGAGCCTACTTCCCTAATGGAAGGTTCATATTTTCAATCCCTAGTGGATATGCCTCCACATCAATTAAGACAAGAAAAATTGAGATTACTTCGATCTTGAACCCTGACAGATTATAGATTCTTACCCCCAGTGGATCTCCTTCCAATAAATCAAATTCAAAATCAAACTCAAATTCATATCCCCAGTGGATAGCTCAAACTTGCTTCCCTAGTGGAAGGTTCTTGTACTTAATCCCCAAGGGATTCATCCTTTTATGCCCTTAGCATAAACCTCTCACATGTCATCTTCGATGCATGTGTGATCCCCTAACGGATCTTCCTTCATGTCCTTGACATGAAATCCCAACAAAATCCTTCTGGCTATCTTATTCCCTTGGTATAAGTTGAGTTGCATTGCACAAAGATCATGATTCTATCTACCCCTAGGTTTAGGGATAGATCATTTCCATTAGTACTTGCAATCTTTTAGACATTGTTGATCATCTCGGTCAACCCCAATATGTGTTGTATGCCTTGTCAGTTACACCACACCTATTGGGAGTTCTTTTGTTGACCTCACTTTTGGAGTGAGTTCTCAATCTCCCCATCTTAGATTTAGGAGTCTTCTAAACACTAGGACTTCTTTAGTCATAAGACAGTTCTAGCACTTAGGTAAACACTTAACCTAAGCCTAGAGACTTAGAAGGGTTAATCTTAAGATTTGGCTATGCTTTAGAACTTAGGGTGATCCACCTACCCTATAGCCTAAACCCAATCCATGTTCACCTTCTTAAGCCAAAACCAAACCTCAAATTCAATTTAAATCAAATCCAAATCTAAATCTAAATTTCAAGTCAAATGATTGAAGCCCACAATCAAATCCAAATTTAAAATCAACCCAAGCCCTATGATTTTATATTATGGACTAAGCCTTAGCCAAATTCAAATCAATCCAAACTCAATTGATTTTCTGAAAATTCAATTTAACCCTTCAATTACTCTATCAAACTTACAATCAAACTCAATTCCAAATCCAAATTGCCAAAATCTATAATCAAATCAAGATCCTTCCTAAGTCATATGAATCAACCTTCATGAGCTTAACCATGAATCATTCATATCTTCAATCATCTTCACAAATATAAATGAAAAATACATTTAAATCATTAAAAATAAATTGAAATCCAAACCTAAGTCCTTTGAGCCAACTCCATGGACTTAGCTAAATTCCTTCATTCCAAAACCCAAATTCAATTGATTTTGTTATAAATCAATTATATCTTCAATCAACTTCACAAATATAAATGAAATATACATTTAAATCATCAAAATTAAATCAAATTAAATCAAAATCCAAACTTAAGTCCTTTGAGCCAACTCTTTGGACTTAGCCAAATTCCTTCATTCAAAACTTAAATTCAATTGATTTTCTCGTAAGTCAATTAGTCCTTCAATCATCTTTTCAAATATAAATGAAATCTATAATCATCATGCCAAACCAAAACCAATCCAAGTCAAACCCAACTTAACCCCTTTGACTTGAAATATTCAAATGAACCAAACCTCATTTGAACCCAAACCAATTGCAATTGAATTTTTATATTAATCCCAAATCCATATATAAAGTCAACTAAATCAAACACAACCTAAAATCAAGCCAACTAAACCCAATTGGTCCACGTGACCTAAAGTGGCCAGTTTGACCTATTTAAGCCAAGTTTCAATCCTACCCAAATTGGATTGAACCATGCCTACCTAAACCTCCTATCATGATTGTTGATCACCCTAGGTTGATCAATTATCACAAATTATGTCAAACCAAGTCAATTTGGTCCTATGACCAAGTTAACCTTCTTAACCCATATGGACCTAAACTAGCCAAATTGCAACCTCAAGCCAAATCCCTTGAAACCAATTATTCATACCAACTCAAAACCAACATTTGAACATGACTTGACCTTCAATTGAGCCAAGTCTAACCCAATTGGCCCTCTTGACCCATGTTGACCCATTTGATCTATATGACCAAAATGGGTCAAATAAAAATATAAATCAAATTGATTGCAACCAATGGCTCAAGTTCATTCCAAATTAGTTGTTGAACTTGACCAAAGCCTCAATTGAGCTCAATTGACCCACTAGACCCAAATGAGATACTGAACCTAACTTGACCTAAAGGGTCAAACAAACTTAAAACCCAATCAAATCCAAACTAAACTCAACCAAAGCTTACAATAAATTTTAAATGATCAACCAAACCCAAACCAAGCCATGACCCAAGCCAATTTGGCCAGTTGGGTCAAATTGATCAACTTGACTCATTTGACCCAAATGAACTCAAATGAGCCAAAATCAAATCTAAGCCAAATTAAACCAAACCAATGACACAAATACATTCCAAATGATCATATGAACTTGACCCAACCATTGGTTTGACATAATTTAACCAATTGGTAAACTTGACCCAACCTAACCCAATTTGACTCAAATGAGTCAAATTAAGCCAAACCTAACCAAATGAACTCCAAATGACATGAAATTCGGCCCATCCCACTTTTGAATCATTCCAAATCTGCCCAGATTAAATTCAATGCTAAATGAGCATTCTACCCTTGGGTCAAGGATATCACATTAGACAAATCACCCATGCAAGTGGTCATTTCCATTCTTTGGCCACTTAGCACTCTCTCATTGGTACACCTAGGCTCCTAGGACACTGCCTAACCTGACCCAAAGGTGGTTAGATTGGCCATGACTCATGGAGAGGTGAAATTACCTCACCTCCCCCATTGGTGCATTTGAAACACCAATGACACCCACTAATCCCCCATACCTCCCATGCCTTGGCCACTCAAACTGAGCCACCTAAAGAGATTCTCTGCCATTCCCAGCCACCATTGGTGCCCAAGCTTCCACAAAATGCCAAATCAAGACAAGCCATCAGATCAAGAGGAAAGGGGTATACCCCCCCCCCCCTTCCCTCATTCCAACTCAAAATACACACTTGCATTCCCTCAGAGCTAAAGAACCCTAAGATGAGGTGCCAAGAGCTTCTAGAGTGTTTACCAAGCTCCTTAATCCCCCTATTTTCAATTTCCTTCAAGCCGAAATAGGGCACTCTTCCATTCAATCTCATTTGCTCAAACCTCCACTAAAGTGCAATTAACTTTGCACACACTATCCTTGGAGCTAGTCGAGCAAGAACAAATCACCTCCCAAGCTCGCCAACCATTAGACATGTGATTTCAATCAATGCCGACCACACACCATACTTATTTGATTTCATTTACATGTGTTCCTACATTAGATTTTGGATAGAACTTTAATCTGCATGCGTAAATATTTCAATCAAATGAAAATATAATCTTTATATGGTTTTCTTTTCTTCACTTATGTATGCATTCATGTGTATTTAAGAAAGGAAGTATATAGGTTGGCCATCTCAGAAATACGAGGCTTTAGCTAGCCCCAAGGAGGTCATTTGATTACCTCACTTTACTGATTTAATAATGGCATATACTTGTTTATGTCTTTATACATGTGTATGTACATGTGATTAATGAATGAAAATCACCTTTTTTATATTAAAATTACATGCATTCATAATTGACTAACTGGTTGAATTAATTAGCCATATGATTTGGAGTTTACTTCCTATGTTCATGTATACGAATTTACAAATATTTGAATGCAAATGGGTATATAGTCTGGACATCCCGGGAATATGAGGCTTTAGCTAGCCCAAATAAGGTCATTTGATTACCACACTTCCCTAGTTTAATAATGGCATGTACTTATTTATTTTCATTATTATGTCTTTTGTATAAGAATTTGGATAAAGCATTAAATTAATATGTTTAAATAATTCTATCAAATAAAATATAAATTCTAAACATACACATACATTCATTATTTAAGTGTGTTAAAATATGTTGCATGTATAAATACACTTAGGATTAAATCATATGCATGTTACATGTGATGGAAAGGAATGGTTTAATATATGTCATATGGTAGTAAGCCTTTCATATTGAATAGAATCATTTAAGGTGAACCTAAACTTAGGATTAATTAAATCATTTAAAAATCCATTCACTAAAGAGAACTAAGTTAAATTACCATGCTTTAGAAAATGACTTAAGGTAGGGATGAAAGAGGGCAATCCTCTTTCTTCTCTTTATAGCACTTAGTTGCTAAGTGTAAATCAAATGAAATAAAAGAAAACACAAATTAAAATTCTTAAACCAATTATATAACTTCAAGTGAAATCAACCCTTCATGTTAAATTCTTTATACACTTAGAAACTATAACTCTAATGCCTAGCAAGGCATACCACACAAGCCTTAACACACACATTAGAACTAAGTCACCACTTCTAGCTCTATGTTAGGATGATGTATGATGTGATGCATGTTTTATTTTATGATATATTATTTTAGACTAGAGGTTAGGGTGAATGCCTCGTAGATTGGATGTTAGGTCATTCCTAGCTTAATCATGTTTTTTCACAAAGGATTATGCTTAAGGGGGTTCTTAAAATAAATATAAATACTCCCTTTGTAGGTTGCTTAAACCCCTAAGCATAATCCAAGTTAGGACAGATTGGCTTGGTTACCTATGTGTAGGGTGCTAAGTCCAAATTACAAATATAACTACTTTAGTTGTATGTATGTTTAGCCAACACTTATTTTACAGGTATAGTTAGATTTTCTTTTTGCATTTTCAATGTAATTTTGTATTAGGAATAAGGATTAATGATATAAGGGATTAGGATGAGCAGTGGCTAGAAGGCTTTGTCCTGGGGTGTCCTGTGATTCCTTTGAAGCAAGCACCATCCAAATCAAAGAAGGAGGAAGAGGGAAGAATGAAGAATGAAGACCCCCATAGAATTTAGTAAAATTGTAATTATTCTTTCATATTTTGAGTTGTATAAGGGTTAAGCTTGGCTACCCATCTTTTCTTTTCGAGTTGTATGATGGTACCCAACCACACCAGCCTCTTATTCTTTTGTGGTAGTTTATAAAATTAATTGATGCTATGTTTAAATTACGCATTAGAAATGACATATTTTTTTATAATTTCTTATGATTGATGCTTTAATGTGTGACATGGATGCGATTAGGCTCTTAAGGTAAAAATTAATTTTTCTACCCTAACTAATTACTCATAATTAAATTTTAAATAACTCATAACCTCACCATAAAGCCTAGGCTATAATCAAGATAATTAAAGGATTTGGCAACCCCTTAGCTATATGGTTGATGTTTCACATCATGCTTTCATGTTGTTTCTCTCTTGAAAATATGGGATTTTTATCCTTGCATGATAGGAGAATGCTTGACCTATGAGGGCATCCCTTGTTATGGAAAACACCCTTTCTTATTAATTTAGCAAAAAACTTTATTTCATCATGCATGTAGATATCAAAATCCTAAAGCCTTTGTCCAAATAAGTGTCAAAAATTAAATAAAATGTAAAAATACTTCGAATTTGTAGATTAGGACATATGCTCATATCACTCATGCTTTAGTCTCTTAGAGAGTATGTTTAGGACTTTAGTCTCTTTCCAATCAAATAACTACACTAGCTATCTTGCAATTCATATGACTGGACCACATGGATTTGAATCATAGGAGGAGTTAGCTGGCAGCCAGTCCAGGTGGTTGTAAGTCCAAAAGTTGAGCAATTTATCCTCTCTCGTGGAGGTAAAACTTATACCCATTTTCACTTAGATTTAGGTCATGCTTCAGCTTTCGCTAAAGCTCCTTAGATTTAGGATCCGAGATATATGTTTCCTTCGGGCTACAAGCATATATCCTCACCTCTTAGGCATTTCCACAATCTTGTGTTGATGGATTATAAGCCCAAGCAATCTAATAAAATTCAACTTAAATGAATAAATCTCTTCACTTTCAAATATATAAAGCCCAATCATAAGATAGATTGGAATGCTCACTGGGCTTCCTAGTATAATGAGTGTTTCCTACTTTCTCTCCTTGGATTCCAAAAATAAGTCTTCTCCTTGAACATTCCCAATTGATTTTCCAAATATAAGTAATCATTTGATAGTCTAACCCTGAAATCTTTGGAGATGATAATTTTCTACTTTAATCGAGAGTATTCTTAAAGAATCTCATTCCCTAAAGATGTAATTAACTATGGAGGCTTGCCTCCATAGGGAACTTTAGAACCCGGTTTAATATAAAACTTGTTTTATTCATCCATATAAAGAAATAAAAAAATCTATGGTATATTCGAAGACTCATCATGTCTTAGGAGTCCTTATTAGGTGATTAATTCCATTGAAGAGTGGTGTATATATCTTTTGAGATAGTACATCATACCTCAATGTCATACCCGATCACTTCAATAAGTACCCCCTACGATATATACCTCAACGCCTACATGGCAACAACAGACGCGCTTTCTCATATGCCGTCTGATCTAAGATTGGATGGCTTTGATTAATCTCACAACTTAATATAATTAAATTAGATCGAGCTAGCAGATCTAATCACGAACGTCCATTTCGATCATGCAAAATAGACGATGCTTGATCTATCATCACGTGAGCGAGGGAGAACAGAGTCCGTTTGCCATTGCTCACTTGACCCGAGCTTACCCAAGCTCAGATCAACTCCAAAAGGATCCCACACCTTTGAGTGAAGGATCTAAAGGGATCCAACGGCTATGATCACACGACAAGCAAGTTTTCTTTAAAAAGCTTTAACACATTTTTGTCTAAGGATCAATTTCAATGACATACCTCACCGGAGCTCAAGGCCGGTGGCAAATTTGATTGAGAAAGTTTCATCTGGTGGAGACGAAGCCCTGCTGATCAGCATGAGCCTTATTTTGGTGTAGTTTGCTTGGAATACCAACACCCAAAGCTTGGGAGGTGGACGTTAATCAAAATCCTATATCCTATGTCCAGGGAGTTCAGGAGTAGATTCATTCTTACTCGACGGGCTCTAGGATGGTGTGTGAAAAGTTAATTTGACTTCTATGGAGGTTTGAACAAGTTGGAGGGATGCCCTATTTTGGCTTGAAGAAATTCGATAAGGGGGAGATTAGGGAGCTCATAAAACACTTTAGTAAGCTTTGGGATACTCTCCTCAGGGTTCTCTAGCTCACACTGAGGCTCTCTCCTTAGTTTGGATTGAAATGAGGGGGTTATACCACCTAATTCCCATAATCAGATGACTCAGCTTGATTTGGATATTTGTGGATGTCTAGCTATCGGTGGTGGTTTAGGATGGCATGGAATCATCCTAGGTGGTTCAGTTTGGTTGGCCAAAGCTTGGGAGGTGGCTGCCAAGAGGGATTAGTAGGTGTCCTTGGGTTTCCATGTGCACCAATGGGGGAGGTGAGGTGATTTCACCTCCTATGGGTTAGGTTGGGCAGGTTGGGCAGTATCCTTTGTGCCTAGGTGAACCATAGGGAGGGTGTCAAGTGGCCAAGGAATGGAAATGATCATTTACATGGGTGATTTGTCTCATGTGATACCCTTGAGCTAAGGGTAAAATGGCCATTTGGTATTAGATTTGATTTGGGCAACTTTGAAATGAGTCAAAAGTGGGTTAGCCCAAATCTCAATGATTTGGAGTTGATTTGGTTTGATTTGGTTCAATTTGACTCATTTAGGTCAAATTAGGGTAGGTCAGGTCCAGTTGACCAATTGGTCAAATTTGGTTAATCCAAGGGTTGGTTCAAGTTCATTTAAGGATTATTTTGTCAGTCATTTTATTTTGCTCATTTGAGTTCATTTTAGTTGACCAATTTGACTAACTTGGCCAAATTGAGTTTGGGTTTGGGTTTGTTTAGTCAACAATTGAAGATGATTGTAGGCTTTGGTTTCACTTAATTTGGATTTAGTTTTGATTTAGGCCAACTTGACCCTTTAGGTCAATTTAGGCTAAGTGGGTCAATTGGGTTTAATTAGGTCAATTGGGTCTAATCATGGCTTTGGTCAAGCTCAATAATAAATTTGGAATGAACTTTAGCCATTGGTTGTAATTAATTTGGTTTACATTTTGATTTCACCTAATTTGATCTTTGATATCAATTTGGGTCAAATTAGGTCAAGAGGGTCAATTGGGTTTAGTTTGGCTCAATTGAAGGTCAAGTCATATTCAAATATTGATTTTGACTTGGTATGAATCATTGGTTTTAAGGGATTTGGCTTGCAATCAAGTTTGGGTTCATATTGTGGAAGTTGACTTGGCCAAATGATCAAGTTGACTTGGTTTGACCCAATTTGTGACAATTGATCAACCTAGGGTGATCAACAATCATGATAGGAGGTTTAGGTAGGCTTGATTCAATCCAATTTGAGTATGATTGGAACTTGGCTCAAATAGGTCAAATTGGCCACTTTGGGTCAAGTGGACCAATCAAGTTTAGTTGGCTTGATTTTGGGTTAGCTTGATGATTGTAGATTTCATTTATATTTGTGAATATGATTGAAGGTATGATTGATTCATGAGAAAATCAATTGAATTTGGGTTTTGGAATGAAAGAAATTGGCTAAGTCCATGGAGTTGGGTCATGTGGCTTAGGTTCAGATTTTGATTTAGTTTGATTTAGTTTTCATGATTTAAATGTATATTTCATTTATATTTGTGAAGATGATTGAAGATATGAATTGATTATGAGAAAATCAACTGAGTTTGGATTTATTTGCGTTCAGATTTGGCTAAGCCCATGGGGTGGGGTTATGTGGCTTAGGTTTGGATTTTGAATTAGTTTAATTTAGTTTATTTTAGTTTTGATCATTTAAATGTAGAGTTAATTTGTATTTGTGAAGATGATTGAAAATATAATTGATCTATGAGAAAATCAATTAAGTTTGGATTGATTTGGGTTAAGATTTGGCTATGCGCATGGAGTTGGGTCATGTGGCTTAGGTTTTGATTTTGATTTAGTTTCATTTGGTTTTGACCATTTGAATGCATATTTGATTTATATTTGTAAAGATGATTAAAAATATAATTGATCTATGAGAAAATCAATTGAGTTTGGATTGATTTGGCTTAAAATTTGGCTAAGTCCATGGGATTGATTCATATGGCTTAGGAAAGGTTTTGATTTAATTTAATTTAGTTTGATTTAGTTTTGACCATTTGAATGTAGATTTTATTACATTTGGGAAGATGATTGAAGACAAAAATTGATTATGAAAAAATCAATTGATTCTGGATTGCTTTGGATTAATATTTGTCTAAGTTCATGAAGTTAGCTCAAAAGGTTTAAAGAAGATTTCAAGTTTGGGTTTGATCATGGGCTTCAATCATTTGGTTTTGGAATTTGGGTTTGGATTTGGATTTGGATTTGATGTTTGAATTGAACTTGAGGTTTGGTTTGAGAAGGTGAACATGGATTGGATTTGGGTTATAGGGTAGGTGGATTATCCTAATCCCTAAGGCATAACCTAATCATATGGTTAACCCTTCTAGGTCTCTAGGGTTAGATTAAGTGTTTACTTAATTGTTAGAAGTGTCTTATGACTATGGAAGTCTTAGTATCTAGGAGACTCCTAAGTCTAAGATGGGAAGATTGAATCCTCACTCCAAAAGTGAGATTGAATCCTCGCTCCAAAAGTGATGTCAACAAAAGGACCCCCAATATGTGTGGTGTAACTGACAAGGCACACTCCACGTATTGGCATTGACTGAGATGACCAACGACATCTAAAAGATTGCAAGCACTAATGGGAATGATCTATACCTAAACTTAAAAGGTAGATGGAATCATGATCCTAATGCAACTTAACTCATGCCAAGGGCATAAGAGAAGAAAACCCACTAAGATTAAGATTTGACTTGTTTGATTTGAATTGAGATTTATGGGAAGAAGATTTGTTGGGGATAAGAATCTATAATCTTCCAAGGATCAAGATCAAATTAATTTCAGTTTGTTTTATTTTAATTAAGGTGGAGGCATATCCGTGAGGGATATGAGCTCTAATCCACTAGGGATTGAGTATATATACCTTCAACTAGGGAAGCAGGTTCATGATATTCGTAAAAATATAGATTTGAGTTTGATTTCAAATATGATTTGTTTAGGGGTGTATCTGTTGGGGAATACAAAGGATTGAGTTTGATTTGATTATATATAATTTGGGGCTATATCGGGGAGAAGGGTGTGGTTTAACTCCACTAGGGGAGAACCAGATTGAGTTTAATTTTAATTTAGATTAATTTATGGACCCTGTCGGTGTGTGATGGATCCATTAAGAAGGGGCTATATCAGCCTTGACAAATCTCAGATTTCTAAATCTAAAGGGATAGTCCACCAACTGTAGGGTAGAGCTAGCCAACCAAAGGGGTTATCTTTTGGTGTGCAACGATTGTGCTAGGAAGAAAGCATAGAAGACTTACATCTTCCAAAGCGGGGAACAACCGCTGAGGTGCTCTGTTGGATGCACAACAAATTAAACCTCACCTAAAGCAACTATTGAGAGAGTGTCGCTGGGGATCTTACCTCAACTCAAGAGTAATCATGATTAGTTTCATTTGATTTAATATGGTTTGTTTGAATTGATTTAATTTGATTCGATTTGTTTAGCTTAATTTTATTTTGAATTGAGGGCATATCCGTTAGGGATGTGAACTCAGTAAAACTTGATAGATTTAATTTATGGACCCTATCGGTGTGCGATGGACCTACTGAGAATGGGCTATATCGGTCTCGTCCTATCCCAAATTTACAAATCCAAAGGGATAGTCTACCGTCCACGGGTAGAGCTAACCAACATAAGGGGTTGTCTTTCAGTGTGCAACGGTTATGCTAGGAAGATGGCATGTATACTTACATCTACCAAAGTAAGGAATAGTTGCTGGGGTGACCTGTTGGTAACACAATAAATCAATCCCGACCTATGGAAACTATTGAGTGAATGTCGTTGGAGACTTATGTCAACTCAAAAGTAGTAAGGTGATTCCTATAAGGAGTTTTGCTAACACTACCCTAAAGATAGGAAGCCTGCTTGGGAAAAGGTCCTATTAGGGGTGTCCTCCTAATCCACAAGCGAATATATATTTTGTTTGTTTATTTGTTTTCGTGAACCCTGTTGGTGTGCGAGGGACCACACTGAGAATGGGCTATATCGACCTTGTCCTATCTCAGATTTACTAGACCAAGGGAGAATATGTGCATCCATAGAGTAAAATCTCCAACCACAGGGGTGGTTACTAGGAAAGGGGAACTGTCCAATCCGGTAGTAACCATGATAGTGTCTAAATGGGGTCGCAAAGGACGTGATCCAAATATAGTGCCCATAGGGGAGGTGTCACTAGGGGTGTTATCCTGATCCCAGAAAATAAAGCATATAGGTGTACGGTGGCAAACCTAAAGAGAAAGCATAGCAGACTTACATTTTCCATGAGTAGTGTATCCATCGGGTGGGTCACTATCAGCATAGTGAGCACTAACCAACCTAAGGTGTCCGTCAATGTGCAATGATCAATCTAAGAATATGGCGTGTAGACTTACATCTTCATAGATGGAAATGATCATCGGATAATCTATCATTGGCGGGACAGGTGCCATCCAACCTAAGACCACTACTAAGTGGGGAGTCCTACGGGGGGACCAAACCCAAACTTGAAGTAGTCAGGTGGAAAGGAGCCACTGGGAGACTTATCTTAAGCCTCAAATATACTTGACCTAGTTAGTGCACGATGTCTAGCTCAAGAAGAGGTCTCTCAAACTGAACTCTAACTGGCTGCTTCACCTTGTCAAATGATGCCACTGCCACTAGCTTCATCTCAAAAGCTTTCTATGATTTAGGCTTAGATGACTGGTCTTGGAAAGGTAACTATTTGGCTTCTCCTATAGATTAATCGCCTTGTTGATTAGCTTGTCAAAAGTTTTGATAGTAAATCCCTTGAGCATGAAAGCAACCAGACCATGAATATTCTTAAGAAGGATTTATGTGGCATGATATTCAGACAACTGTGGTTCACATTTCATACTCAAGTTTCTCCACCTGAGAATATAATCAACGAGAAACTCACTGGGATTTTATTGTGCTACAACGAGATCGCC
Organism: Cymbidium sinense; assembly: GCA_021442155.1. Taxonomy (NCBI): domain Eukaryota; kingdom Viridiplantae; phylum Streptophyta; class Magnoliopsida; order Asparagales; family Orchidaceae; genus Cymbidium; species Cymbidium sinense. Next base: position 135,786,841 of record CM038222.1, read on the forward strand.
CATAGTCACCCTTTGTTGAGCTCTAGCAAACATCTTAATGAAGAGTTGCTCCAACTCAATAAATATCTTTACTGAACTGTTGGGCAGTTCAGCATACCAATCAAATGCAATCCTTGAAAGACTACTGACGAATAAGCAAAATAGAAGTGCATCACTACCTCCGGTGTAGCAATAGACGGCTCTAAAGTGTGTTATATGCTGTTGAGGGTTCCCACTGCCATCAAAGATCTTGAAAGAAGTTGGCACAAACTCTTTGGGATACTGAACTATATTAAATTCCTCTAAGTAAGGTCTATCCTTTGGAATGGATGAGGTACCCCGGGCTTGCGCCAACGCTTCCCTCACTTGCTGTTCCACCATTTGGTTGATGTCCCTCTCCTGTACGGAGGTGCTATCTATGACCTTTCTATGCAGGCTACCACTATCCTGATCTACTGAAGAGGTACTCTTAGGGGGTTCTAAGACATGTAGAAGCTCAAGCTACTCGGCCTCCACAGGGCTAGGATGTAATGCTGGAGCTTAGTTCTGAAGTGCTAATATAGCCGCTAACAAATCCTTAACCTTCTTCTCCATCCTATGGATTTGATCATCTTTGTGCCTAAGCTGTTGGAGGAGGTATTGGGTTGAATGGACGGCATCGTCTTCTTCAACCACAGCACCTTCCTAGCTTTTATGGCCTCGATGGAGGGAGCTTCGAGTATCGACCATGTGGACTTTGGTCGAATCCTCTAGAAAATCATCCTTATCGGGGTCAAAAGCTACCCTCCCCTCCTCTGAATCTGAATGATCATTACCCAGAAGTCATCTCTTCTCAGCAAAGTAGTCCTCTAAGATGTCATCTAGTGAACAATCTCCTACTCTGTTGAGTTGGTCTAGCATAAAGACTCACTGACAGCAAACTGTGGAACTATGCTCGTCTGAATCTATGCAACGGATGATGTCTATTGATGGGGCACCCTCACTGGGAGGATTGACTGCCATGGGAACTGCACTAGTGTCCCCTCCCTCCTCTGCTACTATCATTATTACTATTGTGGCTACTACGGCTGTAGTGGTGGCACAACCACAATGACTTTGGGTCACCGCTCCTTCTTCTCCACAACTAAAGTGGGAGGTCGAATGGGAGAGCTTGACCTCACCTCAACAAGAGGAGTAGATAGAGTGAGATCCTTAGGCCGTAGCCAGATCACCAATGAGGACTTCCTCTTCCGCATGCGCACCAACCTTGTAGGAACAAAGAGAAGGAGGACCCGGACAAGTGACTGCGAACGGAACCAGTGGTGTGATGGGGTCACGACCGCCTTTCATTGGAGCTCTCCTCTGATGGCTAGTGGTGTCGATGAGTGTTATATTATCTGTGTGATCGGCCTTAGTGGCCCACCAATCAGGGAAATCAATAATGGTGGAGGCTGTCGACTACTTAGCGTACCTCTGTCTCTCCCTACTGCCCTCCTGGGCTGCAACCTTGGCCTCGACGGCCCTCTCTCTATGGATATGGGAACTGATGCTCTTGGAGATCATAGACCTCAGATCAAATAGTGCACTAGACTCTAAGCATCCATAGGCTTTGCCAACCTGGCAAAAGACTGTCCTGAGGCCAGCATAGTGTTTCCTCCTCTGCCTTGTTGGTGCCTCATAGTAAGCTGGTGGTGGAGGAGATGCAACAATCCTCCTAGAATCCTCCTCTCCATCTGAACCAGAGAGGGGGTGGAATCTACTACCGCCCAAGGAAGGGGATATCTCTTGAGGAGAACCCTCCTCAAAAATATTTAATGCAGTGTCGACCTCCCTGATCGCTCTCTCATGGTGTCGCTTGATCTTCCTGCTTTTGTTATAGCGTTGGGTGCGGGAGAGTGGTGTGGGAGCAGAAACCTACCTCGAAGGTAGGGAGACTATCTCAGATGCTAAGATAGCCTTCCCCTTTGAGGGGACCAAGGAGGAGGTGACAACTCGCACCGAAGCTGCAATAGGAACAACATAAGTAGGCTGAACTGGCACTGCACTATGGCAGGGACCTCCACAGCCTTCCTCTTCAGAGAGGGAAACTCGGGGTCAGACTCAACATCAAAGTGGAGGAGTGGCTTCTACCCTGCCACCTTCTCTCTGCTGATAGTTGTGAGGGCTGCCCCCTCACAGGTAATCCTAACCCCCTCAAAGCCATGGCCAAAGTAAATCAGTTGGGTGGCCTCGATCGTGGTCAGATTAGCCTGATCCAAGGCCAAGTCTACACCATAGGGGAATGAGAAAACAAGCTTGTTAGAAGCCATAGTAACTGTACTGATTGGAGATTGAGCTGAACTAACTGCTCTGATATCTCTGCATGTGAAAATATAATTGAATCAGACTTTGACAACCATATTTGCCTTCGAGCACTGATTTCTAATTTGAATTTAGAATTTGAACCCACACTCAACAAGTTTGAGTACGCTAAGTGGGGTTTATTGATTTGGAGAGATTTAGAATTTTGAAGAGAGACTTTACCATTGAATTTTGATTTTTATTTAGAACCCTCAATCAACAAATTTGAGTATGTTGAGTGGGGTTCAATCCATCTTGGATAGATTTTGGAGATGAATTTGTTTTGATTATCTTTTGTTTGGAAATTTTGATTCGATGTTTGGAATCTTCACTTAGCAAATTTAGGTATGCTAAGTGAGATTCAAGTGCATGTTTGAAAAATAATTTTTTGAAAGCATTTTTGTTGTTTGTGATGATTGTTTGTCATGTATTTGATTGGTTTTGATTTGACAATGGGATATTTGCTTAGCAATTTTAAGAATGCTAAGTGAAGCCCAATGTATTTGATGTAGTTTGATTTGATTTTAAAAAATGAGACTGTTACATAACAAATTTGGTATTGTTAAGTAGGGCACAAGTGTGTTTAATATTTTTGAAAGTGAGATTCTTACTTATTTGTATGTTAAGTAAGATCCAAAATATTTAATGTTTTGTTTTGATTTGAAAAGTGAAACCCTTAACAAATTTGTTATGTTAAGCAGGGCTCAAGTGTGTTTGTTGCTTTGATTTGAAGATAGGACTCTTACTTAATAAATGTGGTATGTTGAGTAAGGACCAAAAATGTGTTTGATTTTAATTCAAAAGTGGGACTCTTACCTAACAAATGTGGTATGTTAAGTAAGTATGACTTGGTATTTGTTTCATTTTAAAAGTGGTGAACTCTCATTTAACAAATGGGGTATGTTCAATGTAGTTAGATTTGATTTTCATGATAATGTTTGATTTTATAAAAAGGATATTCTTATTTGACAAATTTGGGTATGTCAAATGGAATTCAATTGTGTTTAATTTGTTTGTGATCTAAAAAAGAGAACTCTACTTAGCAAATGTGGGTATGTTAAGCAAAATCTAATTTGTTTTGATTTGTTTTTAAGAGGGGAATTCTTATTTGACAAGTCTGGGTATGTCAAATGGAATTCAAATATGCATTGATTTTTTTTCATAATTTTGAAAGAAGGCACTCTACTTAGCAAATGTGGATATGCTAAGTAGGATCCAATTCTTTGGTTTTGAAAGGGGAACTCAACTTAGCAATTTTAGGTATACTAAATGGAGTTTAATTATTTGTGTGTGGTTGCTTTTGAAAATAGAACTCTCATTTGGCAAATTTGGGTATGCCAAATGAGATTCAAAATATATATCTTGACTTTGTGTGTGATTTTGCTTTTGAAAAGAGGGGAACTCTCAGTTAACAAATTTGGGTATGTTAAGTTAGGTTCAATTATATGTTGATTTTGATTTTTTTTTTAAATCGAACTCCATTTAACAAATTTAGGTATGTTAAATGGAGTTGGTTAATTGATTTTATTTTAAGAAATGTGCTTTTTGAAAATCTTTGAAAGGTATTTTGATGATTGTAAATTTGATTTTGATTTTTGAAAGAGGATCCTCATTTAACAAATTTAGGTATGTTAAATGAGGTTTGATTGTCTTTTATTTTAAAAAGATTTGAAAACTTTTATGTTTTTGCAAACTTCATGTGGAGTGAATTTAAAATTGATTTTGTTTAGGATAAGTGCTTTTGAAAATATTTTGCAAAAGACTTTACTTATTTTAGTTTCAATTTTCTTAAATATGGGATAAACCTTACCTCACCAAGCTAGTGGTAAAGAGGTTCAAAAATTTGTATTTTTTCATCTCCTTTATTTAGTTAGTTTATTTTTACCTATTGGGGGACCCAATAAGGATTTTAAGACGTACACAGAGTGAGGTCCTAAAACCTAAGGGATGTTGGCTAGCTTTGCTCAAGGATAAAATAAGAGAAGTGCCAACAGAAATAAAGATAGTCTTGGGCTTATTTAAAATATAAGTCCACTATCGATACTTGGAGACAATAATTATCTACTAAAGATTGATAAAGGAACTATCTCCAGCAGAGTCGCTAGAAAAATATGTGATGTTTATTTTTGGATGTGGGACACCATGCAGATCTTAGGGGATACTTATTGAAGTGATCAGGTACTACATTAAGGAATGATGTACTATCTCAAAAAATAGAAATCATCACCTTATAATGGACTTAATCACCTAATAAGGACTCCTAAGGCATGATGGGTCTTCGAATGTACCAGAGATCTTTCCCTTACTTTACATGGAAAAGTAAAGTAGGGTTGATATTAAGTCAGGTTCGTTAAGTTCCCTATGGAGGCAAGCCCCTATAGTTAATTACATCCTAAAGAATGGGATCCCTTAGGAATACTCTCGATTAAAGTAATAATTAAATTCTCCAAAGATTTTAAGGCTAGACTATTAGAGGATTAGTTGTATTTGAAAATTCAAGTAAGAAAACTTTTAAGGGAAAGATTTATTATCGAAGTCAAAAGAGATGAGCAGAAAATACTCATGACACTAGGAAGCCTAGTGAGGATTTCAATCTATCCAATGGTTGGGCTTTATATATTTGAAATTGAAGAGATTTATTCATTTGAGTTGAAATTTTATTAGATTGCTAGGGCTTATAATTCAACAACACAAGATTGTGGAAATGCCTAAGAGGTGAGGATTTATGCTTATAGCCCAAAGAAAATAGCTACCTCGGATCCTAAATCTAGGGAACTTTGGCATAAGCCAAAGCACAACCTAAGTCTAAGCAAGGATGGGTATATGGTTTACCTCCATAAGAGAGAGTAAATCACCCGACTTATGGACTTACAATTGACTAGAGTGGCCACCAGCTAACACCTCCTACGATTCAAATCCATGTAAGCAAGTCTTATGTATTGTAAAATAGTTGAGTTGTTATTTAATTGGAAAAAAAACTAAAATCATAAACCCGCTCCCTAAGAGACTAAAGTATGAGTGGTATGAGTAATGACTTAATCTACAAATGCAAAATCTTTTCAATTTTTATTTCAATTTTAACATTTCATTTTGACAAAGGCTTTAGGATTTTAATGCCTATATGCTTGATGAAAATATGTTATGGGAAAAATCAGCTAGAAGAAGGTATTCTCCACCACAAGGGATGCCCTCAAATGTCAAGCATTCCCCTATCATGTAAGGATGGAGATCCTTCATATTCAAGAGAGAAATAATATGCATGCATGTTGTGAGACATTCAACCATTCAGCTAAGGGGTTGCTAAATCTTTTAATTATCTTATTTAAAACCTAAGCTTTTATGGTGAGGTTATGAGTTATTTTAAATTTTAATTTTGAGTTATTAATTGGGATAGAAAATTTAAGTTTATCCTAAGTGTCTAATGGCATCCAGACCACATATTAAAGCATCAAACATATAAGAGACTAAGAAAAGTATGTTGTTTCTAATGCACAATCTAAACACAAACAATTTTATAAACTACCGTAAAAGAATAAAAGGTCGGTGTGGTCGGGTTCAATCTTACACCCCGAAAAGAGAAAATGGGTAACTGAGCTTTACCCTTTTACAACCTGGTATATAAAAGAATAATTACAATTACAAATAATAAATGCTAGGGGGGGTTCAAGTCTTCATTCTTCATGTCTCCTTCATTTCTTCATATCTTTGCTCCTTTTGATGTGGTAGGCTTCAAGGCATCACATGGCACCCTAGGACTAAGCCTTCTAGTAAATGCTCATCCTAAACCCCCATAGCACAAATCCTAATTCCTAATACAAAATGTCATTAAAAATAGGAAAAGTAAATCTAACTACACCTATAAAATAAGTGTTAGCTAAAACACCTATATAACCCAAGCAATTATATTTATAATTTAGACTTAGCACCCTACACATGGGTAACCAAACTCACCTATCCTAACTTGGATTACACTTAGGAGCATAAGTAACCTGCAAAGAGGGCATTTATATTTATATTTATTAGGCTAATCATGGCCTACATCCAGTCTATGAAGCATTCACCCTAACATCCAGTCTAAAACATTACATCACAAAATAAAATATACTCCAAACATACACCGTCCTAACTTAGGACTAAAAGTGGTGACTTAATTATAATGTGTGTGTTAAGGCTTGTGTGGTAAGTCCTAACTAAGCATTAAGGTTATGATTTTCTAAATCCGAAAGGATGTTTAGTCATAAGAGGTTGATTTCACTTTAAATGGTTTAATCGATTTGAGAATTTTACTTAGTATTTTCTTTTGTTTCATATCCCTTACACTTAGTGACTAAGTGTTATAAAGAGAGGAAAGATAATTTCTCTCTTTTATCCCTACCCTAAGCCACTTTCTAAAGCATGTTAATTTAACTTATTCTCTTTAGTGAATGGCTTATTACACATTTTAAATTAAACCTAAGTTTAGGTTCACTTTAAATGATTTCATTCAATATGAAAGGCATCTTAAGATTAGTTTGAATGATTGAATCCTAAGTATGACTAATACATGTAATATATTTCTTTTAACACACTTTAAATGAAAGATGCATATGTGTATTTTGTAGAAAATGGGATTTTCACTCATTAGCTAAATGCACACGCAAGTGTTTAAAAGTTTTAAGCAAGTACTTCACCATTTTTAACCAGGGGAGTGAGGTAAAGACTTCCTTGGGGCTAGTTAAAGCCGTGTGTCCCCGAAATGTTCATACTAGATATACCCACTATTCTTAAATACACATGAATGTACAAATGACTACAAGAATGGAAAATCATGCAAAAGTTGTATCTTTCTTAATTGAATTTGTTTATACATATGAGTTAAAGTTCTATTCAAATTATAATATAGAAATGTGTAAGGATGAATTCAAACAAGTGTTGTGTCTTTTTAAATAGACTATACACTTATGAATGTTCAAACTTATGCAAATCTATATGTGAATTAATGAAAGAGAACTCCACATCATATGTTTAAACTAGAACACATGCAAGCTTACATATACTTATGACTAATATCACTCCAAATACTATAATTGATTTATATGCTTTTAAAAATAATTTTTGATTTAATAGTGATAATAGCCACACATATTATAGATTAAGTTCAACACATGCAGCTCAATAAATTGAAATACTTAACATTTAATATGATTGGAAAGAAATAAGCAACATAAAACACATGACATCATTCAACCAAATTAATTCATAAGGATAATCATATCAAATACAATCATTCAAAATAAACTAAAGTTTATTATTAAGTTAGTTTTGGATGTTTGATTTGATTTAAAAAAGAGAGGAGATTCAATCATTTGCTGCTCCTAACCCATTCCCATATTGGTTAATTAATTTGGTTCAATGAAAAGAAGTTAAGTAATATGAGTTATGACCATTAATTACTCCTTACCTATGTTACCTTAAATTGATTAACCAATTAATTATGAGCTAACATGATATGCTCATGAATGGGAATTTAAATCAATAATGACCCTAAGAAATAAAAGGCCTAATGCAATTGGCTAACAAATAGTGGATAATTAGATTAAAGAACTTGATTAAGTACTCTTATGGCTTCCCCAAACATGTAGGTTAGCCATAATTTTCTTAAATAGCTTTAAGTTATTAAACACCTAAAGATCTATCCAAAAAACTTAATTAGATGATTTCTAGAATGATTATGATTTTAATTTGATTAATTAAGCCATTTTAATTAATGAATTAAACCATTAATCCCAAATTAATTAATTTCCACTCAAATGAAATGAACTTAGAGTAAAAGATTAGGAAAGAGGTCCGATCTCAATCCCTATGCTCATTCACTGTTATACAATGATTGGCAAGATTAATTAGTGGTTTCCTTACTATTTAGCCTATTAATTAATCACCTAATTAATTAAGAAAGTAATTAAGGCTAAGATAATTAATTTCCCTAATTAACCAAGCAATAAATCCCAAGAAAATTATGAGAGATAGGGGACATCCCATTAATCAATCTCCAAAAGTTTGAAATTAATTACTTGAGTAATAAGGGAGTAATTAAGCTAATTAAGTTTTCAATTAAATCTAAATTAAGCCTTAAATATTATTCAAAATCAATTGGAAATATTTTTATTAAATTCTCCTCTGAAATACCTTAAAAATAAATGTTTTTTGTATTTTTATAATTTTTCTATGATTTATTATGATTTTTTAAAGTTTCAGTTGATTTAAGTAATTTTTCCATGATTTTTATAAAGTCCATTAATTTATTTTCACTATTTGAAATTCAGAATGCAATATCTTATAATCCAGAAAACCTTTTGACTTGAAATTTTTATGGTGAGTGCATTTCAACTTTAATTTCAATCCTTGAAAATTTCAAATCAATTTGATGTGCATTTTTGGGTTAATTAATAAAATTTAATTTTCATTAATACTCAAATTTAGCTCAAAATATTTAGTGCAATTTGGAGATTTTAGATTTTTTAGATTTTTCTAGGAAAGATGAATCCAACAAGCCCTTATTTATAATTTTTCATTAAGTATTTTATTATTTATGAATTTTTGAAGTTTTAGGTGATTTAGATAATTTTTAAAATTATAAAATCCCTAATTTCTTATAACATCGACCTTTGCGTCGCGGCTCTAACAGCGTGCCACCGCTACATGATTGCTGTACGGTGCCGCGCCGTGAGAGGAGCGGGAAAGCAAGGATGAAGAAAAAAATGATGTGTGATCGGTCGACCATGATGGATCGGGAACATATATCCGAGAGATCAAAAGCGTGGCTGTAAACCATGATCCCATGAATCGGATGGACGGCTATGTGTCACAACCGGACGGTAAACCAAGGGATTCTTGCAAATTTTGCGATAAAACTGAACGAAAAACTTCATTTTAGGCTCGATTTTCTTGCGATCTTCGACGAAAATCACTCTAAAATGCATGGAGATGATGTAAAATAAGAAATGCAAGGGTAATCTAGAGGAAATTTTTAAAATTGAACAAAATTAGTCACAAATAAAAGCCCCTAAGGCCGGCTATGGTTTGATGAAATTACCTCGTCGGGGACAGTTTCTGGTGGTGAAGATCCGAGCGAGCTCCTAGGTGTGAGAAGAAGCTTAGGTTGACTAATTAGTCAAATTGGGTCAAACCAAGACTTGGGTTAGGTTTAAATGATGATTTGAAGTATTTTGGCATGATTAATTTGATTTACTTTGGCTTAAGATTGATTTTGGCTCATTTGTAATCAAATGGATCAAATGGGTCAAGTTGACCAATTTGATCAAAATTGGCCAAATTAGCATGGGTTATGGGTTGATTTATGTTCAATTGGCTAATTGAAGATGAATGTAGTCTTTGGTTTGAATTAATTTGAATTTAATTTGAATTTAGGCCAAATTGACCCTTTAGGTCAATTTTAGCGAAATGGCTCAATTGGGCTCAATTGATCAAGTTGTGTTCAATTATGGCTTTGGTCAAATTCAATAATCAATTTGGAATGAACTCGAGCCATTGGTTATAATTAATTTAGGTTAGATCATGATTTGACCCAATTTGGTCCTTTAGAATAATTTGGGTCAACTTGGGTCAAATGGTCAATTAAGCTTGGTTTGGCTCAATTGATGATCAAGTCATGTTCAAATATTGATTTTGAGTTGATTTGAATCATTGGTTTTAATGAATTTGATGTATAATGGGTTTTGGTTAATTTTGGTTCATTTGGGATAAAGGGTTGACTTGGTCAGGTGATCAAGTTGACTTGGTTTGACCTAATTGATTACAATTGATCAATCTTATGACTAAGGAGCTCTTAATGTCTAGAAGAGTCCTAAGTCTAAGAAGAAGAGGATGAGAGCTCACTCCAAAAGTGAGATCAACGGGTTTATAATCCACCAACACAAGGTTGTGAAAATGCTTAAGAGGCGAGGATTTATGCTTGTAGCTCGAAGGAAACAACTACCTCAGATCCTAAATCTAGGGAGCTTTAGTACATGCTAAAGCATGACCTAAGTCTAAGCAATAGGTGGATATAAGTGTTTACCTCCACAAGAGAGAATAAACCATCTAACTTCTGGACTTACAACTGCCTAGAGTGGCTTCCAGCTAACTCCTATGATTTTAAAACCATATAATTTTATCTAATGAATTATTGGATAGTTAGGGTAGTTATTTAATTTGAAATAGACTAAGGTCCTAAACCCACTCCCTAAGAGACTAGAGCATGAGTGATATGAACATATGAATTAATCTACAAATGTAAAATATTTTCAAATTTTATTTTACTTTTAACATATCCTTTAGACAAATGCTTTAGGATTTTTATATGCTTAAATACATGATGAAATAACTTATTGGCCAAATCAAAAGAGAGAGGGTGAAGCTCCGTCATCATGGGTTGCTCTCATAGGTCAAGCAGTCCCTATTGTGTAAGGACGGAGGCCTTCATTTTTGCAACAATGACTCAAGATGACATACATGAAGTGAGGCATACAACATTCAGCTAAGGGATTTCTAAATCTTTTAATTATCTTGACTATAGCCTAGGCTTTATGACGAGGTTATGAGTTATTTTAAAACTCAGTTATGAGTGATTAGTTGGATAGAAAAATTAATTTTTATTCTAAGAGCCTACTGCATCCAGGCCACACATTAAAGAAACAAACATAAAGAAACTATGAAGAAGATGCAATTATAATACACAGTTTAAACATAACATCAATCAATTTTATAACTACCATAAAAGAATAAGAGGCCGGTGCGGTCGGGTTCCTCCATATAACTCGAAAAGAGAAAAAATAGGTAGCCGAGCTCTACCCTTACACAACCCAAAATATGAAAGAATAATTACAATTAGAATGAATACATGCTATGGGGGGTCTTCATATCTTCATTTTCTTTCATTTCTTCCTTCTTTGATTTGGATGTACTTGCTTCAAAGGCATCACAGGGCACCCCAGGACAAAGCCTTCTAGTCATTGCTCATCCTAATCCCCCATAACACTAATCCTAATTTCTATTGCAAAATTATATTTTATGGAAAAGTAAATCTAACTACACATGTAAAACAGATGTTAGCTAAACATACATACAAGCATTATATATATATATATATATATATATATATATATATATATAATATATATATATATATATATATATATATATATATATATATATATCTAATTTGGACTTAGCACCCTACACATGGATAACCAAGCCCACTTATCCTAATATAGATTATGCTTAGGGGCTTAAGCAACCTGTAAGCAAAACATTTATATTTACTTTTAAGCATCCCCTTAAGCATAATCTTCTACAAAAAATATAATTAGGCTAAGAGCGGCCTAACATCTAGTCTACGAGTCATACACCCTAACATCTAGTATAAAATATTACATCATAAAATGAAACATACATCACATCATATACCGTCTTAACATAGAGCTAGAAGTAGTGACTTAATTCTAATGTGTGTGTTAAAGTTTTTTGTGGTAGGTCTTAACTAAGCATTAAAGCTGTATTTTTTTTAAGTTTGAAAATTATTCAAGTTAACATGATGGTGGGTTTCATTTGAAGTTGTTTATTGATTTGTGAATTTTAATTAATATTTTATTTTGTTTCATGTAATTTACACTTAGCAACTAAGTGTTATAAAGAGAAGGAAGAGGATTACTCTCTTTCATCTCTACCTTAAGCCACCTTCTAAAGCATATTAATTTGATTTAGTTCTCTTTAATGAATGGCTTATTAAATAATTTTTAATTAATCCTAAGTTTATGTTAACTTTAAATGATCCTTACCTAATGTGAGAGGCTTCTTAAGATTAATCTAATTAAATTACTATCACATGAAGTATACTAAGTCGTTCCTTTCCATCATATGTAACATGCATATGATTTAATACTTAGCATATCTATACATGCAATATATTTTAGCACACTTAAATGATGATGAATGTGTATGTTTGGGATTTATATTTTCATTTTGGTTGAATTATGTGAGCATATAAATTAAAGCTCAATCCAAATTCTAATACCAAAACATATAAGGATGGAATCACATAAGTATGTGTCATTGTTAACCACAAAAGTGAGATAATCAAATGACCTCCTTGGGGCTAACTAAAACCTCGTATTCCCAGGATGTCCAAACTATATACTTATTAACATTCCAAACCAATGTAAATCTATACATGAATAAGGAAAAAAGAGCACCAATTTGTATATAACATATGCTAATGACTTAGGAAAATATGAATGCATACATTTTTTTAGCATAAAAGGAGAATCATAATTCCTTAACTAAATACTCATATGTATTTATAAAAGATATAAGAAAGTACGTGTCATTATTAACCACAAAAGTGAGATAATCAAATGACCTCATTGGGGCTAACTAAAGCCTTATTTCCCGGGATGTCCAGACTATATACTTGCTTTCTTACATATATATAGATGTATAAATAACTAAAGGAAAGAGAATCATGCAAAGTTGTATTTTTATTTGATTGAATTATTTAAGCATATGAATTAAAGCTCTATCTAAATTCTAATACCAAAATACATAAGAATGAAATGAAATGAGTATTTTTTATTGTTAAACCACGAAAGTGAGGTAATCAAATAACCTCCTTGGGGCTATGGTGTTTATTTTTGGTGTTTGAGATTTGTGTGTGTTTATATGAGGGGACACCACGCAGATCCACATATGTACTCATTAGGGTGATCGGGTACGACATTAAGGAATAGTGTACTATCTCAAGAGATAGAAGTCACTACTCTATAATGGACCTTATCACCAAATGAGGACTCCTAAGGCATGATGGGTCTTCGAATGTACTAGAGATCTTTACCCTATTTTACATGGAAAAGTAAAGCAAGGTTTATTTTAAGCCGGGTTCATTAAGTTCCCTATGGAGCCAAGCCTCCATAATTAATTACATCTTAAGGAATGAGATTCCTTAAGAATACTCTTGATTAAGATAAATGATCATTGTCTCCAAAAATTTCAAAGATAAGACTATCAATCAATTGGTTATTTTTAGAAAATCAAGTGGGATTGATCAAAAAGAGAGAGTTATTTATCAAAACTAAAGAGAGATGAGTAGGGGATGCTCATGATACTAGGAAGCCTAATGAGCATCCCAAACTATCCTATGGTTGGGCTTTATATTTTTGAAATTGAGGAGAATTATATGCTTGAGTTGAATTTTTATTAGAAATCTATGGCTTACAATCTCACAATACAAGATTGTAGAAATGCCTGAGAGATGAGGATTTATGCTAGTAGCCCCAAAGAAAAATAGTAACCTCAGATCCTAAATCTAGGGAGCTTCAACATAAGCTAAAGTGTGACCTAAATCTAAGGAAAAAGTAGGTATATGGTTTACCTCCACAATAGAGGATAAATCACCCGACTGTTGGACTTACAACTGCCTAAGGTGGCCGCCAACTCACTCCTCCTATGATTTTAAATACATATAGATAAGGCATATGCTTTGCAAGATGATTAGGATGTTATTTACTTAGAAGAGAGACTAAGTCCTTAAACTCACTCCCTAGGAGACTAGATCATGAAGGGCATGAATAATGATCTAAATCTAATGCAAATTTTGTCAAGTTTTATTTTGATTTTTGAATATTTTTATTTAACACAAGCTGTGAGATTTCATATTCCTGATGCATGAGAAAATTAGTTATGAGCCAAAATCAGAAAGAATGAGGTGTATTTCCACCATGGCTCTCAAAGGTCAAGCCATTTTCTCTGGCAAAGGTGGAAGCCCTCCTTTAGTAAGAGTGAGATAATATGATTAATGCATAATATGAGACATATAATATCTAGCTGAAGGGTTGCTAAATTTTTTATTATCTTGATTTATATTCTAAACTTTAAATGAGGTTATGAATTGTTTAGTTTAATTTTTAATTGATTAATTGGATAGAAAATTTATCTTTCCCTAAGAGCTTAATCACATCCATCCATTCAACAATCATCAAACAATTAAGAAACTAAAAAAATCATGCCATCCTAATTACGTAATCATAAGCATAATATCAATCAATTTATAAAATTAGCACAAAAGGATAAGAGGCACTGCGTGGGATACCCATACAACCCAAAGAAAGAAATGGGTAGAGCTCTACCCTTATACAACCTGGATTACAAATGAATAATTACAATTAAAAGGAATTTATGTTATGGGGGTCTCCATTCTTCATTTTTTTTATTTTTATTTCTTTATTTTGATTTGCTTCTTTCCTTTCTTTCTTTTCAATTGATTGAAATATGGTTGCTCCAAAGGCATCACATGGTACATAAGACTTGATCTTATAATCAATGTTCATCATAATCCCCCATAATATTCATTCTAAATCTTAATTATAAAATTTCTATCAAAATGGGAAAGGTAAATATAACTAAACCTGCAGAACAAAGGTTAGCTAAACGTACCACACAACCCAAGCAGTTATATGAATAATTTGGACTTAGCACCCCACACATGGGTAACCAATTCCACCTATCCTAATTTGGACTATACTTAGGGGCTAAGCAACCTGCACAACAAAAGTACTTATATTCTTTTTATTTTTATTACAGCATCCCCTTAAGCAAAATCTCCTACAGAAGACATGATTAGGCTAAGATCGCCCTATCATCCAGTCTACGCATATACACCCTAACATCGAGTCTAAAATATTACACCACAAAATAAAATCATGCATCAAACCATGCACCACCCTAACATAGAGCTAGAAGTGGTGAATTAGCCTAATATGTGTGCCATTTAAGGCTTGTATGGCATGTCTTAGCTAGGCTTTAAGGTTGAAGTTTTTCAAGTGTGAAAGATTTAATTTGGATTATGGTTTCATTTCAAGTGATTTAGTTGACTTGTCAATTTTAGTTGGTGATTTAATTTAGTTTGAATGAACCTACACTTAATGACTAAATGTTATGAAGAGAAGAAAAGATAAGAGAGCTCTCTTTCATCCCTACCTTAAAGCATTTTTAAGGTCGATTCATTAATTAAATTCTCTTTAATAAATTATTTATATTATGTGTTTTAATTAACCTTAAGTTTAGATTCGCTTTAAATATCCCTAGTCAATAAGAAAGGCATCTAAGGATTAGTTAGGGTGGATTACTATCACATAACACACATTCATTCATTTCTTTCCATCATGTATATCATGCATATGAATAATCGTAAGCATATATATACATGCAATGCAAATCTTAGCACACTTTGATGATGAATGCAAAGAGATGTGAATTAAAAATTTGGATATTCCATTTGTTAATTGGATCATTAATGCATGTCTTTACTATGTAGAAAAGAGGGATTTCTCATCCATTAGCTAAATGCACATCCGCATGTATAAAAGTTATAAGTGAGTACGGCACCATTATTTTCTACATGAGAGGCGTAAGGTACAAGACCTATTTAGGGCTACTTAAAGTCTTGTAGCCCCAGGATATCTAGATTGATATACCACTTTTCTTAGACACATGTAGATTATGTTTGATTTGGTTGTATAATTTACATGTGTAATATGAAGATCTTTCCTAAATCTTAATATAGAGATGCATAGGAATATATTTAGATAAGTGTTGTGTTCTTTTCAAATGGACTATACATTTGCAAATCCCATGTGAATCCATGTTAAGAGAAGGAAAGAGAACTTCATAATACACATCTTATGCTATAATCACATGCAAGCTTATAAATATTTATAACTAGCATCACTTCATTCATAATCTTTGATTTATAGGTTTTAAAAGAAAATTTTTTATTTAATAGTGATAATAGCCACTCATATTCTTAATTTAAGCCAACACATGCAATTTGACATAAAATGAAATATTTTATTAATTAATTTTTAAAAGAAATGAATGCATGATTTCATATGGCAAACAATATTTTGCATGATTGGAAAGAAATAAAGGAATGTAAATACATGACTTCATTCACCCTAATTAATTCTTAAGAACAATCATAAAATAAGATCATTTAAAATGAATCAAAATTCTTTAAGGAGATTGTTATCTTTGAATTTGATTTAACTTAGGAAATATGAGAAGGGTTTGCTAGTCCTAACCCATTTCCCCATGTGTGAAT
Source organism: Cymbidium sinense (assembly GCA_021442155.1). Lineage (NCBI taxonomy): Eukaryota > Viridiplantae > Streptophyta > Magnoliopsida > Asparagales > Orchidaceae > Cymbidium > Cymbidium sinense. The sequence continues at coordinate 135,803,270 of CM038222.1, forward strand.
TGGTTTGGTTTAATTTAGAACAATTAGGTTGATTTTATGTTTTGATTAGGTTAAGATATGAATTAACTCCATTGATTACCCCTTTACTATACCACTTTAACATAATTATCCAAGTAATTATGAGCCAACATATGATATGCAACCACATAGAAATTAAATCAGTAATGCACCTAAGAAATGATGGGGCCTAATGCAATTGGATCACAATTATTGGTTAATTAAACTAAATGGTTTGATTAAGTACTTTTATAACCCTCCTACACATGTAGTTTGAATATAATTTTCTTTGGAATTCTCTTAGGTTATTGAACACCTAAAAGTCTATCCAAGAATTGAATGATTGAGTTCCAGAATGATTTAGTTTTGAGTTTGATTAATTAAATTATTTAATGAGGTGATTAAGCCATTAATAAGTTGTGAATTGATTAAGTGTTACCCAAATGAAGTAAACTTAGGGGAAAAGATTAGTAAAGAGATCCTAATCTCATTCCATTTGTCGATTCACTATTTCATAATGATTAGCCAACTTAATTAATGAATTCATTACTATTTAACATGCTAATTAATCATTTAATTAATTAAGAAAGTGATTAAGAATGAAATAATCCATTCCTCAATTAATCAAGGAATAAATTCCAAGAAAATCATGGAAGGTAGATATCATCCCATTAATCAATCTCAAAAATTTTGGAATTAATTGCTGGAGTAATTACAGAGTAATTAACTTAATAATATTTTCAATGAAACCCAAATTGACTCAAAATCACTATTCAAAATTAATTGATTTTAATTTTCTATTATTTTTCCTTTGAATTACCTTTAAAATGAGTATTTATTTATATTTTTTAGATTTTTCTACAATTAGTTATGAATTTTGAAAGTTTCACCATTAAAATCAGATTAATTAAGCCTAATTAAACTCCTAATCCCATCGAGCCACATGGCGGCTGACACGATGTGCTTTTCACGTGTCGCGACGGGATTGGTTATTTAAGTTTTCATATCAGTAAGCTGAGTGAGTTGGTGGCAGACACATTTTCTAAGATCGGATCGCCGAGATTAATCATGCGGTTAAGGAGCGAAACTAGTGGGATCTAAAGGGCGGTTTGATAATGACCGTCTGATCCGATCACACGGAACGGACAGTCCGTGATCTATCTCCTCCTAAGCATTGAGTGATGGATGCCATCCGTCAATCGTCGCTCGATCCAAGCTCACCCGAGTTCGAATGGAGCTCAAATTCATCCCACACCTTCGGGGAAGCACAAGAAATACATCTAACAGTGGATATCATGTGACTTGATCATTTCTTTCACAAAGGACCAAGCAAATTTTACTTTAAGGCTAGTTTCAATGTCATACCTCTTCCGAGGCTATCACCGGTGCTTCCAACAAAGGAGGTAGCTTCGTCTAGTAGAGACGGAGCCCTGTTGAAGAAATATGGTCTTGATTTGAAGTGGTTTGCTCAGTTGACCAAGCTCCTCTTCAATGGCAATCGAACTTGATCGAACTCCTAGCTCCGATTATGGGGAAGCTCGAGATTTGATTTATTTCGACTCGCCTTGGTCCAAGGATGTTGTGTGCAAGATTAATTTGACTTTGGTTGAGGATTGAGTGAATTAGATTGATCACCTCCCATTTGGCTTTGAGTAAAATTGAGAGTAAAGCAAGGGTGCTCAAAATGGCTGGAAAAGCTCTAGGATGCTTCACTCTAGAGCTCACATGATCCTTTGTTTGAGTGAGAATGAGGGAGTATATCTCCTCCTTGGATCGGATGGTGGATAGCTGATTTGCCATTTTAGCTCAATGGCTTGGATTGGCTGATTGGTTTGAGCTGAAAAAATGTCCCACATGGGTCGTTGTTTTAGGTGGAGGAGTCTTGGAGAGTGGCTGCCCATGTGATTGGTGAGTGAATTTGGTGAGCCAAGTGCCCAAGAATGGTTGAGGAGGTCGGTTTGTCCTTGCCTTGGGTCATATTCACCACCCTCCTTGGTGCCTATCTGAACCAATAGATAGGTGCCAAGTGGCTTTGGAAAGGGAATGGACAAATTCTAAGTGAATTTGGTAATGGGATACCCTTTGACCTAAGGGAAAAGTAGTCATTTGGCTATGAGTTTGATTTGGGCAGATTCAAATTGATTCAAAAATGGGTTGGGCCAAATTTTGAGTGATTTGAAGTTTATCTCATTTAATTTAGCTCAATTTGACCCATTTGGATCAAGTTGGGTCAAATTGGGTCAAACCATGAGTTAGGTCAAGTTCAAATGATCATTTGGAGCCTATGGGTATCATTGGTTTGGTTTAATTTGGTTTAAATTTGGTTATGATTCAATTAGGTTCATTTAAGTCAAATGAGTTAAGTTGACTAATTTGACCCATTTGACCCAATTGGGTTAGGTCATGGGTTAGTTTAGGATTGGTTAATCATTTGAAATATATTGCAAGCTTTGGTTTCAATCAATTTTGATTTGGTTTGATTTCAGGTTGATTTGACCTTTTAGGTCAAGTTGGGTCATGGTCAATTAGGTTAAGTTGGGTCTAATTGGTCAATTAAAGCTTTGGTCAAGTTTAACAATCAATTTGGAATGAATTTGACCCATTGGTTGCAATCAATTTGGCTTAGATCATGATTTGACCCATTTTGGCTTTTTTAGGCTAATTTGGGTCAACTTAGGTCAAGTGGCCAATTAGGCTTGGTTTGGCTCAATTGATGACTTGGTCATGTTCAATCATTGATTATGGATTAATTTAGATGAATGGATTCAATCAATTTGGCTCATAGTGAATTTTGGCTTGTTTAGGTCTCATTTGGACTAAGTGTTGACTTGGTCAAAGGCTAGGTTTGACTTGGTTTGACCCAATTTGAGTGATTGATCATTCTAGGATGATTTTTGATCACAATGTGAGGCTTGGATGGGCTTAGTTTAATCCAATTTGGGTTGGATTAGAACTTAGCTCAAAAAGGGTCTTTAGGCTACTTTGGGTCAAGTGAGTTTAAATGGGTCAATTGACTTGATCATGACTTGATTCAAATTTGGTTGAACTCACATATGGATTTATGATGGAAATATAAATCCAATTGCAAGTGGTTTGGAGTCAAATAAGTTTTGGTTCATTTAACAATTTCAAGTCAAAAGGATGAACATGGGTTAGTTTGATTTTGGCTTGGTGATTGTAGTTTATGTTTATATTTGGGCATGTGATTGAAGAAGCAATTGTTTCAAGAGAAAATCCAAGTGTTTGGATTGATTTAAGAATGATTTGGTTAAATCCAAGAACTTGACTTAAAGGATATAAATTGGGTTTGAATTTGAGTTTTGAATTTATATTAATTTGATTTTGTCCATTTGAATTTATATTTCATTTATATTTTTGAATATAAATGAGAATATAAATGATCCTTGAGAGAATCATGTAAATTAGGAGTGATTTAAATGTGAATTGGCTAAGGTAGGTCAAAAAGTTTGGAAAAGGGGTTTTGATTTGGTTTGATTTATATTCATTTGATTTGGATGATTTAGATGTCAATTTCATTTATAATTGTGAATATAAATGATGGAATAAGTGATTTATAAAGAAATCACTTGACTTTGGATTGATTTGAAGGATCTGGCTAAGCTTATGGATGTGATTCATAAGGCTTAGAAAGGTTTTGGATTAGGAATTGATCATGGGTTTCAATCATCTGGAATTGGAGTTGGATTTGGAATTGAATTTGGAGTTGATTTTGGATTGGAATTGAATTTGGAGTTGATTTTGGATTTGAGAGACTCAATTGAGTTAGGATTGAATTGAGATTTGAGAAAATCAATTGAGTTGGAATTGATTTGAGATTTGAGAAAATCAATTGAGTTGGAATTGATTTGAGATTTCATTTGGATTGGTTTGAAGGAGTGTATATGGGCTGGATTTGAGCTATAGGGTAAGTGGTTGCCTTAAATTCCTAATGCATAGCCTAATCCTATGATAAACCCTTCAAAGTCTCTAGGGTTAGGTTAAGTGTTCACCTAATCACTAGAAGTGTCTCAAGACTAAGGAACTCTTAATGTCTAGAGGAGTGCTATGTTTAAGATGGAGAAGCTGAGATCTCACTCCAAAAGTGAGATCAACATGGGCTAACTAAAGCCTCGTATTGAGCTATATATGAATCATAAGAAAGAGAGCTTTACTTAATATGCTTGAGCTATAAATACATGCAAATCCAACATGTATTCAAAACTACTATCACTCCATAAATTATTATCAATTAATAAACTTTTGAAAAATAGATTTGAATTTATTAGTGATAATAGCTGCACATATATTAAGTTAAGCTAACACATGCAAGTTTACATAAGGAAAATTCATTTGATTCATTTAGATTTGAAAATATGAATGCATGAAATCAATTAACATATAACATCTAAAGTTATTGGAAAGGAATAACTAAGTACAAACACATGGTTCATTCAACTAAATTAATTCTTAAGGACAATCACATCAAATAAAGTCATTTAAAGAAAATGAAACTTTCTTTATTAATTTATGATTTAAGATTTTGATCAAGTTTAAAGAGGAGAAGAATTATTTGTTATTTTAATCCCATTCTCATGTTGGTACACTTAATTGGGTTAAGAAAATGTAATTAAATGAATTTTATGAATTAATTAAGTTAGAATTTTAATTAAATCAATTAATTACCCTTACTGATTCTTCTTTAATTTGATTAACCACTTGATTATGAACCACAAATGACATGAACATGTGAAGAAATAAAATTACAATGCTCCTACAAGGATCTAATGCAAATGGCTCATAATTAAAGGTTAATTAAGCTAAATAACCTAATTAAGTACTTTTATAATTTTTCCACACTTATGGGCTAATCATAATTTCCTTAAGGGTCTTTAAGTTATTAAACACATAAAGATGAAGCCTTAATTCCATTGCTAATTATCTGATATGATTATTATTTTAATTTGATTAATTAAGCCACTTAATTAATTGATTAACCCAAAATTAACCTTTATATTAATTAATTTTCTTTCAAAATGAAGTGGACTTAGGAAAAGAAATTAGGAAAGGGATCCAAACCGTATTCTGACTATCCATTTACTGTTAGATAGTGATTAGTGAGCTTAATTAATTAATTTGTTACTATTTATGGTGTTAATTAGCCATTAAGTGAATTAAGAGAGTAATTAGGGCCTAAATGATCAATTCCCCTAATTAATCAAGCAATAAATCCCAAGAAAATTATGAGAGGCAGAAGTCATCCCATTAAACTAATATATATATTTTGGGATTAATTACTTAAGTAATTAGGGATTAATTAAGATAATTAACTTTTTTTTAAACCTTAATTAAGCCTTAATCACTATTTAATATTAATTAAAATTAATTTGAATTAAATCTCTTCTGAATTACCACTAAAATGAGTATTTATTCATATTTTTTAGATTTTTTAATAAGAATTTTCAAAGATTCAGCCATTAAATCCATTAATTAGGCCTTAATTAAGCCTAATCCTATCAACGCTGCGTGGAGCGCTAACGTGGCATGCTTTCCACGTGGTGCTGCGGGATTGGTTACTTAAATGCGTCTGAGTCAGCACTCACGTGGCTGGCAGCGCACATAATTTCATCGCTATCGTCTGATCTAAGATTGAATGGAGGAGATTAAACTTGTAGTTTCTACATGATAAATCGGATTAAATCTAATGAATTAATCACAATCATCCATTCCAATCATGTGGAATGGACGACGCGTGATCTATCATTCCCCGAGCAATGAGAGACGGATGTCATCCACCTTTTCTCGCTTGATCCAAGCTCACCCAAGCTCGGATGATCACAAAAATGATCCCACACCTTCACAAGGAAGATCCAAAGGGATCCAACAGTCAAAATTATCTTTGATTACAAATTCCCTTCAAAAAAGCATAAAAATTTTGAGATTTCTCAGTTTTAATCAAAATTATCTCACCGAAACTCAAGACCAGCGATGCAACACTTGAGGTAGCTTCACCCGGACGAGGCAAAGCCCTGTTGAGCAGCTTGCGTGGTGTCTCCTCACCGTTTGTTCAGTGGACCAACAGCTAACGGTTTGCACTCAGATGTTGATCGAAGTCATACCTCTGGTGGTTGTGGAGCTTGGGAGAAGTTTTATTTGTGCTCGACTGAGTGTGGGAAGTGTGTGAGTGAAATTAATTTGAGGTCAGTTGAGTATTGGTGGAGTTGGGTTGAGTGGAGGATTGCCCTATTTCAACTAAGTGGTTTTCGACGAAGGGAAGGCTTGGGATACCTAGGAGTGTTCTGGGGATTTCAAAATCACTCTAGGGGACTCTCTGAGGGTGTGTGTGTTCAAATTGAGTCAAAATGAGGGGTATTTCCTCGGATCAAAACAATTCAATCCAGAATTGACCGATCATCATCCAGTCGAAAAGGTCAGTGTCATGCTGAGGTGGATCGGTTTGGTTGGCCAAGGGGCTTGGTGGGTGGCTCAAGGCAGGTGCCCTCCTCTTTGGATCTAATGGGTTGGGCTACGTGTGGGGAGGTGAGTTAACTCACCTCCCCTTGGTTCATAGCCGGCCTAACCCACTTGGGCTGGGTTAGCAACCTAGGTTAAGTTCTATTCTGGGTGTGAAGTGGCTGCCATGTGGAAAGGGGAAAAGTTGACTTACCAATTTTGGGTTTGATCCCATGTGGGGAGGTTTAGAAAATGGATAATGCCTTAGATTCGGTTCAAATCAGGTTGGGCTAGTTTGAGGCTGACCCAAAGTGAGTTTATGGTGGGTTGGGTTAGGTTCCAATAGGTTGAAGCTTGATTCAAGTGGGTTTGGCTCGATTTGACCCATGTAAATCAAATTGAGCTAAGTTGGGTTGACAAATTGGTCAAATTAGGTCAAATCAAGACTTGGTTCATGTTCAAATGAGTATTTGGGATATTTTAGTTTAATTGGTTTGAGTTAATTTAACTTGGATTTAGTTTTGGCTCATTTGAAGTCATATGGGTCAAATGGGTCAAGTAGACCAATTTGACCAAATTCGTCAAATTGGCTTGGGTTAAGAATTGATTTAGATTTGATTGACTAATTAAAAATGATTATAGACTTCAATTTCAATTAATTTGAATTTGGTTTGGATTGGATTTAGGCCAATTTGATCCTTTAGGTCAATTAGGTTCAATTGATCAAATTGGGTTTAACTATGGCTTTGGTCAAGTTCAACAATCAATTTGAAATGAACTTGAGTCATTGATTACAATCAACTAAGGTTATATTTTGATTTGACCTAATTTGATCTTTTAGGTCAGATTGGGTCAACTTAGGTCAAAGAGGGCCAATTGGGTTTTATTTAGCTTAATCGATGGTCAAGTCATGTTTAGGGATTGATTTTAGGTTGGTATGAATCATTGGTTTCAATTGATTTGGCTTAAGTTGAGATTTGGCTAGTTTAGTTCATGTAGGTTAAGATGGTTGACTTGGTCAAATGACCAAGTTGACTTGGTTTGACCCAATTGATAATAATTGATCAACCTAGGGTGATCAACAATCATGATAGGAGGATTTGATAGGCTTAGTTCAATCTAATTTGGGTTGAATTGTAATTTAGTTCAAATAGATCACTTTGGATCTAGTTGAATTGATTTTGGGTTGAATTGAGTTTAGTTAGATTTATATATAGATTTAGGATTGATTTATAACTTTGATTACAATTGATTTAGGTTCAAATATGTTTTGGCTCATTTGAGTATTTCAAGTCAAATGGATTAGGATTGATTTAATTGAATTGATTTTGGCTTAATGATTGTAGATTTCATTTATACTTGGGATGATGATTGAGGGAATAGTTGATTCATGAGAAAATCAATTGAACTTGGATTTGAATTGAAGGGGTTATGCCTAAGTCCATAAGATTGAATCATATGGCTTAGGCTAAGTTTGATTTGATTTTAATTTTGGTTTAGAATATGTGAATGTATGTTTCATTTATATTTGGAAAGATGATTGAAGAAATAATTGATTCATGAGAAAATCAATTGAAATTAATTTGAATTGAAGGGTACTTTGGGATAAGTCTATAGGATCAAACCATATGGATTAAGAAGGGTTGATTTGGATTTGATTTAGATTATAAGTTTCAATCATTTGGTTTGGGATTTAAATTTAGATTTCGTATGTGAATTTGGATGAATTGAATTTGACATTTGGTTTAGGCCAAAGAGCTAGGCATATATTGGGTTTAGGCTATAGGTTAGGTAAGTCTCTCTAAGTCATAAGGCAGAGCCTAATCCTATGATTAACCCTTAGAAGTCTCTAGGCTCAGGTTAAGTGTTCACCTAATTGCTAGAAGTGGCTTATGACTAAGGAAGTCTTAGTGTTTAGAAGACTCCTAAATCTAATAAGAGGAGATTGAATCATCACCCCAAAAGTGAGATCAACAAACTCACATGAATGAAATGATCAATTAGTTATAATTGAACCTTACACCCAAAGCCAATAAGTCAATTTGGGTTACTTAAACCCAATCCAACTTATTTGGATCAAAATGATTTGACCCAATTCAAAATCTAAGTCCAAATTGGATTTTGGCAACCTAAAACCAGCTAAGCTCCCTAATGTAAGAGTTGAACTTCAACTTTTGTGCTGGATGAAACTAAGTGGAAAGAGTGATTAAATGCAAAGTGGAGAAAATATAACATGCTTTCAAACTCTTCAATCTCTCATCCTTTCCTCCACCATGCCTTTTTCTTGACTTTAGGATAGTCTACAGTAAATTAACCGCCTCCTGCATCAAGTAGGGGGCTCCAATTCCCTATGGTTGGCCATGTCCAAGCTTCACCAATGTAGAGGGGGTTGGCCATCTATAAAGTCACATGCTTAGCCTATTTTAGAGAGTTTTTACACTTCCTAATAACAAAAGCACTCAAATCAGGCCATTCCCCATCTTTCCCAATGTCCAAAACCCAAATTCCAATCAACCCGAATGGATTCTAGTGAAGTGCTATAGAGATTGGTGGCTACGATGTTCTAAGGGGAGGCAAGAGCCTGTATTCACTCCAAAGCTTTGTCTCACATCCAAGAGCATGTTCAAATCGACTTGACTGCCGCACATTAGCTCAGACGGGGTAACTTCGTTAAACTATAGCCAGCCAACTAGGTCTCCACGGTTTGTGAAGTGAGATTGCTCGAAACTAGGATCTACCCTTAGAATCCCATTACTCTTTTGATTTACAACCTAAATGTGCTAAAAAAATATTTATTTCCAGTGAGAAATGTCAGAAATCTTGCGTAAGGGGGGCGGCATTGTCGTCTGCCCCTCTCAGTCCATCAGCCATGGGGAAGAAAGTGTGACAGCCGTCCGATCCTCATTAATTAGGACGTACGGCTGAAATTAAAATGTTAGAAGATTTGATTTCATCTCTTCTATCAATATATTTGATTTGGACGATCTGATCTTTGATCGGATGGTCAGATCTACACTCGCAGTTTTCTCGCTCAATCCATGCGGACCAACCCGCGGTTGCAAGTGTAACGGCTTGCATCGTCAGCGCCGCGTGGCACTGACTGGTTTACATAAGAAAATGAGGATTTTTGGAATTAAATAAATGCTAAAAAAGGCCTGAAACTTCAAAAAATTGTAAAAAAATACTCAACGGAAAATTACAATTTATGGCTCGTTAGATTCGTCTTTTCGAGAGGAATCTAATAAGCCCAAAATACCCAATTTCTATTGGGTAAGTTCAGCTTAATTTAAGTTTAAGTCAAGATCAAATTTCATTAATTAATCAAAAAATATTAAATAGATTGATCTGAAACTTTTAGGGATTGAAATTGAGTTTAAACTACACATACCATAAAATTTTCAAATCAAAATGATGAATGGATTAGGAGGTATTGAATTTCAAAGTTCAAATGCTTAATTTCATGAAATAATTATTTTAAAAAATATAGAAAATTAGAAAAATCATCAAAATGGTTTAAATCACTCTAATTAAAATAAATAACCTTGTGAAGATAATATAATCCTCTGAAGTTAAGAAAAAAATCATTTAAAATTCGAGTTTAATAAATCATTAAAATTAACATTAATAAAATTTATCAAAGCTAAACTATAACAAATTAAAATAACCAAGCTAAAATCATAAATACCACACTCTAAATCAAATCAAGTAAACATCACATAACCTTCAATTGAAATTAAACTAAACCTAAACCTAATGAAATTAAACCTAAACCTAATAAAACAAATTAAACCAAAACCTGATCAAATAAATTAAACTTAAACTAACCAAATTAAACCTGAACCTAATCATAAATTACTTCAATTTTGATTAATCTTATGATACTAATCAAATTAAATCAATTTAATACATAATCAAATTGAATCTAATTCAACCTACTTGAGTAAGATTAGCTAATTAACTATTAAATATATAAATCTAATAATTAAATAAAAACATGAACTCTTAATTATATGTTAACCGAACTCTGATAAATATAATAGATGAATGAGGTTAAATGAAATTCTAATCCTAAATAATCAAACCTAATTAAAATCAAAGCAAACTTTCAATTCATTCAACCCAATCAAACTGATAAATAAATAAATCATAATCAAATCAAACAAGTAAAAAATTAAATATAAATTCAAAAGTTTTTAAATTATATCCAATTACTCTCAATTCCAATCAATATCAAAATAAGTCAAACAAAATAAAATTCAAACCAAACAAACAAACCTATTAAACTAAGATAAGAGATTAATTAAATTAAATCAAATCGATCATCAAACTAAAGAAATAATCAATATATAAAGTAAATTTCTAAATTTGATGAATTAAACCCTTAATTAAAATCCAAATAAAAGATCACATTAAATTTTAATTAAATCACAGGTTAAGTAAATTAAAATATGTTCGCCACTCTAAACCAAATTTAAATGAAATAATAAAATCAATGAATCTAAACAACATCAAAATAATATTAATCATATAAAATTAAAATCTTAAATTAAAACCCAAAAGAAAGGAGTTAGACGTTAATTTAAAAGATATTGAATTATCAAAATTTAATCAAATCAAACTAAAATTTAATGAATCCAGAATTAATCAATCAAAATACATGAACTTAACTAACATAATCTTTAAAATCTAAATCAAATCAAACAAGAATTAATCAAATCAAATCAATTTAGTTGAATCATTTACATAAATTCAAATGGGTTAACTATGATACTTAGGTTCTTAGTTCGACCCTTAGAATAAATTTTCATCTCATGATGAAAGTTTCATTCTATTAGGATTAGCATGTTAAACGAAATGGGTTTTGTTCTAGGTAGAATTAATCTTATTCGTTAAAACCTAAATTCCACTTAAACATAACAATGAACTTAAAATGGAAATAAAAAAATTAATTAAATTATTTAAATTGAAACTGTCCAACCTGTTAACATGAACAATTCCAAATTCAAAAAATCATAACTCTAATGCTTAATAAGACATACCACATAAAGCCTTGGAACACACATTAGAATTAAGCCACCACTTTTAATTCTAAGTTCTGACGGTGTATGTGTGATGTTATATTTTGTTTTATGATGTAATATTTTAGAACGGATGATAGAATGTATGATTCGTAGACTGGATGTTAGGTTGTTGCTAGCCTAATCATGTTTTCTATAGGGGATTGTGCTTAAAAGGGTCTATTATAATAAATATAAAATAAATGCTATTTGCTTATAGGTGTTATTTAAGTCCCTAAGCATAATCCAAGTTAGGACAGGTGGGCTTGGTTACCCATGTGCAGGGTGCTAAGTCCAAATTATAAATATAACTGCTTGGGTTTATATGTATATTCAGTTAATATTTGTTTCGCAGGTGTAGTTAGATTTACTTTTTCATATAAAATATAATTTTGTAATAGAAATTAGAATTAGTGCTATGAGGTTTAAGATGAACAGTGGCTAGAAGGTTTTATCTTGGGGTGTCATGTAATGTCTTTAGAGCAGATCAAATCAAAAGGAAGAGAAGGAGGACGTGAAGAAATGAAAAAAAAGAAGACCCCCCAAATCATGTATTCAATTTCAATTATAATTATACTTTTATATTTTGGGTTGTATAAGGGTAGAGTTCGACTACCCATCTTTTCTCTTTTTCGGAGTGTATGGCAGTACATGGCCGCACCGGCCTCTTATTCTTTCATAATAGTTTATAAAAGTGATTGGTGATATGTTTAGTTTGTGCATTAGAAATATTATGCTTTTCATAGTTTCTTAATGTTTGATATTTGAATGTGTGTCTTGGATGCAGTATGCTGTTAGGATGAAATTAATTTTTCTACCCAATTAACAACTTGCAATTAAATTTTAAAGCAACTTTCAACTTCATCATAAAGCCTAGGTTGTAATCAAGATAAATAGAAGATTTAGCAACCTCTTAGTTGTATGTTGTATGTCTCACATCATGCATGTCATGTTTCTTCTTCCTTGAATATGGGGGATCTCCATCCTTGCACGATAGTGGAATGCTTGACTTGTAAGGGCATCTCTTGTGATGGAGAACACCTTATTTTTGATGATTTAGCCAATAACTCTATTTCATCATGCATTTAGGCATAAAAATCCCCAGCCTTTATCCAAATCAATGTGTCAAAAATAAATAAAAATTATAAAATTTTGCATTTTAAATTAATTCATATGCTCATACTACTCATGCTCTAGTCTCTTAGGAAGTGGGTTTATGACTTTAATTTCTTTCCAATTAAATAACAACCCAACTATCTTGCAATTTTATAAGACTTGTCTGCATGGATTTAAATCGTACGAGCTGTTAGATGATGGCCACTCTAGGTGGTTGTAAGTCCAGAAGTCAAATCAGTTTACTCTCTCTTGTGGAGATAAACCCCTATGTCCCCTTTCTGCTTAGATTAGGTCGTGCTCTAACTTGTGTTAAAACTCTCTAGATTTAGAATCTGAGGTTGTTTATTTCTCTTAAACTACAAGTATAAATCCTCACATTTTAGGCACTTTCACAATCTTCTATTGATGGACTATAAGTCCTAGCAATCTAATAAAATTTCAACTCAAATAAATAAATCCCTTCTCTTTCAAACATGTCGAGCCTCACCATAAGATAGATTGGAGTGCTTACTAGGCTTCCTAGTATCATGAGCATTTTTTTACTTATTTCCTCTAGATTCCGAAGTAAGTCTTCCAATTGAACTTTCCAGATTGATTTTTCAAAATAGTCAATTTATTGATAATCTTAACTCTGGAATCTTTGGAGACAATAACTGACTACTTTAATCGAGAGTGTTCTTAGAAAATCTCATTTCCTATGATGCAATTAACTATGGAGGCTTGCCTCTATATGAAACTAAAGAACCCGACTTAAAATAAATCATGCTTTATTTTCCCATGTAAAGTAGGGGAAATATCTCTGGTATATTCAAAGGTCCATCATGCTTTAAGAGTCCTTATTAGATGATTAGGTCCATTGTAGGGCAATGTTTCTATCTTTTGAGATAGAACATCATACCTTAATGTCGTACCCGATCACTTCAATATGTACCCCCTAAAATCTGTGTGGTATCCACCTGACCATATCCAAAAATAAATACCACATGAATGATATTAATCAAAAGTTGGTGATCAAGTTATAGTGGTTGCTAGTGATGATTATTAGCATCATGTGTCGAGTATGACTATAAAAGTATTATAGTTATGTATAACACTCTCCATATTCAATTAAAAAATTTTCATGCAAAGATGGGAAAAATTTATAATTTTTTAGAGTGATATTCTACCAATTTTAACCATGATATCAAAATATTTGATTGAATGGCTCAAATTAATTCCCATAATCATATATTATTATTTTTTATATTTAAGTATTTTAATAGTATTAAAATTGAGTGATATTATATCAATACACTCGCTTTGACTATAAACAAAGATTCGAAGATTATTTAGTTATCTAATTAATATCATGAAGTTTTTAACTACACTTCAAGTTCTTATTGTAGGCTCATTTAGAGTTGGAGTTGGTTGTTTTTAGCATTTTTTATTCTTTTAGTCAAAATATTTAGTTTGATTAAAGTTTGTTAAAGTCTAAATCCAAATGTTATTTAAGTCAACCCCAAAAATTTCTTACATCAATATTCATGCATGATTAATAAATTTTCTGATGACATATCAATTCAATTTTTTGTTTAATCCATTTTATAAAAGAAAAGTATAATCAATAATTTAAATATATAATTAATAATTGAATTTGTATTTTAAAAAATAAATTAAACCAATAAAATATGATCAATTCAATTTGATTTTTGGGTTTATTCAAATAATGGACATCTTTAATGATCAATGCCAGAGTATCATCTTTTAAATTATATGACTTTAATCCAATTAATAGAGTTGATTGTCCTCCATTACTTAATTATTGATATCCTGCCAATCCTCAAACGTCTACCAATGACTTGTGCTTATAAGTCACTAATGTTTTCCAATGACTAACATTTATCAACCATTAACATTTATCTTCTTTATTGTTTCATATTATCATTTATCAAAAGAAGAATCAAGCCAACCACTCAAAATTTTAGAAGGTGAAAGACTTAAAAGGTACAAATATATCTAAAATCTTAAAAAGTCTAAAAAATCTCAACAAAAAAAAAAAACATAAATATAAAAGGTCTCATAAAGCAAAAGTATCATAAGATATAAATATATCAAAAATCTCTAAAGATAAAAGTCTTAAAAAGTTAAGGTACAACAAAAATCTTAAAAGATGAAAGCCTTAAAAATACAAGTATATTAAATTTCTTAAAAGCTAGAAATTTTAGAAGAATCAAGTATATAAAATTCTCAAAAAATAAAAGTTTCAGATATATATATATATATATATATATATATATATATATATATATATATATACTCTCTCTCTCTCTTAAAAGACAAAAACCTTAAAGGACTAAAATAATTAAAAGGCATAGGTCCTTAAAACATATATATTTTTAATTAAAAAGTGTTAAGCTTTCACTAATAGAAAAAAGTCTTAAAAGGCATAATAGATATTTAACTTTCAAAAGCATTATTCTCTTATTAGGGGCAAAGTTCAAAAAGCATAAATAAGGCATAACCACCAGATTATCTAAAAAACAAGATTTCTACTAAGCTTCACCAAAGATAATATACATCGTATTATTAATCCTCAATGCCATATGACACTCTCTTAAATCATCTCATATAGGATTAGGACGTGATTATTTAAGCATGGGAATAATAACTTGTGAGTGATGTTAAAAATTACTCCCTTGTGGAGAAAACAAAACTACGACTTTAAAAGGATGATGTGCATCATCTATATGGGACAATTTGGAGTGTCTTTGAAGATAGTAAGATGGAGTAAGATGAAAAAAGAGTGAATTCCCCCTCCCTGAATAAGTACTTATAATCAAGTAGAGAGACATTAAAAATTCTATGGAATATTCTAAAAGTTTTTAAAAATTTTGAATATATATAATAACAAACACTCTTACTTGGTACTTATGATGCACCGACACTTTAAAAAATTAGGCGTGCAATATCCGACATGTGTCGGACACGGTCACGGGTCCGACACATGACGGACATGGCAGAGAAGTGTCTGATTAAAATAATATTAAAAAATTAAAGTGACACGCGTGTCCTAAATAATTAAATTAAAATTATATAAAAAATATTATGAATATAGTTTGTCATATTTTAAATTATTGTAGAGAGTTTTGAAAATCTAGAGAATGAGATTAGAGCTAAAAACATATAATAATAAGATATATTTATTACAAATAATTAAAATTATAAAAAAAATTATAATTAAATTTATAAATTTAGAATTGATAATAAATTTTATTTATTAAGATTATTAAATTACAATAAAATAAATTACTAAAGTAATATATAGATAGATATATATATATATATATATATAACTTAAGTAATTAATTTAAAATTTTAATAAATGACTTATTTTTTATTATTTTCAATATTTTATATTTTAATTTATATATATTATTCTTAATTATTATTATAATGATGTGTTCAATGTATGTTCATATCTCATATTTTTAAAAATAGAAATATAAGCATGCCTTCTCGTCTATCATAAAGGTGTGTCTTACAGAAGAAAAGAGCTCACGCATAAATGCTCAAGGTGTTAGTATGAGCATCTAAGAGGGGAATGCACTACCAACAAAAAAATATATGATTTTAGCTTAGACAATTCAATTCAAATATTATTGGGGTCTTTGAAACCATTTTCAACGCTTCTTACTCAATTTTGATACTTTTGGTGTAATAACTGGAAAATCCAAACCGAAAAAAAAAAAAACAAGAAAAAAAATAGAGAAACTGTCGCAATGGTTCGCCGCAAAGTGAAATAAATTGCATGAGGGCGCGCGTGGGGGAGGGGGGCTCAATTTCGGTTTACCAAAATTGAACTCGCAAAACACGCCAAAGAGGGAGAGAGATAGAAGGAGAAGGGGAAGACTCTACTCGTGCGTGCCCTAGCCGAGTGAGGCGGCTCCCAAAACATGCAAGAGAGAGAGAGAGAGAGAGAGAGAGAAGGAGAAGGGGCAGACTCTACTAGTGTGTGCCCTAGCCGAGTGAGGCAGCTTCCCTGTCGCCGGCACCGAGCCACCGGAACCTCCGTGCGTCGATGACCGAGAGAGAGAGAGGAGGATTATGCCATGCGCTTGCGTGACCTGGTGCGCGAATGGAAGAGGGACGACTCAAGTGAGGGATAGGGCAAACCGAGGGAATTTATAAGTAAGGTAAAGTTTAATTTCACTTTTGATTTAATTACAAAATAGGAAATCCTAAGTCGATTTATAAATAATGATTATTAATTTATTCATGATTGATACGAATGAGAGAGATTCAACAAAAATAGAAAAATTTTACAAATTTATAAGTATAATTTTATGATTTTAAATTTTGCATAGTCTATGGATGTAGTAAAAGTATGATTAATTTTATTAATATATAGAGACTTAATTCTACCTTTTCTTGAGTATAATATAAATTAAACTTAATTATTTAAAATTTACATGCTACATGCAAAATATAACTTACATATTAATTTGATATTTTGCTTAATAAATGTACATAAATATAACATACATTATAGTTTATGATAATACAAAGATTAGTTTTTCTTATGAACTGAATAAAAAAATGAATTAATTTAAATAATTAATTTGGAAAAGTAAGAAGAAAAATATATAGAACTTCTTACAAATGATTATGTTACATGCATATTAGTAGAATCATAATTTAAATTTAATAATAAATAAAGTGAATATGATCATTGATAAAAGAATTAAGTAAATTAAAATATATTAGATATGAATAGCAATCATCTAAATAAGAATGAGAAATTATTTAGAAAATTTAATATTTCTAATGAACTAGTAGAATTATAAATGTTATCATTAGCGAGGTAGTTATGGTTCAATAATGTAAACACTTAAATGATTTTGAGTATTGATCAAATTAATATTTCTAATCATAGAAACTCCAGTTAAATAAATCGTTTCAAAGGGGAGACGATCCGAAGAAGCTTCACATTAAAGTGGGTAATTATACTCTTACATTTATGATAAAAGCTTACTTATGTTTCATGTGATGAAATGCATTTGTACGTGATTATAAATTATCTCTATACTTCAAATTGTGATTTATTTTCTCATTTTCTTCGTATTGAATGAATATTCTGAATGTTAAATCAGTTGTTACTTATGTTATTGCACAGAATTAACTGATTTACTATTTTGAACTAATATGGATTGCTTCATAAATTCTATGTTATGCATGTATATGCCTGAAAGTGGAGTTCACCCTCTTATGGTACTGGCTGGGAATGCAATATACTCGTTCACGAAAAGGTAAAAGAAAATGGTTAATGAAATGGCTACTTATCCTCTGGATGAGTATTGGAAAAAGTTTCTTAGAGAAAATGTTTCTTATGGAAAAAAATTTTAGACGGTGACTCCTCAAAATGAATGATAAATTAGAAATAAAATTTTTATGAAATATTTATTTTCATTTACCTCTTATATATTGGATTATTTATATACTTTTTACATAATTGAGGTGAAAATTTTAAACATTCCTGCCTTCATCTATTCTCCCTTTTGGAAAAGAAGGATAAATGAAAACAGAAACATATAAAATACGCCTTATTGGGATACCACACAGATTCGCATATGTTCTTTTAAGCCGATCGGGTACGATATTGAGGAGAAGTGTACTATCTCAAGAGATAGAAGTCACCACTCTACAATGGACCTAATCACCCGAATAAGGACTCCTAAGAACAATGGGTCTGCATATGTGCAAGAAATTCTTCCCTTACTTTACATGGAAAAGTAAAGCATGATTTATTTTAAATTGAGTTCGTTAAGTTTCTTACAGGGGAAAGCTCGCATAGTTAATTACATCCTAAGGAAGAGGAATCCTTACGAATACTCTTGATTATGGTAAATGATCGTTGTCTCTAAAGATTTCAATAGGGTAGGACTATCAATTGATTGGTTTATTTTAGAAGATCAAATGAGATTGATCAAAGAGAGAGTCATTATCGAAGCCAAATGAAGACGAGTGGGAGATGATCACGATGTTAGGAAACCTAGCAAGCGTCTCAAACTATCCTATAATTGGTTTTATATTTTTGAAATTAATTTAATTTGTTTGAGTTGAATTTTTCACTAGAAATTTATGGCTTCTAATTTCACAACACAATATTACGAAAATGCCTAGAATGTGAGGATTTATACTTATGGCCCAGAAAGGGGAGAAGCAATTTGAGAACGTAAATCTAGGGAGCTTTGGCGAGGGCCAAAAGCACTACCTAAATCTAAGGTGAAATGGGTATTTGTCTTGCCTCCATAAGAGAGGACAAACCACCCGACTGCTTAGACTAACAACCACCTAGGGGTGGTCGCCAACTAACTCCTCCTATGATTTTAAATTTATGTAGGCAAGTCATATGCTTTATGCAAGATAGCTAAGTTGTTATTTATTTAGAAAGAGACTAAGTCCTTAAACTCACTCCCTAAGAGGCTAGATCATGTACGAGCATGAGTAATGACCTAAATCTAATGCAATTCATATTACATTTTATTTTCATTTTTGTACAATCATTTTGACTCAGGCTTATAGGATTTATATGCCTAATATATGAGAAGTAAGATTATTGGCCAAAATCAGAGAGAAGGGAGGAGGTGTGTTTCCACCATAGCTCTTATAGGTCAAGCCAAGTTTCTCTAGCAAAGGTGGAATCCATCCAATAAAGAGTGAAACAAGATACATTTATGCATGATGTTATAAAAAAAATACTCATCCACCTAAGGGATTACTAATTCTTTTATCTTGATTTTTTAACTTAAACTTTAAGTGAGGTTGTGAGTTGTTTATTTCTTTTTAAATTTGAGTTTATTAATTTGGTAGAAGATTTATTTTTCCCTGAGAGCCTAATCATCATCGAGGTCATACATCAAACAAGGAAGAAACTAGAAAAATGATGTCATCATAATGCTCAAGCTAAATAAATCATCAATCAATTTATAAAGCTAATGCAAAAGAATAAGAGGCTATTTGTGGTCGGGCGCCACCACACAAACCCGAAAAATAAATTGGGTAGCCAAGTTCTACCCTTATACAATACGAATTACAAATGAATTAAATACAATTAAGCAAGGAATTCATTATTATGGGGGGTCTTCAAGCTTCATTTCTTCATTCTTCTTTCTTCTTCTTTTCTTCTTTCTTCTTTGATTCCTTCCTTTGGATGGTTGAAAGGTGGATGCTCCAAAGGCTTCACATGGTACATAAAGCATGACCTTATAACCAATGCTCATCCTAATCCCCATAACAATCATTCCAAAGTCCTAATTACAAAAATTATATGAATAGGAAAAAATGAAAATTTAACTAACACCTGCAAAACAGAGATTAGCTAAAACAAACTATACAAATCCCAAGCATGTATATTGGATGTAACACCCCACACATGGGTGACTAAATCCACCTAGTCTATTAGATTATTCTTAGGGGATAAGCACCTGACAACAAAAGTAGTTATATTTTTAATTATTACAACGTCCTTTAAGCACAATCTTCTACAGAAGATAATAGTTAGACTAAATCGTCCTACCATTCAATCTATGCACATACACCCTAACATCCAGTCTAAAATATTAAATCAAAAAATAGAAGTAAATATCAAACCGTGCACCGCCCTAACCTAAAGCTTGAAGTGGTGACTTAGTCTAATGTGTGTGCTTTTAAGGTTTGTGCGGTATGCTTAGCTATGGCTTTAAGTTAGATTTTTCTAAGTGTGAAGAGTGTTCAACTTAGAGGAGGATTTCATTTAAGTTGTTTAATTATTTTGGGTTGATTTTATTTTGTGTTTTGATTAAGTTCAAGTGAATCCTACAATTAATTACTAAGTTATAAAGAGAGGAAAAAAGAAGAAAACTTCTCTTTCCTTCCCTACCTTAAGTAATTTCTAAATTAGATTCATGTTTTAGTTTTGTTTAGTGAATGTCTTATTATGTATTTTAATTGATCCTAAATTTAGATGAACTCTAAATAAACTTATTCAAAAGAAATGCATTTTAAGATTAAGTAAAGTGAATTAAATCCACAAAACACACATCACTTCATTTCTTTCCCAACATGTATAATGCATATGAATGAATCCTAAGCATATCTATACATATAAAATGGGAATATTTAGTACATTTTATGATGAATGCTAAGTGAGTGACTTAAGAAAATTTGAATGCTTTTGATGCATGATTTTCATTAAGTAGAAAAGGGGTTTCTTATCCAATTTTCACATGCACATATGAACGTATGAAAGGAATAAGTGAATACGGCACTATTGTTAGCACCAGGAGTGTAAGGTACAAGACCTACTTAGGGCTACTTAAAGCCTCACAATCCTAGGATTGTCCGAACTAATATACCACTTTCCTTAAATACAAGCATATGTATAAAAGAAATGAATGGAAAATAAAGGATGCACAAAGTTTGTATTTGTACTTTTGGATTTATTTATGCAATTTATATGTGTAAATGCAAGGACCCTTCTTAAGTTACAACATGAAAGGGGATAAGAGTAGATTTAAGCAAGTGTTATGTTCTTTTAAAAGAACTATATATTTTGAAAATCTTATCCAAGTCCATGTTAAGGGGAAAGAAAGGAAGCAAACATAAAACACATTTTTATATTCACATGCAAACTTATAAATAAACTATAAGTAGAACACTTTTATTTTTGGTAATTAATTCATATATTTTAAAAATAATTTGGATTTAATAGTGATAATAGCCACTCATATTTCTATTTTAGCCAAAACATGCAATTTGACATAAAGAAAATATTTCATTTTAATTTTGATTTTAGAAAAGCATGAATGCATAAAATCCATATGGCATACAAATTTAGCATGTTATGAAAGAAATCAAGTGAAGAAAGCATGTAAACACATTCACCCTAATTAATTCCTAAAGATAATCTTATGAAATAAGAAAGCTTAAATCAAATCAAATTATTTTTTTAAGGAATGTTTGATTTTGTTTTGAGTTTAATTTAATTTGAGAAATGTGAGGTGAGTTTGCTATTCTTAACCCATTCTCACATGTATTTGTTATTTTAGTTTAATTTTTAGGTGATTAGATGATTTTTATATGTTGCTTAGGTTAAGGTATGAATTAAACATTCCCTTACCTATACCACCTTAGTATAACTAATCAAATAATTATGAGCCAATGAGATGACATAAAATCTTACAAGGAATTTAAATTTGTAATGCACCTAGAAAGAAAGGGGGGCTAATGAAATTTGACTCATGATTAATGATTAATTAAACTAAGGGGTTTAAGCTTAAGTACTTTCAAAACCCCTCTCACACATATGAGTTAGATTTTGATTTTCTTAATTGTACTTAGGCTCTTGAACACCTAAGCATCTACTCAAAATAGATTAATTAAGTTCTAAAATATTTTAGAATTTTATGAAATTAATTAAGGGATAATTAGTGAATTAACCTTTAATTAAGGATGGAGTAAGGAAGGAAAGGAGGTTTAAAAAATATCTTAAGGAAAGTATCCCAAAATTATTTCTTATACCTCACATTCACTTAATCAAAACTTAATTGACTCAATCAGAGGGTTAAACCACTAATTATACACTTAATTAAGCTTAATTACATAAAGGGATAATTATGAATTAGTCAAGCAATTCCTCTAATTAAACCACCAATAAATCTTTAAAAAATTAGGGAAGGCAGAAGTCCCACTAATCATGCTCAAGAAGTTTGGAATTAATCAATGGTATAATTAGAGGGTAATTAGCAAATTAACATTCCCAATAAAACCCAAATTCAAAGAAATGAACTATTCAAAATCAATTAACACTTTTAGAATATTTTATGTTCAATTATCTTTCCAATCCTATTTATTTCATATTTTTCTGATTTTTATAGGCATATATATGAATTTAGGAAAGTTTGGTGATTAATTAAGGATTTAATAAGCCTAATTATATATTTAATCCCGTTGGTGCCACATGAGCCACTGACGCGGTATGTGCTTTCCATGTGGTGCGACGAGATTGGCTCTTTAACCCATCACATCGTAGTGCCACGTCAGCGGCGGCGTTATACGCTTTCTCCTCAGCCATCCGATCAAGGATCAGACAACTGAGATTAAAGCCACATATCAGAGGGGTAAATCACGGGATGCTACGTGTTTTAATCTCGGTAGTCCATCCAAAATGCACGGATGGATGGCCAGAGATTCATCCGTGCAATTCTCTATGGGAAAGGTGATCCATCCATGTTCTAGGCCATGATCCGAGCTTGATTGAGCTTGGATTGGGCTAAAATTTAGCCCACACCTTCATCATGCATTATAGATCATATCTAATAGTTAAAATCCCATGGGATTAAACTTTCTTTCACAAAGCTCCACACTCTGCTTAGATTAAGCTCAGAAAAATAATTTACCTCCCCGGAGGTGATCACCGACGCTCAATTCCCTTGGAGAAGCTTCGTCTGGTTGAAACAAAGTTTTGCTGAAGTTTGGAGGCTTTGAAATTGAGTGGCTGCTTCTATGTGTCAACTCCTCCTTGCCTTGAGCTTGGCCTTGATCGAATTGGATCCTCCCTTGCCTTTGGAGCTTGGGAAAGAGCTTAGGAAAGTTCGACTTGGTCCTCTGATGGAGCTTGAAGAAGGAATTGGGTTGATGTTGAGTGTAGAGTAATTTCAATTTTCAGTGGAGCTCCCGTATTTTCAAGTGATAAAAATTGAGAAAATCAAGTTTCAAACTCTCTCTAGGAAGCTTGGGAAGACTAGCTAGGGATTACCATGAGTTCCTATGCTTCAATCGACTGAGGGAGAGTGAAGATTGAACTGAATTAGGGGAAGTATATCTCCCCCTTGAAGGATCGGACGGCCGTAAGCCTCCTTGCCATTTTGATCTAATACACATCATGCAATTTGTTGGTTAGGCTATTTTGAATTGCATGTGGTTCCATTTTGGCCAGAGAAGGAGTGGGTGAGCTGGTCATGTGCTTGAATTGAGTGGAAGGAGGATTTCGATGTGGCCATTTCAATGGGAGTGGTCAGTTTGGCCATAGGGCTAAGTTGGGCTGATCCAAACCCATTGGGTAGGGTGTACCACACTCCCTAGTGTTCACTTGATTCACTAAGAGAGTGTCAAGTGGTTATGAAGAGGATTTGACCGAATTCTAAGTGAAATTGGCCAAAATTTAACTTATGGCCTAGAGTTAAAATGGTGATTTGACCTTAATTTCAGTTTGGGTATATTTGGTATGATGAGAAAATATGTTTGGCCAAGTTTCAATGAATTTGGAGTTGATTTGATGTGATTTGGCTCATGTTGACCCATTTAGGTCAAAATGGGTCAAGTTGACCAATTGATCAAATTCGGTCAATCCAAGGGTTGGGTCAAGTTCATATAACCATTTAAAATATTTTGGTGGCTTTGGTTTGATTCAATTTGATTTATATTTGGTTTTGGTTCAATTGAGTTCATTTAGGTCAAATGGGTCAAGTTGACCAAATTGACCCATTTGACCTATTTGTGTTAGGTCCAGGGTTGGTTCACAATTGTTTGGTCATATGAAATGGATTGATATCTTTATTTCCAATCAATTTTGGTTAAGTTTGAATTTGGCTCAATATGACCCTTTAGGTCAAGTTGGGTTCAAGGTCAATTGGGCTAGGTTAGGTCTAGTTGGCCAATTGAGACTTTGGTCAAGTTCCACAAGTGATTTAGAATGAACTTGACCCATTAGTTTCAATCAATTTAGCTTAGATCAAGTTTTGACATATTTTAACTTTTTATGTCAAGTTGGGTCAACTTGGGTCAAGTAGGCTGTTAGGTTCAAATGTTGACTTGGTCAAGTTCAAACATTGGTCATGAATGAACTTAGATCAATGGTTTCAATCAATTTGGCCTATGGTGAATTTTCGCTATGTTGGGTTTCATTTTGGCAAGTGTTGACTTGGTCAACCCTTAAGTTTGACTTAGTTTGACCCAATTTGAGTTATTGATCATCTCATGATGATTTTTGATCATGATGAGAGGCTAAGGTGGGCTTAGTTCAATCCAATTTGGTTAGGATTAAAATTTGGCTCATAATGATACTTTAGATCACTTTGGGCCAAGTGAGCCTAAGTGGGTCAAATGGCTCGGCCAAAGCTTGATTTGAGTTTGATTGAACTCACATATGGACTTATGATTGAAATATAAATCCATTTGCAAGTGGTTTGAAGTCAGATGGGTTTTGGTTCATTTGACAATTTCAAGTTCAAGAGGTGAATATGAGTTTTATTTGGGCTTGATTTTTGAATTGAGTTTTGGTTAAGTGATTGAAGTTTGTATTTATATTTGGATTCATGATTGAAGGATTGATTGAATCATAAAGAAACATCAAGAGTTTGGTTTGATTTGAAATTGAGTTGGTTAAGTTCAAAATTTTGACTTGAAAGGCTTAGGTTAGATTTTGATTGAATTTGAATTTGATTTTTGGAGTTGGTTTTGGTTGTTTGAATTTATATTTCATATATATGAATATAAATGAGAACATAAATTGGTTATAAGAAAATTTCATGAATTTAAATTGATTTTGGCTAAGCCCATAGGAGGGAAATCAAAGTGACTTAGGAAATATTTGGTGTTTGACCATGAATTTTGGATTTGATTTTTGGCTTTAGTTTGATTGATTTGAATTTATATTTTATTTATATATGTGAATATAAATTAGTATATAAATGAGTTGTGAGAAAATTTCATGAGTTTGAATTGATTTGATTTGGTTTAGGCTAAGTCCATAAGAAGGGAATCAAAGAACTTATAAAAGATTTAGAATTTGACCATGGATTTTGGATATGATTTTTTGGCTTTAGTTTGATTGATTTGAATTTATATTTCATTTATATATGTGAATATAAATGAGAATATAAATGAGTTGTGAGAAAATTTCATGAGTTTGAATTGATTTGATTTGATTTAGGCTAAGTCTATAAGAACATAGAAAAGATTTTGAACTTTGAATTTCAATCAGAGTTTCAATCATGGGTTTCAATCATGAATTTCAAGTATGAATTTCAATCATATGGTATTGATTTAAGTTTGGAGAAAATCAATTAGGTCAGAATTGATTTAAGTTTGATGTTGATTTGATTTGGAGTTTGATTTGAAGGAAGGAAGTGAGGAATGTGGTTCAAGCTATAGAGTTGAGAAATTTTCCTAACACCCCTAGGGCATGACCTATTCCTATGGCAAACCCTTCTAAGTCTCTAGGGCTAGGTTGAGTGTCCACCTAATCACTATATGCATCTTAAGATTAAGGAACTCTTAAAGTCTAAGAGAAATCCTATGTCTAAGATGTAGGGGTTGAGAGCTCATCCTAAAAATGAGGTCAACAATAATGTTCATGTTATAGCAAAACATGTCATGCATACTATTTTTACCTTCTTATTTTACTATAGTATAAAAGCATAATCTATCCACATAAAA
The DNA here is from genome assembly GCA_021442155.1 of Cymbidium sinense. NCBI lineage: Eukaryota > Viridiplantae > Streptophyta > Magnoliopsida > Asparagales > Orchidaceae > Cymbidium > Cymbidium sinense. The sequence continues at coordinate 135,829,345 of CM038222.1, forward strand.
GTTTATTCAATTGTGAGTTATTTATATTTTTTTCAGGTAACCTTCCTAACTAGATGGAGGATAGAAGGGAGACTTATGTTTACCGTCATAGAGGGACTTCAAGAGATAGGTATTATGTTAGTTTATATTTTAAATTGTATTTTATTTGACTTCTATTGGTGGCTCTTATATGATTGTCAAAGGATTATTGGCAGACAAAGGATGACTAAATCAACTGCATCAGTTCCATCTTAGAATCAGAATTGATAGAATACACAGCCTCTAGTATATGCACTCACACAATAAGCAAAAGACTCACTTGACGTCATTACAGGTATGTCTTTATTTAAACTAACATTGCTAAAATTTTATGTTGTGCTAGATATTATATATATATATATATATATATATATATCAACTTATAAGTATTATCTCTATTCAAAATAAATCAATTAAAGTTTTATTTGATACTGGAGCATCACATCCATTTATATATGAGGAATGTGTTAAAATTTTGGGATTGAAAGTTATGGAATTGTCTGTAGTATTATCAGTTGCAATGCTAAATGGGTCATATATGAATGCTAGAAAATATTGTAATGTGAACTTGAATATTTATAAAAGAAACTTGGATGTAGATTTAATAGCACTGTTGCTATATGAATTTGATGTGATTTTAGGAATGGATTGACTATCTAAATATTATGTTACTATAGATTACTACAAAAATATAGTCAAATTTAATATCCCTAGAGAATAAGAACTCAAATTTATGGGGCCTAAGGGAGTATTATCTATGATTGTGTCTTGCTTAAAAGTTCAAAAGATGCTAGCAAAAGGTTAAGAAGATTTTCTTACTCAAGTTACTAATGTTACTAAAGAGGTAAATAAGTTATAAGATATACCAGTAGTGATGGAGTATCTAGAAGTTTTTTGAATAAATAATCAGGTTTACCTCCAATTAGAGAGAGATATTTCTATATTGATTTAATTAAATGTGCATAACCTATAACAAAAGTACCATATGAAATGACGATCACAGAATTACAAGAGTTGAAGAATCAGTTATAAGAACTATTAGAGAAAGGATTTATTAGGCCTAGCACATCCCCTTGGGAAGCCCCTATATTATTTATGAAGAAGAAAGATGGGAGCTTAAGGCTATATATAGATTATATAGAGCTTAACAAACTCATATTAAAGAATAAGTATCCCTTGCCAAGGATTGATGATATTTTTGATCAACCAGAATGAGCTTCAATATTTTTAAAATTAGATTTAAGATTGAGTTATCATCAGCTTAAAATAAAAAAAGAGGATATATCAAAGACTGCATTCAGTACAAGATATTGGCACTATGAGTTTGTGGTGATGCCTTTTGGCTTAACCAACGCTCTAGCTATATTTATGGATCTCATGGATAGAATCTTTAAATTATTTTTATATTCATTTGTGATTGTATTCATAGATGATATTCTAATTTATTCCAGAGATGAAGCAGCTCATGCAAATCATATTCACATTATTTTCTAAACTTTGAAAGGATATGAATTGTATGCAAAATTTTCCAAATGTGAATTTGAGTTAAATAGCATCATATTTTTGGGGCATATGATTAGTAGTGAAGGTATTTCAGCAGATCATAGTAAAGTTAGAGCGATAGTTGAATGACCTATATCAACCCCTGTCACATAAGTTAGAAGTTTCTTAGGATTAACAAGATTTTATAGAATATTTGTTGAAGAGTTTTCATACATTGTCATGCCATTATTCAGATTAACACAAAAAGCAATCAAATTTGAATGGTCAGATCAGTGTGAAAAGACTTTTCAAAATTTGAAAAATTGTTTAATGATTGCACCAATATTAACTATTCCAACATGGACAGAAGGATTTCAGATTTATAGTGATTATTCATTAAGAGGTTTGGAATGTGTACTTATGTAGAATGAAAGAGTGGTTGCTTATGCCTCAAGAAAATTAAAAAATTATGAAAAAAAATTATCCAGCCCATGACCTAGAATTAGCAGTAGTGGTATTCGCATTAAAAATTGGAGGCATTATCTATATGGAGTAAGGTGTGAAATTTTTACTGATCATCAAAGCTTAAAATACATCTTTACTCAAAATAAACTAAACTTAAAGCAAAGGAGATGGTTGGAACTCATTAATAATTATGATTTGGATATTCAGTATCATCCGGGAAAGGCAAATGTACTTATTAATGCTTTAAGCAGAAAAATATATGGCAGTGCAAATTGGTTAATCTCTTAACAAGAGAAGTTGATCAAGAATTAGAAAAATTAAAATTTTTAATTATTAAATCCACAGATGATTATGTTTTATTGTTAAATCAAATTGTTATACAATCAAATTTAAAAGACATGATACATGATGCTTTACCTCAAGATGTTAGCTTTCAAAAAAAATTAAATTTGGTAAAAGTAGACCATATTGAAGATTTTGAAGTTGATGGAGAGGTTTACTAAAGTATAAGGGCAAAATTTGCATTCCACATATTGAGGATTTAAGGAGAGATATCTTACATGAAGTACATCATTCTCATTATACAATTCATCCATTCAATAACAAAATTTATCAAAATCTTAATGAAATATTTTGGTGGTTAGGAATGAAAAGAAGTGTAGTTGAATTTATTTACAAGTGTCCATCATGCCAAATGGTTAAGGCTGAACATTATAAGCCAAGTGGACTTCTACAACCCTTGCCAATACCTTAATAAAAATGGGATGATATTGGCATGAATTTTGTGGTTGGCTTACCTAGATCCAGAAAATATTACGATGTTATTTGGGTGATTATTGATATATTAACTAAATATGTTTATTTTATGCATATTAAACAATCTAATATTGTTAAAAAGTTAGCAAGAAAGTATGTTGACGAAATTATAAAGTTACATGGTCTGCTAAATTCTATAATGTCCAATCAGGATAGTCGATTCACATCTAGGTTGCAGAGAAAAATTCAAGAATCTTTAGGTACCAAGCTTACTTCCAATACTACATTTCACCGTCAAACTGATGGCCAATCAGAAAGAACAATTCAAACACTTGAAGATCTACTTAGACTTTATATACTTGATTTTGGGGGGGAATTGGAAATTACACTTGCCTTTGATTGAGTTTGCTTATAATAACAGTTTCAAACAAGTATTGGTATGGCTTCCTATGAAACATTATATGAAAGGAAATGTTGAACACCACTTTGTTGGGTGGAAATAGGTGAAAGAAGAATCATTGGTGCATATGTGGTAGATGAAGCCACTAAAAAGATTTGATTAATTTGTGAAAGATTAAAAGTTATTCAAGATAGTTAGAGAAAATATTATGATGATAAATATCGGTGAGTAGATTTTGAAGTGGGAGAGTTTTTTTTTCTTAAAATCAGCCTCGTGAAAGCTATTAAACATTTTGGAAAGATTGAAAAGTTGAGCTAGTGTTATATTGGTCCATATAAAATATTGGAAAGAATGGAGAAAATGACTTATAGACTGGCTTTACCTTCTAATATGTAAGAAGTGCATAATGTGTTTCATATTTCTCTCCTGAGAAAATATGTTATTGATGAAGTTAATAAAATTATTGTTGATTTTATTGATATTCAGCTTGATCTCACATTTGTGAAGGAGCTAGAAAGAATTATAGACTATGATGTTAAGCATTTCAGGAATAGAGAAACTCTTTTTGTCCGTATAATATGGAAAGATGGATAAGAATGAGAAGTTGCATGGGAGAAGGAATCAGAAATATGAGTACTTTATCCTCATATGTTTAATCAGAGGCATGATTATTTCTATTGTTGTCATTAAATTTTGAGGACAAATTTTTATAAGAGGGAGAGATTGTAATAACTGTAAAATCCAAACCTAAAGAAAAAAAAATGAGAGAAATCGTCACGACCGTTGGCCGTAAAGTGAAATAAATCAAAAAAGGGGAGGGGGGGTGTGGGCAGGTTTAAAATAAAACCGAACTCCCAAAACACACGAGAGAGGGAGAGAGTGAGAAGGGGAAGACTCTACCCATGCGTGTCCTAGCCGAGTGAGGCGGCTTCCCTATCGTTGGCACCGAGCCGCTGAAGCCTCAATGCACCGACGACCGAGAGGGAGAGGAGGATCAAGCCATGCCGCATGCGTGACCCGGCGTGCGAACGGGAGAGGGACAGCTCATGCAAGGGATAGGGCAAACAAGGGAATTTATAAGTAAGGTAAAGTTTAATTTCACTTTTGATTTAATTGCAAAATAGAAAATCATAAGTCGGTTTATAAATAATGATTATTAAATTTATTCATGACTAATACGAATGAGAGAGATTACACAAAAATAAAAGAATTTCACAAATTTATAAGTATAATTTTATGATTTTAAATTTTGCTCAGTCTATATTTAATTATGCCGAAAATCATGTAGACTAACCATGATTATAAAAACGGGGGGGGGGGATTTATGAGAACTATAAATGAAATGCTAGATTTGAAGCTTATGATTGAGATGAATGTAGTAAAAGTATGATTAATTTTATTAATATATGGAGAGCTTAATTCTACCTTTCCTTGAGTATAATATAAATTAAACTTAATTATTTAAAATTTACATACTACATGCAAAATATAACTTAAATATTAACTTGATATTTTGCTTAATAAATGTACATAAATATAACATACATTATAGTTTATGATAATACAAAAAATTAGTTTTTCTTATGAACTGAATAAAAGAAAAATGAATTAATTTAAATAATTAAATTGGGAAAGCAAGAAGAAAATATATATAACTTCTTACAAATGATTATGTTACATGCATATTAGTAGAACCAGAATTAAAATTTAATAATAAATAAAGTGAATATGATCATTGATAAAAGAATTAAGTAAATTAAAATATTTTAGATATGAATAGCAATCATCTAAATAAGAATGATAAATTGTTTAGAAAATTTAATATCTCTAATGAACTAGTAGAATTATAAATGTTTTTGTTTCTATAATGTATACACTTAGATGGTTATGACTTATGAGTATTGATCAAATTAGTATTTCTAATCATAAAAACTCCAGTTAAATAAATAGTTTTAAAGGGGAGACGATCCGAAGAAGCTTCACACTAAAGTATGTAATTATATTATTTCCATTTATGGTAAAAGCTTACTTATGTTTCATGTGATTGAATGCATTTGTACATGGTTATAAATTATCTTTGTACTTTAAATTGTGATTTATTTTCTCATTTTCTCCGGATTGAATGAATAGTCTGAATGTTAGATCATATTATTACTTATGTCATTGCACATAATTAACTGATTTACTATTTTGAACTAATATGAATAGCTTCATAAATTCTATGTTATGCATGTGTATGGCTAAAAGTAGAGTTCATCCCCTTATGGTACTGGCTGAGAACACAATATATTCGTGCATGAAAAGGTAAATAAAAATAGTTAATGGAATGGTTACTTTTCCTTTGGATGAGTATTGTAATAGGTTTCTTATAGAAAATGTATCTTATGGAAAAGGTTTTTAGACGGTGACTCCTGAAATGAATGATAATAGATTAGAAATAAATTTTCTAAGAAATATTTATTTTCATTTGCCTCTTATATGTTGGATTGTTTGAATACTTTTTACATAATGTTCATGTTATAACAAAACATGTCATGCATACTATTTTTACTTTCTTGTTTTACTATAGTGTAAAAGCATAATCTATCCACACAGAAAATTATTCAATTGTAAGTTATTTATATTTTTTTAAGTAACCTTCCTAACTAGATGGAGGATAGAAGGAATGACTTCAAGAGATAGGTTTTATGTTAGTTTATATTTTAGATTGTATTTTATATGACTTTTGTTGGTGGACATTTTATATGTGTGGGCAAATTTGTTAAATGTGATTTGGATTTGTAGTGGCTCTTATATGATTGAAAAAATATTGTGTAGTTTTTATTTCTATTGGAGATGTTAAGTATAATTTTTCTTTCTTTATCCTTCCGACCATCCGTTCCTACCTTGGTATTCCAAGCTTCCAAGTCAGGTCGAGACAAAAATGATATCAGAGCGAAATTTTACATTTACAGATATAAGTATGATCATAATCAAGAGCTTTTAGGAAGATGATAAATTTTATGAAAAGATTTATTTATGATTATGTTAATTAATGCATAATAGTTATAAACAAATTGTGCTTCTCATGCCTATGGAATCAATTGAAAAAAATGCTATGGGTGAAAATAGAGAGGCACAAACTACTGAGCACCAGAATCTAGGGCAACCCCCTTCACCTGCTATAGATGCATTTACTCAAATGATGGAAGCAATGTATCAAATGACATGAAATCAACAAACTCAGATTAGTGGAAGTGGTGGGAACCCTATGGACAAATATATTAAATTATTTTAAGATATGAGGTCACCTCTTTTCTCAGGAATAAGATGACCTATAGAAGCAAAAAATTGGTTGATGCGGATAGAGAAAATTTTAGAAAGTATTTCATGCCCTCAAAAAAGAAGAGTTGCATTAGCTTCTTTTTCTTATGAGGGCGAAGCTGAGAGATGGTGCGAGAACAATTGCAAAAAAGGTTTGAAAGAAGGTCTTGTAATCTTGTTTCATAGAAGGATTTTGTGAAGGCCTTCAGATATTGGTTTGTACCCCTCTTAGCTAGGAGATAAATGCAAGATAAGTTCATCAAACTTGTACAAGGAGATCGTTCTATTATCCAGTATGAAGCTGAATTCACAATGCTTTCAAAGTAGGCACCTTAATTAATACCAGATGTAGAGAAGAAATGTCATGAATTTCTGTTTGGATTGAAGGATGTAGTCAGACAACCCTTGATCCCTATGGATATTGATGACTATTATGTAATGGTGGAAAGGGCTAGAAGGATAGAGTTTAATTTACAAGCTACTCAAAGGAGGAGAGATATTCAAAAAAGGAGGAATGATGATAGGTCAAAATCTGGGCTAAGCGTTCAAATTGAAAGATCAAACTGGAAGAAGTTTAAGTCTAATAATACTGCTAGCATAAATAGTGTTACTACATGCCTAAAATGTGGAAGATCACATAAGGGAGAGTGTCTCTTAGGCACAAATACTTGTTTTTGGTACCATCATCCAGGACATATGGCAAAGTCATGTCCTACATTGGGTCAAAAATTTTCAGTTGATACTAAGACAAGTGTTCAACCTCCTTAAAGGACTGTTGGCAGACAAAGGATGACTGAATCAACTACATCAATTCCATCTTAGAATCATAATTGATAGAATACAAAACCTCGAGTATGTACACTCACACAACAGGAAGCAAAAAACTCGCCTCACGTCATTACAAGTATGTCTTTATTTAAACTAGCATTGCTAAAATTTTATGTTGTGCTAGACATTTTATATAAATATATCTACTCATTTATAGGTATTATCTCTATTCAAAATAAATCAATTAAAGTTTTATTTGATACTAGAGTATCACATTCATTTATATCTGAGGAATGTGTTAAAATTTTGGGATTGAAAGTTATGAAAATGCATGTAGTATTATCAGTTGCAATGCTAAATGGGTCATATATGAATGCTAGGAAATATTGTAATGCGAACATGAATATTTGGGAAAGAAACTTGGATGCAGATTTAATAGCACTACCGCTATATGAATTTGATGTGATTTTAGGAATGGATTGATTATCTAAATATTTTTCTACTATAGATTATTGCAAAAAATATAGTCAAATTCAATATCCCTTGAGAAGAAGACTCAAATTTATGGGGCATAAGAGAGTATTATCTATGATGGTGTCTTGCTTAAAAGTTCAAAAGATGCTAGCAAAAAGTTATGAAGGTTTTTTTTACTAAAGTTACTGATGTTACTAAAGATGTAAAGAAGTTAGAAGATATACCAGTAGTGAGGGAGTATCCAAAAGTTTTTTTTTTGGATAAATTATCAGGTTTACCTCCAATTAGAGAGATATATTTCTCTATTGATTTAATTCAAGGTGCAAAACTTATAGCAAAAGTATCATATGGGATGACGATTAAGGAACTACAAGAGTTGAAGAATTAGTTATAAGAACTATTGGAGAAAGGATTAGGATTTATTAGGCCCAGCACATCCCCTTGGAGAGCCCCTATATTATTTGTGAAGAAGAAAGATGAGAGCTTAAGGCTATGCATATATTATAAAGAGCTTAACAAAATCACATTGAAGAATAAGTATCCCTTGCAAAGGATTGATCATGTTTTCGATCAATTAGAATGAGCTTTAATATTTTCAAAAGATTTAAGATCGAGTTATCATGAGCTTAAAATCAAAGAAGAAGATATATCAAAGACTACATTCAGTACAAGATATGGGTATTATGAGTTTGTAATGATATCTTTTGGCTTAACCAATGCTCATTTATGGATCTCATGGATAGAATCTTTAAATCATTTTTAGATTTATTTGTAATTATATTCATAGATGATATTCTAATTTATTCTAGAGATGAAGCAGCTCATGCAAATCATCTTTACATTATTTTATAAACTTTGAAAGGAAATTAATTGTATGCAAAATTTTTCAAATATGAATTTTGGTTAAATAACATCATATTTTTAGGGCATATGATTAGTAGTGAAGGTGTTTCAATGGATCATAGTAAAGTTAGGGCAATAGCTGAATGACCTATACCAACCACTATCGCATAAGTTAAAAGTTTCTTAGGATTGATAGGATATTACAGATTTGTTGAAGGGTTTTCACAAATTGTCATGCCATTATCTAGATTAACACAAAAAGAAATCAAATTTGAATGGTCAGATCATTGTGAAGAGACTTTTCAAAAATTGAAGAATTGTTTAATGACTGCACCAGTATTAACTATTTCAGTAAGGATATAAGGATTTCAGATTTATAATGATACTTCATTAAGAGGTTTAGAATGTGTACTTATACAGAATAAAAGAGTGGTTGCTTATGCCACAAGACAATTGAAAATTCATGAAAAAAAAAATTTATCCAACCCATGACCTCAAATTAGCAATAGTGGTATTTGCATTGAAAATTTGGAGGCATTATCTATATGGAGTAAGGTGTCAAATTTTCACTGATCATCAAAATTTAAAATATATCTTTACTCAAAAAGGAACTAAACTTAAGGCAAAGGAGATGGTTGGAAGTCATTTATAATTATGATTTGGATATTCAGTATCATCTGAGAAAGACAAATGTTGTTGCTGATGCTTTAAGCAAAAAAATATATGGTAGTGCAAATTGGTTGATCTCTTAACAGGAGAAGTTGATTCACGAATTAGAAAAATTAAAAAATTAAATTATTAAATCCACATATGATTATGTTTTATTATTAAATCAAATGGTTATACAATCAAATTTAAAGGACATGATACGTTATGCTTTACCTCAAGATGTTGACTTTCAAAAAATTTTAAATTAGATAAAAGTAGGTCATATTTAGATTTTGAAGTTGATGGAGATGTTTACTAAAGTATAAGGGCAAAATTTGCATTCCACATATTGAAGATTTAAGGAGAGATATCTTACATGAAGTATATCACTCTCATTGTACAATTCATCCAGGCAATAATAAAATTTATCAAGATCTTAAAAAAATATTTTGATGATGAGGGATGAAAAGAAGCGTAGTTGAATTTATTTACAAGTGTCTATCATGCCAAATGGTTAAGGCTGAACATCATAAGCCAAGTGGACTTCTACAACCCTTGCCAATACCTGAATAAAAATGGGATAATATTAGCATGAATTTTGTGGTTGGCTTACCTATATCAAAAAAAGATTGTAATGTTATTTGGGTGATTATTGATAGATTAACTAAATCTACACACTTTATATCTATTAAATAATCTAATGATGTTGAAAATTTAGCAAGAAAGTATGTTGATGAAATTGCAATGTTACATGGTGTGCCAAAGTTTATAGTGTCCGACAGGATAGTCGATTCACATCCAGGTTGTTGAGAAAAATTTAAGAAGCTTTAAGTACCAAGATTATTTCAAATACTACATTTCATCGTCAAATTGATAACCTATCAAAAAGAATAATTCAAACACTTAAAGATCCGCTTAGACTTTGTATACTTGATTTTGGGGGGAATTGAAAATTACACTTGCCTTTAATTAAATTTGCTTACAATAATAGTTTCAAACAAGTATTGGTATGGCTCCCTATGAAGCATTGTATGAAAGAAAATGTTGAACACCACTTTGTTGGGTGGAAATAAGTGAAAGAAGAATCATTGGTGCAAATGTGGTAGATGAAACTACTAAAAAGATTCGATTAATTTGTGATAAAATTAAAAGCTGTTCAAGATAGGCATAAGAAATATTATGATGCAAAACATGGCGAGTAGAATTTGAAGTGGGAGAGTTTGTGTTTCTTAAAATCAGCCCCATGAAAGGTATTAAATATTTTGGCAAGATTGGAAAGTTAAGCCCACACAATATTGGTCTATATAAAATATTGGAAAGAATTGAGAAAGTGACTTATAGATTGATTTTACCTTTAATATGTAAGAAGTGCACAATGTGTTTCATATTTTTCTTCTGCGAAAATATGTTACTAATGAAGCCAATAAATTTATTACTGGTCCTATTGATATTTAGTCTGATCTCACATATGTGGTGTAGCCAAAAAGAATTATAAACTATGATGTTAAGCATCTTGAGAATAGAAAAATTCATTTTGATGTACTGTGAAAACATGGATCAGAATGAGAAGTTGTGCGGGAGAAGAAATCAAAAATGCGAGGACTTTATCATCATATGTTTAATCAGAGGCATGTTTATTTCTATTGTTATCATTAAATTTCGAGGACAAAATTTTTATAAGAGGAAGATATTGTAATAACCGAAAAATCTAAACCGAAAGAAAAAAAAGAGAGAACCTGTCGCGATAGTTGGTCGTAAAATGAAATAAATCGAAAGGGGGGGGGGGGGGGGGTTAAACTAAAACCAAACTCCCAAAACATGTGAGAGAGGGAGGCGGCTTCCCTATCACCGGCACCAAGCCGCTGGTGCCTCTGTACACCAACGACCGAGAGAGAGAAGAGGATCAAGCCATGCCGCATGCATGACTAGGCGTGTGAATGGGAGAGGGACGGCTCGAGCAAGGGATAGGGTAAACCGAAGGAATTTATGAGTAAGGTAAAGTTTAATTTCAATTTTGTTTAATTGCAAAATAGGAAATCCTAAGTCGGTTTATACATAATGATTATTAAATTTATTCGTGATTGATACAAATGGGATTGATTCAACAAACAAATTTATAAGTATGATTTTATGATTTTAAATTTTGCATAGTCTATGTTTAATCATGTCAAAAATCATGTAGACTAATCATGATTATAAAAAAAAGGGAGGGAGGGGGGATTTATGAGAACTTATAAATGAAGTGCTAGATTTGAAGCTTATTAATGAGATGGATGTAGTAAAAGTACGATATTAATAGATAGAGAGCTTAATTCTACATTTCCTTAAGTATAATACAAATTAAACTTAATTATTTAAACTTTTCATGTTACATGCAAAATATAACTTAAATATTAACTTGATATTTAGCTTAACAAATGTACATAAATATAACATACATTATGGTTTATGATAATACAAAAATTAGTTTTTCTTATGTATCGAATAAAAGAAAAATGAGTTAATTTAAATAATTAATTTGGGGAAGTAAGAAGAAAATATATAAAACTCCTTACAAATGATTATGTTACATGCATATTAGTATAATCATAATTTAAATTTAATAATGAATAAAGTGAATATGATCATTGATAAAAAAATTAAATAAATTAAAATATTTTAGATATGAATAGCAATTATCTAAATAAGAATGAGAAATTATTTAGAAAATTTAGTATCTCTAATGAACTAGTAGAATTTTAAATGTTATCATAAGCGAGATAGTTATATTTCAATAATATATACACTTAGATGGTTATGAGTATTAATCAAATTAATAGTTTTAATCATAGAAACTCCAGTTAAATAAATAGTTTTGAAGGGGAGACAGTTCGAAGAAGCTTCACACTAAAGTGGGTACTTATGTTCTTACATTTATGATAAAAACTTACTTATGTTTCATGTGATAGAATGTATTTGTGCATAATTATAAATTATCTCTATACTTCAAATTGTGATTTATTTTCTCATTTTTTTCATATTGAATAAATAATCTAAATGTTAAATCATATTGTTACTTATGTCATTGCAAAAAATTAACTGATTTATTATTTTGAATTAATATGGATAGCTTCATAAATTCTATGTTATGCATGTGTATGCCTGAAAGTGGAGTTCACCCCACTTATGATACTGGTTGAGAACGTAATGTACTCATACACGAAAAGATAAATGAAAATGGTTACTTGTTCTTTGGATGAGTATTGGAAAATATTTCTTATGGAAAATGCTTCTTATGGAAAAGGTTTTTAGATGGTGACTCCTGAAATGAATGATAAATTAGAAATATAATTGCTAAGAAATGTTTGTTTTCATTTGCCTCTTACATGTTAGACTGTTTGAACAATTTTTACATAATGTTCATGTTATAGCAAAACCTATCATGCATATTATTTCTACCTTCTTATTTTACTATAGTGTAAAAGAATAATCTATTCACAAAAAATTTATTCAATTACACATTTATATTTTTCTAGTTAACCTTCCTAACTAGTTGGAGGATAGAAGGGTGGCTTATGTTTACCATCATAGAGGGACTTCAAGAGATATGTATTATGTTAGTTTATATTTTAGATTGTATTTTATATAACTTATGTTGGTGGATATTTTAGATGTGTGAACAAATTTGTTAAATGTGATTTGGATTTGTAGTGACTCTGATATGATTGAAAAAATATTGCGTAGTTTTTATTTCTATTTGGAAATGTTAAGTAAAGTTTTTCTTTTTTTATCCGTCCGACCGTCCATTCCCGTCTTAGTATTCCAAGTTTCCGGGCCGGGTCGTGACATTTGGAGCCAAATAAAGCTTTTACAATCAATTTTAAACAAATTTAATAAATTTAAAGTTAAATTTTTATCAATTTCTACAAAAATAAATATGTCGACTTTAGAAAAAAAAATTATGATTTTAAATAGTTTATTTTGTTTACAACACAAAGGAAACATCCACATTGACATTTGGGGGGCAGTCATCACTTATAATTTTTAGAGTTTTAATTTTACACAAATTTAATAAATTTTAAGTAGATATAAGCTCTACATTCTAAAATAAAAGGCAAATAATATATCAACCTAAAATCTACTTAATCAAGTATCGATTTCAATGCAAAATAGGTGATATAATCTTTCAAAATTAAATATAAGACCATCTGAACTATGATTTTAAGGATATTATCATAAAATTGTGCATCTCAATGAGAAAAACCAACCAACTCTAAAATGTTCGATTTAAGTTCAAATGAGTCATAATCAAACCCTTGAAGTACAATTAAAAGGTTTAAGCATTAAATGAAGGATCAAATAATCTCCAAATCTAATATGTATATAGTTGAATTGAGCAGTTTAAAACAAATAAAAAAAAAAAGTAAATGCACTTAAGATTACCATATTTCATGTACATTAAGCCACTAAAACGTTGAATGAATGATTTATGATTAAATGATTAAATATAAGCTGACTAATTTAATGTTTTATGATTTTGAGTAAATTTAACAATATGCCTCTCCTATGACTCTTGTATATGTGCATCTATGACTAATTTTGACTTTATATGACTTATAGCATATGTAATTGAAGAAATATTTATACCACATATTTGCTTGAAGAAATATATTTTGAAGTTCTTTTAAATGAAATTGTCCCTTATTCACTTATATACTGCTTAATAAAGTTCATTTGAATTCTAGTTAGGTTGAATTTGAACCTTTTTCAAATTTTGTTTAAATCTTTCTTTAAAAATGGCTTTGAATGTGTGTCATTTTTGCAATGTCTTTTCTAGTGAATTTTATTCTTTGCCACGATTTTGAAATGCCTTTTCTGGTGAGCTATGCCCAAACACTTATATTCATCTCGTTGTCCCTACCACCATCAAATTTTTGTAGCGAACATCTCTTCTCCTTCATAAGTCTCGGTCCTGCGATTGCTTACTAATTGAGATCCGTTTGTGAACTTCTCCTCTCTCACATTATCTCTTTTATCAAGTTGCAACAATGGAATTCTCTTCTCCTCGAACACCAATGAGCCCATCAGAGCTTCCTCCCTAGCAAGTTTCTGTTGCAAACTCTTAGATTCTTTAAACAGACGATATAAAATAGGAATTCTCCTTCTCCTTTATATGAACTGGATCCTTTCAATGACCTCTCTTAATGAATTTTTATTGTAAACTACAAGCCATTGCTCTCATGAACTCCGCACCATCTCTTAAATGGATGCTGTCCTCAAATGAGCTTGTTATATTTGAATATGAACTAATTTGAACCAATTCATAATGACTTGTATTATTTTGAGCCCCTTCATGAATATAACATGCTATTAATGATGAGAATATTATATAATTTTGTGTATTATAAATCTCTCTCGCACACACACATAAATGCTTGAAAAATGAATACCACATCGTTTGTTCATGTTTATATATTTAGTATATAAATTTTGATATTTACATACTTAAAATTTATTTTTTTGCATTACATTAAAAATATCATTATTATTATTGTTGCTGCTAGAAAATCAGTTGCGATAGAATAAAACTTCACGCTTTAGCTTCGTTGGGAAATCCAACATGTATGTAGATAGTTGAAAAGAGAATAAGAAACTCCTAAATTTTTATGTGAAAAAATCTCATAAAGAGAGGAAAAAATCACAGAGTCTAGCCCAGTAAAAATACTCCACTATATATGTGCTTTGGAGTACAGAGTTTAAGTTTTCTTGATAACGGAATTACAAATTTGTATGAGAACCCGATAACGGAATTAATCGTGAACAATAAATATACAATGGTCAGAACGGGTTGGTGTGACTCGACGACAATAAACGATGATCGGCGACAACATTTGTGATGATAGACTTTGAACTTCTAGTTCTCTTCAGTTTTCTCCCAAGTTCGTATCTAGCTCATCCTTCCAGTCTCATGAAAAAAATGAGGTCCTATTTATAAAATTTTGAGTGAAAATTTTGATCATTGTAGCCAAAATCTCAAAACACTCAATCGGACGGTTCATATCGATTCATTTGATCATATATAGTTTTTTAGTGATTTGACTATTCAAATGACATTCGACCGAATCTGTATTATCAATTGCCTCGTCAACTCAATTCAACTATAAGCACGTCAATATTGAAAGTCATTTGATAATCCGCCGCCTCAAAGCATGTAACTTTTGAAATGATTTTGCTCATTCGACTGATCCAATTTAGGTTGTAACTCATCTCACCGAGTCGTTTAATTTGATTGTATTTATGCTTGATTTATAAATTTTAGAGAGATATATCAATTATATTTTAAAAATAAATAAATAAATATATTATAAATAATATTAATAAAAATATAAATTATAAAATATAAATATTAAATATTTATAAGTATTAAATATATAAATATATAAAAATAATATCATATGATTTTGAATCATCCATATAACATTCCAATGCTGCTTTGCTGGTTTGCCCAGTGACAGCTCATCGGACAAAACGCTCGCCTAGGCTTTCCTTTCCTATAAAACCCTAAACACTTCCGGAGCCCGCGGTCTCACTTCGTCCGGGCAGTCTCCTGAGCTCCATTACCTCGAGACTTGCAGCGAAGTACCACATCTCCATTGAGAGTTTGCCACCAACAGCCATTCCCAGCCATCTAGGTTTGGTTGTCTCTCATGGCATTACCCGTAGATCAGGACCAGAAATGGCTCATCGACTGCCTCACCGCAACGCTGGACACAAGTCGGGAAGTCCGCTCATTCGCCGAGGCTTCACTTCAACAAGCTTCTCTGCAGCCAGGTTCATTTTTAAGGAGTTTTGCTATGGTTTTTTTTCTCCAGTCCCTTCGAATGGATTATTGTAACATATCTATGTTACCGTTTGATATCCAGTAGGCATTGGTTCTTTTTTCTCTGACTCTTAATGCTGAATATTGTTGATGGTTATCGATTTGAAGTTTATCTTTATTCAAATGGTCTAATCTTGTGTCTCAGATTTGTCATTTTGAAATGCCGACGATATTCGTAAGAAATGTCCTTAGTGTAAACGTTCAATTTGCAGCTGTTTAGTTTGGACATTGAAGTAAAAATGCATTTTTATAAATTGTCATAGTTCTTTATGTGTATTTTTTTGGGTTTTCTTTGAGTGTTTACCAACAAAATTTGTAAATTTTTGCTTTTCATAAAGGTTATGGGGCAGCTCTGACGAAGATCACTACTAACAAGGACATTACTTTTGGACTGCGGCAGATATCCTTTTCGTTTTAAATTATAGAAGCCTACCTATTTAACGAAACGTTTTCAGTTCACGACTTTCCCTACCTCATCCTTCAGTAAACACTTAACGTTTGATACCTAGCGGCTGTTTTGCTAAAGCAGTTCATAAAGCAACATTGGGAAGAAGGTGAAGAGAATTTTATATACCCCGTGGTTTCAGCTGAAGAGAAGGTCATCTTTGCACTAGACATATTCCTTATAACTCAAAAAAAGGCTTTTATTACTTAGATGCATGTTAAACATTTATTTTTTTTCTCATCAAAATTTTGATAATTTCTTATCATGCTTCTAAGAACACGTTTTACTTACGCAGTTATACCTTATGATATACAAATTTCCTTGTTAATACCTTGTATTTTTCAGAGGATCATGCGTGAGCTTTTACTTCCTTCATTGGATGATCCTAATAGGAAAATTCGCACAGCAGTTAGCATGGCTATAGTTTCCATTGCTCAACATGATTGGCCAGATGATTGGCCTGAGCTGCTGCCTTTTCTATTAAAGTTGATTAGCGAGCAAAAAAATATCAGTGGAGGTACTTTATTAAATGCATCTTATATTTTTTTATTCTTAAAAGGTAAGTTTTGTTTTTATATTCTGAAGGTAAGTCTTAATGGACAAAATAAAACTTGCATTTCTCTGATTCTTGTAATTACTTAATTTATTTTTTTATCAAACTGATGCTTGGTTGCTATCTTCTTGCAGTTCATGGAGCTCTAAAATGTTTGGCTCTCCTGTCTGGTGAATTGGATGATACTTTGGTGCCTAAATTATTACCCGTTCTGTACCCTCACTTGCATTCAATAATTTCTTCCCCTCATGTGAGTGCATGCTATTTGACGAAACAGTTTATCTTTTACCAAGGCTCTTGAATAATATCTGTTATTTCATTACATTAATTTGAAGTAACAAATTTTTTTTTTTTGGGGGGGTGAAATGATAGCTTGTTTTTTGTGAAGTGACATGGAGTTTAGCTGCCCTTCATACCAAATTTTTGTCAAATTTTTTAATTTTTGCAGATATATGAGAAGTCTCTCAGAACTAAAGCTTTGGAAATAGTACATTCTTGCATTTCTGTTCTAGGATCAATGAGTGGTGTCTATAAGGCATGTTCTTGTTGTACCCTTTTTTGTTGTTTTTCATATCCTATCTGTTAAGATTTTTTATAGGCATATGGTTCTTGCAAAGTGTTTGTTTTCATGGAGGTAATAATAGATTTTCTGCTTCAGACAGAAACTGCTGGACTGATGCTGCAAATGGTTAATTCCCTAATGGAGCAATTTTCTATTATTTTACAACCTCCCTTGCAATCAGATGATCCAGATGAGTGGAGCATGAGAATGGAGGTGAATGCCTTTTGGATTGGGTAATACATAGGCTTATATTTATCTTTCTTTGCATCATTCATTCCTTTTCCTGAGTTACCAGGTCCTGAAATGTTTGCTTCAGCTTGTTCAAAATTTCCCTAACCTCATAGAGGCACAATTTTCAGGTAACTATGTCGTTATATGAAATCCAAATAATGTGATTTCTTTTGCTTCTACTGCACTTGTTTATCCTTTGTCCAAAGGTATTGACATGAACTTTGGTCCAGTCATTTTGTCATCCTTGTGGCAGACATTTGTTTCATCGTTGGATATATACCAGATTTTATCCATACAAGGCACTGAAGATTCAAGTTGTGGTAGATTTGATTCTGATGGTAATGAGAGAAGCTTAGATGCCTTTATTATTCAGGTGCTGTATTGCTGTTGAGTGCTCAATTAATTGATTCATTTTAAGTTGATTGTTTATTACCTTTTGTTTTTTTTTAACTGATGATAAAAAATTGTTACATTTGCTGACTTTGAAGAGGCCATTTGGATGTTTAATAAATTTTGTTGAAGATTATGAAATATTGAAGTTGTTCACTAAGCAGTTATCATAGAGATTTATTGAATGCTTTGATTTTGAGAAAACTTGCATTTAATTTTTTTTTCTTTTTTTGACTTGATTATTTACTCAATGCCTTTTTTCGGATGAATTGTAATATATCTCTTGAGTTGTGTATCGACTCCCAATGCACTTTGCACTACTAGTTGAATTTAGTAGGATTGTGATGAGAAACTGCTGTCATTTTCATCGTAATATTTATGTTGGATGGCATGTTATTTCTTTTAAGTTGATCATTTGTATCTTTTGTCACTGTCTAGTTATTCGAGACTCTGTTAACGATTGTGGGAAATTCTAAAATGGCAAAGGTACATGGATTTTAGTTATTCGTTTGCCTTAATGTTTTATGGTCATTATATGTCAATACTGTGATTTCATCTAATCATACATGTAATAGGAAATGTTATATGTGGATTTGTGCATTGTAGATCATCGGAGGAAGCATAAAAGAGCTTGTTTATCATATCATAGCTTTTCTACAGATCACAGAAGAACAAGTATGTTTAATTAAGTGCATGTGTTGAATTTTTGAAAGTTGTTTAATGCAGTTAATATGCTTTTAGTAAAAGATTGTTTTAAGGTATTTGGTTCAATTTATTTATTTACTGCTTCAATAAGTTTATTTTTTTGCTGAGATTATCAAGTTTTGGCTTGTGAGGGCCTCTTATGTTATGTTGTTTTCAGTATGTGTGAGTATAGTTGATATCTCAGGTGATCTATAATGTGCTGGTGGGATGGATCTATTGCATCATCTATTAATGGAGTTGTTATTCTGTCAGCTAATGGCTGGTTGTGTTACCACGCTCCATTGTGCATAAAGATCAAAGAGGGAAACCATAATAGTTGCTGCAGCTTTAGGCAGAGTGATATGGGCATACTGTTGAAGGAATAGGTTGAGCTGATTGCTGATGTTGTTGTTAAGCATCATTACTTTTTTTTTGGCTTAAGACCTACCCAAAACATTGATTTGGTCTAATTTGGAAGTCTTGATGTTAAATTGCATGTTCCTTTCTTTGAGAAAACTTGATGTGCTTTGCTTTATATAAATATATACGGATAAGCAATAATTGGTAACTTATAGTTTGACTGACAAGATGCAGTGTTTAAAACGCATGAATGCCAGAAAAATAAGATTCATCATACCTAATCCCAACATTGGGTGTCATGCAGAATGACATACAATGGCGATATGTGAAAATACAAAATTTTTAGTATTTTAGGAGGTACATTCTGTACTACACGAGTTGCAAACATGAAAATCAAAGGGCCTCAGGGAGTGAAATAGAGAAGTTGATTTTAATTGGTCTTCAGTAACTTGTACCATAAGCTAACTACAACTTTAAATAGCAAATACTGCCAACTTTGAAACTATCTCCCTTGTTATGAACACTAATGAATCAAATCATCAAAGTATCTGTATATAGTTTTGACTAGTCCTAAATTCAGCTCTTAAGGTTAATAAATGGTGAAATAGCTTTTCGGAAGCCTACTTCAATAATACTTTTGAAGGGGGTGTACTAACATAAAATGATGATTTGTTAGAAGAGTTTGCACTTTTTATTGTCATAAGAATTAGGATGTCTATTTAATATTGGTGAACTTGTGGCTGAGGAAGAAAATAGGGCTTAAATTTTCTTTTTCATCCTCAACATCAATTTTGAGGCTCATTGTAACTATTAGGCGTCAGTTTTATGAATCCTTATTAATGAACTTTGTTTATTTGTGCTTTGAGACCATGTATTAATTAGACAAACTGTCAAACGTTCTGGAATTGCACTTCTTGAGAGTACCTATATTATTTGAAACCCTGATAGAAATTGTGTGAGATTTTGATACTTAGATGTACCATACTTTTTAATAATTATAGAAGAGATTGAACCAGACCATTATCTGTAGTTTCTTGCTAATTTTCATTTTATTTTTTTAAGCTGGTGCATAAGTTGTGCTTATGGTCTATTAGAATGTGGTCGTGCTATTTTCCAAGATATTTGGATTGCGCAACATTGAGCAGCGTAGGCGTGGTAGAATAGTCCAGCATTTTGATTGATGGTTGTATCATGCTGATGGCAAATTTGGTTAATTTAGAATTTGAAAGGCAGTCCTAATGAGCTGTAATAGGGTGTTGGAAATCCAAATGAGTTGTATTTGCTTGTCAGGGAGTTTTTATATAATCTGAATTGTGAAGCTAATGCTAATGTGGAGAAAGGCATAGTTTAAAGGATTAATTGTTTCAGCTTTGTTGTGTTGGTTCACATAATATGATCTGCTTCTTTTGTAAGACATTTTCTTGATTTTTGCATTATGGTAATCTCTTCTGACTTTTTAGGCACATACATGGTCATTGGATGCAAATCAATATGTTGCTGATGAGGATGATGTTACTTATAGTTGTCGTGTATCAGGTATATGAAGTTTCATTGCTTAAACACTTGCTATAAAGGGACAAAAGGATGTTTTTCCGGAATTCATAGCTCAAAATGTTGTTGACTTTAGTCTTTGGTGTTTTTTACGTACTTTTTGTGCTGCATGTTTTGAGAAGTCTGGGTTGCATATTATAACTTTGATGCAAACACACACACAATCAAATTAAAGTTTGATTAAGTGAGATTTCTGATTAGTCAGAGTAGAAGTCAGTTATATGTTATAGAACTTAGATTTGAGAAGCTACATGAACTCCAATGGAACATGAAAGTGAAGATAATTATAAATATCTTTTTGGGGTGGCCCAAAAGTAGGTAGTTGATAACTTTAAGGGAGATTTACAAACACATCACACAATTCTTATGCATTTATATATATTACACCTAAATAATTTTTAGATATATATAACACCTTAATCTTCGATATCACATTAAAAATATCACCATCATTAATTTTTATAAAGTAAAATGCACCTTTTAAAGCATGAGAAAGTGTTATATATATGTAAATATCAAACTCAAGGGTGTTATAAATACATAAGAATTGTGTGATATATTTGTAAATCTTTTTGATTTTTAAACAAGCGTGGAAAATGTTGTAGTATGTGTGGATGAATACCAAATTTGCCTTGAAAGTCCACTGCGGTTTAGGAGTATATGCTCAGGCAATTGCACTGTCATATTGGAAACAATAAGATTGTAGCGGTTGGGGAGAATGATTTTTGTCCCATATATGTGTTGGCGAATCATACTGAGGAAGCTATTCGTGTTTTCAAACTTGGTTTGAGATGTTAAATCAAGGTTGTACTTGAATATTTTAAGTCTTGTCAAAGCCTTTTAGTTAATTGTCCTTATCATATTTTTAAAAGTGGCCAAAATTTGTCTGAATCATCTGTTTTGCATTAGTTTCATTCTGTTCTGATATGAAATTTCTATTTTATCTGTTTGTCAGAGATTCACTATTTTTTTGTCTTGGATGTCATGTGTTTTTGCGTTGGTAATGGATCTACCGCCCTTATATGCTACAATATCATGCTTGTAACTAATGAAAAAAATATTTGCATGAGATCTAGTTGGAAACGAACTGTCCCCAGCCCTTCATAATACCTAGCGATGGAGTCACGGTGTTTGCTATCAAAATTTATTGTTCAATTATTGTAATGAACATAAAAGAAAGAATGCTCGAGGTTGAGTCATTCCCTTCTTACTAATTCTGTTTTTGTTCTCTACTTCTCTTGAATTAAAACCTTTCAGTTAAGTATAATAATGTAATCACTTAATTCATTTTTATAAGCAATAACATATATAACAACTTAAAAAACATTTTTATAACATCAACATAAATATTTTGATTACAAACTACATGGTTATAATTCAAAACTTCAACTAGAAGGTTGATTATATATATCATACTTATTTATTAAATTGTGAAAAATTAAAATTAGTAATAACTTATTATGTGAAATTTAATAATAATAATAATAATAATAATATTGAAAGTACTTAAACATACTTAAGACTATCGAATCCAAAATCAAAATTGCATCCTAAAGTAATCAAAATTATTCAAACCAATGAATTTAAGGCTTCTTTGATCCTCCTTTTCCGGACTTTTTTTTGAAAGCAGTTTTTGGCATATAAAACCCTACCTCCAGCAGTAGTGAGAGCTTTACGCAATGAGTATTGCATTTTATGGAAAATTTTCTTATTAATTTATTGTTTTACATGTGCACTTTCCTTATGACTTCATGAGCATATGGACACGTTTACGGAGCTGCTCATGTTTTCAAGCAAGGGTATGATTATTTTATTTATTGTAACACCTAAAAAAGACACTATACCCCTAAAACATATGATTGAAGTGCAAAATTGAACCTGATATTATTTTTCTAATCTCGGTCTTTATAGTTGATGCTTATTTTTTATTATTATTGAGGTTCGATGCATGTAGAGTAACAATATCTCACCTCATTCTCCAACTCTACTTTCCTATCACTGTATCCTTCTCCAATGGTTGCTTCTTTTTCTTGACTGTGGATTGCTTGAAGCCCTTTCTTTGATGGAATTTTGGATGGCCTTTAGCGATTCCATGAGATGGATACTTTGACCATGTTGGTATGTTTCTTGTTATTGATATACTCTATGTATCTTGTATCTTTTAATAATATTAGCGTTCATTGAGGCCTCTCGCTCATGCTGGAGCTGTTAAAAATTAAGGAGGCCATACTTCCTACGTGGCTTCATTGTCTGTGTTGGTTTTGGCTAGTGTCACCTTGACAAGGGGTTTCCATCTAGGCTGTTTGATGACCCCACAATTTTGGCAGTGCATGTGGGGGAATTTTTCAGCAAAGGGTTGAGGGGTTAGGAGCTAGATTGATAAGGTAGACTTATTCCTAGCTTTGGTGTATGGTATGAAAAGGGAGAGAAAGAGAGAAAGGGAGGTGAAGCAGATGAAAAGAAAATCTTAACAAAAGTTTGGTTAAAGTTAGTCGTGCTAGTATCTTGATTTCTTATAAAAATCAAAATCATACGAAATTGGGGTTATTGTTTCCTAGATTTTGGAAGTATTTTATTATCAATAGTCATCATAATATCTTTATATTAACATTGACTTTGTTGGGTCCCAAGTCCTGGATGGAAAAGTAGAGGATTGCGATAGACAGTCGACAACCAGTATAAAATTTGTCAAAATAATCATGATATGAATCCTTTAAAATATTGTGTTAATGTTAGGGTGTCTCCTGGAAGTGACACGATATATGACCTGAATACGAAAAGGCATGGTTTTCGATCGACGGCAAAGGTTAAATAAGCAAGGTTTCCACATTATGGATCGAGTGCAAAGAAGTTGGTACATGAAACTAGAATTATATTAGGAATTTGATATAAAGTTATTCTTATAGGTAAATTAATGGAATTATTAGATATTATGGTTCATAGAAAGTTAAATATTTATGTATTCAGGAAAACTAAATGGGTTGGGGAGAAGACTAAGGAGATTGATTGTTTAGGTTTTAAATTTTGGTATTCAGGTAGGAGTCGAATTAAAAATTGCGTAGATGTGGTTATAGATTAAACTTTAAAGGATAATGTTATAAATATTAATAGGATTGGAGATAGAATTATAGCTTTAAAAATTATTGTTGATATTAAGATTATCAATGTTGTAAGTGTTTATGCTCCTCAAGTAGGTTTGAATATAGATTCAAAAGAAATATTTTGGAATAATTTAGAGGGATTGATACAAAAAGTACCTCTTGAAGAAAATATACTTATTGGAGAAGATTTAAATTTACATGTTAGTAGAGTGGTAGAAGATTTTAAAAGTATTCATTATGGTTATAGATTTAGAGTGACTAATGAAGAATGTAGGATTGTTAAATTTTGCTTTAGCTTATGATTTTGTAGATGTTAATATTTTATTTAAGAAAAGAGATGAGCATATTATTACTTATAAGAATGGATTTAGTAAAACACAAATTGATTATTTTTTGATAAGAAAAATAAATCTTTTAGATTGTAAAGATTGTAAGGTCATTCAGAGTGAAAGTAAGTACTCAATATCGACTGTTAGTTTTAGATTTTAAGATGAAAGATTGGAAGATGAAAAATAAATCGAATTATTATCCTAGGATTAGATGAGGGCACTTAAAGAATGCTATTAAAAATATTTTTAAGAGCAAGTTATAAGAACTTAGAATTTGGGATGTTCATAAGAAAGTTAATGTTATGTGGGAAAAAATAACAAGTGAACTTAAGCAAGTTGTAAAAAATGTGCTTGGAGAATCAAAAGAAAAAATTTCTTTTAATCAAAATAGTTGGTGGTAGAGTTAAAATTGGCAAGAAAAGATAAGAAATAATATGCATTATTATAAAACTTAGTTTAGATGTAAAAACTCGAAGAATTGAGAAAGATATAAAGTGGCGTAGAGATTAAGAAAATAATATATGATCTGAAAAAAAATGTAGCTTTTGATTTATACAATGATTGAATAAAAGAAGGTGAATGATGTATTTATAAAGAAAAAGAAAAGAGATTGGAGAAGTAAAGATCTAGTTCAAGTGAGGTGTATTAACGATGAAAATTATAAAGTATTTTTCTTAGAAAAGGATATTTAAAATAGGTAGATGAATTATTTTGATAAACTTTTCAATGGAGGATCTGAAAATACGATTGATTTTAACGACCTTAATATCCTAAACAAAAACAAAAAAAAATATTTTTTTCATCGTATTAGTAAATTTGAAGTTGGAGTATCTTTAAAGAAAATGAAGTGTCAAAAAACAGTAGGACTTGAGAAATATTTCAATAGAAGTGTCGAAATGTTTAGGAGATCAAGGAATTTCTTGGCTTATAAATCTTTTTAATATTATTTTAAAGACTAAAAGATGCCAGATTAGTGGAGAAAGAGTTTGTTGGTTTTTGTATTTAACAATAAAAGTGATACACCAGAGTGTGTAAATTGTAGAGGAATTAAGTTAATGTGTCATACATTAAAATTATGAGAGAGATTAATTGAGCATAGGTTATGATGTGATACAAAGGTTTGCCAAAATCAATTTGGTTTTATGTTGGGTAGATCTACTATGGATGCTATACATTTGTTGAGAGGTTTGATGGAGAAATATAGAGAAAGTAAGGAGGATGTACATATGATATTTGTTGATTTAGAGAAAGCTTATGATAAAGTTCCAAGAGAAGTGTTTTGGAGAGTTCTAGAAAAGAAAGGAGTTAATATTAGTTGTATTCAGTCATTAATGATATGTATACTAGAGTTGTTACTTGTGTCCAAACACAAGGAGGATTGAGAAATTTTTTTCCTATTTCAATTGGATTACATCATGGATTGGCTTTAAGCCTTTATTGTTTTGCTTTAGTTATGGATGTTCTTATTAGTCATTTACAAGAAGATGTACCTTGGTGTATGTTTTTGCTGATGACATTCTTCTTGTTGATAAGGCTAGAGGGGGAGTCCAAGAGAAATTTGAATTATGGAGGTCAACCTTAGAGTCTAAATGTTTTCGTTTGAGTAGATCTAAAACTGAATATATGGAGTGTAATTTTAGTTGTAGAAGTTCTAGTGATAGTGTTGTGACATTAAGTGAACAAGTCATTAAAAAGAGTGAGCGATTTAGATATCTAGGTTCTATTGTTCAAAATGATGGTGAAATAGATGGAGATGTTATTAATAGAATGCAAGTTGGATGGTTGAAGTGGAGGAATGCATCTGGCCTATTGTGTGATAGAAAAATATAGCTTAAACTTAAGGGAAAATTTTATAAGATGGTGGTAAGACCTGCAATGATTTATATTGCAAAATGTTTGCCAATAAAAGACAAGCATAAGACTAAGTTAAGTTTTGCAGAGATGAGGATGCTCAGGTGGATGAGTGGCTTTACTCTTAGAGATAAAATGTGAAATGAGTATGTTCGGGAAAAAGTTGAGTAGCTCCAGTGGCATATAAGATTAGAGAGAGTCATCTTAGATGGTTTGTTTGGCCACATAAAGCGTTGGCCGTCTGATGACTCGGTTAGGAGAGTAAATGTACTAGATTTGCCTTATGTTAAGAAAGGTAGAGGTAGACCTAAAACGACTTGGGTAAGATGTATAGAAATGATCTTAGTTTAGTAGAATTAAGAGGTTGTTTGGTTTGAAAGCCAAGCAAAGTAAATGCAGGGGTTTTAGATTTTTTTGCATTTGACATGATGCAAAGTAAAATTTCAAAGTGATGTAATGCATTTGGAATTCGCCTGAAGGTTAAATTTTGGTGTATGTGGAATTTGCCCAAATTTGGGTGAATTCCAAATACATCGGCCAAATTAAAGTGTTGCGCCACCACCGGCCGCGTACCGCCATTGCCCTCCCACTCTCGCCACCGCCACACACACCACTGGCCGCCGCCGACAGCCGCCTAAAAATCTTCAAAATACTTTACATTACATTTATTTAACTAAATAGAAAAAAAGAAACTCATGAATCTGTAAAATTTTCAACTAAACAATCTAAAGTAATTCAAATACATTGCATTCCTTTTACATTGTGCTCATTTTACACTGCATTCCTTTTTTAGGCAGTCAAACAACCCCTAAATTAGAATTTGACACATAATAGGATATAATGGAGAATAATGATTTTGTAGCCGACTC
Organism: Cymbidium sinense; assembly: GCA_021442155.1. NCBI lineage: Eukaryota > Viridiplantae > Streptophyta > Magnoliopsida > Asparagales > Orchidaceae > Cymbidium > Cymbidium sinense. Next base: position 135,856,287 of record CM038222.1, read on the forward strand.
CACGTAGTGGGATAGAGGCTTGTTGTTGTTGTTGTTATCATAATATCTTTATATTCATCTCTTTTGTCTTCAAGTTAATTTTACAATTTTCTCCTTTTATGGGATTTTTTCTTGAAAGAAAGACCCTGGAAATGTGATACCAATCTTTTATTATATGATTAGGAGACAGGATTTTTTTAGATCTTGCTATTGCAATTTTGTATAAACAAGCTAATAAAATTATTTTTTTTGGTAATTTTCTATGTCAAACATTTTTGGAATTGCATCTAAACTGAACTTAATTCTGCTGTTTTAAAGTCTCTAGAAAGGTGCATGCTTGCCAGTTGCCGTGCTTGTAACATAATTTAATAACATGCCAAACCACATAGCTTTATTCTGAATTTAATTTCATGTCTAAAAGACTGCACATTCTGGAATAACCCGAATCTTATGACCTAAATTGCCCCTGAATGTGAAGTTAGAACCAACAGAGAAACTGAGGTCCTAAAAATGAATGTTCAGTTGATGATATAGAAGAAGATCCAGTGATACCAAGGATTGTCGACTTTTGAAATATTAACTCCTTTTTCAAGAGGTTTATTGAAGCTTTCCTTATTAAATAAATATTAGTAGGTTTTGACTATCAAATTTAGAGAAGTTTTGAACCTTTACCCTGATTTTGACACCTTGTTTAGATGTTTTTCCTTGTGAATTACTTGTTCAGCTCCATCTCTTTCCCTCTCTCCTCCCTCTCCCCCAGTCGGACCCACATACACCGTGCCTTATTTTCTTATTTCTGCCATATTTCTATTGCTTGATGCTTATTCAGAATGAAAGTTTTTTTTTTTGATTTTTTAGATGGTGATTTCTTATTTCAAACTTTGTATTCCTTGATTATATTGAAGTAATGAGGCATTCTTAAGTGTTTGTGGATGTACATATGATGAATGCTTTGCTATCTAATTGGAGAATTTAAAAATATTAGTTTTTTATTTATAGCTGATTATAATTTTTTTTATTTCTAACATCATTTTGGTTGGTGGTGTTGGTGCCTCAATGTCATACTTATTTGATTGATTAATGATGTCTTCCAAGTTAATTTAAATGATGAATGTTTTACTTCCTCCAAGAAAAATTCAACAAGATTATGTAACAATATATACAGTTGGTTATCGTTTTTAACTTATTTGAATTATTTGTGTTGTATTTCATGATGTATTGTTCGTTCACATCTCTTTGTTAGTTTTCTTTTTTCTTCACAAGAGTCATAAAATTGTTTCAGGCTCTTTGCTTTTGGAAGAGATGGCTAATGCTTATGGTGGAGAAATGATTGATTCTATTGCAGAAGCTGTTAAAAAACGTTTCAGTGAGTCGCAGAATGCCAAAGTTTCTGGTTCTGCTGATTGGTGGAAAGTAAATAAGCACTTTTGCAGCATTTTTCTAGATTTTATTCACATGTTGGATTGTTTTGTACATGCATTTTTTTGAAGGCTGTGGTGGTAAGTTGATAGGTAACCTCATCAATAAGATCTTCAGTCTTATCAAGTTTGATCATCAAGGGAACTGGCCACAAATGTGGAATAAATAATAATGTGGAGTGTTCCAATTATTTTTAATGCATTATACTAAAAAATGAAGTGATCTTTATTTAAGGCAAATGTGGTAGGTTACATACATAGTTTGGGCTTTATCAAATATGGAAATGAATCCATAGTTTTGAACCATCGATAAACTAAGTTTTTTTGGTCAAACTCTCAAAAATAAATATCACACCTTAGGTTATTAGCAAACGATGGATGCTGCTTTGATTTGTTGTTTAGATGACTATCCTGATCAAACCTAAGATATGATAAAGGTGTGTACAATTCAGTTGATTGAATCCACCACTAATGCCCATTCTAGATTTAGCGATGGACTCAACCACCTAAACGACCCAAATATATTATATCACTTAATTTTTAAGTCACAGAGATCCAATAATTAACACATTTCACAAGCACGCGAACTTCTAAAAATATTTTATTCATTCATCTATAGAGCTTCTAGTAGGCATTAGCATTTACATTCATAACAATAAATTTTTATCATGCATATTTCTTTAGTATACTTCATATTTTACGTCAAAATTGTATAACAATATGTAGAGTTGTAAATTTGAAATTTAATTTTCACTTAATGTCAACCTTGTCATTCTCTCTAATTGAAGAAACAACAATAATAAGCCTTTATCCTATTGCATGGGGTCAGCTGCATGAATCATTTTTCTTCAATGTGTCCTATTAAGTATTCTATTCTTATTTAGTTCTAATAAATTAATGTCATTTTTTATACTTCCTAAAGTCTTTTTAGGTTTACTTCTATCTTTATTAGCATAGGTCAAATATAATACATCTATTATCTTAACTAGGTCATCGAATGACTGACGTTTTATGTGACCAAATCATCTAAGACGACTCTCGATAATCTTATTTTCCACTAAAGCTACTCCAACCTTATCGCATATATGTTTGTTTCTCATTTTGTCTCTTAAGTGTAAAGCTACTGATCCACCTGATCATCCTCATCTCTGTAACACTTCATTTTATACTTCTCTTTTATTGGCCAACATTATGCATAAAACATATTGGTCTCACCACCATCTTATAAAATTTTGCCTTGAGCCTAAGCGGCACTTTCCTATCACACAATAGGCCCGATGCATTCTTCTACTTCAACTATCCGACGTGAATTCTACTAATAACATCCTCATCTATATCACCATCACTTTGAACAATAGACCTGAGATATCTAGAACGTTCACTCTTTTTAATGACTTGATCACCTATTATCATTACTTTGCCATTAGATCTTTTTCAACTAAAATTGTTCTTCATGTATTCCATTTTAGATCTACTCAAATGAAAGCCTTTAGACTCTAAGGTTGACATCCATAATTCAAGTTTTTCTTGAATTCGATCTTTAGTCTTATGAGTAAGAAGAATATAATCAGCAAAAAACATACACCAAGGTACATCCTTTTGTAAATGTCTAGCAAGAACATCCTTAACTAAAGCAAAAAGCTATAGATTTAAAGTTGATCCTTGATGTAATGCAATTGAATAGGAAAATACTTGGTCAATCCTTCTTGTGTTTGAACACAAGTGACAACTTTGGTCTACATATCCTTAATGAATTGAATATAAGCAATATTAACTCTCATCTTTTCTAGAACTCTCCAAAGCACTTCTCTTGGAACTTTATCATATGCTTTCTCTAAATCAACCAATATCATATGTAAATCCTCTTTACTCTCTCTATGCTTCTCCATCAAACCTCTAATTGAAACAACAACAGAATAATTTTTGGCAAACCCTAAAACTTTATAAGATGAATAATTCTGTTATATAATTCTAATATGTAAGGACATAAACTAACATGAAATTTTATTCATGAATTGAACATAAGGATTAAAAATACAATTATAGACATATTTCCATTATATATAATCATTATAATGCTAAATTGCTTGAATAATAATATGACACAAAATAAGTGAGGTAATCTTATCGAAGGAAACTTTGAAAGAGATGTTCTTTAATCATAGTGTGTACTATGCTATTCATGTATACATGTGCCATCATAATAGATTAATTATTTCATAATATTCATTTGCTTATTTTCTTTATATCCTAACACAAATATATTATTAGTCTTAGAATATGACTTGTGTATGTTTAGGCTATTCGTTATGCGAAGATAGTGGATTGTATCAGATTCACACTATATATCATATGGTCGAAACTCAGCCTATAGGTTCTTATCATATTGTTCAATAGAGTTCAAGTATAATTAAGGATTATTGCTATTGAATTATTTCTAGGATTGATATCAAGAGATTGAGGATCTGTGGATTTTTTAGGACTCTTTTGGAAAGTCTAGCTCAGAAGTATGGATTATCATAAATATATAAGTACTACTCTATCATTTATAACAAGACTTTCTTAAGCTTATGACATTCTCATCATTAAATCTTTAAAACACATATCATTCATTTAGACTTGCTAATCAATTATGTGCATTAATATATGAATTACAAGTATTATCTGTCCTACTTTTTAATATACACATTTTCATAAACCATTAATACTCATAATACTTCAAACATGTGCTTGCATAATTTAAAGTTAGTACTCAAGCATTTAATCATGAATGGTAGGATATAAGCATCCATTTTGTACTATGAAGACTTTCTAATATATTACTTACGTACAAGTCCAAATCACTTGTAAAATTTACATGCAAAAGATTAAATAAATATGCTTCTTGAATTAGAATTTGATTATCTCATCCAACTAATGATTGACAATTAAATTTTCTTGTATTAGTCTTCTCAAAACCTTGATCTATTATAATTAATCCACAAAATGTAAATGTCTTAAATCAGAAAATATCCTAAGTTAGAAATCATTTATATCAAAAATAATTTCAAATATTCTTTTAATTCGAAACAACCTCTTCTTATACACACTTCATCGTCTACCGTTTCAATTGAAGTCATTTCACTGAGAAAAATACAAAAAACTGGATTTTCTTTACCATAATTAAGCCCTAGTTGTAATATCCATTTCATTAATGTCTAATTAAATTTATTTTAGTTAATTAACCCGCATCAGAAGCGACGTAGCATCCACTTTACTGTGATGTAACGGCGGATTAAGCCTCGACGCGTGTGTACGGGATCGATCAAGGTAATTCTATTTCCTTCCTTAAGCCGCAGCCTATTTCATTTCCTTGACGTCAGATCGAGACCGCTTCCCGTTCTTCGCAGATCGACGGATTTCCTCCTCCTTTCCTTCCTCGACTGAATCGGCGGCCGCTCCCAGACCTAACGCCTCTCTCTTCATCGCTTCGCTGCCGGCCGCTCCCGCTCGACTTCGGCGTCGGCCATCAGAACCGCACCGCACAAGTAAGTCCCAGAACCGCCGGTCGGGTTGGAAAGTTCCGTAAATTGCTCGGGTCGGGTTGGAAAGTCCCAGAACCGCTTCTGGTTTGGGAAATTGAACTGATCGGCCGGCTAGAATTCTATTCCGCCGACGGGGAAACTCAGAAAGTTTGTAAGTTCTAATTTCCCTATCCCTTTTTTTTGCCCTTTTCCCTCATTGAAATGCGTGATTGAGGAGTCCCGAATCGCTTTTGCAGTGAGGAGAATTTGAGGATTTGGATTGACGGTTTGTTAATTTTAGTTTATTGATCAGGGTATTTAATAGTGACGTTAGGAGATTTCTTCGGAGATTTGGAGTCGATCTGTTTCCAAAGCTTATGAGGAGAGATCAATTTCAGGTAAGATTGGTGTTAATTATGTTTCATTTATGAGTCAGAGGTCTTGAAGAGTGATTTTATTATATGTTTTAGGAGAATCGAGCAGACATCACGACACCGACTAGAAGGGTGAGACATACTGCTAATGTAACGCTTCTTCTATGTATGCCATGTTTACGACTTCCTATAAATTGTATGATTGTTTACGACTATAAATTGTATGAACGCATATATAAAATGTAGATATTTACGTGTTGAATGCATATATAAATGTTGATTAATCGCGACGATTTATGATTTACATGATTACAAAGACAGTTAGAAGATATGATTTCATCGGATAGAAATGTTTTACACACGTTAAATGCAGAATGTGATACAAGTGAAATGTCGCGAAAATCGATAGACTGACGATTTGCCAGATAGAAAAGTTTCGACGAGATGGATTAGGGATCTTAAGATCCCCGACTGCATTTTGAGTGTCGTGTCAGTTAACCTGTCGGGCCGTATGTAGAGTATGAAGCCCCCGCTTACCTACTTTGTTTTAGTCGACGGTGACGACCTTATGAATGAAAGTCAAAACCTAAGAATCAGAAATGACATTTCTAAAATGATTTGACATAATGAATAAAACGAAAATCATCGTTTCGACATCGATTGATACGATTTAACTTACAAAGATATTGTTATATTTCTACAAAGATCTACATTTCTACAAAGACCTACAAAGATATCATAATTATACATTACCGCATACATTTTTACTCGCTTTATTTATAGATTTACACGTATACGCACGATTGTTCTCTTCAGACGATTTTGTTTTTAAAGATTCTTCTTACCTGTTTTACATGCTACCGTTGAAAATTTCGGAAGAAGAAAGTTCCGCTTTGTTGAATCAGATAGTTTTGGGAAGCTTTTCATGCAAATTAAATGTCTTTACCGCTCAGATTTCTTTAAAGATTTCACGCCTGATTGTGTTATGAATTAAGTTAAGAAGATATGAATCAGAATTTAGTGATGATTGATTAGATACACCTTTCACACTCCGCAAGAAGACAGGAACGGTCGAAATGAAATCGGTCCAATCGAAATCATCCTATTCTGTTACACTTCGCGACCAAGATAAGGTCATCCGGGGTGACACTAGTCTCTCCTTTCTCTTCATCACATGGCTCCTTACGGTTTCGCCGCAGGATGCTGTGGGATGTAAATTTGGAAGTGTGTAAATGGTGGTTTAATGATTATATATTTGTAATCATTTCCATGAGGTGGGAAAATTGGCTTTTAAAATTTATTTATTAATTTTTTTAAGTTTTACTTCAACACATTTTTGGGCATTATATTGTTGTTTTGGAGAAACTTATAAGAAGCTCATATGGAATCAGGAATCAAACCTTTTTTCTGACTTCTGATGGCAAACTACTCTCAATGAGGATGGATTATTTAATAATAGCTTCCATTTAATGTTAGCAGACTTGTCTTTTGGATGATAGCAGAAACAAAATTGAATAGTAAACTGTTCATGCGTCAAATTACTTTTTTGGTAGTCATTGAGTTCTTAGTTGATGGATCAAAGAAATGATTTGATAGTTATCTCCCCTTATTATGTTCTTAATTAGTTATCATTAATGGTTGTTTGCTCAACAATAAAGAGATCGCGAGCTATTCTAATTAAATTTATGCTTTATTAGATTGCTTGACAAGGCATTTTAACTCAGTATACAGCCTTGCATTGTTAATTCAGTTGAATCCATTTTGAGGTAGCCGACTTGGGTGTAGTTTCTAATCACTTGCACAATTTTAGGTTTCATTAGCTTTCTTAAGAGTTCATTTGGTGAAACCGTGCTATGCTTGGCTGTAAGAAATAAAGTTTCTTTTAATCTTGCAAAGATGGATATGTGGGTTTATTTGGATTGTGATTTTGAACTCTCTTGAGAAGAAATGCAACTGATATGCATCTCCAAGCAAAGCCTCAATAAATCTTATGATCATCTGTTAATACCATAACTAACTCTGTTTCATCCAAAGGGATGAGGTCCTGGTCTTGTTTTTCTTTATCAATGTACGCAGACTGAAGCATCAGATTTACTGATGCATTTTGGGGGCTGATTGGTATTAGGTTCTTTACTTTGCTCTCTTAAAGAACTGTTAATGATTTTCATGTTATCGATACAATATTTCTACATATATGCAGTTAATGTTCTTGTCTATACGGTTTTGGAAATTATAGCTTCTGTTTTTATTCTTACAAGGTTGCAAGCATTTCCTGATATTCAAGTAAAATTACTGATTTTTTCTTGGCATGTATAATATTTGAATGCCATTTCTTCCTAATAAATATAAATTTGGCATGATTGGAGGACATGAACACTAGATTTTGAAATTTCAGAAAATAATTCTGTTTATGTTATGATCGCTCGCCCATACAGAATTCTAGACTTTTCAATTACCTAAAAGCTAGTTCTTTGATTGTTTTATTCGTATTTTATATTTTCCTGACAGTTGCAAGACTTTTTTAACTTAATATCATTTGTAAATCCTAGTACTTTGGTAAGTAGTGGTCAATATAAAGTGAGCTATAGGTGGAAGCTGCAAATTTGATTGAGAAACTAATTCAAGTTGAATCAAGTTGTCTTATGATATAAAAGGTGGAGGCCTTCTATTTGATTAGCTAATGAATATGCAAATGCCTATTCAAAGAGGTTTTTTTGTTGCCATATGATTTCCAAATTTATATTTTTTTTAACCTAGTCCTAGTGACGTAGGAAATCTTAGGTTTAGAGTTTTTAATGCAAATATAATATGAGATGCATAAAATTATGCAATAAGTATCTAAAATTATGCAATAAAATTATGCAGAAAAATTAGAAAATATAATCAAATCAATCTGCAAGATAATCTAATAGATTTTTATTAAAAATTACGGTTACAAATTTTAGATCAAGACAAGCTCAAAATCCTCACTTGTTTCTGCGCAAGTTGATTACAATTAATCTCTCAAATCTATAACAAATACAAAAGATGTGTTAAAAAGGCAAAATTTATAAAAAGGCAAATTTTTAGTTGTTTGAACTCGAAGTCTCTCACAAAATTCTTTAAGTTTTCCTTATTCAAGGAATTAAATTCTAGAATTAGAAGGAATGATACTCCTATTAGATTTTATTCAAGTTGAAGTTATTATAATAATAATAATTATTATTATTTTGCTCATTGCTTAAAACCCTGCGTATAATCATGAAGCACAATAGGGATTTCCCTTACTCTGCCCTATTTGGAAAAAAAAAAAATAATGTGAGAAAGAACCACAAAATATGTAAAAGATTGCCAAAAATTCAATCACTGAACCCCCCACATCTGGATAACAGGTTGTTATCACTGTAGATAATGACAAAAAAGTAATGTTAATGCGGGAGCTAGAGCGGAGGATTCGCACATGGGATTCCGCATGCCTCACGTAGACCCCTCCATGCTGAATTGGCTCTTTTGAACCAGTTGGGGGCCGGTTCAAGCTCTCTTGGGCTGGTTTATTTATCTAATTAGTTAGGGTTTGCTCTTGTTTAGTATAAATAGAATTTAATGTGTCTTAGGGTCAGTTTTTATTATTTTTATTATTTAACTGTTTTAAGGGAGGAAGACTGCTCCTGCTATTTTTCGCTGTATTTGGGAGGTTTGTTTTTGATTCAAGCAAGTGGTGGATCTGTATCTTGATTGGATCGTAGCTGTATGATACTTTTCCTTATGTTGAGAAGTAATTCCAGGTTATTTCTTTCAGCTCGCACTAGACTTGTTACTGTTTCTGCACCGGCGGAAGATGCCAGCAGCTTGGTTTCAGCCAAACAGCACCTACATTATGTTCGGTCAGACCAGCCACCATTCCAGCATTACTCTCAACTCCTATACGTGATGTCTGGTTTTTCCTTAACGCAGCCAATCTGTCTGGCAATTGGTAGTTAACGTTGTCATCACACTCCCCCTTGAATTCCAATTATCTTTTACACCTTCTTGACCCCCCAAGAACTGTGTCAAATGGGATGTGGGTCACCGAATAGACATTGGAGGAGGCCATTAGAAAGTCACAGAAAACGACTTGCTGTAGAGTAATCCTTATTAAGAGTTGATTAACAAATAACCGAATAAGCTGCTGAATAAAATCTGTAAGAGGACTTGATCACTGGAGAAAGCAGAATGACCCTGTTAATAGAGATTGCCATAGGAAGAATTAACATGAGGGTCGCTGGAAATGCTAACTGTAGGGAAACCTCCAACTTGTTATTGTTGACCTGTATGTGCCTTCCATTAATCAAATTAAGTGGATGAATTAAAATTGTTGATTATCGAATGCAAAGTTGCATAAATTTGCATAAAAATACCTTAATCGCGATCGAAATCGATCGATACGTCGCCAATTTGAAAACTAAGTTGCATCGATACATCTAGAATGCATAAATTAATTGAACAAACCTTCTTGGATTAATTATAATTGATCAACCAAGAAAAATTAATTTTAAATGTAATCGCATGCATATTAAAGTCGAGAAGTGCTGACGACATTCAAATGAACTCCGTTCGCAAAATTAACTATGTCAATACATTCAAAGTATACAAAAAAAGCTAGGAAAGACATCCACATTGCTTGAGATCGTTGAACAAAGAATTCACATATATTTTGACACGATTACATGTATTTCGTAGTACACAAACGACAATAAAAATTTGAGAGCTAGACTTAATATAAGCACACACTATTATGCATGCATAATCATAAAATAATAATAATAAGATAATATTATTATTACATAAATTACTATTGAAATATAAGTGCAATATAAGTGCAATATAAGTGCTCTTCATCTAAAATGTTATGATAATTTAGTTAAATTATAGAATAAGTTCAATTATGTTTTGTTATTATTAGAGCATATAGGTTATTAATTTCTTTTATCTTATATGTATCCTATTTATTCTATAGCCAATTCAGCTAGCTTATACTTCTCCCATAACCTGTCAACCTGCTAGTGGCAAGAAAACAACAATGATAATTAAACCTATGACTAAATGCTAGTTATACCGCCCAAAATAAAAGCAAACGTGGCAGCATTCTATTCTAAGATTAATTCTCTTCACTCTAGCTCACGTGATAGCCACACGTGCCTACCTTCCCACCTCTCACCCCAGCCAATAATCAATTGCCACCCTATCTTCCAGTTACCTCCATACCTCAACCGCTTGCCTAAACAATTAGAAGCTGCCACATATTGTCTATCACGTGAGATGGCTGAAGCAAGAAATCGGTACAACAACCACCCTTTTTTTTGACACTCCGTTCCCGCTTCCTATTGACACAATTCTCCCAACTGAATGTCAGCTCCTTTTCCGTCTCCGCTATAGGCCGAATGGTCTTGCTCTTTTCTCCCTCTCCAACTCATGTCTCTCCTCTACTCGATTCTTCCTCTTCGTCTCTACAGTATATCTACTACCGCAGCTCCTAAGGTACTCGCTGAACTTCCTATTCAACTCCCTGTCTTTCTTGCCTCCCCACATGAGAAACACAGCTCCATCACCGCTGGACCTCCTCTTCATTCGGCCTCCTAAACCTGCTACTAATCCTCTATAGGCTGATTTGTTCTCTGCTCTCTATTCCCTCGTCATTCACAACTCACTCCCATTGTTTTTTTTTAGCTTGCTGAACCAACCAGCAAACCATCACACAAGACTCCCTTGTCTCCTCATACCTACCAGCTCCCTAGTAAAAGCCAAATACCTACCTGCCCTCCCCTCCTTTCTCTTTGATTTTCTCCAACAATCTACCCCACTATAGCCTTTCCAACTTCTTTCCTTCTTGACATGAAATCTCTGCAATTCATTCCCCAGCTCATCACCACTAAGCCATTCTAAAATACACTTTCCTTTTGTTTTGAAACCTAACAGCCCAAGCTCATGCTGGAAATAAAAGGAAGCAAAATCTCTTCTTATTTTCTCAGGTCACCCTTTACCTCGTACTCTCAACTTCTCTCCTCATCTTTGCCAATCTCCATTCTTTCCCAACCCACCTTCTCCCAATTAACTCTAGCCAAGGAAAAATAAAATGAATTGCACATTCAGTTGGATCTAGAGTTGTTATTTGGTTGTTTGAGCAAGTCAATTCCAACTTGTATCTTATGACTAAATGATTGTTTCATTGCTGAGTAGGCAATAAGTGAGATGATATAGAAAGTTTCATATTTATGTTGGTTTGAAGGATCTTATACTAGCTGAAAGGGATGTATTAGATTTTAAGTTTAGTAAGGTAGGATTGTTTAGTTTTATGTATGTACGATAACATCAAATCAGAAAAGAAAAAAGGATTATTATGTTTTGTTTATGCAGGTATAAAGGCCCCATACGCTCCTTTCTTGGTTTGTTGGGGAAGATAGTGTTTCATGCTGTGCTTTATACCACCAATACACACCTTTGTTGGCGTGTTGGGTAGGCCCGATCAAGTAGCCTTATTCACGACGATGTGATCTTTGGCTTCCAAATCTTACCAAAATTGCACACTTACAGGGGACTTAAATGAGGACTAAATGAGATCAATTAAACGATTGGAACTTATTTAATTGAACTTTAATTGAAATTCAAAGAAAAATAAACTTACAATTGATAAATGAAAAAATTAAATCTTACCTGAAATGCATTATAAAACATGAAAATCCATTAAATGATAAGGTATGAAAACTAGATGCTTCTTTAGTTGACCAGCTATGATGATAAAGAAATATATTAAATAGCATGGTTATAAAAATCAAGAAATTCATTGAATGAAGAACCTTGAAGAAGGGGGAAGACCTTAGTTGAATACTATATGTCATCACTTGGCATCTCTCATTTAATGCAAATATTCAAATGAGATAAATGTTATGCATGTTTTATGGTACATTGTTCTCAATTCAAGCATCTCATTGATTCATTGAAACATTTTAATGAGTTGAATTTCTATACATACCACTAATCAAGCTGATGTCTAAATCTATAGCTTTAAAATACATGCAAAACACTTAAATAAAGTGAATTCTTTATGTATATTTTCAAGCAATTATATACACTATTCAAATGTTTCAACTTATGCAAGCTTGCAAATATGACAACATGATACTTTCATACATAATGAAACTAATCCATGCCCAATCTTGTTGTATTAATGCATGTGTAAGAGACAAACATATAATTTTTCATGCACTCTGAGGTAGTTATCCTTGTTTCAATGCATATGTTTTGAAATTCATAGAGTATACTAAAGAAGCAAATCTTTGTATATGTGTTGAGGCAATCATTAACTCAACTCAAATGTTTAGAATACATATAAATATTTTAATGAAGGTAAACTTATTACACACATTTTGAAGGAAGTTCATGTTATATTCAAATGCTTCAACTCATATGAGTTTTCAAACAAGCGAATTAAACAGAGTCATTTATTGAGAGGAAACATTCTATTCAATTTAAGCATTTCATTGATATGTGCAAATATTCATATAAAAAATAAATTCATATGAACTTGTAACTGGTTCAAACACTTCAATGCTTTCATAAATTTTCAAATGAATGAATGAGATATTTACATGCATTACGAGTGATCATATGCTCGATCCTGTTGCATCAAGATGCGTGCAAACCGTTTAAGTTATGAAACATTGCATTCATTATAAAGCAACATCATGCCTAAATTTGGTGATCTAGAATGAGATATCCACATGCATTTTATGGAGTTTATTAAAAACTTGATTTCATATGCCTTGAAATATGGACAAATGTTTTATAAAAATAAATAAACGATTGTATTTGCAAGTAATCAAACATCCACATGTGCCCCGACACGTGTCAAAAATTTAAATTTAGTGTTTGAGGATGCTGCACGGGTTGATTCCCGGTTATGTCTTATGATTGGGTCCGAGTTAACAAAACTTAATGATGTTATTATAACCTTCTAAATTTTTAAAAAAAATCTCTAAGAAGCTAATTCTGTCATCTAATAGTAAAGTGAATATTTCTTAATTCTCTAGTGATGGCTGTATTGATTGTAAAGTTCAACCTGAGGGGATCACTTTTGTTCAAAATTTTAAATCATTGTATCTCAAATCCAAATTCATAAATGCAAGTCGTATACTCGATCCTCTGCTAGCAAATAAGTACGGTTGACAAGGTTTACTTCGATAATGACCGCATTGATTGAATATTTCAACTGGAGGGCCATAATCAAAATTTCTTTAAATCCTAGCATCAAATCAGTACATGTGAAAACTAAATCAATAACCAAACAATCCTTTGTCCAAATAAAAAGATATAATCGAATGAAATTAATTATTTAAATTTAAAGCTAAATTTATCCACCAATCCACAAATATTTGTCGGGAGTGAGAAATTAAGAAAATTTTTGTTCACAAAGAGCCAATGTCAAATTAAATATATAGCTATGTTCACACACAAATAATCTTACGCCAGTAAGGACGTGACCTGCTTTCTCTGTGTGTGTGGTTTTGTCGTCAGATGATATCACATAAATTGCGGTTATGATCATAGTTCTCTGACCGTATTGTTTGCCGCAAAACGACACTATTAAATTACAGTCACGGCTATAGCTCATATGCCCCCCAACAACTTTATTTTTTGAGCTGTGAATTATACAATGTATTTGATTGGACAAAAATCCCTCTATTAGCTAATGTCGACTTATATTTATTCTTTTAGACAAATTTTACCCCAGGTCTATAAGATCTTCTTGGACGATGCAACCCATGACTGCTGATAAGGATCCTTCGGTCAGGTTGAGTCGACTATCTCCTCTAGTAAAGGGGGGCGACATGGATGACGTAATCTTGATCTGCGTGTCCATTCCCATTCTCAGAGCATCCACTTTAAATTAATATGATGAATTTCATAAATTATAATACTCCACATATTGCTACTATATGCTATGCATTTAGCAATTTAATGACTGGCTTTAATTGACAGTTCTCTCTCATCATTGGGAGGGGTAATTAATTATAGATGTTTGCGCTTATAGGAAACCTAGAATCAGACTTAAAGTCCTCACAAAATCATGGCGAAATCTCTCTTATCGGTATGATATAGTTCAAACTCATTTTATTGAGAGGTCGGTGGTAAATTTTTGGAGTCCACAGTCATCACCTAGGCCCCTAAAGTTCTCGATTGTGGCTCTGAAGTTGTTGATTTTCATTTTATCAGTTTGTTTTATTGTAGTTTATTGGTCTTCTTCGTTGTAGAAAACTCTCAACCTTATTGGCATGTAATGGAATCTATTGTTCAGTTTACTTGTGTCATGTGTTTCACATTTGTTATATCAATGTTTTAAATGTTTGTTTTAGATGAATAAGTAATGAATAATTTGGCTGGCTATTTGTTCTTACATCCTATATTCTGAATAGATTATGTGGAATAAACTTCAGCTGTTGATTATGACAATGCATGCTTCTTTTCTACAGGACAATAAAAATATCTTTTATTGCTGGGTTAATTCCCAATGCTTAGAAAATATTTCTTTCCATGATGTATAAGATGAAAGAAACGAACAAGCACAATATTTTGGAACATCTAAAAGTATATATTTTGTTTGTTCCTACTGACTAATTATATGTCAATTACTTATTACCTCATTTCACAAATTTTATATATAATTCCTTTAATTGTTTTATTCATGTTTTCATAGTTTGGTAAAAAGGAGGAGATTAAGGGTATATTTGGGACAGTTTTCTAGTTGGTTTATTTTTTCAGAAAATAATCAGAAAGCAAAGCAGCTTCGTTTGGCTACTAATTTTTGGGCTGCTTTTTAGAAAGTTTTATGGTGAAAAAGTTATTTTGAGAATTAGAGCTGTTAGAGTGTGATTACTGTAATAAAATTGTTTTTTGAATTTTTCTAAGAGAAAAATATTTGTAATACAACAGTTTTTTCAAGAAGGTGCTTTCTCCACAGCAGCTTTACAATCAGTATTTCAAAAAGTTACAGCTGCTCTAAACAGATCATAAGCTGTATAAGTAGCATTGTTGCATCATGCTACACATGTAAATAGGGGTTAAGGGAAATTGAACTATCAGAATGGAAAGCTACAAAACAAGTTCATGAAGAGATTGATGCAACTTGAAGATAATTTTCTTATTCATATAGAAGGTATTTGCATACCTTTGGATATATCTCGATGTTCTGCCGGTGATGGACCTTGGACAAACACCAAAGAAGTTGCTGCTCAACCTACTGGCACTAAAGTTTGTACCTGAACCTATGGGCAATAATGTTTCGGATCATTTCTTAGGAGTTTTGGATCTTTAGTTTAGACAGTTGTTTTACCTTAGCTGCATTGGCTGTCTTCCTCAACAAAAATCTGCTTAACCACATATACAGGAATGTCAGTCTGTTGTTCTGTTAGCTTGTATCACGTGCTTTTTAGTTATGTTAATGTTCTCTATGTTTGTTATAGATGATTAAGTCACCAAGGAGAAGCTTGGCTGCCTTTCTTTTATTGCGTGATATTAAACGCAGTAGATGGGATTTGGGGTAAACTTTAGCTGGTTTATAATGGTGAATGTGAAAATGTAAACTCCTTTTCTAATAGGGAAAAAAAGGGTCTTCCATTCTTGCTTTAATTCTCAATTTTTTTAAACATATTTTTGATCTAATAGTCGGGTATACCTTGTTTATCATCAGAACAAACAGTTTGTGTAAATCGTTTGGTTCACTTAAAATTAATGCTTCTCATGAGCTGTTAAATTAATGTTTTTCATGGCAGCTATTTTACTTTTTTAAACTTCACGTTTTTTTACTAAATCTATTTTTATTTTCAAACTTTGTTGTAACAGTTGCGAGAGGCAGCCTTTTTTGCATTGGTTTCAATTTCAGAACAGCTCATTGAAGCACAGGTGATTCTTTTTTCAGGCAACCATACATGAACTTACGTAGTCATGTGTGTGTATGTGTTTAACACTCTACCCACACACACACATATAATGTTTAAAATTGCACAACGGGTATTGGAGTATTTTTCATTTGTGAGGTGAGGGAGTAAGCTTCAAGATATTTTGAGACCTAAGTCTCATAATCAACAGATTTCATAAACAATATAGTTGTACATACATTAAAGTATAAAATAAAGAAGTTATATATTAATACCCTAACCTATTTACATGTTAAAATGCAATACAGTAACATCTTATTGTAGTAGGAAATAATAAATTGCATAAAATATCAATTAACATATTAATATCTTAACATCAATTCATGAAGTAAGAAGTATTATATAAATATTAAAGTAAGAACTAATAACTTAAAATGATTCAAAATAAATTTAATATAATAAAATTTTTTCTTCCACCGCAATTATCTAATATAACATCACAAGAACGATGGTGGCAACGAGACGGGCCTTGAGGTGCACCTCACATCGCACCAATGAGGTGTTAGCTTCATCGCGGTTTTTTTAAAATGGCACTTAGGTAGATTTTTTATTGCGGGATTTTAAACAATGTAACCTTATTTGGTTTCCTGTTTCTTTATGTCTTAGTCTTATGCATAAGAATGCCACCAGAAGAGCAAACATGGAAAAATATAAATCTAACAAAAATATAGGAAAATATTGAAAGATAAAGCAATACACTGTATTAATTTGGAGATTAAAATTAGCCACTTATCCATATTGTTTGTACTACAACAAATCTGTTCCACTAACAGAAATTAGCCTTTGAGTTTTATAATTGTAAAAAAATTCATCTGGATGGAAGAACTCCGAGATAATTACAAGTATTAGATATGTTCAATTTTGTAAGCATTGTTGCTAATTTTCTATAGCATACAAAAGGATCAATTATTATTATTATTTTTTTGCTTTGAGTTTGTTATATGTGCTTATAGATTAATGGTTTTTTTGAGAATGTATTATCATTGGATCACTTTGAATGATTTGAGGTACTGTGCAACCAACTTGTACCATGAATTGGTTTTTTCAATATTTTACTTTACCTCTTGATGATCTTGTTGAACATGCTCGTTAGATTTTTCTGCTTAAGGATTGATGCCAGGAGGACATAGACAAATTAAATTTATTGCATGCTTGGGAACACTAGCATATACAACTTCAAATGGTTTTATTGGTATAATGATTTGCTGTGACGTTAAAAGTAACCTCTATTTTTTGGAAAGACAACATCTCATTGCTTTTATTTGTTAGTACTAATGGATGAATCTAGGTTGCTAATAGTGTATTATCCATCACTATTTCCTCATTCATTTGTGGATGCCTTGTCTTGCTATATTAAAAACAACTTAAACAATGTTTGTCAAAAATGGTTTAGGAGTTTGACATTTTGAAGTAATTGAGTGAGGTGCTCCATGCAAATGAATGTTCTTACAAATATATAGATGAGCCATGGGAAGCATCCAAAGTTTTCTTAGATGAAAATAAGTGCACAAGTTAGAAAAATGATTTGACCTCCATGAAAATTAAATCAACACTTAATTGGATTCAAGGAAGGCTGAGAACAAAATTCATTGTCAAATTTTGGTTTATTATTTTTGGAATTGGCAAAGGAGTTTGAAGATCTATGTAATGAATTTGAACTTCAACCTTTTGGTACATCATGCTATATTGTAAGAACACCCACTATCCCTTTTAATTTGAGGCCAATTAAATATTTTTCTACCAAGCTAATGGTTTTGGCATGACCAACATATCCATGTAATCCTCTAGTGTGCATACCTTTAATCAAGTGTTTTTACAAAGATGATCAAGTAATACAAAATTGTGTATTCTTAGACTTGGATATTTTAACAATGCATGCATGTAAAAAATACAAAGTAACTCTAATGCTTGCATTTTTGGAAATGTGATTATTTGGTTGGATGCAAATCAAATGTATTAAATTTTTATTTTTATTTTTGTTGTTAAGATATATTTTAAATGCATCGAAATATGATTAAGGGAAAGTTAGGAGGTAGTGAGAGAGAATTAGGGGTGTGCGTTTGGTTGATTTGGATGATAAATTTTTAAAACCGATTGGTTTTGGATTCCTAAAAATATTGAACCAAACCGACCAAATAAAATGCAAAACCAAACAAACCGAATAATAATTTGGTTCTTATTTTGGTTTGATTTTTGGATAAAGTTAGTTACATTTAAAATTATTTGCATAATTTTATATTGTATAAACAATAATAAAAACAATATAAATATATTCAAAATGCAATTACATGCTTAAAAAATATTTAAAACTAATTTTACTACGAATGATGTTTTGAACTTAGAAGTTGATGGAACCATATTATCATATTATGAGACCAAAATATTTTAGAAAAGTGGATAATAGTCCTTTAAAAAAGCATCTACTAAGTATTCAAAAATAAATAAAAATAAATGTATAATAGATAAGCCTATTATACATAAATTAATAATATCATTTTATATATAATTACTTTGGTTTGTTTGGTTCCATTCAAAATTTTATTTAACAAACCGATCCAAAAACCAAAAAACAAACCAAAATCCAAATTACTAAATTCAAAACCGAACCAAATTATTCAAAAACTTTGGTTCGGTTTGGTTTTTTGGTTAAAACCAAATAATGCACACCCCTAGCGAGAATTGTGAGCGGGCATAGCACAATTCTTAGAAATCATCATATTTGGATGATTTTCAAATGTAGAATAACAAAGGTTTTTTGGGTATTTCAAATGCGTGATTGGACTTTTGGTGTGAGAGACGACAAAAGTAAATTTTTTAGAAGGCAATTCTACTGGCATGCATCCAATTCATGTTCTTTTGAGAATTGATAAATTTCAAAGTTTGATGATTGGCGGAAAACATCAATTATTGTAGTATGATACAATATTTGTCATACCCATGACAACCTCCCTTTTTATATCATTGTGGGACATAATATAAGTGGGCATAAGTTAGCTAATTGATTCTACCTCTAATACCCATTACTGTTTCTTACTCATCAAAATAGAGTGGGTGATAAATTCAACTCTCAAATGCATTGCACCCAATGCCACACTTAACAATTTAATACACTTCATACAAAGCCAATAAAAATCAATCAATCAATATAAGTGGAAGCAATCCACAACATTTTTTTTTTCATATAGCTCTGCATATTACCTAATAAATCTCAAGATTTATATGCAAAACATCAAACGTCATTTGATAGATATCTTAGTACTATTCTTATCTTACATCAAATGCATATTAAAATAAGATAAAAAAATTGAACTTAATTACCACTCAACTTCAACTATATCTTTTCATTTTCTTAGAAAAGTATTTAGAATAATAATCTAGTGATCTACGAGGCTCAGCAAGATAAATAATTGTAGAAGAATATTAAATAGCATGTAGGCAAATCTTTATTTGATATGATTTTAAAATTGAGTTTTGTTGACTAAGACATTATTATAACATTAGAAATAAAATTATTGTAGCATAAATATCAAGATTAATATGCTTGCATAAAGAAATAGTAATATAATGACCAATATAGATTTTCTTCGTGTATTATGCTAGTCAAGGATTTAAAAACTTACACATTAAGTTAATTACATAAACATTCATTTGCTTGTTTTCTTTCTTTAATATTATACATTAGTTTTAAAATGTGTTATGTATAGATGTCTATATTTATTGGCTATCGTTAGGTACAGAGTTGTAGACTCACACCACCTCATAGAGCATAAATTATACATTATATTATTAAATAGAGCTCAAGTGAAATCCAATATTATTACTATTAAATTATGTTAAGGACCTTTTTGCCTTAAGTGAGATAAATGTATCATAAATATGTCATTGCTAATCTATCCCATCAGCAAATGTTCATTATTTAAACATGCTATCTATTGTATGCATAAATATAAATCTTCAATTGTTAGATGCCCTTTTTTAAGATTCACTAACTAGCAAAATATTTGTATAATCAAAATTTATTTAAGGGGAATTTACATACATACCTAACAATTCTTATGTATTTACATATCTAACAGCCAAACTTCAATTTTTACATATTTAACACCCCAATCTTCAATATAACATAAAAAATATCATTATTATTCACTTTTAAAAGTGAAATGCACTTTTTAAAGCATGGGAAAGTGTTAGATAAGTAAATATATAACTTTAGGTATTAGATATGTAAATGCATAAAAATTATGTGATATGTATGTAAATCTTTCTTTATTTAATTGTGAACTTACATCATCAAAAATTTATGTGTGGTAATTCACACGAGTATTAGAATGTAAGCATGCATTTAGAAATATGAGAAATTCTAATGCATTGCTTACATACATCTAATTCAAGTTTAAATGAGTATGCAAAATGGCTAAAGAAAAACTATCTTTTGAATTTGAAATTACTTGACCTATCCAATTGATGATTAGCCCCTTTGAATTGGCCACTTTGAAACTTCTTTTTTTTGTATACAATCTAATGCAAATATCAAATTCTTTAATTCAACTGGATTCCTATCTTAACAATACAATTCCAATTCAAGTTATTCTCGTATAACATTATCAAATTCTGAAAATAAGTTTTTGTATTTTTTTACTCCCCTTCCTTTTCTTCTTCTTCTTTTCCTTATATTGAATTTCTCATCTTTGTCCCCCCTATGGGATCAGAAATAAGGAATGCTTAGGTACTTATGGATATAAATATTAATATGTTAATATAATTATATAATTATATGTCTAAAATCTTTTGAAATCATTCATAACCATTGCTTTATGGATCATCTAATGCATTCTATTCAAAGTGGAAAGGTTGGAAAAGCTACAGTGCATTAGTTGAATGAACAATGTTATCTAAAAAATTTAGGACATTTTATACAAATGAGAATTAATTCCATAACATCCTCATCTTTGAGAATTAGCATATATTTCAACATATCAGAGTGATCTATTTGAAGTGTATAATGCAAAAAAAATGATTTTTGATGATTTTCGTAAAATTAAAATTTTTGGGTATAATTATTTAGTGAATTAAATCTTATCAAAATTTGAGTATTATTACTACTCCCAGTGTGTTAATGCACAAATGATTGAAGAAAACTCAAGCTCATAGGCGGTTCATTTTTTTTATGTTTTTCTTCAATTTTTTTGATGAAAAACTCTTATGGTCGACCTTTATGTGATAACATAGCTTCAATTCCTTGAATTGTTCAACACGCTTTGCCTCAAATACATTTTCAAATTGAGAAGCGCTTGTATGAAGGTCATGCATAACTTTTCTTTGATTGTATTGACATTGTCTTTTTGAGCATGGACCCAAATGAGTCCTTTCTTTATTCAAGCAATCAATAATAGGTGCCATACTAAATCCTTCAAAAAAATGCTGGTAGAAGATTTTTAGGGTTTGACGACTCCTAAATTGCCTCCATCTTTGTCTCATTAACTTGAACACCATCTTTTCCCAGGAAACCAAGGAATAAAAGATGATTAGTCAGGAATTTACACTTGTAAGATTTGTGTAGTTTTATTTAAGCATAGTGTTGATATAACTCTCCTGAGATATGCTATATAATTTTTCTCATTCTTGTAGCATATAGTATATTTTCAGGGTACACTACCACAAATCTTTTAATAAATGGCCCAAGAACTTGGTTTATTGGTGGTTGGACAACTTAAATGACATCACTGAATATTTATAAAGTCCTTTAGTTTTAAGGTGAATTTTTATTTTTTTGGTCGGTATTGAATTTGATGATAGCCATTTTGTTAAGGTGGTTTGGTTAAAACCACAAAACATGCCAACTATCAATCAAGTCATTGAGTTGTGGAATTAAAAATAGGCATGTAATTGTAATATTGTTAATGACTTAGTATTAAAAAGCATATCTAATAGAGAATCGATCTTTTGATTTGTTTGGTCCATTTTTAAATTTGCTTTTGCATAAAATTAGTCAGAAGCAGTCAGAGTTAGTATTTGAACTGATGAGTTATTTTTATTTTTGATAAATGCTTGGTTATAATTTTAATCAATTTTTGACATTTTCATTTTAAGTATATGATTGAAATAAACTTAAAAATTAATTTAAAGCTATATTTAAAGCATCCTATTTTAGAATATTGTATGTTTAATTATTAAAAATATCATTATTGTATCATTTAAATCAGATTTATAATTTTGACATTGAATACATCATTCTTTTTAGCCATTGGTTCTGCTGTGAATTGAACCTTTGAAGCTTGAATCTTCCCATCTTCTAGCTTAATATCCGCTCCAATTTTTAAAATTTTGGCTTTTGGTATAATTATTTACACATAATCTCCATCTGTCATTCTTTTTTGGAGAGAGTAAAGCAGGTATTGCATATGGCTCATCTTTCTTGGAGTATTCCTTTATCATTGTAATACTTCATACTTCTTGGACTAGTTCTCTAATATGGAGAATTAGGAAAGGTAGCTTGAAGCACTAAGTCAATGTGGTGTTGAATATGATGCAATGGTAGTACCTAGTTTGATAATTCTTTGTGACAATTTTTTGAATTATTTAAGCAATCGACTATCCTTTTTAGGAATGATGAACTCGTCTTTGGGTGACCACCTCTTGTCTAGTTAGTGCCAAAAGAAAATTTGGTTCTTTGGTGTGCTTTCAAAAATTTGATCCTGATTTAAAGATATGTCCTGCCATGTTGCTAACATCGCATGGCATTGTTTGTTATTTCTATGCTAGTAGTAAAATTTTCTGATCCACCCCAATAACAAAGTATTATTAAAACCTTTGTAAGTATCTTCAACATCAAAAATGCCTTAATTTTCTTAGAAGAATATGACAAGTATCCATATCTATCTTGTCACATATGATCCATTTTTTTAGTACTTGGTGATAGATACAGGAATTTTTTAAGCTTCTATCATCTGAACTTAAGGTCCATTCTTGATCCATAAAATCTTATACGGGTTAGAATTTTTTTTAGCCTTTACTAATGCCCGAGATACCGCATTTTCACTATTTCCAGTTTTGATAATTGCATTATAAGCCTTAATATTGATGGTATATTTAGTCCTTGAAATTTTATGTTGTGTATCCTTAATCTTTTTATTCTCCAATGATACTCACTGAATAATTCAAGAAATTGCATTGCCTGCATTCCCTTTAGTGTATTTGACACTAGCATAAGTTTCTTTAGTAAATTCTTTTTCCCCTTCACCATTAAAATTGTTGCATCTACTTCAACAAATTTAAAAGATATATGATCTGGATAACCACTTGAAATATGCACCTTATTGATTTTACTGGAAGCACTTGCTAAGATTGAAACTCAAATATGATTCTATGTTGAGTCATTTGTTGGTTTTGCATTTGAGTAGTGGCTTGATTTGGTACCACATTTTTAGTCCATTTCCCAAAGCTCGGATTCAAGGTATAAATTTAGATTTGTTCCTGTTGTTAGCTATCATGGAACCTTGTTGATTAGCCATAGTGTTTTGAGCAGCTCTTTGAAAGTTAATTGAAGCTTAAGATAATTGGCTATTTTAATTGAGCTTCAATCTTTTTGTTAATGTCCAAATATGTTGGAGAGTTGATTTTTCTTGAATATCTTAGGTCGCCAATAAAATGAGCTACTTGTTGAGTAATCATTTCAGGCAAATTATATCAGGAATTCAATCGATAATAATTCCACCAATAAAGGCTCTCAATATAGTCCGAAACTATCCAATTTTCCTTTAGACAACTTTGGTGTTGCTGATGCAAGAATTATTCATTATTCGGAGGAGGAAAACATTGTTGTAACAAATGCTTTATGTTTGCCCATGTATGAACACATTTTTTCTTTGTTATTGGCCGTCAAACTGCAAATGTTCCCAGGATGATGAAGCTCCACCTTTCAATTTGTTAGTCACTAACTTCACTTGAAGACCTTCTTGAATTTTCAAGTAATTGAAAATGTTCTCGATTTTACAAATTCAATCAAGAAAACCTACAATATGTAACGATCCATCAAAGGTGGGCAACGCTAGTTGCATCTGGAATTTTTACCCAGTTTGGCCATATCTGTAAGCATTATTAGGCATTGGATCATGATATTCTTGGTCAGGTGAATCTTCATCATTTCTTATTTCTTGGGTACTAAGCCAAATCATTTTCGGTGGTGTTGAATGTCACCATTGACGGGATTGAGAACGATGTCATCTTGATCATCTTTATTTTTACCCTTGCTGTTGTGATGTATTCCTTGCAGATCTCCTTGGTCACATCGATGCCTGAAAATTTCATGATGACCACACTAGTGCAGTTGCAGCTGGACCAGTTCGTAGATTTGGATTCCCCTTCTAAACCCATGTCAATCAGAGGTTGGTGTCATTCATTGTTATATGGGTTCGTCATTGTGTGCCACTGGCTTTGGATCATGTCAGTGTTGCAACCATGCTAATGTTGCTGTCGCTATTTTTTATCACATGTCTTCTTCATGTCAGGCACTTCCAACGTTGTTGTTGTTGTCCCCCATCTCGGTTCAGAGAAGCTGTCTTCTATCGACATCACACGAGTCATCATCTCCTTTGATAGCCAACACGTTAAATATTATTGTGAGACTGTGTATAGAGGTCTCGATGCCACTGAGACATTGTTTGAACCTTGTTAGCTGCCATTTTTCATTTGTGTCTCTGCTCTCCTGCCTTTAGATCCTTGCAATCCTCCTCTGCTGTTGGTTATCATTGTGGTTTTGATACCACCTCATCCAGATACCATGCAAAAATTAAGAAGTAAACAATATACAATTCTAATTTGATTCGGTATATCTTTTCCTTCAGCATCATGTCTTATTTATGAGCTTGCTACCAAAGAGAATAAATAAAAGAAAAATAATAATAAAATGTAAAAACAAAAGCATAGAAAAAATATCAAAATGAAATGGTATAGCTTTTTCCTGCATCGATATATATATATAGATGTTGAACGTCCAAAGTGAATGGATGTTGTAATTATTCCAGGATTCAGGAACAACAAAAGTTAACCTGGGTTATTTTCTGGATGAAATGATTGCAGAAGACATGAGAACAGGTGAAAGTTTTCTTCGTTTTACTTTATCAGTTGTGAACTATTGCTTATTATTTTCTTCTATTCACTAACTCCCAAATTTTTTAACTGCAGATGTGCATAAATTTCCATTCCTATATGCACGCGTTTTTTCAGTAGTTTCTAAGTTTTCCTCACTGGTAATAATCATAAATAATTTTATCATAGGGAAACTTAGTGCGGTTGTCATTTCTGAATATTCATATTTCTTGAGTGCAAATGCAGATTGGTCAGACTATACGTGAGCAGTTCCTATATGCTGCTGCGCAAGCAATAGTTTTAGATGTGTAAGAAACACTTTATCAACTTGAGACTTGTAAAGTTTTAATATAAAAGATCATTGCTTGTCAAGTTTAGAAAAGCTTAATTGTAAAGTTTAGACTTGTAAGTAACACATTAAAGTTGAACATTCTTTTATTGGCAGCCCACCTCCTGTAAAAGTTGGTGCTTGTCAAGTTTTGTCTCAGCTCCTACCGGATGCTAAATCTGAGTTGGTTCAGCCTCATATAATGACTATACTTTCATCTCTCATTGAGCTCCTCAAGCAGGTAGTTTTATCTTGAATATTATTCAATGTTAAACTCATTATCATTACAACTAAGCCAAAATAAAGAACTTAAAGATTACAACAACAACAAGCCTTTATCCCACTATGTAGGGTCGGCTACATGAATCATTTTTCTCTATTGTGTCCTAATAAGTGTCAAATTCTCATTTAATTCTAAGAAATGGTCATTTTTTACATTTTCTATGTTTTTTAGGTCTGCCTTTACTTTCTTAATGTAGGTAGAATCTAATAAATCTACTTTCCTAATTGGGTTATTAGACGATTGACGTTTTATTTGACCAAATCATTTAAGGCAACTCTCTGTAATTTTATCTGCCATTGGAGCTACTCCAACATTTTCATGTATACATTCATTTCACATTTTATCTCTATGTATGAACTAAGCGTTCTTATCTCTATAACACTTAATTTTATGCTTCTCTTTTACTGGCCAACTTTCTACACCATAAAGCATTATAGGTCTCATCACAATCTTATAAAATTTTTTCTTAAGTTGTACTTTTTTATCACACAATAGGCTTGATGCATTCTTCCACTTAAACCATCCAACTTGAATTCTGCTAATAATATTCCCATCTATTTCACCATCACTTTAAACAATAGACCCAAGATATCTAAAATGTTCAATCTCTTTAGTGACTTGATCACCCATTATCACAAATCCCCTCCCCCCAATTAGATTTTTACAACTAAAATTACACTCCATGTATTAAATTTTAGATCAACTCAAATGAAAGCCTTTAGACTCTAAGATTGGCCTCCATAATTCAAGTTTCTCACTCTCTTGTCTTATCAACAAGAAGAATAATATTGGAAAAGAGCATACACCAAGGCACTTCCTCTTGTAAATGTTTAGTAAGAACATCCATAACTAAAGCAAAAAGATACTAGCTTAAGTCGATCCTTAATATAATCCAATTGAAATAGGGAAAATACTTAATCAAACCTCATTGGGTTTGAACACAAGTAATAGCTCCTATATACATATCCTTAAGGATTTGAATATAAGCAAGATTAACTTCCTTCTTTTCTAGAACTCTACAAAGTACTTCTCTTGGGACTTTATAATATGCTTTCTCTTGATCCATAAATATCATATGTAGATTAATAAATATGTGTAAAACATTCATAGTGTATTTACTTTGCATGAAATCAAACTAATTTTGAGAAATTTTTATGTCACAACATAACTTATGCTCAATTACTCTCTCCCATAATTTTAATATATGACACATTAACTTTAATTCTCTATACTTTGCACACTCTTATGCATCATCTTTATTCCTAAAAATAAAAACCAACAAACTTTTTTTCTACTTATCAGACATCTTTTTAATCTTCAAAAATTATTAAAAAGATTAATAAACTAAGAAATTCGTTAATCTTCGAAACATTTTCATACTTCTATTGGAATATCATCAGGTCCTACTGCTTTTTCACATTTCATATTCTTTAAAGCCTTTTTAACTTCGATTTTATTAATACGATGATAGAAATAAAAATTTTTATTTTTCATTTAAGGTAATAAGGTCACTAAAGTCAATTGTACTCTCACAATCTTAATTAGAAAGTTTATTAGAATATCTTATCCACTTATGTTGAATATTTTCTCTTAAAAAAATAATTTTTGATTTTTATTCTTGATGCACTTCACTTGAATTAAATCTTTATTTTTTCTATTTATTTACTTGACTAATTTATACATACATCTGTCACCTTCTATAGTATCCAATTTAATATATAAATCATTAAATGTTGAATTCTTTGCACCACATATTACTTTTCTGGATTTTGTATGGGCTACCCTATATCTTTCTCAATTCTCCTAGGTTTTACAATTAAACTAATTTTTATAACAAACATGCTTATTTTTTTATCAAATCTTGCACATTTTTCACTAATAGGAGCTTTTCTTTTTGATTCTCTAAGCATAGTTTTTTTTGCAATTTGTTTGATTTCATTTGCTACTTTTTTTATATTACATTAGGTCCTCATGAACTTCCCAAATTTTTGATTCTCTAAGCTTTTTTAGTTTACTCTTAAAAATATTTTTATTAGTATGTTTTTCCCTATTTATTTCTAAGATAATATTTTGATTTATTCTTAATCTTTTATCCCTTCATCTTAAAATTCGAAACCTATAGTCGATGTTGGGTACTTAAATTCTTGCTCGGAATGACCTTTATATTATGTACAATCTAAATGATTCAAGAATATTCAATTTGTGTTTTACTAGATTCATTCTTATAAGTGATGATGAGCTCATCTCTTTTTGTGAATAAAATATTAATGATTATCAAATCTAAGCTAAAACAAATCCAATATTATCCTATATTCTTCATTAGTTACTTTATGCCTATAGCCAACATAAATGGTTTTAAAATATTTTACTAACCTACCAACATGCCCATCAAATCCCCTCAAATAAATACTCTTTCTTCAAGGGTATCCTTCATATTAATTCTTCTATGTCATTCAAATTTTTTTTTTTTTTTAGTATATATCCAAATCTATTTGAGGAGTATAAGCGCTTATAACATTAATAATATTAGTATTAATAATAATCTTTAAAGCTATAATCTATCTCCAATCCTATTAATTTTCACAATATTATCCTTCAGACTCTTATCTATAATCACATCTACACCAGTTCTAGTACGACTCCTACCTGAATATTAAAGTTTAAAATTTAAATTATCAATCTCCTGGACTTTCTCTCTATCACATTTAATGTTTTTTTTTTTAAATTTTTAAAAACAAAGCACCACTAAGATAATACAAAGTCCAATAAGGAATCAATCCCTCTAAAAATAAAAAGCTTATCAAGAGCATTACACTAATAAGCATAAAGACTAATAGGCATTGATCCCATACAAAAACACAGTAGGTACAATTAAGCTACTAAATGAGACCCACTACAACTAAGAAATCACACTCTAAAAAAAAATATTAGAAGTTTGTATGAGAACCAAAATCAGCTTTCGGTAAAAACTATAAATGTTACACATGAGCTCTTGCTTGTATCCAAATCTTCAAGATTGCTTCAAGTGAGGTTCTTGATATATAGCGATGCCATTATTAGAAATCTGCAAACCTCAATATAATAGGGGCATCATATAAAGCCAAGAATTGTTTTATTTCCAAATGAGCATTTGAATTGAAATCAGTAAAATGGAGTTTGAAACTTAGCAGATTATTAGAAAGCAAAACACATCCTCATTCAACTGAATTGAAACCAATTTACTTCAGAAGAATTCTTGCTTCAAGTAAAGTTTGATGTACCGCATATCATCTTCTTAAACCAGTGTTTAATTGACCTTGTTGTATCAGCCTTATCAATTCAACTGGTACATGAAATTAAAAACAGCATTATAAAATATAAATATAATGGAATAAAATTGAAAGATGGATAAAGAGCTTAGCTTGATCGTCTGAACAATCCACCCAAGATAATCATAATTAACTGAAGAGTAACTGTGAGCACTACAAAAGCCAAACAGACGGAAGCATAAAAAAACAGAAATTGATAAGGTAATCCAAAACATTTGTATCTCAGGGCCAGATCAAATGTAGGATCAAAATCTGCATCACATGGGTTTTGGGGAAGCAGATCAAAGCATGCATTCATCTCGATAATGGAGGGTTACAAACCAAGAAAATGCTGCAGAAAAAATTGAAATTAAACCCCACATCATAGCCATCATACTCACCATTGATTGCAACCCATCACCAAAAGTCCACCAAATTTTTATAACAGAAAATACAAAAACTTACATAAACAAAAACCAAAAAGAAGTAAGCAAGATCAAACTTTCAGCCTTTTAATGTAAGAAAGCTCGTTTTATCTAGGTTAACAAGATAACACAAATATTTAGGAATGTTACCTTGGAAAATTTCCATAAATTCACTTTTGTCACACTCTTAGCTAATCAGTTAGTACAAGCATTTACTTCTCTCCAAATATGAGAAATACTGAAATTCAAACGCTAAAGATCATTTAATTTTTCTTAAAAATAAAAAATTTCAACATTTCCAACTTTGTTTGAATTAATAAAATTCAGAAGAAGTAACCCCATTTAGTTTTTTGAATGCATAAAATATCTATCTTATGAATCATAATATCTATTAATTCTATTAATTTATCTGTTAGAGTACTTGTATTCTAAGATTCTATCCTAATTCTAGTTCTGTGGACTAGCTTTTTTGTGCACATTTGTCGGATGCCTTGATTTGGGAACCCTTGCTTATTTAACATTGCACCTCGGCACCGATGTTGTGCCTTTCCACACTTTTCACTATATTCATGCCATATAGCGTGCTGCTTTTAGGGAGTGCCCTAGCATTGACACATGTATTAAAGGACTCATGTCATAGTTTTTCGACAAGTTTTGCATTGATTAACAACTACTTAACACAGCCCTCCACTTTTCTCATTTGGGATGTGGGACCTGGCAACGATAGTGTTAAAACAAAAAACCTGAAGAATGATGAATAAAATTTCTTTTGTTTTTCTTATTTCTTACTGTGCAAGTTTATATTTCATTATCCCTTGCATGTATATGCTACAGGCATCTGATGAAACACTGCATCTTGTGCTTGAAACGCTTCAAGCAGCTGTTAAGGCAGGTATGCACCAGGTTAAGTGGCTTTTATGTTTTTTTGTTGGTGTTAGGTTTGAGTTTTCATTTCACACCATTTTTTCCTTGTTAATTACTTCCAATGTCTTGTTGACTGTAGGCCATGAACTATCGAGGTCCTTGGAGCCTGTCATTTCTCCCGTCATTCTTGATGTCTGGGTACATCATATTTCAGATCCATTCATTAGCATGGATGCCTTGGAAGTCTTGGAGGTACTCTACCCAGATGTTGATGTTGAATTCAAGCATATCTTTCATACTTGACATGAATTCACTCCTGTAAAAAGAAAAAAAATTATTACACAATTATGGATTTTTTACTGAGTTTCAGACATTTGCTGTTGCATTACTAGAACAATTGGAAGCAGCTATTATTATTATTTTTGTAGCTGAAGAGTTACCATTTAATGTATTGTTGATGACGCTTGGATTTTTGTTCTATGAGGTTGTAGCAAAACTCATTAATGTGTGCACTGAGAAAAAAGACATTTACTGAGAATATTAAGTAAACATAAACATGTGTTATTTGCTGTAGCTGCATAATATAAGAAGCTCTTGGAAGTAACAATGACCCATTGAATAATAGGTGGTACACTGCATATCACGTGATGCAGAATGAAATGTCTGCGTGTCTGTTCAAAGACAACTTAAGGCCCTTGGCATGTCTCATTAGTGAAAAGAGTCATGCTAGTGACTCTACTAACCTAATACCTAGAAAATTGTTTTTTTGTTCTACCAGAACACTTGTTTTTTTTTAAAGCCTGGTATATAGCCCACCTTTTTGATAAATTCCCCTGAAGGAGCTCATCTCACGAAAGTGTATTAAAGGGGATGAAGTCTGTTCAAATCTTGCGAACATCTGCCATGACGAATATGGCATACCATATCATATTTTTTTCTGTTCAAAGAGAAACCTGCAAAACCCTTCTTGGTAGAGAATAAGAGAGAAATTCTATTCAATAGAACTTATCTCAATATATTTGTTTTTTTCCTAAACATGTCCCTTGTCATTGGGGGAATTCTAAAGTCATGGAATTTGCATACTTTGATGCTATTTATTCTGTTGGAATGGTTGATTAAATCTATTTCTGCTGCTTCTTTCTGCACATTCAAAAACTTACGGGCAAGGATTCAGACTTCTTTTGGCAGGAGCTTACTCTCAATTATGATCAGTTTGAAAAAATTTAGTTTGAAAAATAGGGTTATATAAATGGTCCTGAGCATTGCACTCAGAAAGTTTGCTAATTGGATTTATTGAAGGATTGTATTTCCTATCCTTCATTAAGTAATCATATTGCTGTATGCATTCCTTCAGCTTTATGTCTTTGTTGCTTGTGACATCCACTTCTACATTTTGGAGTTTGATGGACTAGCTTACTGCCTGCATTAGTTTAATTTAATTCTATAATTTAAATAGCTTCAATATCACAGATTAACTTTTAAGCTTTTCAGGCCATCAAAGATGCTCCTGGATGTATGCAGCCTCTGGTCACCAGGATCACACCATCCATTGCTTCTATATTAGAAAATGTGAGTTTTATGAGATGCATAAAGGAAATATCTTTACTAATTGGAGTTCACCCAACTCTAGCTTGTTGAATAATTTTCTTTAATTTATATTTTTTTTTCAGCCAAGGAACCAGCCTGCTGGATTGCTTGCAGGTTCATTTGATCTTTTGACAATGATTTTGAAAGTATGTTTGAACTCCTAGAATCAGATTTTTTTTATGTGGTACTTATTTCAATAACATCTTATCTTTACATCTTGCGTCAATGCTAAGAATGTTTTTTTCAGGGTTCACCTGTTGAAGTTGTAAAGGCTGTTTTTAATAGATGTTTTAATTCTACTATCCAAGTACTGCTTGAAAGTGATGATCACGGTGAAATGCAGGTCTATACGGAACCATGTTTGTACATTTAATCTTGTTACTTTCTAAGCTTCAACCACATCCAAATATCCTGAAAGAAACTCCACTTAAAATGCATGTTGCATACTCATTAATGCTTGCTTCTCTATCTGGATTGTGTACTCAGAATGCGACAGAATGTCTGGCTGCATTTATTGCTGGTGGAAAGCATGAGTTGCTTTCTTGGAATGGTGATCCATCTTTTACAATGAAAAGACTTCTTGATGCAACTTCAAGGTAGGGTTTATTGAAAGCTTTTCTTTTTCTTAAGAGTCTGGAAACTTTTTTTTGAAGTCCAGTTTTTGGTTGTATCCATTGTTTTTTTTAAACTCATTTCCTGCTGTTTCTGCTATCATTCTTATGTTGCATGTACTTGCATTTAAAATTGCCAAAAAAAAAAAATGCAGGTTTAAACTTGATGTTACCTGAACCTGTATGATTTGATAATGGTAATGTTGTCCTTGGGTGAAGCCAAAATGCCATGGAAATATTGGGACCCCTGCTCCACCAACAAAAAAAAAGGCTACAAATCTAAGTGCAATTTTGAATCTGCGAGGAATTTTGAATAATAAAGTGAATATAACTAAAGGCTTGTTGTTGTTGTAAAGTAAATATAACATTAATGGCAATTGACCTCATTAAATGTGAAAAATGTGTGGAAAGTATTGAAGTGTACAACCATCCCTTACTATGAAGTGGTTTTTTTAATACCCAAAAAAATGTACAAGGTAATATCAAAATTTCTTCTAAAATTTGTATCATAATTTTCACATATCTTAAAAATCATTTAAAATATTTTTATAAAGTTTTGCACTTCATTTCGATCATTTAGATGTATGCACACACATACACGCGCACACATGAACATACATATGTATGCATGTATTAAGTATATTAGGCTTTTTATAAACTTGACTTACTATACATTCCATCTTGATCCCCTTTCAGTCAAGCATAACATCTAACAAACATATACAATCCAATAGAAAATTAGTCTATCTATATTATCACATAATTTAATCATACTTTCATAATCATTCAAAGGATTCATCATAATCATTATTCTAGTAGCGTTTATGAATCACTAAAATATACTACAGAACTTCTAATAAATTTCATTGAAAATTTATACTAGAAGTAGCTTTTAATTTACATGATGTACATTTTTCTTCTATATTACACCTAATGTTGTACACATAAAAATTTATAATATGATTAAAATTGTCACCTTATTATTATCCCATTTGCTTCTTTTCCTTGCTTGAAATAATGGTCAATGTAATTTATGATGAGTAAAAGCTTAATATGTTAAAAAAAATTCTAATAATGATACAAAATAGAAAAAAGTAATAGTATGTATGTTGATTATTTGTACCATTTTTAATCATAGATATATTAAGTCTAGAAATCATAAATCAAAATAAGCTTTTAGAATTACAAGAGTAATCATCTTAAGTAATAAGTGTATATTTCTATGTGAAAATCAACACATTATTTGAATGTCAAAACATTTAATGTATTATAATAATTAATTATCGATATGAAATTAGTTGCTTTCATTTTATTTTAATTTTCTCATTTTTATTGCTTATAATCTTGTGAGTGTCATTTGATTCCTGTATAAATTTTGACACACTTGTTTTTTGTCATCAAGGAATTTCTTGACTTACAAATCTTTTTAATATTATTTTAAAGACTAAAAAGATGCCAAATGAGTGGAGAAAGAGTTTGTTGGTTCCTATATTTAAGAATAAAGGTGATGCAAGAGTGTGCAAATTAGAGGAATTAAGTTAATGTGTCATACATTAAAATTATGGGAGAGTAATTGAGCATAGGTTACAATGTGATACAAAAGTTTCACAATCGGTTTGGTTTCATGCCGTAGATCTACTATGGATGCTATACATTTGTTAAGAGGTTTGATGGAGAAGTATAGAGAAAGCAAGGAGGATCTACATATGATATTTATTGATTTAGAGAAAGCGTATGATAAAGTTTCAAGAGATGTTCTTTGGAGAGTTCTAGAAAAGGAAGGAGTTAATATTGGCTATATTCAAGTCATTAAGGATATGTATACTAGAGTTGTTACTAGTGTCCAAATATGAGGATTGACAAAATATTTTTCTATTTCAGTTGGATTATATCAAGGATCAGCTTTAAGCCCTTATCTTTTTTGCTTTAGTTATGGATGTTCTTACTTGGCATTTATAGGAAGATGTACCTTAGTGTATGCTTTTTGCTGATGGCATTCTTCTTGCTGATAAGACTAGAGAGGGAGTCCAAGAGGAATTTGAATTATGGAGGTTAACCTTGGAGTCTAAAGGTTTTCATTTAAGTAGATCTAAAACTGAATATATGGTGTGTAATTTTAGTTGTAGAAGTTATAGTGGTAGTGTTGTGACATTAGGTGAACAAGTCATTAAAAAGAGTGTGTGATTTAGATATTTAGGCTCTATTGTTCAAAATGATGGTGAAATAGATAGAGATGTTATTAGTAGAATTCAAGTTGGATGGTTGAAGTGGAGGAATGCATCTGGCCTGTTGTGTGATAGAAAAATACCGCTTAAACTTAAGGGAAAATTTATAAGATAGTGGTAAGACCTGCAATGATTTATGGTGCAGAATGTTGGCCAATAAAAGAGAACAATGAGACTAAGTTAAGTGTTGTAGAGATGAGGATGCTTAGGTGGATGAGTGGTTTTATTCTTAGAGATAAAATGCAAAATGAGTATGTTCGGGAAAAAGTTGGAGTAGCTCCAGTGGAAGATAAGATTAGAGAGAGTTGTTGACCTCCACATATGATTCACAAATGAAACGAAGCACTAAAGTTAAAACCAATAATTAATGGAAGTAATATCACATGAATTGGATTTAAAATGCCCTAGTCGCTATCAAATTTTATCAAAGAGTTGTCTCGATCTAAAATTCGACGTTGTAATTATGTTTAAAATGTCAAAATTAATCAAATAAAATTTATTGAATCAATTAATAAATTTCCAAATGATCAATGTTAATTTTTTAATAAAATTATGCGCATATCGAAGTCGAGAAGCCCCGACGATGTCCGAACGACCTCCGTTCGTGAAATTGATCGCGTCATTATCGCCGATACGTCGAAACCTATCAAACGACGCCTTTCGCGGTCAATTCGGCAAAGTCTATGCGAACGTCGAGCTATTCAAATGCGACATCGTGCAATTTAAGCCAAATTTCACTTCGACCGTCGTCGACGTTGTCCGAATGACCTCCGATCATCGACTGCGTCGTTGCGTCCGACACAATGGAAATACCTAAGATTGACATCCATATTGCTATAATTTATTAACTTAAGTGATTCGTAAAATTATTTATCGTAAATTAAGCTAATAAGCAGCCAAACTTAATTGACATACCTTAATGTTTGCTTAATTAGGCGCTACTCAACAGCGCTGTCTTGACCAATCAAATTAGGCC
This sequence comes from Cymbidium sinense, assembly GCA_021442155.1. Classification (NCBI taxonomy): domain Eukaryota; kingdom Viridiplantae; phylum Streptophyta; class Magnoliopsida; order Asparagales; family Orchidaceae; genus Cymbidium; species Cymbidium sinense. The sequence continues at coordinate 135,892,183 of CM038222.1, forward strand.
AAGTGCCAATTAAATTTCGCCCCTTTCTATTGGTATCGTTTGGGCGACCCAATAATAAGATTGGCCAAAAGGCCGAAGAGAGGACTTGACCCTCGGATACCGACCGTCACTTCCGAGCACTCTTTCTGGTTCCTCTTGGAAAACCTTCGGTCGCCCTCCTCTGCCAAGCATTGTGAGCCCTCTTTGCTATTCGATCGACCCATCCGACCTCCCTGCTTGGTTCGCCTGTCCCCGTCATTTAACGATTTATCGACTAGCCTTAATCGAAAGTGCTCTCTCAGTATTTGGAGGGGTAATTAATTATAGGGGCTTGCGCCTATAGGAAACCTGGAACCATATCTAAAAAGTTCTCACAAAATGAGGATGAAATCTCCGGGTAGTGTCTTATTTACTATTCATATTCGAAATTTTCAGACACTTAAGCGGTCGGTGTGAATTTTGGATCCAGATTTACTCTGGGGGAGTTTTTCTTCTATCTTTGGCTAGTTGAATATAAGTTATAATTGCAATGAAGTATAAAAAAAATGAAATGAAAAAACAAAAAAGAAATTAAAAATGAGAAGTTGAAAGAGAAAACTTCGAAGCTTTTTCGATAGAGTCTTAAGTTATTTAAGATTTTGTTTAGAGCCCATGCTTTAGTATGTTTTGTCTTATTGTATCTATATCTTCGGAAGAAAAGGGATAGTGTAGTTATTTTTATTTGCTAATATATACCTTTAAATCTCTAGAATGGCTCTACCAAACACTCCCGTCACTGTTACTCTCGGAGATGGTGCCAACATCCTCTTGGTCAATGTCGTAATCAGTATTGGAAACACTGGGGCTACCATCCAGTTTGGTAGCATTGACTTTCTAGCCATTGGCCCCAGGTCTGTGTCAGACCTGTCTGGCGGCTTATGCACGTCCTACACGTCATGTACAACAATATCTGAAGAGGCCCGCTGAGACCGTAGCCCCTACTAATGTTGGGGCGTCTTAAAAGAAACTTTCTGTCTTTGAGAAGCTTGGTCGCTTAGAGACCCCTATCATGAAGAGGATTGTTAATGAGAGGACTGTCTCCGTAATTCCTCGAAACAACATAACCACCGGTGAACCACTTTGCCGGGGAGGCGATCTTTGAAGCTTTTTCATTTGAAAGCAAGCTGTCGGGCAAAGAAGGAAGAAGTCTTAAGGCTGTGCTCGATAATTCTTGCTTGTTACCTATCAGCAGGTGGAATCAGCGGTGAGTATTTCAACCTGATAGGTTCGACAACACAGTAGGTAAAACAAAATACGATCAAGTAGTCCTTCTAACGACACAGCTCGAGCTCCTCTTATGAGGAAATTCGAAACTATATCTGCAAGAGTGCATCGGGTCCTCTAAGTTGCTAAGGAGAGATGACTAATGAATAGAAGGTATCAGGGTCATGTTATCAGGGATGCTAGAACTGCTCCTCCAATGAGACCTCATCCCATAATTCCGGCAAGATGCCAACCAATTCATGTCTCACGCGTGACACTTGGACCACGGTCTGACAGGTCCCGTGGAAAGCAGCAGATATGGCCAGCCTCAAAAAGAAATTGTCTTAGAGAAAAGACACGGCATGACATCTGGTGTGCATTCCCGGAAATCCATCCCAACTCAAATTTATCAGCGATGGGAGCCTAAAAAGAGGGCTCTAGATGATAAAGTATCTGACGGTAGACACCTTGGAGAATCCTCCAGGGGATCTCGTCGCCAATCAATTCGATCCCGTCAAGTGAATGCTAACTTCGATCGAAGCCCTCCAATAGAAGAAGTCTCAATTCTACATTTGGAATCGGAAGTCCATTGGAGACACTGATTAGAAATCCGTGTCCAAAAGGACGAAAAGGAAGAGGTGGATGCAACGATCGTCGAAATAGTGTATATGGTACAAGTCATGAGCCTTCGGTGGTGCCAATATCAAGATAAAGGCCAGACAAGAAGACTCTCCCTCAACTGAAGAACAATAAAATGTTCAAATAGATGAAGCATCATTTGATTCTTCGGGAGAGGACGAAGGAGAAAGGGAAGAAAATCTCACATTTGCATATACAACCACTTTGACAGAGGCACAGAGGCAAATTCAGCGCCAGATAAAAGCCAAAGATAAAGAAATCGCTCAGTTGAACATGAAAATGAGCGAAATGATGATGCAAATGATTGCGATGATGTAGTTAATACAAAGAAATATTGCGACAGGTCCAACATCTGTCTCTCCAAATGATCACCAAGCCTCTAGCAGTGCCCACGATAATCCTCCAGTAAATCTAATCTCGCATATTTTGAGAGTGCAAATTGAGCCCAAAGCGAGGGTTGAAGTAAACGAGTCAGCTCGTCAACCTGCTTCTTAAAATGTACACAACACATCTAAAGTTGTGACAGCCTCTCAACTCGATATTATCTTAAATGAGAAGATCAAATCATATAGCTGAGCATGTAAAAATGAAGTCGCTCATATCCCACGGAGTATTATCAAATTCCATACCTAAAGAGAGATTTAATGCCGAAGTTTAATTTATTTGACGGGAATGGCAATCCCAAGCAGCATTTAGCTTAGTTCAAAGCATCTTGTGGTAACACAAGGGGCAACGATGCATTATCATTCAAGCCAACAGCTTGATTTTCACCGCTGAATCCAGATGCCGAGTCATTGTCAAATGACAAGACTTTACCAAACTTGAGACCATGTTCGTTAAAAGGTTTACAACCAAGAAGACAACTATCACGATCTCCTGGGAAAAGAAAGAAAGACAAGAACTGATATATCATACGGAGAAATATGAGTATGAAATGTGAACAACAATTAGAAGAAGAACATGCAATTCAATTACTTATGAGCAACATCGGTAAAAAAATGACGTCTTATCTTTGCATGATTTCAATTACCACATTTCAAGAGCTACTTGATTGGGTGGCTAAATTCGAGAAATTAAATTTATCACGCTCTGATAGTCACCAAGATAAATTCAAAAGAGGAAAAGCTCCAGATCCAAAAAAGGGTGAAATAATTCAAGAAAGATACAGGGAAGCGGTTACTCTATAATGTAGACAAAGAATGACTACCTATTTATCAAAAAAGATCAAAGTAGTCATTCAATCTTGTTCCACAACCCAAGCTCGTACTTGGAGGTAATAACGTGCCTCAAGGCCGCTTCAATGAAGGCGAGCAATTGAAACAAACAAAAGGAGCGAATGATTCAATGGCCCCAATCCTAAAAGAAAAGTTGAACAAAGAATATTTTTTTAAAAGCAAAAGTGTGGCTAAACTATTCAAGTATGCATTCAAAATAGGTCTCCAGCTACCAGAGTGTAAAATACCTGAAGAAGCTAGACAGGCTGATAATCCTAACTATTACCCATACCATCGGGTGCTCAGCCATCTCATTGAAGATTGTTATATATTCAAAGATTGGCTAGAGCGAAAATATAGAAATGGAGAATTCACACTATCGGATAGTGTATTAGTACATCCGAAGAAAGAATCTATAAGGGTAATCACCTCATCTCCAGTGTCATCAAATAAAGATAAAGGGAAGGAGAAGTTGGTCAATGATGAAGGATAACAAGTTGCAGTCTCTAAAAAGATTATAAAGATGTTGAAACGATTAAAAGGCGTTACAGGTATTCAGTGGAAATCATCATTTGAGCCCGTACATGAGTTGAAATAAAACCCAAGTTATGGAAAGGCTGATTCATTTCATGAAAGACAGCCTAGCCAAATACCGCAAGGGAAGGCCAAAAAGTCTGTCAAGCGAAAGAATAAATTAAAGAAAAAAAAGAAGACTATAACGCAAAAGGTTACCAATACCATGGATGGTTGCGTACTAACACAAATGATTATCAATAATATGGATGATTACATACAGCCAGCAAGACGACCCATCACACTCACTGATTTCATTACTAATCTTCAGATCAGTGAAGAAACAGGGGAAGAAGATGAAGAACTTCTCACTGAATCTTGCCTTGTGGTACATAAAGTTGATAACAGTTTAGAGGAACTTTGTTTCCCAAATGAGGATGAATCAGAGCCCTCCATGTTGGTAGATATGAAGAATGTAAAATTGGGCAGTAACTCTGAATCTTCTAGCCCATCATTAGTATTAGCGTCAAGAACCGAAGTCATCTAAAGATTTAGATGCGAAGGAAGTAGCTCAAGTGCAGTTGAAAAGTGATCGAGTGCTACCATCTCAACGGAGAAAAGAACCAATAAATAAAGATAAAGGAAAAAAAAATTGAAATTAATGAAAAAGTCATCCCTAAGAATTCAAGCAAGAAGCCTTCACCAAATAAAAGGATCAACTATAACATTCTATCCCACCTAAGAAACACAACTAAGATACTGATGCCGAAGATCTCGAACATCTTAATTGAAGCTCTTAAAGAGCCAGAGAAATTCGAAGCATATTTTGTTGAGCGCTGTCTAACGGAGACCTTGCATGTTCCTCCAACCGTCACATTTTTAGAAGATCTTATGCTTGGAATTGCATAGCACAATCGTCCTCTGTATGTTACAGCTGAAAGTGATGAAGTTATGATACCATAGATCTTAATTGATCGTGGTTTCTCCGTGAATCTTATGAACTTGAGGATCCTCAGGTGGCTATCTCTAGATGTACAACATCTAGGATGAGATTAAGTCCTGGTTCAAGGTTTCAATGAGAAGGGACAGAAAACTATTGGGTCATTCGTCCTCCCACTTAAATTTGGAAACCTTTACACAGAAGCCAAATTTCATGTGATCGATGCAGATACTTCATTTAGAGCTCTTCTGGGTCGACCATGGCTTCATAAGTATGGCATTGTCCCGTCTATATTACATCAATGTATGAAATATTCAAAGGATGGGGAAGAATGCGAGATCGTGGGTCCACTTCAAAACCCATGAAAGAACAAGTTAAGAAAAATGAAGAAATTAAAACGAATAAAGGAAAAGAGATTGTTTCAAATATCTCTAAGGATATAAAGAACAAATCTAAAATTAATAATCCGTCTCATTTAGTAAAGGATAGAAGAAGGAATGTGTTCCTTTCAAATCCAAAGGTCCATGTGAATCTTGGTAAAACACCGATTGAGGAAGATTATTTTGACTCGACATGAGCTTTGAAGATAAGGTGTAATGCACTTACTTTAAAACAATCATAGATCCCTCGGCAGTGGAAACTACACTCGTAGTCACTCATGTACCTTATCAACATTTCAAAGAAATCACCTCTCGAGAAACTCACAAAGTCAAGGAGCTGGTAACCTTCTATGTACCTCCTCTCCCTGGAAAACATGGGCCAGGAAGTCTATTTTATAAATCTGAGGGATGTCAAGAAGAAGATCCTGATTGGGTAATGCATTTATCTGAAGAGGAAGAAGTTATGCCCACAAAGATATCAAAATATTATTCTCTAAAGATTCAAAACCTAATGCGCAAGTATGGGGTTCATGCTGGAGCAAGTAAGTAAAGGACTAAGCTCTTTGAGATGATATGGTACTCAAAAGGTTCTCAAACCATTGGTAGAAAAAATAAACACACTACCAAAGGCCTTGGGTTTATCCAAGACAATGGCCCACAAGAATACACCTGTTATACTATAACAGGAATAGAAATTGAGAGTGATAATGAAGATGAGAATGACATTTTTAATGTCATTCTTGCAAATAATGAAGAAGTAGAAGCCAGACCAGCACCTGAAGAGCTTGAAGATGGTGGACAGACGGCTACTATGGATGAATTTAAAGAAATTAATCTGGGAAATGAGGAAGCTCCTCGCCCAACGTTCATCAGTGCCTTACTTCCTGAAAAGAAAGTAATAGAGTTAAAAATCTTGCTCGGAATTCGGACCGCTTGTTTAGCTGAAATGTCGCTTATCCCCGATGTAGCTTCACAATTTATTAAATGCAACACTAGTAAGCAAGCTCAGCGAATGAGATCAAGGTTGAAGAATAGAATAAACCAAGAAGCTCATCAAGTTTCATCGAGAAGAAAAATATGCTGACTGGATAGCTAATATCATCCCCGCGAAAAAGAAGAATGATCAGATTCGTATCTGTATTAACTTCAGGGACTTAAACAAAACATATCCAAAGGATGACTTTTCGCTCCCTGTATCAGAACTGTTAGTGGATAACACTTCAAATCACGACATGTTCTCATTTATGGATGGATCGTCAGGATACAATCAAATTAAAATGGTTCCTGAAGATGAGAAACATACCTCATTCAGGACACCTATCGGCATATATTGCTATACAGTCATGCTCTTCGGCTTGAAGAATGTTGGAGCTACATACCAAAGGGCTATGACACGCATCTTCAACGAGTTGATTCATCAAAAGGTGAGTGCTACGTTGATGACCTCGTTGGCAAGAGTATAGATCGCAAATATCACCTCAATGACTTAAGGACCGTCTTTGAAAGAATTAGAAAATATGACCTCAAGATGAATCCTCTGCGCGCTCCTCTCGGGAAATTCCTCGATATGTTGTATGCTGCGGATTGAAATCGATCTCAACAAAATCAAGACAATAGTTGAAATGCCTCCTCCGAGGAGCTTTCGTCAACTCTGTTCCATATAGGGACATTTAGCGTTCATTAGAAGATTTATCTCAAATCTGTCGGACAGATGTCAACCCTTTGCAAAACTAATGAAGAAAGATACTCCTTTCAAATGGGACGAAGAATGTCAAGAGGTTTTCACTCAGATCAAGAAATATTTGTTGATCGACCTATTCTTGCCCAATCCTGTGAAAGCCTCTCATCGTACATAACAAAGACTGGAAGAGTCTCTGGTGCTTTGTTGCAAAGATAAGAAGGAAAGAGAACGCTCTGTACTACATTAATCGAAGACTAATAGGAGCGGAAACACGTTATTCTCCAATTGAGAAGCATTGTTTGGCATTAATTTTTGCCACTTAAAAGCTACCTCATTACATGCTATCTCATAAAATTACTCTTATCTCAAGGATCGATCCGTTGAAATTCTTGATGACAAGATCAACGTTGACAGGTCGCTTGGCACGATAGTTTGTTCTTCTATTATTATTTGATATTACATATGTTCCCCAGAAAGCGATAAAGGGGCAAATTCTAGTAGATTTCCTTGCTGCGCATCCCGTCCCAGCAGATTCATCGCTTAATGATGATCTTTTTGACGAGCGGATCATGCATATATATATATATATATATATATGTAAAAGAAAGGCAACAAATGTGAGAATTGTATTTTGATGGAGCTTCATCCATCAAATACACTCAACCCTCTAACCTCCCAAAGACTCGATCTAGCATCGATCTCATGTTGATCATGCTAGAAGGCGGTATAATGAGACATTCTTATAGATTAACTCAACCACGAACCAATAATGAAGCAGAATACGAAGCATTGGTGGCAAGTTTGGAGGAAGTTATTTTCATGGGAGTCCAGAATCTGCAAATTTATGGCGATTCTCAACTCGTCGTTATCAATTGTTAGGCCTTTACAAAATCAACAAGTTTGAATTGGCCTGCTATCACAAACAAGTTCTCAAGTTTATAAAACAAATTCGAAATATCATTATGACTCGAAGTTAAGAAAAGAAAAAAGCTTAGCTGTTAGTTAAAGAAATGACGAGTACGGACGATGACGACTACATACTAATTAGTGTTTGCACTCATCGAGTTCTAGAGCCAGCAAATCTAAAATCCTCGCTGGAAAAGTGGTCATCAAATGCCAATCAACAGGATGCAGCTCACGTTGCTCTTCACACTCCTATACAAATCATTTCTCAAAGTTATCATGACAAGCCTCAAGCCATTCAAGCGGAAGGACTTCAACCTGAGGAAGCGCCAAAATCACAATATGAAATCCTTATAGTAGAAGAGAAGGAAGATTGGAGACAACCCTTCGTTGACTACTTCAAGGAAAACAAATTGTCAAGCAATAAGTCGATAACTGCACAAATTGAGAAAATGCTTCGATTATATGCTTATGTTGGCAATACCCTTTATCGTAGATCCTTCGCGACGATATTAATAGAGAAGACAACAAAGTAATTGTTGAAATTCATCAAGGACTTTGTGGCGCACATCAATCAAGTCTTAAAATGACATTTAAAATTAAAAAGATGAGATACTAGTAGCCGTCTATGGTAAAAGATTGTATCGATCATACTAAGAGATGTCATGAGTGTCAGGTCCATGGTAACATAATTCATCAACCTTCAAATCCGTTGCACCTAACGATAGAATCTTGGCCGTTTGAGTGCTGGGAGATGGATGTAATTGGATCAATTGATCCAACATCGTCAGTTGATCATCATTTCATCTTAGCAGCCACTAATTATTTCTTTAAGTGGGCTGAAGCCTCTCTATTCTAGGAAGTTACAGTCGTACAGGTGACTAACTTCTTCACCCACAATATTATCTATAGATTTGGTGTGCCACGCCGAATCATTTCAAACAATGAGTCAGCCTTCAAAAGCACTAAAGTTTATAGGTTTGTTGATCGACATAAGATTGATTGACGATATTCGTCAATTTATAATCCGAGAGCAAACAACTTGGCTGAGGTCTTTAACAAAACACTAGTGAAATTACTTAGAAAAATTCTCACAAAAAATAAAAGGGAGTGACATGCCAAGCTTGTGGAAGCGTTATGGGCTTACCGTATCACTTACAAGACTCTTACAAAGTCTACCTCCTATGCACTAGTATTTGGGGCTGAAATAATTCTATTACTCAAAGTTGAGTTACCTTCACTCTGAGTAGCCATTCAACAAAATCTTACCCAAGATGAGAATATTCGTCTACGAATGGAAGAGTTTGATGCGCTTGACGAGATTAGGCTCCAAGCTCAGCAAAATCTAAAAGTCTATCGAGCAAGGATGTCCAAAGCATTCGATCATACAAGACGCCCCTCGAAGTTTTAAGGAATTGGTCGAATCGAAGTTCAATCATCCATCATTGCAAAATTGACGATAAATTTGAGTCTAATTGAGAATGACCATTCGTCATTGAAAATGTATATCAAGGGGGAGTCTACCAGCTTGTTGACTTCAAAGGTGAAAAATCAATGCTCCAATCAATGATCAGTATTTAAAGAAATATTACACATAAAAGTATAATCAAACAAATTTTGTACTTGAAGTCATCATCATCAAACACGTGTAAATTTTACTTAGAAATTCTCTTGTAACACAAGAATGTATTTCCAAAATAAAATAAAAATTCCTATGTCAGACGGGGCATTTTTTATAAAATTTTATAGTAAAATGTCAGACATTCCTTGTAAGACACGGGACTCTTTTTGTATTTGGATTGACATCGTGCATAGTGCCGAGATCCTTATATGCACACTCAAAATTGTGTATTCAAAATTCTCAAATTTAAAAGTCTTACTGACCAAAGAAGAAAAAATTTTCAAGCCTACAAACTTTAACAAACCAAATTGGAAATACATTTTCCATCCATACATCAAATTTAAAGGCTCGAGTTGGTGCATAAAGTCGGACTCAACACGCCAAAATACGGCCGAGTCAGTGACAGGTCTACTTACTCAACACCCCACAAAGGTCATTGTAAGAGATCCCCATCTCGTTAGCCCGATGATAAAATTCTCCATCAATTGCTTAAGTCCAAGACTTAAGTGGGTGTATAAGGTCGAACTCAACACGCCAAAATATGGCCGAGTTGCTGACAGATCTGCTTATTCAACACGCTATAATGGCCGTAGTAAGGGATCCTTCTACTTCGGTAGTTAAAAGATGAGCGTCCAAATCCCCAAATCTCCCCAACTTGGTGAGTTCAAGTGATCCAGATTGGGAGATCATCCTTATTGGTCATAAGGTCATTTTCAAAATTCCAACAAAAAATATCTTTACTTAAGAAGGCACTAAGCCGAGTTTGGAATCAAAATATATATGTAAAATCTTTAACTCCTTCAAGAAGCTACAAGTCCAATCAAGCGAAAGCAAAGGATCAAGAAGTCATCTAATGTTCGATAAAGCTGTCAACTAAGGAGTTTTGTCATCAACATGTCGTTATGCAAAAAGACCGATGGCTTTTGCCATTGACCAACACAAGCTCTAAGAGCTCGTCAGATATCCTTCTACATCTCACAAAAGCGTAAAAGCTAGTATGTAAATTTCAGACGCTCCATAAGTTTTCAAAACGTGACCTCTCTATCAAGGCATAAAGCCAAGATAAAAAGAGACATAAGATACGAGTCTTTGAGATGAAGCCTTCTACAAGTCCATCAAAGCATAAATCATAGGACTGAATATATTCTCATCTCAGCAATGAATCATTGACTCTATCAAGTCCATTAAGACATAAAGCCAAGATAGGAGAAAAATGCAAATTCTAAATTTCGAAATAAAATTTTCAACAAGTTTACTTAAGGCACAAAACATAGGACCAACGATATTTTCGTCTCTCCAATAGATCATCAAACTCTTTAAGTAGAGTGATCATGAAGCGATATACTGGTGGTCTAGATTTTATTCATGAAAAATGCGCAAGTACATATGAAACATAACTCCGACATAGGAGTCATATTACAAAGGTAAGAGACTATAGCAGCAAATATAGCTGATACAATTCAAAACATAAAGAAAAGACGAATAAAAGAAAGAGAAAATACATCAAGGTACGAGATTGATCTGAAATGATATATTAATAGAAAAGTCTCATTTTTCGCCAGCTTGTAAATCCTCCATACTTCGAGGCTTTTCAGCAACCATAAGAGCCGAAGTCTCAAAGCTTCGCCTCCGGTTTTTGTCATCATGTCTATTGAAGGTCTGTCTTGCATGACATTGAATGCTTAAGTTCCCTCTAGAGGTTTTGAATCTTAACAGTAACGCTATCAATATGAGCCATGCCAGGAGTCTTTAAGCCTGAGCTATTGAATTCATCATGAGCAAAGTCACTACGTCAAGTCTCTGACTCGACAATGAGACTCGCGGACCACTATGAGGGCTTTCATTTGTCGGAATTGACCCCAATGTCTCCCAATAGCGCAATTCCTCTTCATTTAATTCGAAATGAGCCAAGAAGTCTAACACAATATTGACATCTTTTGAAAAGCGGTCGAGTGATATTGGTGAGCCCGTCCACCAGAAATCGGTCACGAAAACGTTATCTTCATAAATACGCTCATTGCGCATATGATGCATGTCTCCAATGGATCTCCGAAGAATAATTGACCCTTTCGGGTACTAAAAAAAAAAGAGAAGGGAAGAAGAGATAATATTACATCTAGAAGTAAAAAAAAATGGTAAAAAAAGCTACCAGGTCATACCTGAGTCAAAAGCCTCAACTCGAGGCTGCGTTCCTTCAAATGGTGGTTGACCTGTTGGCGTTATAACGCCTACCACCATGTCATCATGAGCGGGCACGGTAGAGATTTCACCGTAGTCTTGGTCCCTCACTCTAGATGTTTCACCAGGCCAAAAGCCAGAAAAGAAACCCATATAGGGAACTAGATCCGCGAAAGGAGCATCAATGGCTGGAGCGATGGGTTCTGTCGCTGTTGCTTTGGGAAGACCGACCTTAAAATCTTCAAAAGGAACTGGCATAGCTGGAGCGACCGCTGCTGCGTCAAGAAAATCAACCCCAAAGTCCCCAAAGGAAATCCACTCCATGCTAATAGACATCCTTGGCCCCAAATTTGCCTCCTCGGGAGTCAAGAGCCATTGTGGAACAGGGCTGGTTGACCAAGCAGTTGAAGCCCTTGGAGGGTCTTCATGACGAAGACGCCTTTGTCGGTGAGATGAGGATGGTATCTCAGCATGGCTAACTGAAGGTTCCCGAGTTCGCACCCGAGGAAGTGAACCGCCTACTCCTACCGTTGATCCGACACTCTCTCTCTCACCTATTACAGAGTAGAGAAAATACAAATATATATGTAATAAGAACAAAAGGACTTAAAAGGATCAAATAAAGAAATGATACAAGACATATAGAAATCATACATCTTCTAGAGTTGATGTCATGATGAGCTCGTTGTCCTCGAGGGACTCCAAGTCTCCTCACTTGTCGTTCATATTTGCGAGCTCCACGCTTCAAAGACGGTGCAAAAGATAAGCGTACCCAAATTAAGCGAGTATAGCTAACTCCCGTGTGACTGAAAGGAGCAGCTAGGCGGAACTTTGAGTTCATGCCAAACCTGAGCAAATGAAGCCACATCACTCAAATAATCTTAAGACGCATGACGCCTCCTCTCGTCTGGTTTAAAAATGGCATCACATAAATGACGTTCCGTGAGCCCTCGACGGTGATTCGTCGCGATATGACACCATTAAATTACTGTCACGATCGCAGCCCGTATGTTTCCTAACGGCTTTGCTCTTTTAGTTGTGAAATAGAAAATATATTTGGTTAGACAAAAAACTCTTTGTTAGTTAATGTCGACTTATATTTGTCTCCTTAGACAAACTCCACCCCAGGTATACAAGGATACCTTGGATGACGTAACACACATGTTTGGCCGAGATCCTTCTACGTGGGTCGAATTAACTCCTCTAATTAAGAAGGACCGTGATGACCGTGATGACAGCAAGGGACGGATGGCCATCATTCCCCAACCAAAAGTTTTAAATTAAAATAATAAATTTCATAAATCCTAAACTCCACTCATTGCTATTACATTTTAACGATTTATCGACTAGCCTTAATCGAAAGTGCTCTCTCAATATTGGGGGGGTAATTAACTATAGGGTCTTGTGTTTATAGGAAACCTGGAACCAGATCTAAAAAGTTCTCACAAAATAAGGGTGAAATCTTTGGGTAGTGTCTTATCTACTATTCATCTGCCTTCTAAAATTTTCACTGACACTTAAAAGAACTCTTTTCATCCAAAAGCGGTCGATGGCGAATTTTCGGATCCCGCAAGAGTCGCTTTAGATGGTTTGTCCACATAAAGCGTCGGCCCAAATGACCCGAGAGAGTGGATGCATTAGTTTTTGCTTTATAGTAGACCTAAAAGGTTAAGAGATGTATAAAAAATGATCTTAGTATACTTGAATTAAATGAGAGTTTGACATATTATAAGACCAATGGAGATGAAGGATTTATGTAGCCGACTCCACTTAGTGGGATAAAGGCTTGTTATTGTTGTTGTTATTTGGTCATCACTTAGCATGTCAATCATTTTAATTATTATTAAGATTTGGCTATAATCCAACATGGTAATTATCAATGGCCTCTTAATTCAAAATTGATTGAATCATATATCTTTCTAGAATCAAGAATTGAGAACCCCCATCTTATCACATCATAATTTGTATCATTTGTTAGCTTATTCGGCATGACATGACCTTTAACATAATTATCATTGGCCATTAAAAATACTTAGCATTGGTATGCACATATTATCAATCACCTTACATTAACGTTTGACAAGACTAGAATGATATGCGAAAGTCTACATTTGAATATTTAAATATGATTTATATCATGAAACAATCTTAATGCTTGCATTATATAATTATTTTGGAATTATTTAAAATGGGTGTTTGTATAAAAATACCATAACTTTGTTGGCAACATAAAGTGCTAATGACGCATTCAATTAAAGAAATCTATTAATAATAGATCCACGATTTATTTTTGTTGTTGTTAGAGATTAAATTTTTTTTTTGTTATTAACACAGCCTTAGCTGGGTCCCAAGTCCAGGATGTGAAATGTGGAAGTTTGCATTAAGTAGTCGACAACCAGTATAAAATTTGTCGAAAAAATTATGACATGAACTTTTTAATATATTGTGTTAATATTATGGTGTTCCCTGAAAGCGACGTGTTGTATGACCTGAATTTAATAAAATGTATGTAAAGGGCGTTGCACCGACGCTCGGGTGCAGTGTTAAATTAACATGGGTTCCCACATTATGGGTGGAGATGCGAGTAAAAAAATTAGTTCATGGAACTAATATTAGGTTAGAAACATTTCAATTCCTTGTAAGTAGTTATGCTTACTATTTATGATTATATCCTTTACTTGTTTAATTATTGAAGTATATATTGATTTAAAACTATTTTACTAAGAAAATTATGTTTATTATAATAATCCTCATGTTAGTTCATATGATTAGCATGCATATTATTAATTCTTGATAGTGAATTTTGAATTTTATATTTTAAGTATTTATTCCATTGAATTTTTAGCTCATCATATATTATAATTGTTGTTTTAGGCATGGAAAAGGTGCATGTCGGGTTATACTCATGTGATCATATTCTGTCTTGTACCTTAGAGTTTTGAGTGTATAATTTTGGATGTATTCTTAAACTAAGAAAATACATGATATAATTTAATAATTTTTGGTATTAATTTATTATAAATATAGTTCATTAGATGCGCTGGTGAAATTCTATGTTAATAATTCTGGTGGATCCATTATAAGATTTTAATATATAGTATATATTTTTTGATGAACTAGATGGACTAGTCTTTTACTTGCTTGAACCTGATTAGTGAAGTCAAATCGAGTTTTGGTATGATTTGTTGATTAAATTATGCTTTTGTTACATCTCATGTTTGACTAGGTGTCAAAATGGAGCGTAATAGTTCTAATGTCTTGATAAAAGTCTCTTAAGAAGGACTAGGAGAGAGCGTCTACATCAGATCCTAGATAGAAGAGGACACCAAGGAATGAGATACCTTTGACTAGTAGAAACCATAATTGTTAACTTTTGTTGGTAAAGAAAGAGACCATATTTATATCATTTGTGCGGTGGTCGGTTATCTTCTGTAACCATTTGTGTGGCTTCATCTTATCAAGCCATTTTTTTTATCACGTGGGATGTGGAGGTGCTTGGAAGGTTAATGGTTGATGGGATTATTATTGTGAGCTTGACTATCAATGTTCCAAAACTAAGCTAATGGATTATCTTCAATGCTCGCATGGTTTGTAACTTTTTTTTTTCAATTTGGTCAATTGGTGACTTTGATTACCATAGATTATGGCTGATATGAATTCAATTTCAGGTGAGTTAGCTTCAAGTAGAAATCATGAGAATTTAACTCTTGCTTAACTTCACAGGGAATTGAAATTAATTCAAGTCATATTGGCTCAATTCAAAGTTCTTCAGTTTGGAATCAGCTCAAAATTGATTTTGATTAACATATGAACTGATTTTTTGTATACATATACATGTATATATGCATATATGTATACATATATACATATAAATGTGTTTTTATATATATATGAGTTAAATCTATTCAAGTTAGTTCGGTTAAGCTCAAAGGTGACTTGAAAGTGAGTCTGGCAACAGTTCAACTAAAAAGTTAACTCGAGTTGATTTTGATTGGTGCTAAAAGTTCAAAATTTGAGTTTTGATAGATTAGTAGCCCTATTGGGAATTATCAGTAGATGCCATATTAAAGTTTTAGTCAAGTTGAATTATATTTGAGTGAATTTGGTTGAGGTCAGAGTTGACTTGAAGGCAATTTTAAGGCAGGAATTGAGCTGAAAATTTTATTAGCTGGGCGAAAATCTCAACGATTTTCATGCAATTTCTAATTTTTGATATTTTTAGCAGCTCTACCATAATTTTTTTCAGGAGCTCAAACTTCTTGCAATGGTTGCTTGCTGTTGTTGAAGTTAATTAGCAACTTTTGTTTCTCCTATAAATTAATCAGAATTTTGAATTTATTTCTTGGACATGGCCCTGAAGATTGCCTAAGTGATGAAATACCTAATTTATTTGTTTTAAATTATTTTGCGTCTGCCTGTATTCCCACCGGTGGAATTATTTGAAATTTGTCCATGGCTTGCAACAGTTCCCGCATTGTCTGTAAGAAGCTCCAGCATTCTGGATATTCGGGAACTCAAAAAAGCTTATTTCTGACTTGATTTCTTGGTGTTGACGTTAATATTGAAAGCTGATTGCACTGTCTACGTGTAACTCAGATTTGCTGATAATTCTATAGTATGATGCTAAAAGTTTATCAATGACTTGATTACTTGGTTTTGCGGAAGTTAATGCAAATCTGATTGTCTTGTCTAACTACTAAATAATAACTCCTAAACTATATTTTTTTATAGGGTTGTTGAAATTGCTTAGCTGTTCCCCATTGAATTTTTTAATTTTACTTCAACACTACAGCTTTCCACTGTTTTGTAAATACCGCTACAATTGGGAAATTAAAATTCTTCTGGTGCTGTATATGCGGAATATATTTCTCTGATTTTTTTCCGCATTAGGATTTTATTTTTGTGATTGTACTTGTTTGAAAAAGTTTTTTTTCCTGCAGGCTGTTGGACCCTACCCTGGAAAGTTCTGGATCACTTTTTGTGGGTAGCTATGTGCTGCAGCTTATATTTCACTTTCCATCAGAAATGACCTTTCACATTCGTGAGCTTGTTGCTGCCGTTGTTAGACGCATGCATTCTTGTGAAATAGCAGGCCTAAAATGCTCCCTTATAGTTGTTCTGGCACGACTGGTATGTTACTTCTCAGTGCTCCCTCCCTCTCAGTATGTGTTGTCTATTAACATTCTCACACTGTTCGTTAAATCTTTACTTTCTAGTTTTCATCCTTTTTGTTTTAGTTTTTTTTTTTTGAAAGTTAACTTTGCCATTAGTCTGTCAAGTATCAATTAGTTTTTGCTTGAATTTCCATGTTAATAATTAGTGTCTTCATATTTGCCTTGAGGATGCCAACATTTATGCCTTTGTATGGTTAGTGAACTACTTTAAGAAGTAAAACGATTGAAATAATTATGCTGGCTTGTCAATTAGTCGGGAAAATTCTTGCTGATAAAGTGAATTGGCCTAATATTCAAGGTAAACTTGTTGTTTTAAGCTAGTTTGGTTGCTACATAGCGAAACATAGCTGGTTTTATGTAATCTTGGGAATCCTGTAATCCATTAATAACTTTGAAGTTAATATATAAATTTGTCTGATAATTAATGAAATCGCTTTTTTCTCTCAAAACTGTTTGACATTTAAGAAAAAAATTTGTGAATGAAACACATTGGCTATGATTAAGAAAATGATAATTGTTGACATCCATGCATGTTACATAAGTCGAGTCGAGCTCACAAGACAAATTCGATGGACTTCAGATGTAATATCGCCATCGAGTTCAGAATCTCGAAATTGAAGGTGAAATACACTGGACGTCGCCGAAATTAGTCGAAATGACCTCCGATCAACAAACGAATTCCGCCATCGAGTTCAGAATGTCGAAATTAATCAAAATATACATCTTGCACAATCCGATAGTCGACCGATCAAGAAGGAGAACCGTCTACACGCATACCGGAGTCGGAAGGCTGCGACGATGCCCAAACGGTCTTCGTTCATAAAATTGATTGCGCTGTTAGCGTCGAAACGTCGAAACCTATTGAAAGAGATTGTCCGCACTCGATTCGGACAAGTCTACGCGAATGTCGAGCGGTCGGAAGTGATAATATGCATTTTTGAACCAAAATCGATCTGATTCGACGCCAACTTGAACCAAACGAACTCTGATCGCGAAACGGACTACGCCGTTGCATCCAGAACTTTGAAATAACCTAAAATTGACATCCATATTGGCCATATAATAATGCTACCATAAAAGTTCATATTAGGGTTAATTAAACACTTAAATAAAAGAGGCTTTTATAAATGCCCCTTTATATCTAACCCTAAGACCATGTCACATGACTATTCACAGCCCTAACACTAATCAACGCTGCAAGACTTCGCTCGTCTCCCTGTTGGACGCACCCGAGCAGCCACAGTCTCCCTCCCGCTCTCGTTTTTCCCTTGGACGAGAAACCGAAGGCCGGCTGCAACTCTCTCGACTCCCCTCCAATCGAGCATTGAGCCACACAGGTGATTCTCGCCGCCCATTCTCCCTCTCTCTCTCTCTCTCTCTCTTTTTGGCATCCCTAGTTCGCAAGAGGCTGCACTGGCTGAATCACCATCGCCCCTTCCCGTCTCACCCTTCCCGTCACCTCCTTTCCTACCCAAGTCAAGCCGAAGCCCCAAGATGAAGTCGTGCCAACATCTCCCATCGTTGACAACCCTGTTCCTCAATCGAGCAGCAGCTATCTCCTCCCATGTCTGCTACAGTCGGCCTCTTTTCTCCCTCTCCCATCCATCCTCCCTAACATCAAAACAGTGGCATCCCCTTCTTCTCATTCTCTCAAGCACATCAGTAAACTCCTCCCTTTACTGCCATCTGGATCTTAACCCCAAGCTTGCAACCCTCAAGCAAATAGCAACCACCAACTAAAATTCAGCCCAACCTCCTCCCAAAAATTGCTCTCATTTTTGCTTCATACTTTCCCTTTCATTCCCCTCCGTCACTCACTAAATCTAGCCACGCTTTGTTCGTGATATTTCATCCTCCAAACGGTTATTTGATTACTGGACTAAAGTAAAATGGAAGGGAAAGAGTATTTATATTGTGTAGAATTTGAAATTTTGATCTTTGTTGCATCACCTAGTGATCTAACATGATTACTCTTGCTGTTTGGTAGAGATATGGATAATTCCGATTAAAATTCTGTTACTAAATCAACATGATTCCAGATTTGATAGGCTTTTTAAGTTGATGGCCTTAACCTCTTTATTATTAGACCTATCTAAACTTTGATAAAAAGGAAAACTGTTACTTACTGTCTTCATTTTTCTCAAATCAGCCAACAAAGCATCATATCTAAAACTCCATAAAGTTCTGACTTATTGATTTCAACATTATATTGTAGGAGATGTAAGTGGAATAGTTGATTGGTTTACTATTTAAAAAATATATAAGTACTTGTACACGTCTTTCTCGGCGTAGCGGGAAAATTTATATTTCATGTGGGTGTTTTAGAGATCCATACACGTCTTTCTTGACATGGTGAGATGACGCATTTGTTCATGGTGTTTACACCACCTATACATGTCTTTTCTTTACGTTCCAACATAGTAAGCGTTATACTTTGGGATGACGTCGGAATGCTATCGAAATGTTGTCAAATTTTATATTGACGGAAGACCTAAACAGTTTAATATAAATTCAATTACAAAACTAAAATTAATTGTTTAAACTAACATTGTAGATGCATAAGTATTCATGCACGCCTTTCTTGGCTTGGCGGAAAAATTTATGTTTTATGCAGATACTTCAAAGACTCATACATGCTTTTTTTGGTATGGTGGGAAGTCACATTCGGTTGTGTTGTCTACACCACTCGTACATGCATTTCTTGGATATGTATACCAAAGAACAAGACGTTTATGTGGGACGACGTCATGATGTTGCTGAAATTTTATATAAAACTTATACTTGCAGTAGAACTTAATCAAAATAAATAGCACTGTTCAAGTTCCATAAATTTAAATTGATATTGAATTGAATTATATATTATAGATGAAATGGATTTGAGACCAAATTGAAATTATATGCTTCAAGTAAAATCTAAACTCAAAATAAACAGATCTAATTAGAACTTCTTAGCTCAAAATTTAAAAAATTAATGATGACATCAAATTGAATTTTGGACCATAAAGCTTGGAAACAAAGAACATCCATAAGATTCGGATTTGAGTGGGCTTAAAAGATGTACTAAGTGAGCGCGAATATGACTTTGTAAATCTCTCATTTCAATGCAATATAAAGACAAATTTAATTAAATACATAATTGAGTTATTAGAAGTTTATAGTAGAATTGAAGCATAACTTAAAACGTGAAGTTTAAATGAGGCTTCTAGATAATCTCAAAAAAATTTGATTGAATCTGAAAGCTCAATTTCAGGCAAAGGCCAAATAGAAATAAATTGACATTATATCCTATAAGTTGGCCTGTAAGATGAGAGCTTGACTTGGTGGCTTACTAATAAGTACAAAGTATGATCTTTTAGTGGATGACCCAATCACTTTATGATTCATCGAATGAATCAGAAGAACTTAAATGAAATTTGAGAAGAACTTTATAGTCTGTTGAAGAATGTGGATGTGATTCCTTGCAATACATTATGTTGAATGAATTAATGGAGACTCATTTTGTGCACATAAAGGGATTTGTGATAAGGCTTGAAAACTAGCCTTTAAACATCAATGGAGTTTGATCTAAGAGTGCACTGAACTTGGTAATTTGCTAATAAACATATGAAGGCTTAATATTTAAGTGTTTACTTTCAAACGGTCTATGTGCTCGCAAATGAGTTTAAGTTGAACTCTTCAATAAGCAATTTGATTACATTCTAATTTATATAAGGTATTTGCAAGTGATCAAATAGATTTGAAATTAAGTTTCATCGAAGTTTAGAAATCTAATTAGCCATTGCCTAAATGCAAATAAATCAATTTTATTTTGGATAGTCGAATGAAACTTGAAAAAGTCTTCAAATTACGTAGGATCTACACCACATTAAAGTTAGCAGACAAAAGACGTTGATTTAACTTCTAAGTGAGCTTTAAATATTTCAATCTTACACAGATCATGGAGCTATCGCTCAATTCAAGTGCTTTAAAATTTGTGTAACCATTTGAAAGAGATGAATCATTGTACAAATTATAAAGTAATCTTCAATTCAATTAGATCTTTCCAAATTTGGTACAAATATTCTATATCACCTGCATGGACCCCAACACTATGCCGAATGCATGAATTTAGTATCTGAAGATGCTGCGCGGGTTGATTCTCGGTTAAGTTAATGGACTGAGTCTGAGTTAACAAAATGTAATAATGTTTTAACTTTCTTCACTTGAGAAAATCTCTGAGAAGTTAATTGTCATATGACAGTAAAGTGATTATCCTTTAATTCTCTAATGAAAATTGAGTTGATTAAGGATATCAATCGGAGGGGTCATTATTATCAAAATATCTAAGATATTTATATTTAATATTCTCAAATTCAAAATTTTCAAAATATAAATTTTGATCAGATCCTCTATTATCAAATAAATAGAGTCGACAAGATCTGAAACAATAAATTAAATGATCAAGCAGATTTATATACCTGGATGATAGCTGTGTTGAATGAACATTTCAACCGGAGGGGATAGTTACATCAAAATGTAATCACAATTTTAGATTAAATTGATTTAAATCAAATATCAATTCTAATACAAAATTTAATATGTCATTCCATTATAAATGTTTAAATAAAATCTATCATTCAAGACTTAAAACAAAACTGAATATATCCATCTTTCACAGTTGTTTGTTGAAGGTGGCAAATTAAGAAAAATCTAGCTCATAAAGGAGCTAATGTCAAGTCAAATGTATTTCTATGTTTAATCTCAATCAATCTCATGCTTAGGGGTTTGCATTATTGAGTTAAAACTAAAAATTTAAACCAAACCGGACTGAATATTTTAATTTGGATCGGTTTATATTTCTTATTTGGATTTCAGTTTTAGATTTGTCAGTTTTTGGTTCTCGGATTATGAATTTGTTTTATATTTTTATAAACCGATAAAATCGAAATAATCGATTTTTTCAATTTCATTTCAACCCAACGGGTCATGGGCCTCGTGGCTCACCTCTCGATTTGCTTTGTTCTTCTTGTTCTAAATCGGTGGTAGTTTAGGGCAAAATCAAATCTCCTAAATCGGTACTCTTATTCGGCTATTAGTCTATTTCTCGATTTTTTACTTTCATTCAGCATTTGAGCGGACCAACGACACACCGAAAGGAGACGAGAGATTCGACTAGCCTTCTTGACGTTCTCGTCTTGGACTCTCGCATAGCCTTCTCAGAATCCTGATCTTCCCATCTTGGACTCTCACATAGCCTTCCTGAAAGCCGAAAGGAGACAAGAGCATCGAGAGGTAGGTTTTCTTTTGTAGGTGGCATTAGGGCAAAGAGGCTGAAGCCTTCCCGATTTCTTTTCGATCTCCTGAGAGGTGTTGCTCTTCTTGATTTTATGATTAGGATCTCTTCGTATGATTTTTTTTAAAGAAGAAATCGGCTTTTTTGTTGATTCATTCGTCTCCTTTGGATATGTAATATCCAATTAATTTATGCCTAATTAATTTTGTTTTACCTAATTAATTTTGTAGATTCTTAGCATTAGGGTATAAAGCGTCGTGCGGATTAAAGCCTTCGACGTGTATGGTTGGATCTCTCCCCGCGACTTCCTTATTTCATTTCCTCGAGTAGCGGTAATTCCCTCCTTTCTTTTTTTCTTGCCTTGGTTTCACAGAAGCGTCGCGCCGCCTTCTCCACCGGCGTCGACATCGACGAGTCGCCTCCGTGGAGATTGCTGGCGTGCTCGAGTTCGGAAACCGGCGTCCGCTGGACGCCGATCGCCGCCGCTGAACCGCCCCTTGCCGTCGACGGGAGTAACCCTCATAACCCGCTGGAATCGCCGCGTCAGGTAGCGCGATCAGCGTTAATTGAATCGATCGCGCCGAGAGTGATTTAAAAGGAATTTGGGTAAGTTATGCAATCCATTTACTTAAGTAATTGACTTGGGTTGTAGAAAAGAAAATAAAAGGGTAAAGTGGGGTTAGCAGATTAGGCTACGACAGTGATAGGTTTGGGGAAATCAAATGTTTGGGGAAAAGAGAATATGTATGTGTGTAGTAGTATGAATGCGTTAATTTTGCAAACAAGGAATCTTATTAAGTTTATGTTAATTTAATCAGGTATATATTGGCGTTAGTAGATTACTTTGGAATGCATGCAGGTATTCGAAAACATATGAGGAGATAATTTCGGGTAAGATTGGTATTATGAGTTTGTTTATGAGTTGTATGTATTAGAAGTATTTAGAAGAGTTATTATGTCAGACTGGCGAGGAATCGAGACATCACAATAAGACGTGGGTGAGACATAATGCTAATTTAAATTCGCTTTATTCTGTATGCCAATTCTTTCCACCATTTGTATAAATCAATTTAACGACATATAGATATTTCGTCATATCAGATGAAATACAATGTTATTACTGACCTACTGACCAAGATAAATTCCGATTTATAATGATTATAAGACAGTTAGTCATAAAGATATGATTTCATCGGACATATAAATGTTTGAAAACATGTTAAAATGCGAATGTGATAAACAAGGAAATGTCGAAAAAATTGTGATAGAAGGTACGTTATGCGATCAAGCAGATAGAAAAGTTTTGAATGAGATGAGCGTGATTGGGATCTTAGATTCCGACTCGACATTTTGAGGTTGGAGCCGTAGTCAGTCTAATCTGTCGTAGGTAGGTAGATGCCCTACCGCTTTACCTTTAGTAGGGCCGGACGATTTGTTATGAAGTCAAAACCTACTGATTATAAACGACATTTCTAAAAATGATTTGATATAACCGAACGAAATGATTTAATGAAATTTTCGCCTCGACATCGATACAAGATGAACCTACGATATTGCCAAAGATATTGTTCGCTTATATCATATTTCTACAAAGACCTACAAAGATATTGTTCGCCATTCATACATTACAGAAGACGCTTTATCGCTAAATTTAAATGCATACGCACGATTGTTCTACCGCTCAGACTGCTTACTTTAGATTCTTGTCTCACAAAGTTTTGTTTTACGTATCGATAATTTCGGAAAAGTTTGGGTAGTAGTATTTTGTTGAATCAGATCGTTTTGGTGTATAATTTGGAAAGATTAAAGACGCAAATTAAATGTTTTAGTTCTCAGATTTATTTACAAACTTAAAGATTTCACGCCCAAGAATTGTGATATGAATTAAGTTAAGAGTATATGAATTGTAAATATTTGTGATGATTTGATTAGATACCCATTTCACTGCTCCACGAAGACGGTTGGAACGCGTTGGGAATCTGTGTCCAATCGATCATCCTATTCTGCTACACTGATTGACTCTAGAATAAAGGTAGGTCATTCGGTGTGCGATATGATTCATCATCTTCTTCTTCTTATATGATTTTCTTTGTTGATGGACTTCTCGATCTCCTAATTCATATATTGTCTTCGATGCTAGACCTGCATGATTCATATATTGTTCTGTTTGGATCTTTGCATTTGCTTTGCTAAAATATATATAGTCATTTTTTTAAAATTAAAGCTACGTATATGAAAGAGTGAGTAAATAAATTTAAACCTCTACTTTTTACACCTTCACTTGTTGTTATGTTGTGTTGAAACTATTTCATATCAGAAGTTATAATGATTTTAGTGTTCTTGTTGATTTTAATATCTTCCTTGAATGTCTTTTACTTGTTTTAAAATGAAAAATAAGTAAGCTTTTTGTCTTCTGATGAATGGAGATAAGATTAGCATGTGCTAGCTTAATTAAAATTTAAATTTTTAAACTTCTTGAGTTCCCTATAACTTTATTATTATTTGTAAGTTTTTACTTATTTCTTTAGATGTCTTATAACATATTGTTTTTTATCTTTTGATTTCAATATCTTCTTTAACTTTATTATATGTATGTATTACTTATTCTCAAAGAATTTATTCTTTTATTTGTCTCATCAAAGTTTGATTAGATGTCTCATCGTGGAGAGAGTTTAAATATGATTGTGTCTTCCCAAAATCAACTGCATATAAACCAAGTTAATGCTCCTTATGATCCAAGTGCTTCAAGTAGAAAATCATCAACCGAAAAAAAAAAGGCAATGCGACCAAGATTTGATGTTTGGGATCATTTTACCAAATTCAATAATTCTGAGGGAGAGAAGATGAGCAGATGTAATTACTGTGGGAAGATTTATCATACAACAACAACAACAACAACAAGCCTTTATCCCACTATGTGGGGTCGGTTACATGAATCCTTCTACTCCATTGTGTCCTATTATTTGTCAAATTCTCATTTAATTCAAGTATACTAAGGTCATTTTTTATATAACTTAAACAATTTTTTTTTAGATTTACCTCTACCTTTCTTAACATAAGGCAAATCTAACGCATCTGCTCTCCTAACCGGGTCATTGGGCAACATATGCTTTATCATTGTGACCAAACCATCTAAGGCAACTCTCTCTAATCTTATCTGCAACTAGAGCTACATAACTTTTTCCCGAACATACTCATTTCACATTTTATTTCTAAGAGTAAAACCATTCATCCACCTGAGCATCCTCATCTCTGCAACACTTAAACTTAGTTTTATACTTCTCTTTTATTAGCCAACATTCTGCACCATAAATCATTGTAAGTCTTACCACCATCTTATAAAACTTTTTCTTAAGTTTAAGCGATACTTTCCTATCACACAACATGCCAGATGCATTCCTCCACTTCAACCATCCAACTTGAATTCTACTAATAACATCTCCATCTATTTCACCATCATTTTGAACAATAGAACATAGATATCTGAATCGCTCACTCTTTTTAATGACTTATTCACTCAATGTCACAATACTACCACTATAACTTCTACAACTAAAATTACACTTCATATATTCAACAAAAATCTTTAGACCCTAAGGTTGACCTCCATAATTCACGTTTCACTTGGACTCACTCTCTACACCAAAGTACATCTTCATGTGTAATTGAGTTTATGTTTTACACCAAGCAAAAAACATACACTTATTGAAGAGAATTTTATTTTAACTTCTTTTATTTGCTTGATGAGAAATTGAGTTTATGTTTCTTAAGCATATAAGTCACTCTAATGCTCCATAATATTTTCCCCATTTTTTATTGAGCTTGGGTAAAAATGCCAATAAAAATGCATCTATTTGTGCATTTTAGATAGATCTAATTACCCACAAATTAAATTAAACAAATCTACCGACATACCTTCAGATACATACAAGATTTGGACCAATATATACACCAATTCTACATAAATGAGACATGAAATAATAATACCTAATCTCAGCATCAATCCATTCAAAAGAATGTCTGATAATCAAAAGGTTTAAGTTTACCCAAACCTCAAACTAAAGATTTGAATTAAGCATCATTAACAATAAATCTAATTATAAATAAAAGTGCAGAGACAAATGATTATAAGAGCAATTTAACCAAAATAATCATCAATCTATTAAAATTAAAACAGTTTCAATTGGTGCGCATAGAATTTGCTATGGCACAAGAAAAAAATACAAACTTCACAAATACATTAAAATAAAAGGGTATTCACATAGATAGCACACAATTTTTATATATTTACATATCAAAAACATAAACTTTAATATTTCATCCAAATCTTTAATATTACATGAAAAATAGTATCATCATAAACATTTTTGAAGTGAAATCCACCTTTTCATGCATACGAAAAATGTTATATTTTTAAATATCAAACTTTTGTCGTTAGATATATATAAACACATAAGAATTTTGTGCTATGTATGTAAATCTTGCTAAAAGAAATTTTATATGATATATGGTAAGTTTCCTAATGGTACTATAATTTTACGAACACATTTTTTATATGTCAGAAGAATTCTTATAATATAGAAAAAGGTTAAACTCAACTAGTATTGTAGCCTAATGCTAAAGGTGATGAAAATACTGGAGGGCTTAAAATTTGGAGGTTTGACCAAGAAGCTGTTAGAAAAGCCTTAGCAATCATGATAATTGTAGATGAATTACCATTTAAATATGTTGAAAGATATGAGTTCAAATATTTTATGTCTCAGTGTTGTCCAGTGTTTAAAATACATTCTCGATGGACACTCACTTGTGACTGTTTTCAGTTTTTTTATATGAGAAAGTTACTTTGAAACAAACATTTAAAGATTCAACTAGAAGGGTTTGCTTGGCTACTAATACATGGACTGATATTCAGCGAATTAATTATATGTGTATTATTGTACACTACATTGATGAAAAGTAGAAATTGAACAAAAGAGTGTTCAATATATAGCCATAGAGGTGAGATTGTTGGACAAGAAGTGGAGAAATGTTTAATTGAATGGGGTATTAATGTAATATTTATAGTTATAGTTGATAACGCCAGCTCAAATAATGGTATTATCAATCATTTACAAAAGAAATTTTCAGAACGAGAGGAAAGTATTTTTGACTGTAAGTTCTTACATATGAGATGAATTGCGCACATCATAAGCTTAATTGTGCAAGATGGAATTAAAGAAGTTGTTAAATCTGTACATCGTGTTAGAGCAATAGTGAGGTATATTAGGTAATTATCATCAAGAATGAAAAAGTTCAAAGAATGCATTGAAATTGAAAATTTTCAAAGCAAGGGCTTATTGAGTTTGGATGTACCAACTAGGTGGAATTCTACATATTTGATGTTGAGCTTAGCGCTTTAGTTTCAAAGAGCTTTTGAGAGGTATGAAGAGGT
The DNA here is from genome assembly GCA_021442155.1 of Cymbidium sinense. Classification (NCBI taxonomy): domain Eukaryota; kingdom Viridiplantae; phylum Streptophyta; class Magnoliopsida; order Asparagales; family Orchidaceae; genus Cymbidium; species Cymbidium sinense. The sequence continues at coordinate 135,919,350 of CM038222.1, forward strand.
TGATCCACAATTTAGAGTTGAATTGGAAAAGAACGAATATGTAATTTAAGGTGGAGTTCCATGTGATGTTGATTGAGAGAATGCAAGAAGACTTATTGTTTTCCTGGAAAGATTTTATGAGCTTACTCTATGTATTTCGGGTTCTTTATATGTCACAGCAAATATATTTTTTCATGAAATTACGGAGGTTCAATGTGTGCTTCAGAGTTGGGAATCTCATAATGATCTTGAAGTTAGTACCATGTCTACAAAAATAAATTAAAGTTTGATAAATATTAGGGCAGTGTTGATAAGATGAACATGAATATTTATCTCGCAGTTGTACTTGATTCACGATTCAAGCTAAGATATATTGAGTTTGTAGTAATAGATATATATCTAAGCTTTGAGGGGATTGCTTTGGCACATGTCATAAGGTCTACTTATTATGATTTGTTTTATGATTATAAGATGAAGATAATTGACAAAAGTAAGGAGGAAACCACTAATGTGCTAAAGCATAACATTGTTGAATGTCATAGTGATTCAAGGGATGGTGGCAGAACATACACGATGGTTGAGAAGTTTAAGAAACATAGTGGTCAAGATGTCTTTGAAAGTAAAACAAATTTAGATAAATATTTAAGTGAAAACTCTGAAGTTATGCAAGTTGACTTTGAAATTTTAACATGGTGGAAGGTTAGTGCACCTCGATTTCTTATCCTATCTCACATGGCTCGAAATATTTTGGTTCCAATGTCAACTGTTGCCTCTCAATCAACTTTTAGCACTGACGGTCATGTTCTTGATGCATTTAGAAGCTCCTTGTCTCCAAAGATAGTGCAAGCTCTTATTTGTGTTCAAGATTGGATGAGAGCTAAGTGGACAAGTGAGTCAATTAATGTTGAGGAGAATATTCATGATATTGATAAATTTGATGAATGTATCATTTTTGACAAACTACATAACTTTATTTTTTGAAATATATGCTTATTACTTAAACTAATTACTCATTTTACTTTGTTAGATCTATCGAAGATTGCAAATGATTCAGCATAACGATGAAGTGTTGGCACTTAAAGAAAATGAAAAAATTTGAGAATATTTCTTCTTTTTTATATTACAATATGCAAGTTGATAATCTGTTGATATATCCTGTGTAAACTATATTTTGTATTTTGGTCTTAGTGGCTTTTATTTTATATTTATTATGCATTTTCTTATTGCATCATATTTTTTGTATCAACAATTTGCAGATAACATTCACTTTTTATTATTTTCTAGATATTTTAATGTTATTGTTTCCTAGATTTTATTATTACTGCAAATTTCTTTATTAACATGCTAATTCTGATTTGAACCATCTCAGACTTCAATTTTTCACTTTGTATGAGGTAAGTTCAATCATGAGAACATGAATTTTTAATGTTAAGTGAAATGTCCCGTTGAAATATTGTTATATTATGCAAGTGGTGAATTTACATTCTTTTCTATATAAATTTCACTTCTGATAGCACATAACCATTTGATTTGATTATGTTACTTTTATTGTTTTTAATCATTAAATTAAGTACAAATGACACTTTATCATTCATATTCTATAGTAAATCATTTATGACTACACTTTGTGCATTTTTGGAGGTATAAGTTCTTTTTTTAATTGACTTTTCAATTCTCATCAAAGGTGCTACTATATTTAATATTTTTGAAATTGAATATTAGCCTTTTGCATTTATAGAATTCAATAGTAAATTTAAAATTGTGACAAATTTGAAAAAGTTTTTTCTTGAGTATTAACTCTTGCTCATTTACTTAAGATTTTGAATTGATTGATGTTCATCTGTTAAGATATTGAGCTTAACTTGTACTTAGTGTTTATTCTTCTTTAATCTTAACATAAATTTTCGATTTTTTTTAAACTGAATCGAAAATCCAAAAAAAAATTCGGATTGGATCGGTTCGGTTTATGTAAAATTTTAAACGGGTCGGTTTTTGGACTTTGGATTCTAAAACTGAACGTTTTAGGAAATTTAGAAATATATCCGTTCAAATTGACGGATTGCACACCCCTACTGTCACACCCCAAATGACCCCCCCCTCCTTATTTTAGGATCAGTCTGAGGTGTAATAGAATAAGATGACTCGAGTAAACACAGATTCCACCAACACGTTCTAACATATGACATCTCGGAGCAAGCAAGTGAAATTTGTATCTCATCAAATCACCACAAACAATTTCATATATTTTGATTTGCTTAACTAATTAATTCATATCACAGAATTGGAAACATGAGAATTTTTAAGTTTGTACACAAATATAGAACAATTAAAGGCATTAGTGTTAAAATTTTGTACATACCCAAAAAATATTTATAATCTTCCAAAACTATACACCCAAAATTGTACAAATCAACAAAACTGATTAGCTTCTACCCACCTCGTCCTTGCCTGAAATTATCAACGATATCATCATGTTAAAGAGACAAAATAATCTAAAGAAAGCTTCAAAGACATTAAATAATCGCGTACATTTGAAATTTGAAAGAAAGTAAGAGTGGTAAATATGCTACAAATGTAATGAACAATATTCTCAGAAAGTAAGATCAGATAAATAAATAATTTGTCATTAGATTATTTATTATTATTTAATGAAAGAAATTTCAGCCTATATCAAATTCTTTCTAAAATGCCATTTATAATCGTAGGTTTTGACTTTCATAACATAAGCCGTCACCCTACCACTAAAGTGAAGGTAAGGTAGGTCTGCACATACTACTTATCTAACCTCCGATATCAATCGGCCCGCCAAAGGCCCCAACCTCAATGTTAGAGTTGAGAATACTAAGATCCGCGTAAAGCCATCTCATCGAATTTTTTTCTGCGTAGATTTTTATAACATAATCTTTCTATCATAATTTTTCTGACATTTCTCTATTTATCACATTACTTCATTTAACAATTAATAATGCATGTATTAAAATATTTCAATATGCACAAGATCATATATGATATTATCGATAAATAATTAAATCAAATATAATAGCCAAGTACAAAGATTTGTATTTCGCATAAAATATGCGAATATCTATACGTATTTATACAATATTAACAAAATTAGTATAAGAAAAAATGGACATACACTGACTATAAATTGAATTTAAATTAGCAATTATATCTCACCTCAGTGTCATGATGTGCTCGACTTTTTCCTTGAGTACACAACTTGAATTGATGTCTCATCATATCAGGGGCACAACTCCGAAGTACTCTTAATTAATGTCAATACTAATTACCTGATTAAATAACATAATAAAGTTAACAAAATATAATATTTACACAACTATACTTGACATAACTATAATTAACATTCATAAAATATTTTAATAATTTTAATACATGTTTTAACCTATCTCCCTTTTACATTAAATGTTATTATACATCCAATTAATCTTTTGTAGCAAAATTATTACTATCCACTAATCTTTCCATGCATCGACTGGATTAATGGGAAGGGCTGAAAAGTGGCTGAAAATTATGAGGAAAATCATAAAGTAATTCACATATATATTAAGAAGCCAACACAAATTCCCCCATCTCAATTCACAAACCAATTTCAGTCCTAGGAGGAAATGAGAAAAAAAATATAATTAATTAATTACCCAATATAATATATTTATTTTAATACTTTTACATTCTACTCCAAATCCCTACAGCATTTGGTTAATAACAACAGTAAAATACTTAATTAGGGTATGGAATTGTGTTTATAATACAATTGTATAACTAGCATGCTTAAATATAAATACCATACCAATAATTCCATGGAAGGAATTCCCTATACTCACCTAGCAGCCATCGAAAAAGAAATCCAGCAAGTCATGGAACTCCCTGAGCTACCTCCCACATGTATCCCTAACCCAATCAATTAGCCAATCATTCACCTAACTCCTCATCTCGTACATTCGATTTCACCTAAGGTCGCACTTAAAACGAAGTCAAGGCGCAGAAGAAGGAAGGAAATTAATGGTCAATGGTCATGATTGAGGAAATGAACCCGCAATCTGCGGCTAGAGGAAACGAAATAAGAAAGGAACGGGTATATCTTTCCTTAGATCTCATCCATACACACGTCTATTACCTTAATCCAGCCGGTGCATGCCAAATAAAGTGGGTTTTACAAGAATATCTTATAAGAATATCATACAAGAACTCGATTAATTAGATTATTTAAATAAAAATTAACTAGAAATTAGCTTAGAGAGTAAATTAGCTATTTACTTAATAAATGATAATATTTTTTTTTTTTGAAAATTTTGGATATTACACCTACTCATGCCAATAATAATTTCGGTCTCATGTATACCCATATAACGTAATAATCTATAATCGTATAAATGACACATTATATTACCACAATTGTAGCTCGATGCTTCTTAATTGCTCGTTGAGATGTGAACTATAAAGACTGATAAGAAAAAATTCTCACATGTAAGATGACTTAAACTTGTCTCCAGATAAACACTACTCCCTTCTACACTTTGGACGACCAAAACCCAAGACTCGACAAAAGATCATTTTTCGACTACCTCTAAGTAGACGAGGACCATGACGGATGAGAACTACGAGATCTTGATCAAGCGCGTCATCAATCTGCCAACCATCTGCTTTAAGCTATGTAATGATGATTTTCATAAACTTAAATTTCATATCTCTATATGATGCATTTATGTGCTACGCATTTAGCAACCTAACGATTAACTTTAATCGAAAGTTCTCTCGATTGGAAGGGTAATTAACTATGCTTGCCAGACTTATAGAAAACTTGATCTAAAGTCCTCACAAAATGAGGGTGAAATCTCTGGATAGTGTCTTATCTATTGTTCATTTGCCTTCTAAAAATTTGATCGACATAAATCATACTTTCTTCATTGAGAGGTCAGTGGCAAATTTTCGGAGCCCACAATAATGAAAATTGTCCATAAGATTTACCATTTAATCATAGTTTTGGTAATAAGTACTTGCCTAACTTGTAATTAATATTGATGTTGTAGGGATCATATTAAGGATATTTTAACAAATTAATGAAGTGATTATGTACTTGTACCTATTTAACGAGGACATTATGGACTATTAGGAGCCACTTTTTTAATGTGGTCATTAGTAAATTAGGCCAAGTAAAAAAAGTTTTTCTTAGATTTGAACTTTTTAGGGTTAGAAACAAAACAATGGCTATGGCAACATGGGAAACAAAACACGAGATTTATAGGTGAATTTTAAGTAGAGTAACAATCAAGCAAATAATTCTACACTATTTGGTAATAATTAGGGTGAGAGTGAGCTAATCCGGCTTACAAGTCCACTAAAACTTTCATAGGCTTGTGAGTCAGGTTTGTTGAGCTACTCGAACTGATTTAATTACTATATATTAATCAAACTTAATCTTGAGTATGATGTGGCTTGATTTATTGCCTCATTGTGCCATTTGATCCCATGTAACTCCATAGTTTCTATTTTCCATCTTCTAAATGAGATTTGTTGGCTCCCTAATTGTGATTCATGTTTCAACAACTCTAATACTCGCTTAAGCTTTTAGCATAGGTTTTCTATTGTGAAGCTCTCGCACTCTTCCTCGTCCTCACTTCTCTAGACTCAACTTGGTAGATGCCTGATGACCACTGCTATGACGCCATTTATAGATTCACGTTTACCCAATGGGGCAATGTCTTTGGCAGCGTTTGCAAGCCTCAAGCTTTGATAGTGACGACATCCATCAAGTTGTGACGTACTAATGACCATTTAGCAAGCAACAATTATGATAGGGAGAGTTTAAAATTTTGAATTGAGCTCGAGGACACAAGTTGACCTTAAGCACATGATTTTTTAAATGAGTCAAGCTCGAAAAATTAACAACCCAATTTTTTGCTGGCGTCAACTCGACTTGTTAGCTTGTGAGCTAATTCGTTTAAACAATATTGCTATAAAATACAATAAAAATATATCAAAATTCAAGAATTTAATTACAAAAGTACTTTAAATATGTAAAAATTATATATAACATCTTTATATTTAGTGATTTTGTATTATTTTTTAAATATTCATTCTCCTCATCATTTTATCATAAAGATTGCTTGAATTAAATTTATTTTCTCTTTTATGATAATTGAGCTAATTTCTGAGTTGACTCGAGCTTGAGCTTGAATTCAATTAATTATTGAGGCTTAAACAACTACACTTTTGCATTGATCATAGAGATACTTGCAAATTATATTGAATTTGATTTCATTATTTTTGTGTTATGACAATTAAAATAAAAGTTGAGAAAGTATAAAAAGTAACTTTGTGTTTTTATTGATCTTAAAAAGAGCATATGATTGAATACTATGAAAATTGATTTGATGGGGACTAAAAGAAAAAGGAGTATTAAAGTTATTCAAAAATTCTTAAAAGTAATATGTTGGAGCACTTACTAATGTAGAAGTAGTTGTGCATTCATGAAAATGTTCCTTATTATTGTAAGATTATATCAATAATTAACATTAAGTCTATAGACTTTTGTATTAAATTGAAAATGAAATACCTAGGTATATACTTTTCATAGATAAGTTCATTCTAATTGATAATACATGTCAAAATATGTGAAGAGTTAGTGTAATGGAGAAAAAATATAGAATTTTAGGGCTTAGAATCAAGATTAAGCATGCAAAGCACATGTATTTTTGATTTTTTTTCTTTGAAGCTCACATCACAAACAAAACACAGATTTTGATTAATTGAAGTACACATATTAGAAAGAACATATTGCACATTGGATATTTTTTTCTTTGAAGCTCAAATTGCAAATGGGGAAAATCCTTTTTGGATGAATGAATGAATTTTCTTTCTTTGAAGCTCACACTTTGTTTAATTGAAGCACATAATATTAGAAGGGACATCATATTGCACAAAATTTTTGTTTTTTGGTTTTTAAATTTGCAAAAGGGTAACCTCTTTTCACACAAAGGTTGTTTTTCTTTGAAACTCAAATCCCAAACAAAGCACATGCTTTGATTATTTGAAGCACGCATATCAGAAGGAGCATCAAATTGAATTATGCTGGGCAACTTTAATGCAAATCGTAACAATAAAATTATTTATTGTATATTATGTCAAATATTAACAAGGAATCCTATCATCACTTAGCAATCAATTATAGAAATTATGCTCTAAGAAATGATTCATATATAACGTTAAAAGTATTAATGTGAATTGTTGAAAAATTATTTTGAATGTTGCCATCCTTGCACTCTAAGAAATTTCCAAAAAATTTTGACTAGCATCTCATGAACTCGTCAAAAAATCTAGCCGTTTAAAGCTGAAAGAAATGTTTGAAATTGAGAGCAATGAGAACCAAGAATATGGTGGGGTCTAAGAGTCACGTGGAGGGTGAGTTCCATTGAGGTGAGAATTTGAGAATGGGTAAAAGACCAAAGCTAAAAGTGTGGTCCAACGAGTATCTCATTGGCATGATGGGAGCATGAGCGACTACCTGGGTTTCTATAAGTGAGTAGAGTGAGCGCAAGAATGAGAACATAAAAGAGCCATCGCTAGAGACAATGGGAAGAAACATGTGTTGCAAAAGCTGTGGTGAGAAGGGCATGAGTGACCAAGAGGAAGATTGATGCTAAGATATAAGCATTTTTAATGCCTATAGTGAATTGTGGTTATAATCGAATCACAAATTGGGAGACAAGAATTGCAGGCACAACATACTATTTATGAAGAAATATAGAACATAACAAAACACAATCATTGTCACATGTCATAACATATGCACACATTGCAGTTGCACATAATCTATCTTAATGGCTCCATATTACTTCATTATGAAAACACTAAAAATAACATAAGATTTCGCATTTGGTATGCAATTTAAATGCATTTGATATTAATAATTAATAATTAATATCAATAGAAGAGAAATTATACTTGGGTTTATGATTTAATCTTTTGGATATATGATCTAGAAGAATAGGGATATATATGTTGTGATAACTTTAGAGTTTAGGATGGAGAGTTGCTTTTGGCACCGTGCATTAAGATTTCTTGGTGACTTTAAGATATTTTATGATTTTAATTTGGCCAATAACATTGCATGTAATTCATTGATTATTAGTTGAGTATGTCATAAATGAGAATGGTAAGATGAATACATGGAAAATTGGGGATGATAAATTGTGAAGTGATTATATTATTAGAATAATTGGAGCGACCTCTGGTGAAGATAATGAAGTGTTTTGACATATGTAATGAAGGGAAGCGAATGCAGCCATTAGGCGGATAAATAAAATTAGTTTTAGAGATTAGTAAGGAGAATGAATAAGGTAATATAGACATAGGTTGTTCAAAATGATCTCTAAAGTACTGATTTAACTCCCTAGGTATCACTTAGCATGAGCGAATGAGAAATGAAGATTCGTAAGGTTGAGCCTAAATATTGGATTCACAATTTTCCATGATAATCTGGAGATACTAGTGTTTGTTTTAAATATTAAGCTTTAAACATAGATACTTCCATAGCTTTAATTAAGCCCATAGATAGGAAATATCTTGCATGATATAACTCAAGTTTGTGCACAAAAAGGTATGTATTACAAATATTTTTTTTATAGTTTATGGTTTCATTTCAGACGCATTCAGAGACTTAGTTTTATCAGTTTGGTGTATGGGTGGCTTTCGTATTCAGTCTCTGGTGCAGTTTCAGTTTAATTTTAAATTATTTTCTTTGTTAAGATATCCTTGATTGCTTCAAGACCATTTAATCTTTAGAGTGCCACCTAAAAATTATAAATCTGTGCTATATTTATAATTATGATTAGGGAAAATGTAAACAAAAAAAAAACTACTTTAAATGTTTTTCAGATTTTATAGAAATATTAAGTAAACTTTGTAAACACATTCTTTTTATAATTATTCAATATATGCTTTTAACTACAAGATGTTGGGCTTTCAGATGTTATATATTTCTTATATTGATTAAAATAAGTTGCATAAGGACATCATTGAGGCTTTCTTAAGGGTTTTATTGCATTGATTGAAGTGAAGGCCAACGTCAACAGCTACGTTGTCTAATTCACATTCTTCATTCAAAATCTTGTAAAAGGCAGTGGGTTGAGATGGAGGCTCTGGGATAAGATATTATATGATCAATATATTTCAATTCTGTTGTGTGGTGTTGGGAGCTTTGGCATTAAGAATGTTGTGCTATTTAAAGGCCCCTCCCACCCATCTTTGTTTTCACCGTGGTGGATTGGGGTCATGATTCTAGATGGGCAGAACTTCGATATGTTATCAGTTTGCAGGATTGGTGGTGGCTAGCAAATCTTGTTCTTGAATTGGCAAAGTGGGGGTAGCGGCCAGCCTGATTAAAGCATAATAGGCTGTTGGATCAGATGAACGCAGTGAAGAAGAATTGGCTTCAAAATTTGTTGAAACAGATTCATTTCGGCTGAGTTTTAGAACCATGACTATAATCACTTGTCAAAACAAAAAGACTTTTTTCTGGGCTTAAAAATATCACGCTGACAACCTATGAGTGTTTGGGATCTCTAATTGGAAGCTTTAAAGTTTATATTTCAGTTTTTATCTCTTGTCCAGTGTGTATTCCATGTTGGATTTTATCCAATAATTTCATATCTTTCAAAATTTGTTGAAAAAGATTTATTTTGGCTGAGTTTTAGAACCATGACTATAATCACTTGTCAAAACAAAGGACTTTTGTTTTTTCTGGGCTTAAAAATATCACGCTGACAACTTAATGAGTGTTTGGGATCTCTAATTGGAAGCTATAAAGTGTATATTTCAAAATTTTCCTTTGTCCAGTGTCAAATTCCTTAAAGTATAAGAATGTTTGTTTTCTAAGCAAAACTGGTTATTTGGTGCTGGGATTTTATAATAATAAAGAAATGATCAAAACTCACAAACTTGCCTATATTGATAAACTTTGAAGGTTTGGCACCTTGTTCAACACAAGTATGCATCTAAAATTTGATGTTTGCAATCACTTTAAATCTTGATCAAATTCAATTAAATTTTGCTTCTTCACTATTGTCTGGCATTACACAATGTGAATAGATTCTTGGTTCCAAGGCATGAAAAGGAGAAATCGAAAGTTGAGATATTTTGTCTTAGCGAGGTGGGGGCGTATACCTCAAAATAGAAAAATAAAGTACTTAAAAAATTTTAAAATATGATAAATCATTAGTATATTTACTTATTTTATCATCATAAAAATATAAATCACAAATCTCAATATTAAATAATAATATACAATGAAAGTTTGATATGAGATTAAAGGTAATCACCTATTTAAAATTTAAACACCATGAGTATTAGGATCCACATTTGCCTCATCTTTACTTTCATCATATTAGGATTAGTCATCATTTGTGATAATTCTATGATGCACTAATTTTATTTTATTGGTATCTTGTAAACTTTCTTTGATTATTACAATTTTCTTCTTACTTCTTAATTAATATTAGATTTAATATAATTAAAATAACATAATAAATTAATAGCACAATTAAATCATTCATTATACTTAAATTATCTTTTAAATTTTTGAGGCATTATATTAGGCATATGCAATGTAAGTATAATATAATATAATACATATCAATAAAATAATGTTTATTTTTTATAAAACTTTGTTGAGGTGCTGCTTTAAATGCCTTGAGGTGTATGACTAGCCCCACTGGTGACAATGAGACTTAAGTCTCAAGGTACTTTTTGTATGTCTTAGTTTGATGCACAACTCTAGTCTTTTGCCTTGAATGCTTTTTAAAAGAAGGCTTAGTTCCCATGAAAATTTTGATTAATAGATACTTGTGGATCTTGATCATTAAAGCTTCTTTGAATCATATTGATTGTGAAAAAAGTTTGTACTTTCTGGGGCTTAAATTTCATAATTGAAGGTAATTGTATTCAGAGTTATAGTGATCCAAGTGATCCTATTCTATTTCATTGCCTAAATGATAAGAAACAGCTAGTCGGTATCATGTACATTGGTCTCATTTTTTATGCTTAATTTTTTCTGTCTATAGTTATGGGTATTTCTTTCAGGATATATGACTGGCCTTTCCACACAAGTTTATTCATTTATTTTTTTTGTGTTATCTTATAGCGCTCTTATCAACATTATATCATTAAATTAAAATTTGAGTTTAAGATACACATATTACACGATAGTTTTTCCTGCTGTTGGTGTGGACGGCAAGTATGGTAAAATAAGGACAACCTTTTACATTTTCATTAACGTGCATGAGTACGCTAAATCACCAACTATTACTATAAAGGGATGAACTCCATCAATCAACAAACACAAAAAGTCACACTATAATATATTCATTTTCATACTTTTTATCATGCATTTTAATAATAATTTTAGCATAATATTAGGAAAATCAATTAAGATTAAATCATAAAAAGATCATCACATCAATATGAGGAATTTTTAGTTAGAAAAAAAGGCAATCATTTTGTAATAATAGATGGTTTTAAATAAATTTTTTCTTAATGTACATATAAAAATATGAAAGAACATGCAGTATCATTTGTATATTCAATACGGAGCAATCCACATAATAGATGGTTTTAAATAAATTTTTTCTTAATGTACATATAAAAATATGAAAGAACATGCAGTATCATTTGTATATTCAATACGGAGCAATCGATGCATTTTGATATAGAAGAATTGAACTCACTTTTAATGACGCTCATTTGTTTCTTTCTGCTTGATGAAATTCTCTGTCGTGAAAACCTATAATTGTGCATAAATGTTAATTAGCTTAATTTTGTTAATATTATCTGTCATTGTTATCATTTTTACCATTATTAATAGGATTATTTATTTTATGATACTAGTATTATTATTGTTTATTATTACTATAAATAAGTTCTCATTTATAATAATAATAATAATAATATTTTATTAACTTTCTATATCATTAATTATATTTACATTAATTAATATTATTATTAAGATTATTTTGTATACTGTTATTACACTAATATCATTACTAATAATATTATTAATCAGTAATTATTATTATATAATTATTACCACCCCCCCCTTACTTTCCCTTTCGGAATTGTACGCGAGTTTGCATGTTTGGCTAGGTGAGCTCCTTCAATCACTTGATGTCTTCTCATCTACCTCCTCTTAATTTCTTGGTGTCCTCTCTCTCCCTCTCTCTCTCTGTCTGATCGATGCCCTTCTTTCTCACTCACACATTCTCTAAGTAGTCTTAGTAGTGGGGGAAAGATGGTTCATGCTCCATTAGGACTATGACACCTCATTTGCTAGGTGTCATGGTTTTGTACTAAGCTGTTAATGACCTTATTCGCTCATATATATATATATATATATATATATATATATATATATATATTGCTGTTGCTACATAAAATAGTAACTTCTTACACAATTATTTCCGAAAGTTGCATAAAAATAGTTGTTAAATGAAAGTACGACAACAATTTGAAAAATAAAGCAATGAGAAAGCTATCCCAGTTAGATGCTGTGTTACCATAACACTGTATAACCATGGTATTTTTTTTAAGCAATGATTCTTAGCTTGTGTCATTTTTGTGTGAGCTGAATGATTGTTTGAAAGCTATAATGTTTTAGAAAGTGGTTGTTTGGTAACTTTGGTTGGCTAAATTTGAAATGCAATGTAAAAAAATACAATGTAAAGTGGATTCATTTAGATTGTTCTGTTGAACATAAATGTAGGAGTTTAGTATTTTTTATTTGTTAAAAACAAAGTAATGTGAAGTAAAATACCGAGGTGTCCACTGGTGGTGGTGGTTGGTGGGTTAAGGGTAGAGGCGACGATGATGAGTGGTGGGTTGTTGTAGCTAGCAGCAATGAGCATGTAACTGCGGGTGGACGGTGATTGGTGGCTTGTAGTTTCACTTTATACTCAATTGTGCATTTGAAATTTGCTCAAATTTGGTGTGCACTGGATTTGAACTAAAGTGTATTTTAAATACAATCTCAAAATGTTCTTCATTCAAATGCAACATACCAAACAATGAAAATTTTAAAATGAAGGATTTGTTTTGCAGTACACTACCAATACAAACAATCCCCTAAGCAAATTCAAAATACTTCCATCTGACCCAAAGCCTCCTTCCTATTTGCACTTTACCAGTATATTATTCTGTCTCTTTTTTGTTTCTTTATTTGTTTATAGACTGATATTTCTTTATTTTTTTATTTTTTATAGGTCCATTTCAGCTCTCCAGATGTCAGCCAGTTCATTAATTTACTGCTTACTGTTCCTGCTAAGGACCATGAAAATTCATTTTCTTATGTGATGTCAGAATGGACTGAGATGCAAGGTATGTACCTTTGTATGTATAAGTTTGGTGGATTGTTTGACAGAGAAATAGCTAGCAGCATAGATGAGTTACGAATTTCTTTGGTTCATTTGCTTAGAGTACAAACCTTTTAAATCCATATTGTGCTGCAGCGAGTTGAACCATTTTTCACTCGTGAAGCATGAGTTCCAACAGGGAGCTGCATTTTCCTCCTGAATAATTTTGTGGTGAATCAAGTGCTCGGTTTTTTCACTTCTTTCTCTGCGTTGTAATTCTTAATATAATTCTGATATTGTTGTGGTTCGAGTTGCCATTCAGATTTCTATGTCCTTAATTTTCTTATTTTATATTCGTTAACCATTTATTATGGTTTAGGGTATGTATACTGGAGCTGTCACTTGTGTTCAAACTTGAGGAAGATTGACCATATATTTCCCTCGTTTAGTTGGATTACATCAATGATCGGTTTTAATCTCATAAGTTTTTTTGCTTTAGTTATGTATGTTTTCACTAAACGTTTACAAGAGGATGTACCTTGGTGTATGCTTTTTGTGGATGATATTCTTTTTGTTGATAAGACCAGAGAGGGAGCTCAACAAAAACTTGAAGTATGGAGGTCAATTTTAGAGTCTAAAGGCTTTTGTTTGAGTAGATCTAAAATGAATACATGGAGTGTAATTTTAGTTGTAGAAGATCTAAATGATCAACTCATTAAACATTTTGGATATCTCGGGTTCATTGTTCAAATTAATGGTGATATAGCTAGGAATGTTATTAGTAGAATTCAAGTTGGATGGTTGAAGTAGAGGAATGCATCGGGCCTGCTGTGTGATAAGAAAGCATCACATAGACTGAAGGAAAAATTTTATAAGATGGTGGTGAGACTTGTAATGCTTTATGGTGCAAAATGTTGGCCAATAAAAGAGCAACATAAAGTTAAGTGTTGCATAAATGAGGATGCTCAGGTGGATGAGTGGCTTTATACTTAGAGATAAAATAAGAAATGAATATATACGGGATAAGGTTGGAGTAGCACCATATGATTAAAGAGAGTCTCCTTAGATGGTTTGGTCATATAAAATGTCAGTCGTTCAATGACCTAGTTAGGAAAGTAGTATTAGATTCAGCCTGAAAAGACTTGGTTAGGAAGTATAAAAAATAACCTTAATTTTTAAGGATTAAATGAGAATATGACACATTGGAAAAAAAAGATTCATGTAGCCAACCCTATATAGTGGGATAAGGCTTCTTCTTCTTGTTGTTGATAACTTTTTATCTATTATTAGGCTAGTATTTGAAATTGAAAAAGGTTCCTAAATAATTGTTTCCGATAGTGAACTCAATTTGGGGTTTATTTGTGATAGCTGCAATGGTATGAAAACACAGTGGTGGAGTTGTTGTAGAAGAAGCTACTGTTTAAGAAATTACTGTAGGTATTATAATTTTTATTTTATTTTAAAAAAAATCAGATGGTAGCTTTTTAGCACCGACTGCACTCTACCAAGTCAATTTGGAAAACACGGCTTTCTCACAATTTTTTCAAAACCAACCAAAACACAGTTTGCCAAACTCCTGCACCGTGCAGTTCGAACCACACCGCACTATTACTGCCGCCCGAAATAGCACCTTAGATTTTTCACTTTCATTTTTTATGCAATATTTCAAATATTTTTTTAAATTTAGACTTCATTAATAGTTTCTATTATTTTCATTCAATTACAATTACGTCAAAGTTTTTAACTCCAATCCCTGTGTCTCTTTTTTCATTAGCAATTCTATATTATTATGTATTACCAAGTCAACCAAATGTATATTCAAGTGATCTAGAGTATCATCAGAGTGATGTTTGATTGATTAAAACTATTTGCGTCTTATGGCTTTAGTATTTGGAGGATACTGAACAATCTCCTATGTATGATTATCCTCCCAAGCTTGAAGTTCTTCATCCATAATTTCTTTTTAACAATCATGCTTACTAGCCTTTGAATAACTTGAAGAAAGAGTAATAAAGGCTGATGTGGTGTGAAACATATACCATTTGAAAGGATGAGAAATTCAGGTAGACTATCTGCGAGCCATGATTGAAAAATCTCATTAGCTGGTTCAACTGAAGGATCAATTTGAACAGCTTCAAATAGCGAATCAATTGGCACATACTTAGATAGAGGCTTTGACTTAGGACTTGGAAGAGTTAGATGCCTTCTTTTGCATGCAAATCCAGGCTTGAATCTTTCAAGATTAGTATTCTGATCATCAAAATGAAAATAAAAATAAATTTGTTGCAGAAGCTCAAGATTTATTGTTCAAGGAATACAACATGATGAGAGATTCAAAATCTTTTGGAGCCTAGATCATAATATACAGTCTTTTTGAGAAGTATTGTAGATCTAAAAGTTTATGGTGTTCATGTTTGTGTTAGGCGTATTTGGGTCAGAGTCTTGTTCGCATCAAAATATCTAATATACTGCTTGGGTTTTGGTCAAAGATATTTGGGTTTGGTCAATTTTTGGTTAGACTTGAACTTGACATTTAATTCAAATTGACACTCCAAATAGGCAACTCACATTGTTGAAAATCACATGAGGCACATGCATCTTTTTTTGCGAGTAAATGGAAAGAAGCTGAACAAGCGAACAAACCTGTGGGGTCTGATGGGGACAGGACGTGGAGGCAACCTCCCATATGAGCACAAGGGCCAGAGGATGCGTGTCCCTTCATGAGCACAGGGACAAAAGCATAGTAGGTCTCTTCATAAGGTTGCAAATGGTGGATGTGCTCCGTCAGGAAGATTATGCTAGGGTGTTGCACCTTGTAGCAACAAGGAGTTGCTTCTCATATTTCTTACGAAGTATTATGTGCTCCTTGGGTGAAATTTTAGTTTGATTTGTGTTTATGTTGAATTTTGGTTGACTAAGTTTTATTTTTTTTTGTTTGGATAAAAGTTTGCTGGAATAGGTTTATGATGAACGTTTATTACTAGTTTTTCAGTGGAAATCTAAAGGTTCCGTATATTAGATTGAGGTTTATTAGGAATTTGAATTTTAATTTGAATTTGAGTGGACTAGTTATACGGGATAATAGGTTTTTTTGTTGTTGATTGTTGGAGGAGAGAGAAGAGGGTCAACGAGAGGACAGTATTGGGGATGCAGTGGTTTTATTGTTCCTGTGAATAATTACTATTCTGAAATAATAAATTTACTATTCCGTGAAAGAATAAAATTAACTTCTTGCAGTGGCAACTTGAAGAATATTAATGGAATTTGATTATAAGATTGACTTTCTTGCATATAAATGATCCAAATTGGGGTTTAATCCAAATAAGATTGACTTTCTTGCATATAAATGATCCAAATTGGGGCTTTAATACAAATTTGATGACTAGAAAAGATGACAAAAAAAATATGATGAAATTATGAATAATAACCAGATAAGCAAACCTCCCACTTAATTAAGGAGATTGACTCTATCAAAAGGATTCCAGGTGTCACCATTGATCAAAGATCTTGGAATTGATGTCTTCATGTCCAAAATAAGAATTTTGTTTATGCAATAAATTATCCGACATATCTAAAACTATTATAGATGCAAACAGAAAAAGGACATACTGCTATTAAATTTCTTACTAGTTGGTAGCAAATTGATGGGATAGTGACAAATTGCTGATAAACTGCTCTAATTAAAACTATCCCAAGCAAGAAAATAAAATAAAAAAACTCCAATATTAATGATGAAATAAAACTTTTGAATTTATATGTGCATAAAAAAGATTGTTATTTTGTAAGTTTACCTTCAATGACCACAACTGAGTCATTTACTCAACCTGAAATCCTCCAAGCTTACTAGGGATAAAAATTGATGTTTGCCTTACGTGCTCTTTTTTATGCTTTCCGCTTAATTTCCTTGAGATTGTTGCTGTTAAGTGAATGGTGTAGAGTGTCCTGTGAGGCTTGCAATCTGCTTAAGATCCCATTTTCATGCTATTTTCTGTTAATGTATTTGTTTTACAGATTTATGTTTGTACTTCCTAACCTTCTTTCTGAAAATGATCAGCTTTGCCAGTCTGCTATTCTTGAACTGTAGTATATTCTTATGATTATTTTGAAGTAAAAAAATATACTAGTAAACGAATTGCAGTAATTTTTTTACCTATTTTAAAGCTCATGTACTGATGTTCTGCATATGAGCTTAGGAGAAATCCAGGGAGCTTATCAGATCAAAGTTACAACAACTGCCCTGGCGCTTTTGCTATCCTCACGTCATGAGGAATTATCAAAAGTTAATGTTCGTGGCCATCTCATTAAGGTATCCATTGTCTTTTAGAGGAACGCAACTATATTAGAATATTTGTAAATGTTCCGTAGTTGATCTATTTCAAATAATCAGTCAAATGCAGGTATAACTACTCGTTCTAAAGCTAAATTAGCTCCTGACCAGTGGACTATAATTCCCCTTCCTGCAAAGGTATGAGTTAAATGCTTCCAGCAAAATTCATTATTTTACTTCTATCAAAGTTGATGTTTTCCTATCCTAATAATGAGGGATAACGTCTTCTGTCCCTTCTTGCTTGACCCCTATCTTGTTGAGTACAAATTAGATAAAAAATTTGTATGACGTGTACTCATTTTATGGATTGTACTCATTGATCGAAGGTTTTTATGTTTTTGTTATTTACTAAGATTATACTGAAAACTTAGCTTTGTTGATCAAGTATATTAACAATATAAAATCTTTTCAGAATTTTAAAATTTTAATAAGTTCTGCTATGATTTCTATTTTTTTTTCCTTGATCTTGTTTCTTTCTGTACTAAGCTTATAATGTCCTATGATTATCCAAGAATCATGATCATCGCAAAGTACTTAATTACTCTAATAATAACGTAGGCTCTCATGCTGGATGTTCTGCAGATATTTTCATTGTTAGCAGATGCACTGATTGAGGCTCAAGAGCAAGTATTGGATGATGAGATTGACACTGATGAGGTAGCCTAATCAGAAATTGTTAATGTATTTTTGAACAACTATGGGCGATTTCTGATCTAAATTCTTCCACTGCCCGCAGGACAGTGACTGGGAGGAAGTCTCAGATAACAATGGCTGTGATCTACAAGATCTATTATATCAATCCAATGTTCCTTCAAAACGTAACACTGCAGTCAATCAGGTTGATGCAATGGCTAAAGTCTTTAATGAGGTGACCGGGTTTACTTTCTTTTCTACTACTGAACATTAGCACTTTTAGCTTGTTTCTCACTTTAATCTGCAAATTTTCAAGAGTGATGTTGATAACAGTGAAGAAGAGCTTGTCAAAGCTGATCCACTGAATGAGGTTTGCACTGAATTGCTTCTATTCAGAAAACAGCTTTCCTTGATAAAATTACTAAATGAAATTGAGTCTGTCTGGCAGATCAAGCTTGCAGGTTTTCTCACTCACTTCTTTATAAACTTGCATAACATGGACAGGTCACTTTTTGACCATCTTTGCCTGGTAATGTGATGCATTCCTGTTGTATACAGTTTTTCTTTATAGTATTATCACAGTTTGGTATAACTTTGGGTCGATTTTGTGTAGAACTTGACACATGCCCAAAGGATTGCGGTGGACAAGGTTGTCAGTAAGGCTTCTTCTTGAACTTGTTTTGTTGGTGTTTCACTATCAAAACTTTCATGTTGTCAGTGTAATCTTGTAAAATGTCATTTTTTTTATTGTGAATTCGTGCTTATTATACATTTATTTTGTCAAATTTTGTATGCCAATGGCGTGTTTATTTCGAGCGTCTTTCCTACTGAGGGTTTTATTTATAACGAAGTGATCAGATTGTAAAAATCTTGTTTCCATCCATTTTCTGCAGTGTCCCATTTCCTTTGAAAGCTTGTAAGCAGCTACCTTCAGAAAGATATAGTAGTGATAGGATCAGTCTTAGTTAAGGTTGTTAGACTCGATTCATTTGGCTTTTGTAATAGTAGCTGTTATAAATTCCAGGCGTTCATTTTGATCATGATTGTTGGGAGAAGAAATCACATCAAAACAACTAGAAATTTGGAGTAAATTTTAGAACGAAAGCAAACAAAATAAAAGTGCACGAAGAATTCCAAATTTTATATGGAAAGCTTGAGAACGGGAAAAAAATTACGGATCCACACTACATTAATAAATCCACTATGAAGAAAATTAGTGGAATTGTATAAATTACATCTCTCAAGTTTTTTTATGTTTTAGTTATTTTAGGGCACTCACTCTCTATTTATGATCTCAAGAGAATGAAGAAAAAGTACACAAAAATGTAGAAAATTACTTTAAAACGGACTCTTAGCTTCATACCATTCTTGCGCAGAGAATGTAGCACCTAGGCACCAACGATTCTATCATTATGCTCTTATGCACGGGTTTTAGTGTTGCAATGTTACTTGTTACAGTGCTAAGACGACGGTCTCACTGTCTTCCTACTTTGGTGTCCTGGTCTTAACGTCACCATTATTTATTGTAGCATCAAGACATTGACATTACTATCTTTCTAGTGCAATCTCACAAAATCTGGCACTGTAGCGCTAATCTTTTAGCTTCATGGCGTTAACTCTTCTATCTCTGAAATCAAATCCTTAACATCCTAGATGCAACGTCGAGGTGTTTAGGGTTTGAGAGTTGATCGGCAAAATTAAGAGTTGAGTCGACATTATATTTCCAATTGAGTGATTGTGCTCCTCAAAACAATAATGAGCATATGAACTTGTAACAATCACTCTAAGATGTGTATAATGCACATTTTCACTAGTCAAAAAATCAATAGTTGGGTTTTTGACATTTTTAACCTAAGTTTTAAGTTCCTTGATTAATTTTTCCATCAATAGGAAGTATTTTAGACCAATAAAACAAGCCCTACTTGCATAGACTTCTTCGAAGTTAGCTTTATTTATTTCTTAAAACATTTTCAAGCCGCTCAAAGAATTACTATAGGGATATTTTTGCAATAGTTTCCTATAATCACCAGTAAATATGAATTTATTATAAAAAGTTACTTTCTAGGCAATGTTACTAAAAACTATGCCATCAGGTTTTCTCTATTGAGAACAGATTTTATTAAAAATTGTCTTCCTCGAATTAAAATTGAGATGTATAGTTAATTAAAATTGCATTTATCTCAAAGTAGATTCAGGGATTTTGTAGTTCATCCTTTTTTTTGTGGGGATTTACATACATTGCACACAATTCTAATACCTTTATATGCCAGCATTTAAATTTTATTATTTACATAAATAATACTTAAATTTTTAATAATATTATAATTAATTTTTAATTAAATATAAAAAGTATAATATTATATCAAAAATAATATCATTATTGGATCTGTCCGAATTCCATGCAATTCGTATCTATCTAAAATCCACTTCAACTGGAATCCATGCCCGCTAAATTTTAATGATTTTATTTAAGGTAGCTTAGTTTAGCAATGTCACGCACTATTCATCTATTTTATTTAATACTTTTTATTTGATAATTTATTTATCAATCAATTGAATTTAATATAATTATTGAATAATTTCATCTAATTTAAAATGTAAATAGATGTATATTTTTTTATTTGATAAATGTCGACCATACCATTAAAAATTATCAAATATTATTGTAAGTTATATATCCCGTTATTAAAAATAGACTTATTTTTATACTATTTTTAGAATTAATATTTTTTTTTGTTTTATTTCTTTCAATTAAATAATCTAAATAAAAATTACTTTTAATTTAATTATTTTATTTTAATTTTCTAAATCAAATTGAGCATATGTGATTAAATTTTTATATTATAAAATTTAGAATTACTAAATTTACATGAGCCGTTGTAAATTTTTATTATTCATCTCAAAATAAATCTAAAGCTTTGAGATTCAATTTTACAAAGGTACCCTAAACATATAAATGTATCCTTGGATTTTAAGAAAGAATCAATGTTTTAAAAATCAGAATGGATTGATTTGTTCAAACAATTTAAAAATTATAAAAGTTATTTTGGCATCAAGTCAGTAAAAATTGATTTGAGTTGCCATTTAAGTGGGCAATTAACTCTGATTAAATATAATCGATTAGATCAAGCATAATTCTTTTAATTACTTTTAATTCTTGATTCGAATTTCTTTTATAAAATTTCAATCTATAAATTATGTTTAGTTAAACTTATGATCAATCCTAACTTTTTAACTTAAATTTTCAATTTTAAAAATTTTTAAAGTAAACTTTATAAATACTACATTAAAAACTTTTAAGTGTATGTTGTCAAGTACTTTTTTTCATATAAATAATATAATATTAACTCACTTCTATGATGTGTGATTGAAAATTTATAGATATGCTGAAATCTAATTGGGCAACAGGAATGAGAAATTATATCGTGAGATATAGACTTCTAGATTATTAAATGGATTATGGGATATGAGAATATAATAATAATATTTTAATATTTAAACTTTTATTTTAATAATTATATATATATTATAAATAATATTATTATTACAAATAATATTCTTTTTATAATTTATATTTATATGAACATATTTATATTATTTTTAAAAATTTTAAATGTATTTGATTGGCATGTATCTAAATGAAAGATTTACATATAAATATTTACATATCTACATCTAAAATATGATATTTATTTATCTAATATATTTTTATACATAAAAAGATGTATTTAACTTTAAAAAAAGGTAATGAAAATATTATTTTGTGGTGTTATATTAAAGATTGAGGATATATATATATATATATATATAAGATATATATATATATATATATATATATATATATATATATATATATATATATATATATATATATATATAGCATCCCAAGATCGTGGCTCTAAAACAATACTCCAATTTGGGCCCTAACTGGAGATAGAGTCGAGGCAAACTGCTTCAATTTCTTTTCGAGCCAAAATTTAGCCTCTAAAATATTGACCGAAGGTTCGATCCGCGCGACTCGAGTCGCGACTTGCGATTGGATCAAATGATTGGGCGTCGGCACATCGCAAAACCCGGTTATACTTAGAATGCGGATTAGTCAGGATCATTGAAGCAACGGGTAAGATGAATTTCCTTTCTCTAATATCTCACCTCAGCTCGGTCGCTCGAGTCCTCGACAGTAGATGTCTCGACTCTCAACTCTTCGCCCTTCTTCTTTCTATGCTTCTCGGCTTCTCCGGTCTCTCCGGTCATGCGACTTGTATAATTTTTTGAAAATTAGGCATGTAAATCACGATCTTCGATCAACTTCGATCTCTATTGGTTGTAGTGTCTGAGACATTGAGGTGTTTCTTTGTCACTATCATCTTCGTTCGACGTAGCTTGTTCGATCTCTACTTGCTCAGTTTGCTTCTTTGCTCTAAAATTACTCAAGTACATAATAAACTACCTACTTGTTTCATTTTTTAATTTTATAAGTATTTCATGCTATAACTATAAGTCTATGAGATGTCACTTCTTTCAATTATTTCCATTATTCCATACTAGAGCGCTTCTAAACTTCGGAGGTTTCGGTTCTTTAATTATTTGAGTTCAAAGATTTCCTTAAGTTGCTTTTGTTTTTATTACCTAACTAAGTGTCCAAGCTCAAGATGATTTGATGTGCATCTCTGTTTTATTGGATGAAGTTATATCTTTTTTTACGTGTGTTAGCGGTTAATATACGTATTGATTTCGAGCGTTCTACACTGATTCTACACTTCTACTTGGAATATGTTGTGCAATTAGGGACTGGTCGGACGGCATTGTCTTGATTGTGCCATCCTAAACTGTAATGGATTATGGGGCAAATGGGCAATGTGTGTTCTGCAGGCTGCAGCTTCTGCTTGACTACAGGAATGGTTAATTGTATATTTGTTTAGTTATTTGCATATTTCTGTATTTGCTTGCCTACATGAATGGTTAAATCTGAAAATGTTTGTTTTAGTTATTTGTATATTTCTGTACTTGTTTTCTTATTTGCTTTGTGGAAGCTGGAAGGCTAAACATGGTTACATTTTTTCGGGTTGCATGAGATTACTATGCAGTAAATTATGTGTATTCTTTATCTATTGATATCTTGAGATTTTTATTTGAATTGATGATGTAATTTCTCATAGACATAATGACAAGTCTTTCTCAAAGCAAATCTAATAATTGTTCAAGTCATCCTATTGATGATAATGTAACAACTCTAAATGAGAGTGTGGGTGAAATAGCTTCTACTGATAAGAACAAGGGTAAAAGACAATGATCTGAAGTTTGGCAACACTTCACTGAAATTACTGTAATAGACAAGGAAAAAGTGGTACAGAAGTTTAAATGTAATTACTATGTGAAATCTTATGTCAAACAAAAAACTGTAATCACATCTCAGCTAAGTAAACACTTCAAGACAAATCACTATAGCAATATTAATAATAAAGGAAAGAAGCAAAAAATTATTTGATCCAGTAGTGGAGGATTTGGAGGAAACTGATTTAATATCTACTTTATGTGTTTCATCTGCTTATGATCATTCTAGAATAAAAACTATTGTGGCTAAGATAATCATTGTTCATAAATATCCCTTCTTGGTATGTCACGACCCAGCCTAGGAGCTTGTAATACCAAGGCGGGAATAGACGATCGGACGGATAAAAAAAACTTACATAACAATTCCAATCTTAAATAAAATCTCCAATCATACAAGAGCCACTATAATCCACAAAAGATTTAACAAATTTATCCACACATATATATACTAACAAAGTTCATATGACATACAATTTAAACATAATTTGACATAACTGACATAAATATCTATCTCCTGAAGTCGCTCTATGGCGATAAACATACCCACCCTTCTATCAGACATTTAGTTAGGATAGTTACCTGAAAAAAAATTAAACAACTAACAACAACAACAACAACAACAACAACAACAAGCCTTAATCCCACTATGTGGGGTCGGCTACATGAATCCTTCGTCTCCATTGTGTCCTATTAAGTGTCAAATTCTCATTTAAATCAAGTATACTAAGATCATTTTTATACATCTTAACCAAGTCTTTTTGGTCTACCTCTACCTTTCTTAACATAAGGCAAATCTAATGCATCTACTCTCTAATCGAGTCAGACGGTAGGCGCTTTATGTGGCCAAACCATATAAGGCGACTAATATCTACCACTGGAGCTACTCCAACTTTTTTCCTGATATACTCATTTTGCATTCTATCTCTATGAGTAAAGCCACTCATCCACTAAGCATCCTCATCTATAACACTTAACTTAGTCTTATGCTTCTCTTTTATTGGCATTGCACCATAAGTCATTGCAGGTCTTACCACCATCTTATAAAATTTTCCCTTAAGTTTAAGTGGAACTTTTCTATCACATAATAGGTCAGATGCATTCCTCCACTTCAAGCATCCAATTTGAATTCTACTAATAGCATCTCCATCTATTTCATTATCATCTTGAACAATAGAGCCTAAATATACTCACTCTTATTAATGAATTGTTCACTGTCTGTAACATTATCACAAGAACTTCTACATAAAATTACACTCCATATATTGGGTTTAGATCTACTTAAGCGAAAACCTTTAGACTCAAGTTGACCTCCATAAATCAAGTTTACGTTGGACTCCCTCTAGTCTTATCAGAATAATGTCATCGAAAAGCATACACTACATCTTATACAACAATTGAATAAAATTCAGTGGGTCAATTATGTTATTACACTATAGTAAACAAGAAGGTAGAACTAGTATACATGCCAGTTTTTGTTATCATATGTACATAAAATAAATTTGCTCAAACAATCAAATATATGGAGGGTAGGTATACATAAACATTTCGCATGAACTTTTACTTCTATATTTATCATACGTCTTAGGAGTCACCGTCTAAACCTTTACCAATACTCATCCAAAGGACAAGTAGTCATTACCATTACCATTTGTCAATTTCATTAGCCCTTTTTCATCATTTAGCAGTACATGCCTCTACCATAAGGTAAACTCCACTTTTAACTTACACATTCATAGCATACGATTATACAGTTATGCATATTAATTTATAACTAACAGTAAATCAGTTAACTTTATAAAATAATGAAGTTGTAATATGATCTAGCATTCAGATTATTATCCAACATGGAGAAACATGAAACTACATCACAATTTATGAAGAAAACGGGAAAATAATCACAACTTGTCGTGCAGGAAACAATCATAATCATATAAATATGTATTTCATCACAAGAAATTAAAGATATTTTTATCATAAATCTAAGAACATAATTACCCACTTTAACTTATAGTTTCCTCTTGAATCTCCTTTCCTTTAATACTTCTTTCCTTAATTAAAATTCCTATAACATAAAATATTGATTTGGATCAATATTAGAAAGTAATTTATTTTATTTTATTCATATGATACTTACATATAATTTTTTTATTATTTGACGCTCATATTCATCAATATTCATTGTCTATTTTCTAAATCAAGTCAAATTACTCTTTAATTCACTTAATATAATGATATGTCGAATTTACCATATAATACTTCTAAATCCTATTACTTTTTTGAAAATACAATATTAAGTGTTAAAGTGACTTAATATATTTCATTAAATGTTTATCATTCCCCTTAAAATGATTCTAATCTAATTAGCGATAATATAACTTAGCATAGGTTTAAAGTTTTATTAAATTTTCAATTATATTTTAGATATAAGGGTTTAATATTTAATTACTTAATTATTCTCATAAATCTTTCGACATATTTATAATTTACATACATAACCTTTAATATAATTAAAATATATTGTATATTGAAATACTTATGTAGGCATTTGCATAGTAAAATGGTCATTTGGATTTGCACTTCATTTTGAAATTAAAACTTATATAATATAACTACATTTCCTTTTATAATATAAAATGCATTTCCTTTATAAGTTCTCATAATTTTAATACATCCCTTCATTATTTTTCTTTAAAATGATTCTTGAAATGATCTTAAAATAATACCTTAACTTGAATTTAATTTATATTACATATTCCTGATTTAATTTATTTGCTCAAATCGATAAACCCTAAATTAGAATTATAAACCCTAAATCAAAATTTTGAGATAATAACATTAACATAAAATTTTAATTAAAATTAACTATATATCTTATTTACTTACTTACTTCTCCTCTCAACTTATGCCCTAAGACACGTGCCCGTTGCCAGTCAGCTTCTAAGTCATGCACGCACGGTCTCTTTCCCTCCCGCCATGCAAGAGCACACAAGGCTTTCCTTCCTCCTTCTTCCTCGGCCGACGGCACATGGATGGCTTCTGGCAACCCGATGTCGACGAAGTGGAGCCGCCTCACTCGGTTAGGACACGAACTCCTCTTCTCCTCCCTCGGCCGACGACACATGCAAGACTCGGCTAGGGCACATAAGGTGAGTCTTCTCTTCTCTATTTCTCCCTCTCTCGCGTGTTTTGGGAGTTATATTTCCATTTGTCAAACTCCCCTGACTTTTTTTTTCAAATCAGCTAACTAGTCACGGTTTCATTTTCTTTTATTATTATTATTTTTTCGGTTATTACAATCTCTCCTCCCTCTTATAAAAATTTCATTCTCAAAATTAAATGACATTAATAGAAATAAACATACATTTAATTAAACAATTGAGGATAAAGCCCTCGCATTTTTGATTCTTTCTCCAGCGTCTCGATCCATGTTTTCCACGCGAACAAATGGAATTTTTATATTCTTGAGATGCTTAACATCATAATCTATAATCCTTTCTAGCTCCTTCAAAAATGTGAGATCCGGTTGAATATCAATAGAATCCGCAATAAATTTGTTGGCTTCATCAGTAATATACTTTCGCAGAAGAGAAATATGAAACACATTGTGCACTCCTTGCATGTGAGAAGGTAAAGCTAGTCTATAAGCTACTTTCTCAATTCTTTCCAAGATTTCATATGGACCAATATAATGTGGGCTCAACTTTCTAATTTTACCAAATCGTTTTATACCTTTCATGGGGCTGACTTTAAGAAATACAAATTCTCCCACTTCAAACTCTACTGGTCAATGTTTAGCATTATAGTATTTCCTCTGTCTATCTTGAACAACTTTTAATCTATCACGGATCAATCGAATCTTTTCAGTGGCTTCATCTACTACATCTGCACCAATGATTCTTCTTTCTCTTGTCTCCACCTAGCAAAGCAGTGTTCTACATTTCCTTTCATACAATGCTTCATAGGGAGTCATACCAATACTTGCTTGAAAGCTATTATTGTAGGCAAACTCAATCAAAGGCAAATGAATTTCTTAATTTCTCCCAAAATCAAGCATACAAAGTCTAAGCAAATCTTCAAGTATTTGAATTATTCTTTCTGTCTGGCCATCATTTTGAGGATGGAATGCAGTACTGAAAGTAAACTTCGTATCTAAAGCTTCTTGAACTTTTCTCCACAGTCTAGATGTAAATCGACCATCCTGATCGGACACTATAGATTTTGGCACACCATGAAACTTTACGATTTCATCAACATACTTCATTGCTAGCTTTTCAATAGCATCAAATTATTTGATAGATATAAAGTGTGCAGATTTAGTCAACTTATCAATAATGACACAAATAGCATTGCAGCCTCTTCTGGATCTAGGTAAGTCAATCACAAAATTCATAGCAATATCATCACATTTCCACTCAGGTATTGACAAGGGCTATAAAAGTCCACTTGGCTTCTGACGTTCATCCTTAACCATCTGACATGATTGACATTTATAGATAAATTCAGATACACTTCTTTTCATTCCTGACCACCAAAATATTTTCTTAAGATCTTGATACATTTTGCTACTATTTGGATGAATTATATAATTAGAATGATGTGCTTCATGTAAGATGTCTTTTCTCAAATCTCCAGCATCTGGAATGCAAACTTTGCCATGATACTTCAGTAATCCCTCTTCATTGATTTCAAAATCTTTTGTATGGCCTACTTTTACCAAATTTAAAATTTTTTGAAAGTCATCATCTTGAGGTAAAGCATCTCGTATTCTGTCTTTCAAATTTGATTGTATAGCCATTTGATTTAACAATAAAGTATGATCATCTATAGATTTAATAATTGAAATTTCTAATTTTTTTTAAAATCTTTAATCAACTCTTCATATTGAGAGATCAACCAATAAGTAGTACCAGATATTTTTCTACTTAAAGCATCAGCAACTACATTTGCTTTCCCTAGATGATATTGAATATCCAAATCATAATCCTTAATGAGTTTCAACAATCTCCTTTGCCTTAAATTTAGCTCCTTATGAGCAAAGATGTATTTCAAGCTTTAATGATCAATGAAACCTTCACACCTTACTCCATATAGATAATGCCTCCAAATTTTTAATGCAAATACCACTGCTGCTAGCTCTAGATCATGGGTTGGATAATTTTTTTCGTGATTTTTCAATTGCATTGAAGCATAAGCAATCACTCTTCCATTATGCATAAGTACACATCCCAAGCCTCTTAATGATACATCACTATAAATTTGAAATCCTTCTATCCCTGATGGAATAGTTAATACTGGTGCAGTCATTAAACAATTTTTTAATTTTTGAAAAGCCTCTTCACACTGATCTGACCATTCAAACTTGACTGCTTTCTGAGTTAGCCTCGATAGTGTCATAGCAATTTGTGAAAACCCTTTAACAAATCTCCTCTAATATCCTGTTAACCCTAAGAAACTTCTAACCTCTGTAATAATGGTTGGTCTGGGTCATTCAGCTATCGCTCTAACTTTACTTTGATCCACTGAAATCTCTTTATTGCTAATCATGTACCCCAAGAATATGATGTTATTTAATCAAAATTCACACTTTAAAAATTTTGCATATAATTCATTTCCTTTCAGAGCTTGCAAAATAATGTGAAGATGATTTTCATGAGCCGCTTCATCTCTGGAATAAATTAGAATGTCATTTATGAATACAATCACAAATGAATCTAAAAAGAGTTTAAAGATTCTATTCATGAGATCCATAAATACAGTTGTAGCATTTATTAAGCCAAAAGGCATCACCACAAACTCATAATGCATATATCTTGTACTAAAAGTAGTCTTTGGTATATCTTCTTCTTTGATCCTAAGCTGATGATAACCTGATCTTAAATCAATCTTTGAAAAATAGTGAAGCTCATTCTAATTGATCAAAAAGATCATTAATTCTTGGCAAGGGATATTTATTCTTCAATGTGAGTTTGTTAAGCTCTCTATAATCTATGCATAGCCTTAAGCTCTCTTCTTTCTTCTTCACAAATAATAGAGGAGCTCCCTAAGGAGATGTGATTGGCCTGATAAATCTCTTCTCTAATAATTCTTGTAGCTGATTCTTCAACTTTTATAATTCTTTGATCGTCATTCTATATGGTACTTTTGCTACGGGTTTTGCACCTTGAATTAAATCAATAGAGAAATCTATCTCTCTGACTAGAGGTAAACCTGATAAATCATCGAGAAAGACTTCTGGATACTCCTTTACTACTGGTATATCCTCTAATTTCTTTACCTCTTTAGTAACATCGGTGACTTGGGCAAGAAAACTTTCATAGCCTTTTGTTAGCATCTTTTGAACTTTTAAGCAAGACACCATCATAACTAATACTCTCTTATGCCCCACAAATTTGAATTCCTCTTCTCCAGGAATATTGAATTTAATTATCTTTTTACAATAATCTATAGTAGCATAATGTTTAGATAGCTAATCCATTCCTAAAATCACATCAAATTCATATATTGGTAGTACTATTAAATCTGCATCCAAGTTTTTTTCACAAATATTCAGGTTCACACTGCATACATTTTTAACATTCATTTGAGACCCATTTGGCATTGCTACTGAAAGTACTACATACATTTTGATAACTTGTAATCCCAAAATTTTCACACATTCCTTAGATATAAATGAATGCGATGCTCCAGTATCAAATAAAACTCAAACTGATTTACTTTCAATAAAGATGATACATATAAATGAATAGACATATAAGGCAAATATATATAGCACAATATAAAATTGTAATAATGCTAATTTAAATAAAGACATACATGTAATAACATCAGTCGAGTCTTTCGCTTCTTGCTGCGTGAGTGCATACACTCGAGGCTGTGTATTCTGTCGGTTCTGAGTTTGAGATGGAACTGATGTAGTGGATTTAGTCACCCTTTGTCTACCAACAGTTCTCTGGGGAGGTTGAATACTTGTCCTAGCATCCATTGAAGATTTTTGGCTCAAGAGAGGGCAAGATTTTGCCATATATCCTGGCTGATGGCACTAATAATAAGTGTTTGTGCCTGAGAGACACTCTCCTTTATGTGCTCTTTCACATTTTGGGCATGTAGTAATACTGCTACTGCTAGCATTGGTATCTGATTTAGGCTTCTTCTAGTTTGATTTTTCAGTTTGAACATTCGGCCCAGATTTTGGCCTATCATCATTCCTTCTATTCTGAATATCTCTCCTCCTCTAAGTAGCTTGCACATCCAGTTATATCCTTCTAGCTCTCTCCACCAGTACGATATAAGCATCAATACCTAGAGGAATCAAGGGCTATCTGGCTATATCCTTCAGTCCAAATAGAAACATATGACATTTTTTTCTACATTTGGTATCAATTGAGGTGCATATCTTGAAAGCATTGTGAACTCAGCTTCATATTGCACAATAGAACGATCTCCCTGTAGCAATTTGATGAACTTGTCTTGCATTTGTCTCATAGCTGATAGGGGTACAAACCAATCTCTAAAAGTCTTCACAAAGTCCTCCCATGAAATAAGATTGCAAGACCTCCCTTCAAACTTCTCTTGCAACTGTCCTCACCACCATCTCTCAGCTTCGCCCTTAAAAGCAAAAGCAACTCTTCTTTCTGGAGGGCATGACATGCTTTCTAAAATTTTCTCTATCTGCATCAACCAGTTTTCTAATTCTATTGGCCATCCTGTCTATGAGAAAAGAGGTGGTCTCATATCCTGAAATAATTTCAGGTATTTGTCAATAGGAACCTCACCACTTATACTAGCTTGTATATGCTGATTTCTTATCATTTGAGTCATTGCTTCCATCATTTGAGTAAATGTATCTAATGAAGGCGGTGCACCAAATTCGGTGCTTTCGAGTTTGTTTCTCTATTTTTACCCATAACATCTTCCTGAATTAATTCCATAGGCCTGAGAAGCACAAATTTATTATAACCATTACACATCAATCAATATAATCATATTTAATTCTCTTTATAAAATTTATCATCTTCCTAATGACTCTTTGATTATGATCATACTTATGTCCCTAAATATAAAAACTTTGCTCTGATACCACTCTTGTCACGACCCGGCCCAGGAGCTTGGAATACTAAAGCGGAACAGACGATCGAATGGATAGAGAAAACTTACATAACAATTTCAATCTTAAATAAAATCACCAATCGTACAAGAGTCACTACAATCCACAAAAGATTTAACAAATTTGTCCACATATATATACTAACAAAGTTCATATGACATATAATTTAAATATAATTTGACATAACTGACATAAATACCTATCTCCTGAAGTCGCTCTACGGTGATAAACATAACCCTCCCTTCTTTCAGCCATTTAGTTAGGATGGTTACCTAAAAAAATTAAACAACTAACAATTGAATAAAATTCAGTAGGTCAATTATGTTGTTACACTATAGTAAACAAGAAGGTAGAACTAGTATGCATGTCAGTTTTTATTATCACATGTACAGAAAAGAAATTTGCTCAAACAATTAAACATATAGAGGGTGGGCATACATAAATATTTCGTATGAACTTTTACTTTTACATTTATCACCCATTTTAGGAGTCACCATCTAAACCTTTACCAATACTCATCCAAAGGACAAGTAGTCATTACCATTACCATTTGCCAATTTCATTGACCATTTTTCATCATTTCGTGCACGAGTACATAGCGTCTCCAACCAGTACTATAAGGAGGTGAACTCTACTTTCAACATACATATTCATAGTATACAATTATACAGTTATGCATATTAATTCATAACTAACAGTAAATCAGTTAACTTTATAAAATGACGAAGTGGCAATATGATCTAGCATTCATATTATTATCCAACAGGAAGAAACATGAAACTACATCACAATTTATGAAGAAACGGGAAAATAATCACGGCAGTGCAGGAAACAATCATAATCATATAAACATGCATTTCATCATAAGAAATTAAATATATTTTTACCATAAATGTAAGAATATAATTACCCACTTTAACTTGCAGTTTCCTCTCGAATCTCCTTTTCTTTAATGCTTATTTCCTTAATTGAAATTTCTATAACATAAAATATTGATTTAGATCAATATTAGAAAGCAATTTATTTTATTTTATTCATATAATACTTACATATAATTTTTATTATTTGACGCTCATATTCATTAATATTCATTGTCTATTTTCTAAATCAAGTCAAATTACCTTTTAATTCACTTAATATAATGATATGTCTAATTTGTCATATAATACTTCTAAATCCTATTACTTTTTTGAATATACAATATTAAGTGTTAAAGTGACTTAATATATTTCATTAAATATTTATCATTCCCCTTAAAATAATTCTAATCTAATTAACGATAATATAACTTAGCATAGGTTTAAAGTTTTATTAAATTTGTAATTATATTTTAGATATAAGGGTTTAATATTTAATTACTTAATTATCTCATAAATCTTTCAACATATTTATAATTTACATACATAACCTTCAATATAATTAAAATATATTGTATATCGAAATACTTATGCAGGCATTTACATAGTAAAATGGTCATTTGGATTTGCACTTCATTTTGAAATTAAAACTTATATAATATAACTACATTTCCTTTTATAATACAAAATACATTTTCTTTATAAGTTCTCATAATTTAATACCTCCCTTTATTATTTTTCTTTAAAATGATTCTTGAAATGATCTTAAAATAATACCTTAACTTGAATTTAATTTATATTATATATTCCTGAATTAATTTATTTGCTGAAATCGATAAACCCTAAATCAAAATTTTGAGATAATAACATTAACATAAAATTTCAATTAAAAATAATTATATATCATATTTACTTACTTACCTCTCCTATCGACTTATGCCCTAAGACCCATGCCCGTTACCCTTCGGCTTCTAAGTCACGCACGCACGATCTATTTCCCCTCACGTATTGAGCTCGTTATGCAGGAGAGCATGAGGCTTTCCTTCCTCCTTCTTCCTTGGTCGACAGCATATGGATGGCTTCCGGCGACCCGATGTCGACGGTGTGGAGCCGCCTCACTCGGTTAGGGCACGAACTCCTCTTCTCCTTCCTCGGCCGATGACACACGTAAAACTCGGCTAGGGCATGCAAGGTGAGTCTTCTCTTCTCTCTTTCTCCCTCTCTACATCTCTCGTGTGTTTTGGGAGTTCTATTTCCGTTTGTCGAAACCGAACTCCCCCTTGGACTTTTTTTTTCAAATACGTGGCTAACCGTCACGGCAGTTGCATTTTTTTTCTTTTATTATTGTTTTTTTTTCAGGTTATTACATGGTAGTTGAACATTTATGGTTCAATATATTGATAAAATCAATGAATCCAAATTATCGTAAAATTTCAAGATTTGGCATCAAGGAAGAGTGTATGAAAGTGCATGAAATTGATAAAGATAAATTAAAAAAAAGTTTGAAAGTTGTGGAGAGAGTATTAATTACTAGTGATTATTGCACATCAAATCAAACTATTAGTTATATGTGTTTTACTGTGCATTATATTAGTTCTGATTGAAAATTATAGTCCAGGATAATGAGTTTTATTGATTTAGATCCTCCTCATAGTGGGGTTGTGATTTCTGAGGTAATTTCTGAAAGTTTGTTGCAATGGAGTCTATAAAATAAATATTATCACTTTGGACAATGTATCATCAAATGACGTAGCAGCTAGAAATTTGAAAGTATTATTCACTAGAAGATCCAGATTTTTAATGATGGGGGATTTGTTCGCCGTGCCGCTCATATTTTAAACTTAATGGTGCAGGATGGATTAAAAGAGATCAGCTGAATAATTGAAAGGGTAAGGGAATCCATCTTATTTATAAAATGATCTCCAACTTGCATACATAAATTTAGAGAGATTGCAAGGCAGATTGACTTATCCACAACAAAGACACTTTGCATTGATGCGCCTACACGTTGGAACTTCACATACAAGATGTTAGAGTCTGCTTTTTATTATAATAATATATTTCCTGAATATGCTTTGTGTGATCTCAATTATATATGGCTGTCTTCTCAAGAAGATTGGGTTAACTTTGAGAAAGTAAGAGAACTGCTTCAAATTTTCATCGAATAAGAAATTTTTCGTTCAACCTATCTACTAAAACGACGCTTCCTAATCTAGTTCTAATCAAGAAAACATTGGATCGAGAATGCTTATCTAGTACTCTTTTCATTTCAAACATGGCAAGTAGCATGAAGGCTAAATTTGATAAGTATTGGACAAAGTGTTCAATGTTATTTTCGATTGCTTACATTTTAGATCTTAGAATGAAACTATTTGTCATTAATTATTATTATCCACAAATATATGATGTTGACATTGTGATTGAGAAGAAGAACAATGTCAAACAAAAACTTTTTGAGCTATACTCTTATTATACTATTGATATGCAGCCTATGAGCAAAGAAATTACTGGAGCATCCACCTCTCAAATAGAAATAACCACAACTGAAGGTGGTAATGTTTCACATGATGATCTGGCTGATTTGTATGATTTTATAGATTTTACTGGCCTTTTAGTTCCACAAAAGTCTAATTTGGAGATATACCTAGATGAAGCTTGTGTGAAATGCCCAGATTCAGAATTTGATATTTTAGAATGGTGGAAAATGTCCGCCATGAAATACAAGACTCTCTCAAAGACAGCCAAATATATTTTTACCATCCCAGTAATAACTATAATTTTTGAATCAACTTTTAGTGCAGGGGGTCGTATGTTTAGCGATTATAGAAGTTCAATTTCACCAAGAAAATAAATCAATGATCCCAATTATTTCTTTTTTTATTTTAAAATGCAATTTGCTTCTATTCAAATATGAGTTTCATTTCTTCCATTGCAATTTCATTTTGATATTCTTACAGAAGAGAACTTACTTATAAGTGTATGTGAAAGCTTACTTACGGAATCGCAAATATGAAAATCAGGTGATATCGCTTCAATTATACTATACATTTCTCCTTTTTGCATATTTTTATTTCCAGTGAATGTTTTGTGAGACTCCAAAAATTTGCACAACCTAATTGGATAAATAGTTTGGTTATGTTATGTGAGAGTCTGTGACATTAATTATGGGTTATGTAGCATTTTATTATATATTTTCTGCTTCTGCACTATAATATTTTATGTTAGTGGCGAATGGCGATATGATGTACAATGATAAAATTAAACTGAGATGGTCTAATGGAGGCTTTGGTGATTGATTTTTTTTATATTTCTAGTGGAATGACTTGGTCAATGAACTAAATTTGAGACTATTTAATCATTTGGGGTGGCATACTTGATACTGTCTTTAAATTTTATGTATTTGAATTGTGGTGAAATTTTAGTTTGACTTTACAAACATATTATTTCATCTTACATTCTTATTACATTTTATCTACTGATGCATGCTGTGTTAGAATTTAGAAATATGAATTGTTATATCTGAAGTTTATAATATTGTAGCTTGGAATGATGTTATATTATTTTATCAATAAGTCTAAAGTAAAGAGGTTATGGAATTATGAAAGGCTTTTGGACTTTGTTAGATGTTGTTTTGATGATTGTTATATCTGAAGTCTTATTTTGCTTAATTAGTTTACCACTCTTAATCAGAAAATTTTGTTTAATGTCACCCTAAAAATTATCCAATAATCTTAATTTTTTTAGGGCATAAAAATCTATTACTTTTCTTTATTATTTTGATTTTCGGTTCTCTATCTTTTCACCAACAGGGAATTGCAATCTGGTTGTTTGGATAGGTTGAGGTAATTTACTTTGTTCTTGAATTTTTGTATATATTGTGGATTAATGGATTTCATATATTGTGATAATCATAAAGGAACCTATTTCTCACTAATTTTTTTTCTTATCTATTTAAACACATATTTCCATTCTATTTCTCATAGGTTTTTGTTTTGGGTTCTAGTTATGAACCCGTGGACCCGCGGTCGACCTAAAGTGGGGTTATCATGAAGAATTTTTTATTTTCTAATTTTGGACAATGATGAGAAGAGATAATATTTGTAATTTGGGCCAACTCAATAATTTTTGTTTCATTATTGGTGGCTCTCAAGCCTCTCATTGGATGGATCGAACTTATTTTATTAGTCCCATATTAATACATGATGATTTGTGAGGTTTTAACTTTTGTTAGAGATTTGTTTCTCTATCTTTCTCTAATAGATGGCTTTGGCACATGGTGGTTGGAGCTTATAATTATTGAAGTAAAGATACAAATTACAAATTTAATCTTAATCAAGATGAATATTATTTTTTCTGAGTCCCACAAACAAAAGATAATTCAATATTTTTGTTATTTTTTTATTTATTTTAAATATTATGTCAATTGCATCATTTTATAGACTTTTTTTATTATTGTTAGATGATTAAATATGAAATATCGAATGTATAACATTAATCAGAATTGTACAAAATTTCTATTTATAAGAACTATTAGTTGTAATGTTAAATTATAATTTGTTACTGAAAATTTTATTTTTCAAGTCAACTGTGTAAATTGTAGTTGTTTTATGTTTAGATTATATTATTTACCTATTCAAAAAATTTATGAACCCTAAATTGAAATCGATTTTCGAGCCAATCGAGTCAGCTCATTTGGATTTCGAGCTGACTTGTTTCAATTTCGAGCTGGCTTGTTTCACTTTCAATGATCAGTTCGACTGAATATCAGAAATAAAATCTAATCCTCACTACGACGATTCGATTTCAAACATTTGTCGATGATCATCATACACACCTTATATATATATATATATATATATATATATATATATATATATATATATATATATATATATATATATATATATATTAAATTTTAATATATAAATGCATAACAATTGTGGTATGTATGTAAATCCCCTAGTTAAATTAATAATACACTTTATATCAAATTTTAAATATAATTATTAAAGATATTATGCTATTTAATTTTTTATTATGCTATTTAAATTATATTTAAATAATTATAATATTACTATATCATGGAGTTTAACTTTAATTCTATTTTAACGAAATCATTACATTTTAAATATCTTTTTCAGTTCTTTATTCGATCCGTTTCTTCAAACGGTTATCCGAAATTGAAAATATAAATAAATAAATAAAAATAAAAAAATGCATGAATTCCGATTAATCACTTCGCACATTATTTTGCAGAGATATTTCCTAAAGCGTTCGCAGTAAAGATCCTGTTGCAGATCTATCGTAACTAGTCTCTCTCTCTCTCTCTATCTCTCAGAAGACTTTGTGTTCCTTGAACATCAGAAGACTTCTGTTACAGAGTAGAGAAATTGGAGGCTACCGGGGAAGGACTGAGATGGGATGCTCGTTCTCGGGGTTGAGTGCTCTCTACGACGCTGTTAATGGCGGCGGGGACGTGTGGATCAATCATAACCGCTTCAGGATCTTGAAGCAGCTCGGAGAAGGTGGCTTCGCATTCGTTTATCTCGTCAAGGAGGTCGTCAGGGAGGGTGCTTCTGGCGGCGGAGGGCTCTCCGGGAAGAAATTGAAGAAACCTGCGCACATCCCAGGTCTGGTTTTGATCTTTGTGTTTTCATACCAATTTATTATAGAACTGAGGCATTTGTACTTAATTTGAATGGTTGATTTTTGCCTTTTTCCATGTGTTTTTATAGTGGATTAATCAGATTAAAATTTGTGATGTTCCCTTTTATAGATCAGGCATATGGTCTAGACGACTCTTGACATGTATTTTTTTCCTTTAGATGACGGGACATATGCATTGAAGAAAGTCCTAATTCAAAGTGAAGAACAATTAGCGTTGGTAAAGGAGGAGATACATGTTTCGTCACTCTTTAGCCATCCTAACCTACTTCCACTCCTTGATCATGCTATTATTGCAGTCAAGGTAATACTAATCTCAACTTTATATTTCTATTTGGGGCATATTCATTTACTGAATGTCATGTAATCATTCTTTCATGTGCGTGTGAGCGCATGTGTCGCTTGATTGAGGACACACTCAATTCACGAAGCTTCTAGCTAAGCTAGGGTTTGTTGTATGCAGTCTTATCCGTACATTGCAGAGGAGTTGCTTTCATGATTTGTAGCCATCACCTCCAGGTCACAATGGTGTCAGTCTAACTATTGCTCCAGCCCTCCTCCTATGTATGCTGTTGAAAATTTGTGTCTTTGTCTAACTGTGCCCACAACTTGCATTGTCACATTACTCACGTAGCATGAATGCTTTTTTTTTTTTTTTGGGGGGTAGAATTAGTTCATAAAAATTAAGAATCTCATTGTATCCATAATTCTGAAGATGTGGAACTCTATTTAGACTGTTATAATATTTTGAATGCTTATTATCATCAAGTTTTAGTGTGGCCATGGATTAATTTTTATATTCCGCTGTCAAGTTCATAGTAGAATGCTAAATTTTAATTTTGTATTAACTTTCTATAATTTCTTATCCAATGGAACATATTATCATTCCTGATGGTCAAGAAAAATCTTCTTGTTTTTTTGCATGCAAAATCTCTGCATGATAATTTCACTTTTGGTAAACAGTAGCAAGTACCGATGTTGCATTTCTAAAGAAATGGAATGTTTGAATCATTATAACCCAACTGCACCCAATTTATTTGAACAGTCCTTATTTGTGATAGTTAGGGAGCACAAGGAAGCAATTATCTACTATAGCATATCAGGATCATTGTTTTTGAAGAAGCTTTATCACGTCACTGCTCTCTTTAGTAAATAAGTAATTTATCTCATGCGGTCATTTCGTTAGGTCGCTCACTCAACTCATTTTACAGTGGAATCAAAATTTCTATGTAGGGTCCACAAGAGGGGTTATGGAACTATGAAGCATACTTATTGTTCCCAGTGCATATGGATGGGACTTTACTTGATAATGTCAAAGCTATGCAATCAAAAAAGGAATTCTTCTCAGCGCTCACCGTTCTTCAAATATTTCGTGAGGTGAAGCTATATTGTCAGACTTATAATTTTTTGAGATGGTTTTTCATTCGTTACACAAGTCCTGCATGATATATGCATAATTCTTTACATAGATATAACACTGTGTATGCTCTTCATTATTATTATTATTATTGTTTTTGAAATATTGTTTAAATTTATTGCATATACAAAGAACTAATAGGATAAAACCTTTTTATAAACTTTTTGATTATTAATGTCGGGAGTTGTAGTCCTTTTCATTAATATAAAAGTTCATTAACATGGAAGATAGATTTTTATGGGGAACGTAATGTCAGGGTAACCATATCTTGAACTGCATAAAAGAGCCCATTTTTTTACTTTTTTTGCTTTGATTTTTCTATTCATATAATTACCTATTCACTCATCTTTTATTAATTCACTTTCCTTAAATTTATTTTATTCCTAGTTTATGTTTCTTCGGGTTGATAAAAAACCTCATAGATTTTTGGGTGCTAGAAACAACCCAAATGAAATTTGCAAATTATGTAAATATCTTTTAGCAGTATATTGTTTGAACTCCTTTTATGTCTATGAATCTATCTTCAAAATGAAACAGCCCCCAAATTTTGGTACCGCTATCAAACTAAATACCAACTATGATCTTGGGCATTTTGTTTCTTCATTGGATATTATGAGAAAGTTCATCATTTGAACTCTCCAACTCTTAATTATGGACATCACCAAATATATCAAATGACAGAACTTTGACTATACAGTACTCACATTGATGCTCAATAGTCTGGAACCTTTGATTGCTTCCACAGTCATGTTTTAGTAGACTTAATTCATTCCATATGGGGTCTCTTCTCTACTCTAACATCTATTTACAATAGGCTGATAAATTTATTTAACATTACTATATTACCTCAAAAAGCAAGAATGAACTTCTTAAATATTGCTCCTTTATAACTAATTAAAATAAAATAAAATCAGGAATTTCTTATTGTCAAGTTTCTTTTTGGTCATCATTCTTCTCTCTAGTCTACTCTATCTTAATTGATGATTGACTTATGGCTGAGTTAGCTATTCATAATACGTCCATGACATTCTTTAGATCATTGAGCTCATTGTTCTATTTTCTTTTGGCTATGAACATATTGCTTTTATTGTGGACACAAAAGGAAGTCAGGTTAATTATGGTTGCAGCAATCAAGATAGTGGATTATTGGAATAAATTTTGTTATCTTCCTGCCATAATTGCTTATGATTTTTTTGGTACTCATTTTGAATTTATCTTTCCCAGAACGAATATGATCATCTCTTATTGTACTTTTAGTAGATTTTCATTATTTCTCATTTTCTCTTGTAGTTTTCACCTGTGGTTTTATTGCAACTACTCACTTTGGAAAATTTTGAATCTTTGTTTATGCCGCTTCTTCCCACATGATGGTAATAAACAATTAGTTTTTTCCTTTACCTTGCAAACTCTTTCTTCTGTCATCCTTATTAATACATTTCGCCTTTTGTTTTTGGGAAAGGATCAATCTTTCTCATTAGCTTTAGACAATGTCTTATATGACCCCTTTTTTGTAAACTTATTATTTATAAATTGTATTACCAAATCTCATAATTGCGCAATAAGATTTTCTCCATTCTATTGCATTTTTCAAGATCTCAACATGAAGAAGATGATTGGTGATTGTTGAGGTTGAATTCATGTACCACCTCTTCGATGCTAAGTCCACTACAATCTCATTTCTACTTACTAGTGTTATTGCCATCTTGATCACCCTCATTATTTTCTGAGCTTCAATTGTCTTCCTTTTTTTGTTTCTAATTTTAAATGTGAGGCTTGTGAGTATGCTAAACAACACCATGCTCTTTTTTCTTTGATGTAAATATCTCCTCATTGTTTTACTCCTTTTAACTTTTACATTTTTAGATATTCTCAAG
The DNA here is from genome assembly GCA_021442155.1 of Cymbidium sinense. Classification (NCBI taxonomy): domain Eukaryota; kingdom Viridiplantae; phylum Streptophyta; class Magnoliopsida; order Asparagales; family Orchidaceae; genus Cymbidium; species Cymbidium sinense. The sequence goes on from CM038222.1 coordinate 135,960,900, forward strand.
TCCAAGTCTTACGTCCACTTATCAAGGTTTTTTTTTTTTAAAGTTTTGTTTCTTTTATTAATGATTACACAAGGTTATGAAGATGTACTTGTTAAAGTGTCAGTGCAAAGTTCTTGTTGTATTTTAACTATTTTATCAAGAAATAAAAGCTTTGTTTTTCACTTCTTTGAAAATTTCTAATTTGATAAGACCCTAATATACTTTTAATCCCATATTAAAATGATATTATATACCTGTCATTATACCCATATATTTCTCAATAAAATAGTGTGATTGGACATAAGTGTTGACATCTCCTCAAGGATGTTTGTGTTTTAATGCTTCACATGCTATTTAAAGACAATTTTGAGGAGGCACTGTTCTAACATCTTGCATTTGGTTCAAACAACTGTCCTCCATTGTTCTGAGTGGGCTACTCATTTTATCTTTGCAGAAAAAATTTGTTTTTTCCTTAACTCATTTTTTTGTTGTATTTGTTTCATCCCTTTTTTTTTTCATTTTGGACATGATAAACTATCTCCTCGTGCCATCAATTGTATCTTCTTAGGTTATTCTCATACTAAAAAAGATATTGTTGTTATGCTCCCCCTTTAATGATTACATTTATCTGATGATGTTATTTTTTATGAAACATCTTCTTACCTCTTCTATTTTAAGATTTTCCTTTGGTATTGCACTTCTAGCTCTTGCTTCGGACCCACTCCTCCATCATAAGTTTATATTCAGTAGCCTCACTTGCCTCCTTTTGCTGCATCTACTTACATTTTGTTTGTTAGGGTTGGCATCTTTTGCACTTGCAACCTCACAAACCCATCTCCTAATTGCTCTCTAGTAAGTACATGATATTGTAGTAATCACTTGATACGCCTTTTTGTCTTTGGAATCTTTGTCATCTTCTTTTCGTTGTTTTTTATCTTTCTTTGCTGTTTCTATTTCTAAGACTTATCAAGAAGCATTGCTCGATTCTTGTTAGAAACACAAACTATTTTGAAATATTGGCTCTTTATTGTCACTTTAGGATTTGGTCATCCCTTTGCTAGTATAAAACAAGTTTCATGCATGGCTTTTGATAACTAAGTTTCATTTTGATAGCACTATTAATCGATACAAAGTATAATTGGTGGCCAAAGGGCACCACTCATGTTCATGGGATATTTTGGAACATTTTATTTGATTGCTTAGTTAAATGTTGTTTGTCTCATTTTTTTGTGATCATTAGTCAATAGAGAACCTTGCTCCGAATGGATAACAACAATGCTTTTCTCTACAAAATTATTACAAGTGTCAAATGAGTTGGGATTGCATTTAATTCGTTGGCTCAACCCTGTAACAGTCTTATGGGCATATTCACCCATATATCATTAATATTCACCACCACCAGCTTCTAATTGGTACAAAATAAAATGAAACTAATAATTAAAAGTGGGTTTATTGACATGATCTATTATAAATATATTTTAATTGTTATGTATATCACAACTAAAATTTTTTTGTTTTCGTCCTACACTTCATACTTGATGAGATTGCTATTAGTAACAATTTAGGAAAGTTTTTAGGGGTGTCAAATGGGTTGTGTAAGCCTACTTTAGCTCATTTAACTATGCCCAACAAAGTGCATCAGAACTAGCTTACACTTATTCTAGGTTTTTGGGGATACCCATCAAAGCCCATTTGAAACCATGATATAATTCTTTTTAAAAAAATAACTAGTCCAAGCTGAGACTCGAACATGAGTAATAAGCTCAAAACTTCATATTAGATTGTTTTTGAAGTTAAAAGAGCATTAATCAAAAGACAAAGAATAGATTAAGTAATAGTAAATGTGATAATTTTCCAACTTAATCGAATCATCAATAGAGTCAACCTTCATTTTTTATTTTTTTATCTATTGAAGGTTGACTCAATTGATGATTTGATTAAGTTGGATATATTATCACATTTACTATTATTTACTTAAATTATTTTTATTTAAAGCACCACGCAATGTCAGTTTCAGCTTATCCTCGTTTAATTCCTTAGGGAGCATATAATCCTCAATTTCATTTAGTTAAATTATTTTTTATTTCATGATTAGGACATGATTAACGCCTTCTATGAACATTGTTCTTGATCCTTGTTGAGATAACATTTACTGTACTTTTTAAAACCTAGTTCCTCTTAGCTAGATTTATGAAACTACAGGTTTATGGTCTCGCATTGTCCATATTGCCTATTTCTAAAATTTGAACTGCCCTATATGTTATATTTAAGGGCCGTTTGGTTGCCTTAAAAAGAAATGCAATGTGAAAGAAATGTAAAGTGAATATAATGTATTTGGCTTATTTTTATTTTTTTGGTTGAAAACTTTACAAATGCAAGAGTTTTTTTTTTTTTTTTTGGGTGAAGTGAATGTAATGAAATGTAATATAATCAATGACAATAGTTGGTGGTGGCTGAGGGTGAGTGGTAGTGATTGCAACAATGGTAGGAGGTAGTGGCTAGTCAGGAGGTGGACGCAGCTGGGACGGCCAACTGGTGGTGGTGGCTGACGATGTCAGGCGATGGCTAGCGGTGGTCCTCACTTTGCACCGAATGGTGTATTTAAAATTCGTCCAAATTGGGCAAATGTCAAATACAATATAAATCACTCATTCACTGCATTTGTAATACACTCAAAATGCTTGTATGTTTACTTTGTAGTAATCGAAATATCAAAAAGTTAAAACTTAAGCATTCATTTTATTTTATACTCCTAACTCAGCTAACCAAACCTCCTCTTAGGTTTTTTTATTTTTTTATTTTTTTATTTTTTTTATTTTTTTTATTGTTTAATCTCATTTTTCTCAGTTTTTCATGTTTTTTTTATATAATATAGCTGTGTCTGTTGAGGTTTATGTACATTATTCCTGCATAATCTTTTATGTTATGGTATTGTATGCTAAGATAAGTTCAACGACAGATCTGTGCTGGACTAAAGCACATGCACAGTTTTGATCCTCCATATGCTCATAATGATGTGAAACCTGCTAATGTCCTGATCACACATAGGAAGGAACAACCACCTCTTGCTGTAGTGATGGATTTCGGGAGTGCTCGGCCTGCTAAGCTGGAAATTCGTTCTCGTTCAGATGCTCTACAATTGCAGGTGCGTGAATCACTGTTCTATTGTTGAGTTTATTTCTTATTTATATAGTTGTTGATAAATAGCTAGACCATTTTTGCTAAGTTTTCTGTTATGGTTTTTGATCATCTATTTCACCACCAGTAACCTTTACTAAAAGTTTTGTTTTCTTTCCATTCTTGCTGTTTGTTTATATGGTGTTATTTTTGCTTCTACATCTACTCAAGTACACATGATTGCATTGCTATGTTATTCAGTGGCATTACCAATGTTATTCATTTTTTCATGACCAATTATTAGCAGTTTTAATCAAATGATATCACGGTGTTATTATCGTCATCAATGTTCTTTCCCATTTACCCTTCCTATTTTGTCGAGAAACTGCAGATGCATTATCTCAATTATTTGGAGTTGACTTCTGAATCTTTAGTTGTGGATCCTGACTGGTATGGGCTTTACAAATCCTTCTTCATTCTTATCCAGCTTGTCAGTTGTCTAGTTATGTGTTGCATTTGATAATCTAATTTGACTGAACCCTTGAATAACTCGTAAGCTTTTTTGATTTATCGCCTTCATACACATTCTAGCCTTTTCATCTAGATCTATTTCCCAACTTCTTGTAGCTTTTCTACTCCAGTTTTTGTCAACCATCTCAATCGACCTGTTTTGTTTCTACTTTTTCTTCTACTGTTGTGGGCACCAAAAATTCGCTACCGACCTCTAGATGAAGAGAGTATGATTTAAAGTCTCTCAAATTTTCAGAAAGCAAATAAAATAGTAGATAAGATACTGTCCAGAGGTTTCATCCTCATTTTGTGAGGAATTTAGATTTGGTTTCAAGTTTCCTATAGGCACAAGCACCTATAGTTAATTACCCCTCCTAATGCTGAGAGAGAATTTTCGATTAAGGCTAGTCAGTAGATCGCTGAATATATATAGTAGTATCTTGTAGAGTATAAAATTGTGAATTTATGAAATTCATCATTTTAACTTAAAGCGGGTGGTTGGAGGATTGATGATGCGCCCGATCAAGATCTCATGGTTCTGTCATCCCGGGCTGTCGTGGTCCCTAATCTATTTAGTCATAGGAGGTGGTTGGCCCAACCTGATTGAAGGATCCTTATCAACAGTCATGAGTTGCGTCGTCCAAGTAATCCTTATAAACCTGGGGTAGTGTTTGTCTAGGAGATAAGTTTAAGTCCCTTACCGCTTTGCCTATCAAGTGATTATTCACATCTCAAGAGGCATTAGGGAATATGTGTTTCTGATGCTAATAAGTAATATAATTGTGTTATTCTGGAATGCGATCGGACTACAGTAAATGCGTCATATGACCTCAAACCAAAACTGAGGACGGGTCATCCTTATCACGTGAGATTAATTGAGTAACAGTAAACACTTGACATTGACTCTATTTAGGTTTTCTTAATTTGTCATATAAAGTAGTTGTGGATGGGTGGATGTATTTTAGCTTTAAGTTTTTATATTAATAAATTTCATTTAGGCATTTAAATTAAGCTTCTTTTATAGTTTTTGTATTTGCAAGAAATTTGAATTTATCTAATTTGATATTGGATCTTGAATATAACTTGATGGTGATATCCCCTCCGGTTGAAATCCTCATTCAACACCCAGATGTTGTCGACTCTGTTAATTTAATAATAGAGGATCAAATCTAGATTTATATTTTGAGAAGTTTGAATTTGAGATTATCGAATATAAATATGTTTGATATTTCAGTAATAATGATCCCTCCGATTGATATCTTCAATCAACTCAACCATCATTGGGATATTGATCATTTATTTTGTTGATCTAGATCTCGTCGACTCTATTAAATTAAAAATAGACGATCAGATCTACTTTCATATGAAATTAACTTACCGATATTTTTAAGTTGAAATTATAATAATATTATTAATTTTTATGTTTTTTGTTAACTTGAATCAACCAGCAAATATAAATTTATACAAACATATTGTGTCGGGACCCATGCGGGTTATATATTGCTTTATATAATTACATTTGTTCATTTATCTTATAGAACAACTATACATGTTTCAAGGTGTTAAAATTTAAGTAAAAATAACTTCCTTAAAACACAAATGAGTATTTCATTCTAGATCACTTGCATTAGTTTCAAAACTTCAAGTTTTGATGTTGCATTGCCTCATAATGAATACATCATCTCGTCATTCAAATGGTTTATATACATTCTGGGGTAATGGGATTGAACAAAGGGCTACTTTGTAGTACATGCGAATATTCAGTCCAATCATTTAAAGGTTTGCCTAAACTTTGAACTAATTAAAATATTTGTGCATATTTCTCAATATTTAAGTTGAGCTAATAAGCACTTCAACATATATATAAAGATTTGCTTTTTTTAATATGCCATGTTAATCTTAAAACATATGCATTTAGGCAAGAGTATTTACTCTGGAGTGCATTCAAACAATATGTATGAATCCCTTACACATGCATTAACATAGTGAGATTGCACACGGATTGATTTCATCATGTATGAGTATTATGCTGTTAGGTTTGCAAGCTCACATAAGCTTCAAACATTCGAATAATACATATAACTGTTCAAATATATGTAACGAACTCACTTTCGATTGAGCGTTTGCATGTATTTTGAAGCTATAGATTCAAACATCAACTTAACTTTTGGTATTCATAGAAATTCAATCCTTTAAAGCTTTCAGTTTCATATTATAAATGGACAAAGAACTCTTCTCTCTTTGATTCTCCTTTTTTTTTAATTCTTTTGCACAAGTGCTTACAAGTTCAAGCTCAAAGTCTTTCAAGAAGGCCTGTGCTCACATTTCTAGTGAGACTTTGACTTTTCAATTATTATTTATAAGTTTAATTTGATTATTTATGAATCTAACTTTAACTTCATTTTGCGAATCTGCATATATATCAAGACACTTAAGTTTTACATGTGAATTTCTCATATACATATCATGAATGCTAAAGTGTTCTCATACACTATTTTTTTTGTTCAACACTTGCATGAGTGATTATCTTTGAATGCATAAGAGAATTCAACATATTTAGGTATTCCACATGAATCCTGAAGTATTTGAATTTGGAGTTAAATACTACTTTATGATGTATTTCTGAAGCTCCTTGAAACCCCTCCATATTTATAGCTTATTAATGAATTTTATCATTTTTACAACTCATTACTTAATGGGTTCATCATTTTCACAATTCAATGTTTAATGGAATTGAATTACTATAAATCTGCATTAAGGTATTTAAGTTATACATGTGAATTTTTCACATGTATGTTATGAATGCTCAAATGTGCTCGTACACTTTAAAATATTTATTTCTTGCATGATCATCTACAGATGTGCATAAGAACTCAATTCACTCGGTTATTAAAGCATCTAAGACAAAGTTAAGTATCTCTTGTGGTATGTACAAGAAGTTTGTCCAAAGTCTAACTATTCATGACATGCTATTTAATTACTTTATAGTTACTTATTGTTCGTTATTAATAGGCTCTTAGTTTTTATAATTCATTACTTATTAAATTTGAATTATCATCAATTAGGTGGAACCCTCATGAAGACTCACTCATGCTTATAAAAATGAGAGTTTTAATTCTTCTGAACTCACAATTTTGCACATCTTAGTTTCGTTGTGGTGGGGGTTCTGCTAGTTCAAAGTTTATTTTTTTTAGTAGCGTTCTATTCATATTTCAGGTATGACTTGATTTTTTTTGTTCATCACTTATAAGTTGTCTTTCATTTAATTTCAATTTCAGTTCAAGTAAACAGGTTTTAATTATCAAATTAGTTCCATTTAGTTCTCATATAAGTCTCCGTAAGTGTACGATTTAGGCAAAAATTTCAATAGAGTTTCAAAAGTATATCGTCGACGTATCCGCGTGGGAGGCTACTTGAGTCTTGGGTGCATCGTAAGAAAGACGTGTATAAGTGGTATAAATCACGTCCAGAAACTTCGTCTTCCCCACTGCGCCAAGAAAGACTCGTATGAAGCCTTCGTACTTGCATAAAAGAGATACAAGTTTTCCCGCCGCACTAAAAAAGGTGCGTACGAGTACTTAACTTTGATATATATATATATATATATATATATATAAAATATTAAATCAGCCAACCATACCACTTATAGCCTATAAAATTTATAATCATGATTAGGGGTGTGCATTTGGTTGATTTGGATAGATTGGATGATAAAATTTTAAAACTGATTTGTTTTGGATTCCTAAAAATATTGAACCAAACCGACCAAATAAAATGCAAAATCAAACAAACCGAATAATAATTTGGTTCGGTTATTTTGGTTTGGTTTTGGATAAAGTTAACATTTAAAATTATTTGCATAATTTTTTATTATATAATGAACAAGTTATAAGCAAAATAATATAAACATAATCAAAATGCAATTAACTACTTCATGCGCTAAAAAATATTTAAAACTAATTTTTACTTACGAGCAGTTTTGAGCATTAGAAGTTGATACCATATTATGAGGCCAAAATATTTTAGAAAATTGGATAATGGTCTTCCAAAAAAAGCATCTAAGTATTGAAATAAATAAAATAAGTATATAATAGACCTATTATCTGAAATTAATAATATCATATTACATATAATTTCTTTGGTTTATTTGATTCCATCCAAAATTTTATTTAACAAATCGATCCAAAAACCAAAAACTAAACTTTTCATTAATTAAAACCAAAATCCAAATTACTAAGTTCAAAACCGAACCAAATTACTCAAAAACTTTGGTTCGATTTAGTTTTTTGGTTAAAACTAAATAATGCACACCCCTAATCATGATGATCTAGTTGCAAAATTTTACTCAAAAATATTCTTATCTCTACCAAACAGCAAAGAAAAATCATGTTGGATTACTAGATAATGCAACCAATGTAATAATCTCAAATTCTGCACATTATAAACACTTTTCCCTTCTACTTTTTTTTTTTACCTTAGTTCAAAAATCAAATGACTATTTGGTGAATAAAGTGTAATAATCAGAGAGTGGTTAGATTTAGTGAGTAACGGAGAGGAATGAAAGGAGGCAGCTATGCTGGTCACGTGTTGGAATAGGAAAGGAATGTTTTAGGTTAGCTAAAGTGGGAAAAAACTCTGAGTTCTAGGAGTGAAAACAAAGTATTGAAGCTAGAAGAGAAAGAAAGAAAAGGAAAATCTGGTCGATGGGGTTGTTGTATGCTTGAGAGTTGTAGCTACTGAAATAAGAGGAAGGAGGCGATAAGGTAAATGAGAAATAAAGGTGTTTGAGAAGTTAGAGTGTAATTCTTGGTTGAGATGTGGACAATAGGATGTGAGAGGTCTGGAGATCGAAATCTAAAGAAGGGGCAATGAGATGTGCTTGGTTGGGAGCAAGAATGGTGCAGTTCAAGCCTAGAGGCTTACTCAGTTTCTTTGTGGGGAAAAATGAGCTGCTGTTTGAATAGGAGGAAGAGAGAATCACAGAAGGAATTGGAGGTTTGAGAGATTAGTTCTTGGAGATTTTGGAGCCGAGAGGGGGAATTAGGAATCGGCTAGGAATTAAAAGCACTATCTGATTTATTTTATTTTATTTTACTACCCACATGGAGGAGTATGGGCTGCTGGCATAGACAACCAACCATTGGCTAGATTGGGCGGTGCAAGCATGGGCATGGGTGGTTGTCACGTGAATAAAATTAGGGATAGCTCATCATGGGAATGAATGCCTTCATATTCATTACTAGCATTTAATTTCCCATTTGTTTATGCTTATCATTTATATTTAACTCCCATTAACAGGCTGACTGGTCATAGAAAATGGTATGCTTTGTCTTGGCTGTAGAAATTAAATAGATTATATATATATATATATATATATATATATATATATATATATATATATAATAGAAATAAATTAATGATAGATTTACTTAATTGAACTTTATCTTATAATATTTCTAACAACTCTTTAAGTAATAATATTATTATTTTATCATTCTTTCTCTTTTCTTTTTTTTTGATTCTATATGTGCAATAGTGTATGATTATATTAAATATAGTTCCCAAATTTACGTTGTCATTATTACACTACAAAATATGTATAATCGCATCAAAATATATGTGATGTTTTTCATGAGATAGGTTTGAGCAATGTAAATGTTCATCTTAAGTAAGTTCGACATTCCAGACACAACAACTCCATCCATTTTGTGATCGGAGGTTGTTTGGTCCAGTTCGATGATGATCGAAGCGAATTTGGGTTAAAATTGTGCGACGTTACATTCGAATCACCCGATATTCACGTAGACTAAATCGAATTGATCGTGAAAAGATGTCGTTTAATAGATTTCGATGTTTCGGCGACCACGACGTAGTCAGTTTTGAGAACGAAGACTGTTTGGACATCATCGGGGCTTTTCGATCTCGATATGCGTATAATTACACTTAAAACCGGTCTTACTTAATTAATTGGCTATTAATTAATCCGATTAATTTTGGTTAATTAATTTTTTCATACTGGATGTATCGATATAGTGTGTGTGTGTGTATATATATATAATTTTATTTTTATTTTTATTTTTTTTTTAATCGATGACGATTCAATCGAGCTAGGTCACGATGAAGGCATTTTCATCTACATTTAGGCAATATTGCATTTGATAATTACCGATTTTAGTTTATGCACTTAATTTGATTTATGGATGACACATGTAAGTCAACAAATGCCCCCCAACAAATATAGTGCGTGGCCGTAGCGGATCATATTTGTTGTCACGGTTCACTTTACACTTTGTGCGCCTTTTTGAAATCACTTCGGACGTCGATTTATTAAATGTAGTATGTGTCTTCACATACTTAATATTTTCTTTCCTTGCATTTATCATATCATCAATCTCATGCTGATGTATCTTCTTGATTTTGTTGATTGGCAGGAAAATGTTCGGGTGAAGCTGGCCAGCAAATATGCCTCATGAAGAGCTAATCAAAGAGGTCATTTGGGCTATGATAGATAGCCACGATCTTTATGAAAATGTTGATATTGTTGATAGGCTCGAACAACATGGAGAGATGTTACGAGGCCGGAGTACCTATGGTGATTTCTTCACTCGTTCGTTCACACTCCTGACGTGCGAGTTGGATCCTTCTACGAACAGAGAACCCGCAGAGTGGGTTCATCAAGCCAAAATGTGGAGAATTCAACTCATTGGAGAGCACAGTTGATCATGTGAGCTATGAGATGTGCAATATTTTAGAACCAACAGTTAATATTATAGAGCCAGTTGGACGATCAAGGCTACTAGCACATCGTCAACTACAATCCAATTCACCAGATTGGTCTCGCAATTCTTCCTTGGGACAGCTATCGAGTTCTCCTCGTGGATATATTAGGTGGGCTCGTTACATATTATAGGTTTATCAAACTCTTTTAAAAGAGGCAGGGATTTATGGGGCTATATATTCATCTATGTTCAGTTATGCAGGGGTTCCTACATCTTGGATCAGAGGTATGATTGAGTTATAGGATCCTACCATGAATATTTGTTGGGTAGGTTCAGAAGAGCTGACGGTAACTTTGTGAGAGTTGCATATCATATATGGGCTGTGTATATTCGGCCGTAAGTATGAAAAGTGTATACCGTCAGATAAAGAGCTCTTTTGCAAACATCCTTCTACTAGTGATAGCAAGCGAGGTGAGCTTATTTTTCCAGTAGTTCTTCCAAGGATTTTATATCACTATCAATCAACCCACAGGGGTGCTAAATTATCAATACGTTCTTGTGTCATCATCCCAATAGATATATGGATTCAGAGCTTTCTTCGAGAAGATAGCCTTGATCAACCAGCTGCATTATTATTTGATCTTTTTGCACTTAGTCTATCATGAGGTGATGAGTTGATAGAGGGTTTTGCAAAACTATTCGAAGAAGTTGGATGTGGATCTCCTGCCCTCCCTGGCATAGATGGGGATTTATTTTTTATGGGATTCTTGGTGACTTAGCTATGCACCTTTGTTCTCCCTATCAAAGAGGGATCTATTCGTGTCAGTGCATTGCTAGTTGCCAGCTTGCTTTCTTGTAGTGAGCGTATTTCACTTGCTCTATCAATTCTTAGTATGATTTTCAGAGTTCTTAGAGACATGAAACTCACTCTCACTTGAGATTCATGATACTCTATCTTGACGGTATATGTCACGGATTTATATTCATGTTGAGGCGTTGCTTGTTTAGAGTATTCTTTATTCATGGAAGCGTGCAGGTTGTTATGTAGTTGACAGACCCGCTAAAAAGGTGCATCTCTTTTCTTTGCCCTCATCTCTTGTAATTGAGATTCTCATTAGTGCATCAACCAGATGCGAGTAGCCTTCCTGATAGTGTGATTAGTACAGACACAGTTGATGGTATTGACTATCGAGGTGAGTACACTTTGCTCGGGGAACAATTATTCATAGTTGCAGAGTATTTTATCAGCATGCGACTGGATGGCTATGTTATCGGTTTGGCCAATCCGTGATTTTTGAGGGGTATCATCCAAATAGAGTTGCTCGTCAATTCGAATGTTCTTAGGCCACCGCATATAACGACTTACCTCTTATTCCCAGTATACTTGATATTGGACGACTATTATCGATTCTTTTAGAGAGTGGAATATATGCTGCCTCCATGACCTGGATTCATCTCCTTTCAAAGTTTCGTTTAACTTCTCCGGCGGTTTGGTGTGGCTATCAGATTGATTTAGTGACTTGTCTTTTGACCTTTTAGGCGAGGTGAATATGAGCATCGTGAATCATTAGGAGTTCCATGAGGACAGCGGGCTCGTTGGAGCATCCATGACTATAGAGGTATGCTTCTTAATATTTTTTTTTATTTTAGCCTTAACTTTTCCTTTAATCTCATTCTTTTTTATATTTAATATTTACTTTTTTACTCATTTTGTAACAAACAGAAAAGAGGATGCTTATGAGATGGTGAAAGAAGACACTCCCCTTCCTCGAGTACAAACTCGAAAACCTTACTCTAATCACATTGAGGTATATTTTAGTCTCGTAAACCGAGGCGTCCTCGAGGATCCTCCACGGTTGACATTGGTGCATCGGTGCCTATGGCGACTTTTGACACGAAGAAGCGGTCGTTGGACTCGGATGTCGACATCGCTTTATCTTTGAAGATTTTGAGGTTGATCAGCTTGATGTAGTTATGACAAATATTACTACTCCCGTAATTGAGGCTCTTTTCACAGAGACTTGGTTCCTCACAAGGGCTTCTTTTCTAATTTTTGGCCCGATGAGACATCCGAAATAAGGGATCCAACCCACAATGAGGCTTTTGATGTACCTATTTATGGTCCGATGACTCTCGGCATGATTGTAGCACCGGATCTACCACCATTTGAGGGTGCTCGAACTCCAACTGAGACATTTGATCTAGGTATGGCTCACCATTCATTCATTTCATCGTCATTTTTTTTCTCTATTTTATCAAAAAGGTGTTTATGCTCCTCAAGTAGGTTTGGATGTAAGCTCAAAAGAAAATTTTTGGAATGAATTAGAGGGATTAATACAAAATATAACTCTTGAAGAAAAAATATTTATTGGAGGAGATTTAAATGGACGTGTGTTGGTAGAGTGGTAGAAGATTTTGAAAGTGTTCGTGGTGGTTATGGATTTTGGTGGTAATGAAGAAAGTAGGGGTATATTAGATTTTCTTGAAACATGATTTGATTTTGTAGTTAATATTTTATTTAAAAAGAGATAAACGTATTATTATTTATAAAAATGGATCAGTAAAAGCAGATTGATTATTTTAATGAGAAAAATAGATCGTTTAGATTGTAAAGATTGTAAAGTCGTTTTAAGTGAAAGTTTACATCGATTATTAGTTTTAGATTTTAAGATGAAAGATGTAAGAGGAAAAATAAATCAAATTATTCAGGATTAGATGGGGGTATTTAAAGAACATAAATAAAAATATTTTAAGAAAGAAAACTTAGAATTTGGGATGTTCATAAAGAAATATTATGTGAGAAAAAGTAGCAAGTGAAATTAAGCAGTTCTTAAAATATCTTTGGAGAATCAAAAACTACGATAAAATAGTAATTAATTAGAGTCGAGTGTGTGAAAAAGATAAGAAATAAGAATCAATATTATAAATTTTGGTTTAGATGTAAAATTTGGAGAATTGGGAAAGATATAAAGTGTCAGAGATTAAGAAAGCGATATATGATCACGAGAAAATTTTCTTTTAGTGATTTACTGATAGATTAGATCAAAGAAGGTGAAAGATGTATTATAAGTTAGTCAACCAAGAGCGGTAAAAACTTAGTTCAAGTGATGTGTATTAAGGATGAAGATAATAAAGTGTTTTTCTTAAAAAAAGATATTGAAAATAGTTGGATGAGATATTTTAATAAACTTTTGATGAAGGATCCCGAATATCGATTGATTTTACTTAATACACAAAAAAAAATTTTATTTTTATCGTATTAGTAAATCTGAAGTTAGAGAAGCTTTAAAGAAAAGAAAATGTGGAAAAGTAGTATGACTTGATGATATTCCAATAGAAGTGTGGAAATGTTTAGGAGATCGAGGAATTTCTTCTTACAAATCTTTTAATGTTATTTTAAAGATTAAAAGATGTCGAATGAGCGGAGAAAGAGTTTGTTGGTTTATATTTAAGAATAAAGGTGATGCACAAGAGTGCAAATTAGAGGAATTAAGTTAATGTGTCATACATTAAAATTATGGGAGAGAGTAATGAGCATAGGTTACGATGTGATACAAAAGTTTCTCACAATCGGTTTGGTTTCATGCGGTAGATCTACTATGGATGCTATACATTTGTTAAGAGGTTTGATGGAGAAGTATAGAAAGTAAAGAGGATTTATATATGATATTTATTGATTTAAAGAAAGCTTATGATAAAATTTCAAGAGATGTTCTTTGGAGAGTTAGAGCGAGAAAGGAGTTAATATTGATTATATTCAAGTCATTAAGGATATGTATATTTGTTACTTGTGTCCAAACACAAGGTGGATTGACAAAATATTTTCCCATTTCAATTGGATTACATCAAGGATCGACTTTAAGCCCTTATCCTTTTGCTTTAGTTATGGATGTTCTTACTTGCATTTACGGGAAGATGTACCTTGGTGTATGCTTTTTTGATGACATTCTTCTTATTGATAAGACTAGAGAGAGTCCAAGAGAAACTTGTATTATGGAGGTCAACATTAGAGTCTAAAGGTTTTCGTTTAAGTAGATCTAAAGCGAATATATGGAGTGTAACTTTTGTTGGAAGTTAGTGGTAGTGTTGTGACTTTAGGTGAACAAGTCATTAATAAGAGTGAACGATTTAGATATTTAGGCTCTATTGTTCAAAATGATGGTGAAATAGATTGAGATGTTATTAGTAGAATTCAAGTTGGATGGTTGAAGTGGAGGAATGCATCTGGCTTGTTGTGTGATAGAAAAGTTCCACTTAAATTTAAGAGAAAATTTTATAAGATGGTGGTAAGACTAAGATGACTTATTATGCAGAATGTTGGCCAATAAAGAAAGCATAAGACTAAGTTAAGTGTTCTGAGATGAGGATGCTCGGGTGGATGAGTGGCTTTACTCTTAGAGATAAAATCTGAAATGAGTATGTTGGAAAAAGTTGGAGTAGTTGGCAGATAAGATTAGAGAGTCGCTTAGATGGTTTGGCCACATAAAGCGTCGGTAGTCAGATGACGGTTAGAAGAGTAGATATTAGATTTGCTTATGTTAAGAAAGGTAGAGATATACCTAAAAAGACTTGGTTAAGTTGTATAAAAAATGATCTTAGTATACTTGAATTAAATGAGAATTTGACACATAATAGGACAATGAAGACGAAGGATTCATATAGCCGACCCCACTTAGTGGGATAAAGGCTTATTGTTGTTGTTGTTGTTGTTATTTTATCAAAAAGGTGTACAATATTTATAATATTTATTTTCTTCATGAACATATGAAGGAACTGATTATTCATCGGAGATTCTTTATAGACGCTCATCATATGCTGACTTGTGCAAGTTCTTAAGAGAATTGATTTCTAGATTGGATCTAAGTTCGCCAGTGTCATTAGACCGCTTCACAAGGGATGTTAATGTTGTACTGGATTTCTTAGCTTATTTTGGGTTGGATGAGCGAGGCTACGATCTTAAGAGTTTTTTAGAAGCGAGTTCTTAGTGGCGAAATACGGATCAAATGTCTAGTTGGAGTTGCACCCTTAAATGGTGGTAGATCAGTCTTCTTGTCATCTTGAGAATCGGATCATAAATAAGTGCATCAAAAGCCTCACTGTGGGTTAGATCCTTTATTTCAGATTTCTCACCAGACCAAAAACTAGAAAATAAGCTCATGTGAGAAACCAAGTCTGTGAAAGGAGTTTCAATTATGGGAGTAGTAATATCTGTCATGACTACATCAGATTGATCAACCTCAAAATCTATAAAGGTAGTATGCTCGATCGACATCCTAGTCAAAGCGCTTCTTCAGTGTCGGCGTCGTGGGGTCGGGTTAACAAAAATCAAGCTTCGTGGAGGATCCTTGTGGCGAGGACGTCTGCGTCTATGAGATGGAGAAGGTACCTCAGTGTGACTAGAGAAAGGTTTTCGAGTTCGTACTTGAGGAAGAGTGCCTTCATCTCAAGCATCCTCTTTTTTCATGCATTCTGAAATGAGTAAAAAAGTAAATATTAAATATAAAAAAGAATGAGATTAAAGGAAAAATTAAGGTTAAAATAAAAAAATTTATTAAGAAGCATACCTCTATCCGGTGCTCAATGTCCTCATGGAACTCTAATGATCGTCACGACACTCATATTTTGGGCTCACAGAAAGGTTGGGAAGAATAGCATCCCAAATGTATAGCTCACACCAAGCTACTTAGGAAGCTTTGAGCTATGCAGTCCCATCAGATTGGTGCGATACATTCTCTTTAAAAGAATCGATACTAGTTCAATATCAAGTATACCAAGAATAAGAGGTAAGTCGTTATATGCGGTGGCTTGAGAAAATTCGAATTGACGAGCAACTCTATTTGGATGATACCCCTCAAAAATTACGGATCGGCCAAACCGATAACATAACCATCCCGTCGCGATAAAACTGCAACTTTGAATGATGTCCCCAGAGCAAAGTGTACTCTCGGCCATTGATACCATCAAATATGCCAATCACACTATCGGGAGAACTCTCCCAGTTGATCACTAATGAGAATCTGTCACCAAGATGGGGCAAAGAAAAAAGGTGCACTTATTTCCTTTTAGTGTGGAGGTTGCTGCTAATATTACATGCGGGTATTCCATGAAGAATAAATGATACTCTAAACAATTAAATATTCCTTGAACATGAATATGGATCAAGACATGTATACATCTAGAGGTAGAGTATCAGAATCTCAGTGAGGATGAGTTTGACGCTCGAAAATCTAGAAGCTGTTGGAGTAAGTGAAATATGCCAGTGACAACCTTGATGCAATGTTACGAATAGATTTTTCTTTGATAGAAAGAACAAAGGTGCATAGTCAAGTCACTAAGAATCCCATAAAAAATAAATCTTCATCTATATCAGGGAAGGTAGGAGATCCACATCCAACTTCTTTAAATGGTTCTGCAAAACCTCCCAACTCATCTCTGATGACCAGTCTGAAAGGATCAAATAATAATACAGTTGGTTGATCAAGGCTATCTTCTCGAAGAAAGCTCCGAATCCATACATCTGTTGGTAGGAGTGTGCATTATTTGGTTTTAACCAAAAAGTCAAACCGAACCAAAGTTTTTGAGTAATTTGGTTTGGTTTTGAACTTAGTAATTTGGATTTTGGTTTTGATTAATGAAAACTTTGGTTTTTGGTTTTTGGATCGATTTGCTAAATAAAATTTTGGATACCAAATAAAAAATAATTATATGATATAGATATTATTAATTTATATATTATAGTTATAATATAAAAAATATTATGCAAATAATAATTTTAAATGTAGCGGTTTATCTAAAACCAAACCAAAATAACCGAACCAAATTGTTATTCGGTTTGTTTGATTTTATATTTTATTTGGTCGGTTTGGTTCAATATTTTTAGGAAACCAAAACCAATTGGTTTTAAAAATTTATCATCCAATCCATCCAAATCAACCAAACGCACACCCCTATCTGTTGGGATGATGACATGAGAACGTGTTGATGATTTGGCACCCCTGTGGGTTGATTGATAGTGATCTAAAATTCTTGGAAGAACTCTGACAAAATAAACTCACCTCGATTACTATCACTAGTAGAAGGACGTCTGTGAAAGAGCTCTTCATTTGACAGTATACACTCTCAATACTTACGACCGAGTATAGGCAACCCAGATATGATATATAACTCCAAAGTCGCTCTCCTGGACTAAAAGTATTCATGATAAGATCGCGACTAATCATACCTCGATCCAAGATGGAGGAATCTCATGCGGACATAGATGCATATATAGCCTTAAATCTCTCTCTTTTAGAAGACTTTGGTGAACGCAAATATAACGAGCATATATCCACGAGGAGGACTTGATACGTCCCGAGGAAGAATCGAAGGTCAATCGGTGAATTGTAGTTGGCGATGTCTTAGCCGTCAACGACTCTAATATCAGTTCTTGGCTCAAAAATATCGCATATCCTATAGTTCACCTTATCAACTGTGCTCTCCAATGGATTGAATTCTCCACATTTTAGCTTGATGCTACTTACCCACTCTGCGGGTTCTTTGTGCGTAGGGAACTTCGCAAGTCAAGAGTGTGAGCGAGCAGTGAAAGTCACCATGGTACTCACCTAACTTCTCCATGTTGTTCGAGCCTATCAACAATATCACCATTTCCCTTGATATCGTGGCTATCTATCATAGCCCAAATGGCCTCTTCGATTGACTCGTCATGAGGCATACCTGCTGGCCAGCTCCACCCGAACATTTTCTTGTCAATCAACAAAATCAAGAATATACATAAGCATGAGATTGATGATATAATAAATGCAGAGAAAGAAAATATTAAGTATGTGAAGACACATGTTATATTTAATAAATTGACGTCTGAAGTGACTTCAAAAGGGTGCACAAAGCATAAGGTCAACCGTGACAACAAACATGATCCGCTACGGCTGCACACCATATTTATTGGAGGGCATTTGTTGACTTACATGAGTCATCTATAAATCAAATTAAGTGCATAAGCTAAAATCGGTAACTATCAAATGCAATATTGTCAAAATTTAGGTGAAAATACCTTAATCACGACCTAGCTCGATTGAATCGCCATCGATTCAATATATATATATATATATATATATATATATATATATATATACATACAACATTGATACATCCGGTATGAAAAAAATTAATTAACCAAAATTACTCAGATTAATTAATAGCCAATTAATTAAGATCGATTTTCAGTATAATTATACGCATATTGAGGTCGAAAAGCCCCGATGATGTCCAAACAGTCTTCGTTCGCAAAATTGACTGCATCGTAATCGTCGAAACGTCGAAATCTATCAAACGACACCTTTTGCGATCAATTTGACTGAGTCTACGCGAATGTCAAGTGATTCGAATGTAATATCGCACAATTTTAACCCAAATTCGCTTCGATCATCGCCGAACTGGACCGAACGATCTCTGATCACAAAATGGATAAAGTTGTTGTGTATGGAATGTCAAACTTACTTTAGATGAACACTTATATTGCTCAAATCTATCTCATGAGAAACATCACATATATTTTGATGCGATTACACATATTTTGTAGTGCAGTAATGACAATGAAAATTTGGGAACTAGATTTAATTTAACCATATACTATTGCACATATAGAATAAAAAAATAGAGAGGAGGAATGATAAAATAATATTATTATCACTTAAAGTGCTGTTAGAAATATTATAAGATAAGTTCAATTAAGTAAATCTATCATTAATTTATTTTATATATATATATATATATATATATATATATATATATATATATATATTTATTCATTCCCACGATGAGCTATCTCTAATTTTATTTACGTGACAGCCACTCATGTCCATGCTTGCACCGCCCAATCCAGCCAATGGTTGGATGTCTATGCTAACAGCTTATACTCCTCCATGCGGGTAGTAAATAAAATAAAATAAATCAAATGGTGCTTTTAATTCTTAGCCGATTCCTAATTCCCCCTCTCGGCTCCAAAATCTCTGCTACAGGCCTAACTAATCCCATCTCAAACCCCTCCAATTCCTCTCTCTCCCGTGACTTCCTCTTCCTCCTGTTTGAACGAGCAGCCCTACCCGTCCGTTCTTCCCCACAACAAACCGAGCAAGCCTCTAAGTTAAACTTTTTGCACCTTTCTTGCTCCCAATCGAGCACCACATCCTATCATCCCTCTCTCGCATCTTTTCTGCTCGATCTCCAGCCATCTCTCTCACATCATGTTGTCCACATCTCAGCCAGCAAATCACAACTCTAAACTTCCTGACAAACACCTCATATTCTCATTTTCTACCTTATCAGCCTCCTTTTATCTCTTGTTTCTTGCAGCCACAGCTCTCAAGCATAAAGCAGCCTGGTTTTTTTTTTTTTCCCCATCAACCTACATTTTCCCTTGGCCGTTTCTCACTTTCTCTCTAATTGCTCAATACTCTTGCCTCATCACTCCTAGAACTTGTAGCTTTTCCCACTTTAGCTAATCTAAAACATTTCTTTCCTATTCCAACACGTGACCAGCATAGCTGCCTCCTTTCATTCGTTTCCGTTACTCACTAAATCTAGCCACTCTCTGATTATTACACTTCATTCTCTAAACAGCCATTTGATTTCTGAACTAAGGTAAAAAAAAGAGAGTATAAGGGAAGAGTGTTTATAATGTACAAATTTTGAGATTATTACATTGGTTGCATTGTCTAATAATCCAATATGATTTTTCTTTGTTGTTTGGTAGATATAAGAATAATTTTGAGTAAAATTCTATAAGTAGATCATCATGATTATAAATTTTATAGGCTATAAGTGGTATAATTGGTTGATTTAATATTTGAAATATATATTTATTAAGTATTCGTACGCACCTTTCTTAGCGCGGTGGGGAAGACGAAGTTTCTTGGCATGGTGGGCAGACCCAGTACCCCGAAGTAACCTCTTATGTGGAGACAACGCCAGGATACTGTCGAAACTCTGCTAAAATTTTTGCCTAAATCGTGCACTTACGGGGGACTTAAATGAGAACTAAATGGGACTAATTGGATTATTAAAATTTGTTTACTTGAACTCAAATTGAAATTAATGGAAAGATAAACTTATAAGTGATGAACAAAAAAAATCAAGTCATACCTCGAATATGAATGAAACGCCACTCAAAAAAAAATTTTGAACTAGCACAACTCCACCACGATGAAACTAAAATGTGCAAAGTTGTGAGTTCAGAAGAATGAAAACCCTCATTTTTATAGCATGAGTGAGTCTTCATGAGGGTCCCACTTAATTGATAATAATTCAAATTTAATAAATGATGAATTATAAAAACTAAAAGCTGTACATACCATATGGGATATTTAACTTTGGTTTAGATGCTTTAATACCTGAGTGAATTGAGTTCTTATTCACATTTGATCATGCAAGAATTAAATATTTTAAAGCGTATGAAGACATTTGAGCATTCATGACATACATGTGAAGAATTCACATGTATAACTTAAATATCTTGATACATATTTATAGTAATTCAATTTCATTAAGCATTGAATTGTGAAAATGATGAACCCATTAAGTAATGAGTTGTAAAAATGATAAAATTCATTAATAAGCTATAAATATGGACGAATTTAAAGGAGCTTCAGGAATACATCATAAAATAGCATTTAACTCCAAATTTAGATAGTTTAGGATTCACGTGGAATACGTAAATATGCTGAATTCTCTTATACATCCAAAGATAATCACTCACTGCAAGTGTTGAACAAAAAAAAAAAATTGTATGAGAACACTTTAGCATTTAAGATATGTATATAAGGAATTCACATGTACAACTTAAGTATCTTGATACATATGTGGATTCGCAAAATGAGATTAAAGTTAGATTCACAAAGAATCAAATTAAACTTATAAATAATAATTGAAAAGTCAAAGTCTCACTTGAAACGTGAGCACAAGCTTTCTTGAAAGACTTTGAGCTTGAACTTGTGAGCACATGTGCAAAAGAATTCAAAAAAAAAGGAGAATCAAAGAGAGAAGGGCTCTTTGTCCATTTATTATGATATGAAACTGAATGCTGTAAAAGATTGAATTTTTATGAATACCACAAGTTAAGTTGATGTCTAAATCTATATCTTCAAAATACATGCAAATGCTCAATCAAAAGTGAGTTTGTTACACATTTGAAACAGTTATGTGGGCTCTAAAAATTTGTCATCGACCTCTCGATGAAGAGAATATGATTTAATTTCGATCAAATTTCCAGAAGGTAGATGAAATAGTAGATAAGACACTACCCAGAGATTTCATCCTCATTTTGTGAAGACTTTAGATCTGGTTCCAAGTTTCTTATAGGCGCAAGTACTTATAGTTAATTACCCTTTCCAATGCTAAGAGAGAACTTTAGATTAATGATAATTGTTAGTTCACTAAATGCATAGCATATAGTAGTAGCATGTGGAGTATAAAATTATGAATTTATGAAATTCATCATTTTAAGTTAAAGTGGATGGTTGGGGAAATGATAATGCGCCCGATCAAGATCCCATGGTTCTGTCATCCCGGGCTATCTTGATTCTTAATCTACTTAGTCAGAGGAGGTAGTCAACCCAACCTGATCGCAGGATCTTTGTTAGCAGCTAGGGTTGCATCATCCAAGTAATCCTTGTAGACCTGAGGTAGTATTTGTCTAAGGAGACAAGTTTAAGTCCACCTTAACTGACAGAGGATTTTTGCCCCATCGTACCATATACCACATCTCAAAGGTCGAGTCATGGAACATCTGATTGCGGCCGCAATAATATAAAGTTTGGCGTACCATCGAGGATTCTATAACCGCGCATCATTTGTGAAGTTTACCTTAAATCAATGAGAGGACACGCAACGCGTTTTTATTGGCATGAGATTGATTGAGATTGAATACAGTAGAACACTTGTTAAACTGATGTCTAAATCTATATCTTCAAAATACATGCAAATGTTCAATCGAAAGTGATTTTGTTACACATATTTGAAACAGTTATGTGGGCTCTAAAAATTTGTCATCGACCTCTCAATGAAGAGAATATGATTTAATTTTGATCAAATTTTCAGAAGGTAGATGGAATAGTAGATAAAACACTACCCAGAGATTTCATCCTCATTTTGTGAAGACTTTAGATCTGGTTCCAAGTTTCTTATAGGCGCAAGCACCTATAGTTAATTACCCTTTCCAATGCTAAGAGAGAACTTTAGATTAATGCTAATTGTTAGTTCACTAAATGCATAACATATAGTAGTAGCATGTGAAGTATAAAATTATGAATTTATGAAATTCATCATTTTAAGTTAAAGCGGATGGTTGGGAAAATGATAATGCGCTCGATCAAGATCCTATGGTTCTGTCATCCCGGTCTATCTTGATTCTTAATCTACTTAGTCAGAGGAGGTAGTCAACCCAACCTGACCGCAGGATCTTTGTCAGCAGCTATGGGTTGCATCGTCCAAGTAATCCTTGTAGACCTAGGGTGGTATTTGTCTAAGGAGACAAATTTAAGTCCACCTTAGCTGACAAAGGGTTTTTTGCCCTATCAGGTGTACCATATAGTTCAAATCTCAAAGGGCAGAGTCATTGGAGAACATAGTATAATGACGCATTATAATAATGGTGTCATTTGGCTTACCACCGATCGAGGACTAGTCGAACGATCATTTGGATTCTATTGGTCAAATCACGCAACGGATGCAACGCTCTCGACAATTGATGAGAGTGAAATAATAGTAACACTGACTTGATATTGCCTTCGTGAAGCTGAGTTTTCTTAATTTGTCATCTCAACAAACAAATACGATATGGATGTATTTTAGCTTTAAGTTTTTAGATTGATAAATTTCATTTAGGCATTTAAATTAAAGCTTATTTTATAGTTTTTGTATTTGCAAGAAATTTGAATTTATCTGATTTGATATTGGATTTTGAATATAACTTGATAGTGATATCCCCTCCGGTTGAAATCCTCATTCAACAATTATTTGGCGCTTTTTCCCCCAACTCTCTTTCACTAATCGGCACTCTCACTTTATTATTCTGATACACTTCTGCTGATGCTAGTTAAACTTGAATTTCCCTTGTGGTACTACCAGAGGAGAGGAAGTGAGGGAGGGGTAGAAAGAGAGAGAGAGAGAGAGAGAGAGAGATTTTCCTAACTTTTATTTATCTTGAAATACAATGCACACGTGATAGGAGTAGACTGAGATCATCTTTATTGTCGAGCAAATTAATTTTTTATAATAAAAATTTTCATTTGATATTTTTGTTATCTTGACTTCATTGTAATGAAATTTACTTTAATTTTTTTATTATAATGTAATCGAGATAAATAAATGTCAAACAAAATATTTTATCATAAAAAATTGACGTTGTAATATGCATGATTTCTACCTACTCTTGTTTTACAGGTTATTGTACATGAGGAAATAAGTAGGAAATTATATTTACTAAAAAATCAAGAAAAATTATATTTTCTTAAATATGTATTTTTAATACCGTTAACTTAAATTTTCATTAGTTTAGATGACAAGATTATTTTGGTTTCTAAGTAAGGAGTATGGGAACTACATGGGACATTTACATAGTATGAGACTAAAATGACTCACAAAAATTGGTTCAACATACTCGTTGACTCTAGGCCTCAAATCCAACCTACTGGTTAGGGTCAAAGCTCCAACCACTAGGTCATTGTAGGCCATGAGACTCAAAGATTTATCATGTTTTGCTTTGTTTATACTATTTTAAACGGAATGGGCTGTTGAACATTGTTCTGCACCTTCCTGAGCTCCTGAGTTGTGGTATTGCCCAAGCCATACTGACATAGTTTACTTTGTGTACATTATTTTAAACAGGAATGGGCTGCTGAACACTGTTCTGCACCTTACAGAGCTCCCGAGTTGTGGGATTGCCCAAACCATGCAGATATTGATGCAAGAACAGATATATGGGCTTTGGGATGTACCTTGTATGCAATAATGTGAGAATGTGTGCTCCTCATTTCTTCTCTTTTTACATAAAATTTAAATCCCAATATTACGTGATCAGAAGTAACCTGAAAGATTCTCTTTCCTACCGTTTCTGGAACAAACTTCATAGCTGGAGTAAGAAATCCTGTTTAGATTAGCATTAGCTATTTTATATTGCCCTATCTGCTCTTTGATACATATAGCTGTTCATATGAATTTGAACTCATATGAT
Source organism: Cymbidium sinense (assembly GCA_021442155.1). Taxonomy (NCBI): domain Eukaryota; kingdom Viridiplantae; phylum Streptophyta; class Magnoliopsida; order Asparagales; family Orchidaceae; genus Cymbidium; species Cymbidium sinense. The sequence goes on from CM038222.1 coordinate 135,985,452, forward strand.
AAGCATTTATTGAGATTTCGTTATTGTAATTAACACATAATACTTTACCTTTATAAATTATAAGGGGCATTTATATATAAATCACATAGTTCTGACATATTTACATTCTCTAACACTTAAAATTTGATATTTATATGTATAACATTCAAAGAAATTAACATCACATCAAAACTATCATTATTCTTTTTTTTTTAAGTGAATATATCTTTTCATACATAAATAAAGTGTTAGAAATATAAATTTGAAAATTTAGGTATTAAATATGTAAATATATAGGAGTTGTGTCGTATTTATATAAATCTTCTGAATTATAATTGTCTGGCCTTACAGGTATGGCATGTCGCCTTTTGAGCATGCTCTAGATTCCGGAGGGAGCTTACAGTTGGCTATAATGAATGCTCAGATAAAGTGGCCAACTGGCCCCAACAAACCTTTTCCTGAATCACTCCATCAGTTTGTTTCTTGGATGCTTCAGCCTCAACTATCAATCCGACCTTATATTGATGATATCATCCTTCATGTCGACAAACTCATATCCAATTTCTCATAGAATATACAGGTTTTTTTACTGATTTGATTTGTATTTATTGTATCTTCTTCTTTTTTTCCTTGCATAACTCTGGAGAATTTTCTCATTGTTAAACATTTATATTAATTATTCTTTTACTTGTAAGTCTTTTCTTACATTTTGGCAAGCTCTTTACCTTATTAAGTATTTTGAGTTTCAGATGTTGAGCGAATTTAATCGCAAACTCACACACACATACATGCAGAAACTTTCAACCCAAGCACTCTTAAAAGTCAAAGTTTCACCATTGCAAGTTAAGATACTTTGCATAACAGAAGATCTATTCTCTTGAACCTGGGGTAACTACTTTATTACCGTCACACCAACACACTAATGGTTTTTCCTTTTCATTTTATTTTTGTTTAGATTAGATTTTGCAGGTAATTTAATTGTGTATCTCTTAGCTCCCAAGAAGACTTGGTCTTCTCATTGTCCCAACGCTTAATCATTCTATCCATACCTTTAAGAGCTCTTCCCAAGAAGCTTAGGGTGGGAAATTGTGGCAACCACAACCACAAGGAAATTTAATCAATTCTCTATAAAAACCCAAGGTTTTTCCATTTTCAACTCTTATTGGAGGATGGGATCCTATAATGCTTAGCCTCAAACTAGATTTAGTAAAACACTATTCATCATCAAAATATCTCACCTTATAGAAGCAAACCTCTTCAATTTTGAAATAACTATATACCTCAACATCCTTATAAAAGGGAAAACTATATATCAAAATGTTATAACAAGTGAAGAGGAATGAGTCTTAACCTTTGAACATGGACTTATGAGGCTCTTCTGATGAAGAGAGCTAAAGTTTGCACCCCCACCATGTCATCGAAGGCTCTCTTCACCTTCTACGGGAAGCTCATAGTGGCGTTGCTTGTAGGAATATCATTGTAACCAACCCTGTCAAAGATAGAAGTCTCAGTGTCTTCTTTCAAAGACCAAGGAAGGGATCATCAAGAAAATAAAAAAGGGATATTTATAAATCAATCGCCTAAAATATATGCATTTACAATTTGACTACTTTTATCATTTTTTTGAACTGAGACTTATGTATTTACGCATGTCATAATCAAATCATTATGAATTTTATGAAAATGAAAAATATGGGTTGGGCTTTTTGTTATGAATTTCAATATTTGAATGTCAATTTGAAATTTTGATGTTAAAAGGTGGTTAATTTGTATATATGTAAGAATAGGATGATAGTGTATGTAAAAGCTCTAATAAAAAAAATAAGAAATATAGAAGAGTAGTGGCAATAGTAGGTATATACATAGAAGTATTTATCACAAAAATATTCCATCATTGGATAGTTCTACAACATAAATAAAGAAAATAAAAAAATTAGGAGCTTAAGAAAATGTGTTAATGATGTCTTATACTATTAGAGCTTTATCCTCCAACTTCTCCTCTATACTTATTAGTGTGAACAACCTTTTAAGATAGAGTGGATTATACAATAAATAAGAGTCTCAATAACAATCCTCCTCTCACAATCTTCTTTGAGTCTCATTACATATCTGATCTAACTTACACACCTCAACTAATTAAGCTAACCTTGAATATGACTTCAATGTGTATGGACTAAATCATTTCTCAAGAAAGAAAAAAAATTTATTTTTGATGAAAATAAAGATGTGGTGGAGAGATTATTGACATTTTGCTAACATTGTCTTAAAATTTTTAAAATGAATTGACAAAATTTGTAGAGGGTTATATTAGACATTATTTGTATTAGTTTTCTTTCTTATAAATAATAGATAGAGATTAAAAAAAATGCTTCGATAAAAATTGATTGAAAATGATTTTGGGTCTATTTGGGCAATTGTAGTTTTTTGAAAAACTGATTGTAAAACTGTTGTGGAAAAATCAACTTTTTGAAAAAATTGTTTTGTGTGTTATAAATATTTTTTTTGAAAAATTTAAAAAGTAGTTTTCTGACAGCTATCATACTCTCACAGCTTTGATTCTCAAAACAATTTTTTCATCATAATTTTCTGAAAAAACAGTCAAAAAGCTGGCAGTCAAACGGACCTGATTTGCTTTATCGTTGCTTTTTGAAAAAGCAAAATAACCAGAAAGCTGTCCCAAGCGAACCCTTTATCATTATATTCATTTGCATGACTTACTTAGACCTTAGTTGACTTTTGCAGTTTGACGTGACCAACTAAGTCATTTGATAACAAAGTTTTAATAAGAAGTTGTTCTAACTACTTATTAAGATTTTCATCACCTAATGTGCAAATATGACAAATCGAACATAATTAACTTGAGCATCATTTTTAAACCACAATAATTTAGGCTCTTGTCAATTCTTATTTATCTTAAAATTCATATTGCACGTTACAAGTTATATTTTATTTGAAAATTATTTTATATTTTGTTGTCATAAGACTTGTAATAATATCATATTTGAAAAATAGTTACTATTATTCGTACTCATAATGCAATCATTATCTTTATTTCAAGCTCAATCATTTTCTATCCCATCACTCAAACTACCACATGGCCATAATTGCAAGTGATTAGGGAGGCAATTTGATGAAAATAACTCTATAAATAAACCAAACTTGTCTTATCTTAGCCCAAACACAACCAACAATGCCTTTTTCCATGTTAAGAACATGAAAATATTTTAAAAATAATACAATATCATGATAAATATTCAAAATAATTACTAAGATAAAGATAAGTTGGCTACATGATGGTTGTAGCAAGCGATAGGCTGAATGCCAGAAATTTATGGTCCGTGTATTTGGAATTCACCCAAATCGGGTGAATTCAAAATACATCAAAATGATCTTTATAATATATTTGGAATATATTATATTACTTTAAAAATTCACTTTACTTCAAGCTAAATATCAAAAAAATTAAAATCTCTGCAAACCAAACAGCCCCTTAATATGAGTTCATTCATATCCTAAAAATTCTTATGAATTTATATATCTAATATTTAATTTTTTATATTTATTTATATAATATTTATTTTTTAATCATAATAAAAATACAATTAATATTATTTTTAAAAAGTGAAATATATTCTCTTACATATTTATTTTCATGTGATTTAAATATAAATCTAAGTATTATATATATATATATATATATATATATATATATATATATATATATATATATATATATATATATATATAAGAATTACTTGATATGGATGTAAATGTTTCGCTCTATGGATTTGATGTACAAATTTTAAATTTTAATTTTATGAAAATTTAAAGATTTGATGGTTGAGGGAGTTGAAATTAATTTGAATGTTTTTTATTTTATGTAATTAAATAATGATTATTATTATTATTTTTAAAAAATATCTGTATAACTTTAGGAAACCAAAGAGACCTAGGTTGCAACTTTATTCGTTTAGAGTCTAACATTGCATTTGCCATGTGCAGGCTGTCTTTTATTTGTCTGCCAGAAAAGGCCCAAAATCAGATCAGGTAGGGCCAGCTGGGCTGTATGTGACGGCCTGTCTAATGATAAGATGTAAGCCTAGTGAGGCCTGATATGATAAATGTAAGGGCATCCAACTTCGAGTGGCAGGTCAAGCTTCCAGAGATCATTTATTGAGAGCATCAAAGTTTAAATTAAAAAAAAAACTAAAATATGAATCAAAATTTTCTGAAAAAAAAAATTAATCAGAATAGATTTTAACATTATTAATTTAATTTTAAATAAATATAATATATGACTAATCAAATACTTATTATATTATATTTATTTAATAAGAAAATTTAAGGCTTTAAAGTCATTTTGATTCACTCAAAATTTTTAAATAAAAGCATTTTATGTAAGCATAGATAAAAAAGAGTCATTTTGATTTACGGCGAGGTTAACTAAGAGTCTCTTTTAAATAGTTATAGTTATATAAAAAAAATAATGATAAAGATATTTGTTTGAAAATGTTATTTTTGATATATAATTTTTTTATTTTATAAGTGTTAACTATAGCATTCTTATCGCCATCCCAGATAATCAAATTAAGTTAAAAAATATATTTTTTTTGATGCAAAATTTTCAAAATGTGATTAAAATACAGATAGAATGAAACGCTATAAATGGTTTTTATTTATTTTATATTTTGATTTAAAATAAAATATATTTAATAGTGATAATTTTTTTAAAAATAATCAAAACATTCAAAAATTATTTTGATTATTTTTATAACTAATAATTTATTTTTAAAAATAAAAAATAAACATATATAAAATATATGTATTTAAAAAATAATATAAAAATAAAATTTATCTCAAATATGCCTTAAGAAAATATGTAATCCCTAAAAGATCAGTGATGCATAATTTTCTTAAAAAAAAACATTTAATGAATACATGATATTAAAGTGCATATGTTTATAAATTATATATCAAATTTGTGTTGTAGATGTGAGAAAATAAATTCTACTGATATTTTAAAAGAAGAAAATTACACTAATCACTTTCATTTAAACCTGACACAACTGTTAGATCTATATCTGTCTCTCAATAGGATCTCTAGAGAATATAAAAAATAAAAAAATAAAACGACATATAGAGAAAAAAAAAGATTTTACTCTTCGCACTTAAAAAGATGTTCAAATCATCATAATCTCATGCTTTTTATTTGTAAGATTTTAAGCTCAAAAGTAAAATTTACATCTTGATTTAGTATAAAAAGGAATAAAATAATAAGTAATATGATAGTGGCAAACACTTGTTCAAGATAAAAATGATAGAACTCTTTTTCGTATTCGGCTCGTTTATATATTGAGCTTGAAATGTCTATTCGTGTTTGGCTTAACTAAACAAGCTAACGAGCCGAACACGAACTGTTCGCGAACAACAAGATTCGAACCTAGGCTAGTCTTTTGCATAACAGAAGTTTTAACCACTAAGCCATGCTTGCATTTATGATATGTAAATGTGTTCGTATGTATATATAATAATAATAATAATAATAATAATAATAATAATAATAATAATAATAATAATAATAATAGTAATAAAATAATAATAATAATAATAATAATAATAATAATAATAATAATAATAGTAATAAATAAAAATAATAGTACATAATAATAATAATAATAATAATAAATAATAATAATAATAATAATATAATATATTTTTTTATTTGAAACTAAATCGAAAACATCTCAAACAACGAACGATCGAACAATGATTGATGTTCGTATTTATATCGAAACTTAAATGCCATTCGGCTGTTCTGAAAACACGAAGCATACATCAGGCTGTTGAACGAAGCTTTTGACAAACATGGACTAGCAAGTGCCATCCGAGCTTAATTGAGTTGAATAAAGTGGCTATTTGGTTGTCTCTACTTAGAGTGTAAAGTGAATTGAATGCAATGTAAAAGGAATGTAATGTATTTAGATTATTTTAACTTGGCAATGCGTGCGCGGTCAATGATCGGCGATGAATTGGTGGGCGGCAAGATGGGCAACAATCGGCGGCCCGGCTTCGCGTGCGCTGTATTTGGAATTTCTTCTCGGATGGATTAAATATACCGAAAATGATCATTCTAATGCATTTAAAATACACCATAAATACACTAAAATTTTACTTTGCATCATATCAAATACTTAAAAAATTAAATTCTCTGTATTTAATTTACTTTACACTCTAAATATAAGCATCAAACAGCCCCTAAGTGCATCGGTCGAGCAATGTGGGTGCGCCTTTTGAGCGAGTTGAGTACCTCTTTGAGCTAAGCGAGTTCCCTCATATGTAATCATATGTCTTCCGCAGAAGTTGACATAACATTTTCTTGATATGCTGCATTTTCATTCATTTAGGAGCTGAGATCAATTACTCAAACATTTAATGAATGTATGGGTCTCACTCGGCAACCACCAGCTACATGCCAATTATCTTGAACTGAAAGCAATAATGCATGTGCTGCCACCTTGCTAGCTTGTACTCTCTACCACTTCTAGCTTGCCACAATTTCACCCTCCCACACCAATATATCCAATATATATAATAAAAGTTATGCCGATCATCTTGGAAGATTGGGTACAAAGGTATTGCTTTCAAGGCTTCCCAAATAGAAGTGACAGCCTACAATTGAGAAGCTATAGGGCTGCTTCTCCAACAACAGACTTCACAATTCAAATCACTCTCTCCATTTACTGCTCACAATTTATTGAGGTCACATGCAAAGCACAGGAAGACAAATGCCTTTGCCTTGAAGAAATGATGAAGTAACGAACAGCCATAGCTACAAACATCTGTATAAAAATATAGCATATCAAATATAAATGTTCGTAGTTATGACTTGCCAACTTGTCCCAAAAAAAATGGACAATAAATGAGAGGCAAAGGAGTAATAGACAGTAGAAGAACCAAAAGCCTCCCTTTTGAATGTTATACAAGACACTGACATGCTTTCAAATAGGAGATGAGGACAAGAGATTAAGCAATGGACGCCAGACGGGAGAAACTCTGTTGGCAGCTGTAGAGTGGATCCTCTAATAGGAGTGATGATGAAGATGGGGAGATTAAAAGTTCCAAGTGCTGGTGAAGATGGGCTGTCTTTCCTATTTAAGAAGACTGGACCTCCATGCCAGACTAGGAATTAAAGAAGGATGTGATTTCTTGCACTTATAACAGCTGAAGCCCTTCTGATTTCATTTATTCTCTCTCTCTCTCTCTCTCTACTCTTTTGAGTTCTTTTATTCCTCCCATGAGATGGATTCCTTCTGCTGATGGCCTGTCAGAAAGGATTCAAAGATTTCTTTTAGTTTCCAGGTGGTGGGTTTTCTTTTGTTTACTTGCATTTAATGATGCAGGTTTTGTATACATTTGTGTTATGTGGGCTGGGTCTTATTCACCAGTAGACAAAATTCAAGAAGAATTAGAAAGTATTTTGTAGATTTTTTATTTAAACTTTGTACTTATGATATTGACATTTATTGTAGATGTAATGTTTTAAAATAATATTTATACTTTATGAGCTATTTAAGATAATTATAATTTATGAATATAGCAATAAAATTTTTGTGAGAAAAATATTTTGTTAGAAAAGAACTCAAAAATATTACAAAAATTTTAAAATAATTTAAAATGATTTTCTACGATTTAATAAATCTAATTATAGTTCTTTTTATTATATTTTTTATAAAGTAATAAAAATTATTGTCAAATATGATCATAATAAGTAAAATTCATTTAAAATTGATCCAAATGTATTATATATATATATTAATTTATATAAAATCTTAATATTTGAATCACATTAATATATATATATATATTAAAAAATATTTTTTATTTTAAATAAATTAATATTATTTATATTTTTTTAATGTTATTTAAAGACTGGTGTTATATAATTTAATAAAAGATATAAATGTTAGAATAATAAATATGTAGAAGTTTTATATTATATATGTAAATCTCTCAAAATTTAAAAATTATATATTTTTGAAAATAATGTGACAAATCTAAAAAAAATGATTTGCAATTTAATACATTATTATTTTTATACAGATTTTCCTATAGAAATTCTATGAGGAATTCCTCATGGGATTTCTGTCTCTTAGCCTGGGACATCTGTCCTTTTTGATGCACAGTGGTGATCAGAGGCAGTGAGGGGGCATTGAAGTGGACCTTCTTCTGATGGTTCTCTGCGTTGCCATTTAAGATGATATTATAACTTCATTTTCTCCCCACTTATAAGTTGGTTTGCTCATCGTTCTCTTCTTTTTAACGTATCCTACTCTCACCATCCTCCTGCTTCCATAGCTATGGACCAGTCATCTTCCCCCCAGTTCAGTGGAGATGCAGAAGACTGCAGCAGCAGTGAATCTGGATGGACCATGTACCTTGCATCCCCCATGCATGGTGGTAGTAGTAATCATGATGATGATGATGATGATGATGGGGAAGTGTATGGCGGTAGTGGTACCATTGGTGGTCAAAGCAGTGGAGATGGTGAGGGTAAGGAGGATGATGACTCCATGGTATCTGATGCATCTTCTGGCACACCATGTAAGCTGTGGCATGATGGTATGCGCCATGTCAAACATGGTAATGTATGTGGTGATGTTGGTGTTCTCGAGGAGAACAGACAATGCTCTTCAAGGTACTCCAGGAGAATTCACAAGGAGGAAAGAAGAAAGGAGAAGGGAGTATCGTCCAAACCTTCTAAGAAAGAAGATAATGGTGATTCCATTTCTATCCATGGTAGCTCAAAGATGAGGAGGGTCAAGTCCAATGAGAAGTGAAGCAGATAGTACGTAGGAGTACTTCTTCTGCTTCGTTTTGTTATCTGGAAGCAAAATCATATGATCTTTTGGCCTCGCTGAATATTTTCTTTGCTGTTTCTAAATGCATGTTGTCTGTTTGCTTATATGGAGGTAACTGATGCTCCTAATTTTGTATGTTGTAGGATTTCATGGTAAGCACGTATATCGATAATATAAATTTTGTTCTTGTACAGATAGTTCATTCTAAATTAAAAAAAAATTATATTATGCGATCGAAGATAGGTTGAAATGGTATCTAAATGAATTAAGGATGCTTAAATCTGATTGAAAAAGAGAAATGATTTAATTTATGATCAAATTTGATGGGATTTAAATAAGATCAAATGACTTCAAGTCAATCTTAAATTAAGATCAGGTCAACTGAAAATAGTATAATTAACAAGCCTTGATGCTCTGAGAATTTGGAACTTAAATGCGAAGCTCAAGAAGACGAAAATGGAGATTTAAACTTCTCTATAGAGAAGACAATGTTCTTCCTTCTCGCAGAAACAGCCCATGAGACATTCATGTGTGAGGGTGAAAAATATCTTCATTCATATTTAAATTTATATTATTCGTATTATTTTTACGTAACTTACTTTCAGCTACCAATTAGAGTAGCTCTTTTTTGTTTGTATTTAATTATAGAAAAAACTCCTCACTTCAGAGAAATTCTGAGCACATTGCTTGAAATGTTGAGGCGAACGCTATTGAGTGATCCATAATAGTGGCGATAGTTCTTATGAAATTATTTCTTCAATTGCGGCGACCATTTCTTCTTCTTCCTAATGTATTACGAAGTTCTCTCCATATTTCAGGTAAATTTTTTGGTGAGGTAAGCCCCTCAAATGAGAGCAGTGAGAGAAAAAAATGTGTATAAATGCTTCAAAAATTAAATCATCTATTTAAAAATTATTATTTGCTAAAAAAAGAATGCAATGTAAAAGAAATATAGTATAAAATGATTACTTTACAGTTCTTTGATTGAGGGTTTTACAAATTTAAGAATTTTTTTTTTTCTATTTGATTAAAAAAATATAATTTAAAATATTTTGAAAGTTTTGACGCCCGTGACGTGATAACGTGACTGCGGGTAACACGATATGTAACATTTTATATTGGCCGGTGTATTTAAAATTTGCCTAAATCGGGCGAATTCTAAATATACTAAAAATGATCTATGTAATATATTTGGAATATATTATATTACCTTGGAAATTTATTTTACTTCAAACCAGATATTAAAAAGTTAAAATTATTGCATTTATTTTATTTTACACTTCAAATTCTTCCAACTAAATAATCCCTTAATATGTTTACATGATTTGATCTGAGAGGTTATACTTCATAATCAAAGTGATATTGATGAGGGTTGAATTCAATAATGTCTCTAAGAGGGTACTAGTCCTATTGATTCAAGAATAAGATGCTTACATTTATTCATTTGGATGGAAGAATCAAAAAAGAGATAAAAATAATAATTACTATATTTTTTTCTCAAATATTTACCTTGAAGAAAGCCATCTCATAATCAATTTTCTTGATCTCTATTATTGAACTCTAGACTCCAAGGGTGTTTATAGGACTCCTTCCTAAGAAAGGGGTTGTCTCTCCTATGAAGAATGATCTTGTTGACAAGGCCTAAATCCTAAATCCTAAGGTTATCCTAGTTCAAAAAATATGATGCTAATAGTACTTAAATTATATCAAAAACATAGATTTCTAACGAACTAGACAAGGCCTTAATTCCACCTAATGTTTTATACAATTTGATCCTATGTATATTTATTTAATTTTATTTGTGATCCATCAAGAGAAATGATAGTAACCAATATTAAGTGGCGCAAATTGTCTCACTAATTTATGTTAAAGCATTAATCTTCAACTTTTCTTTTTATTGTTAAAGTGGGTTTGGGATGACATCATTTTCTTTGTAGTAAATTTAGCCTAGCTAAGGAAAATTGTATTACTTCTATTCTTTATAATCCAACTTTCCCTTTACATATTAGTATAAGGATTAATGTTGAGGTTAAATGTGATATAAGGTTCATTTCCCTATTAGCAACTCCAAATACAACACAACCTTCCTTTATTTGATGGTAGTGTTAATCTAGACTATACTCATGAGACTCACTTGAAGGAGGTAGAAAGAGAGTATATAGGAGAGTAAGAAGAAGACAAGTATATATGTCACTAATAATTAAAAGGTACACTCAAGTGAATAGGAAGGACCAAAGATCCTAAAGCTCCTAAGGGCCCTAATTGTGCCTCTAAATCCTTTATTTATAGGGTTTGAGGACTACAAATATTAACTGCATCATATACATAAAATAATAAATAAAAAGTACAGACTCTATGGACCATTATGACCTAAAAAATGTCCTGAGGCATGATGTGGCATGTGAGGTGATTAGCCTGTTTTTTTATTATGGGGCAAATAGGTTCATGATGAGTTGTACCTTGAACAAGTTCTTTGTTCAGTCTCTCTCAAATGAGTTCCTTTAATGAGTCCTTTAGGTAAGTTCCACTGATGAATCCCTTGAACAAGTACCCTTGACGAGTCCCCTAAATGAGTTCTTTTGACAAGTCTCTTAGATGAGTCATTTGGGTAAGTTTCTTTGACAATTTCCTTAAGATGGTCCCTTGGACAAGTTCCTTTGACAAGTGCATTGGGCAAGTTTCATTAATAAATCATTTGATTAGTACCTTGGGTGAGTCCCTTAGATGAGTTTCTTTGACAAACCAATTAGATGAATTATTTTGATGAGTCCCTCATAAGAGTTCCTTCCATGAGTTATTTGGGTAACTTTCATTATGGAGTCCCTTGGATGTGTCTCTTAGACAAGTCTTTGGACCTTTGACAAGTCCCTTGGGCTAATTTCATCGATGAGTCCCTTGGATGATTTACTTTGCCTAGTTTCTAGGATGAATTCCTTGACGAGTCCCTTTGGCAAGTTCCATAGATTAGACTCTCAAACAAGTCGAGTTCTTTAGACCTCTATGAATTATTTTCATAAATTGAGTAAGGTATATAGGCTATACAACCAAAGCTCACAAGAATTCACCTTGATTGTCATCTAGTTACAAATTTAATTTTAACATAAGATTCTTTCGATTTAGCTAGCATCTATCTCATATATAGCAATATAATAATTTATAAATATAAAAGTAAATATAAACTCTTCTAACCTTATTTCTAAAAATATGTTCAAAAATTCACATTTCTTTACCACAATGTCATTAAGCATGCATTGAACATATTTCTAATATAATAATAAAAAAAAGATTTATAGAATTCTTGAAAATATTATTTTTGAGTACTTGTATGATATTTTTCAAGTATTGCCATGCATATTAAATATATGCTAAAATAGAGTTAGTGAACATCACACAAAAAATGAAATAACTAAAGCTAATCTCATATGAAACATCTTGAATCTGATATTAGTGAACAACAATAAAGATTAAAAAAAAAATCTCAATTTTGGACTTAGAAACATCTTAAACATCTAGCTTAAAAGGAAGTGCAATAACACTAGTAAATAGTTAATGTCATGCCTGAGCACAAAAGTTCTAGCACCATCTTACCCTCAAGCTTGAGCACTAGCTTAAACTCAGGCTTGAGCACTATCTCAAAACTAAAATATCCTTGTACTAAGGTGAAGAATACATTATAGCCATTCTCAGCGTGGAAGAACATGGCCATTAATGATTGCAGCCTAAAATTTCTCTTCGGCTTTATTCAAATTTCTTTATCAAAGAGAGATCGTTTAGCATTTTCTCAATCGCGTCATCTTCAAGTTTCCGGCCTCTGGTCTGCAAACACAAGAAAAGGACTTCAAAAAATATATATTTCAAATTTTGTATCTTTTGGAACAAATAAGCTGCTTCTGTTAAGAAAATCCATCACCAAATTGATGGCAAGTATGGAAGGGAGAAGGTAGATGCATATATCCTGATGAAAATTTGATCAGAATTGATCTCAAAATCATTGAATTATTTTGAGTTGAATGTAATAGTTGGGGAATCAATCAAAACTCATTACACTCACCTCAAAGAAAATTTAATGACTGAGACTTAGCTTGATAACGAGTTTCTTAAAAAAAAAAAATGGTTCAAGATATCTGGATAAAATTTGATCAACAGAAGTCTCAAAATCGTTGGACTTAATTTGAGATGACTATAATACAAAGTTTGATTAATTACTCGTATATTACACTCGTTTCGTAACAAATCCAACAATTTTGGAACCCACATTAATCAAAATTTGGGCAGAATATCTTTATCCCAAAAAACTTCCAATTTCTCGTGTAATGGCAATATGCTTTAAGGAGAATCAGAGCTATTTGAACAGTAAATAATCATGAAAGCTCCCAGACTGCGCCAAATTTCACAATCCTTAATCACCAACAGTGTTCTATAAATATCACTTGAAACCTGATCTCCAATTACAACATTAAGTGCACACATTTGATTTACTATAAATGTATTTTAATTGCTTAAACTTGTATCACTATTCCTCATACATTTTTCATGCTTACAAGCTTATATGTAGTTAAAATCTTGAACAGAAATTATCAAACAGCAAATATAAAGCCAGCCTCCAATCTGCCATGCATAAGCTGAGTATCCTATAATATCACACAGACAAGAAAAAAACAATCGCAAGAAACTTTGGGCAGTCTTCTAATCTATCCCAGGACTATTAATACTGCCAAAAATAGCAATCATAATAACAGTTAGACGTTAGAACTACATATGTCCTTGCAAATCCACAAGGAAAACAATCTACTTTATTGCACAAACTCAAAAAATAGGCTTGTCCTTAGTAGTCTTTTCTTTCAGAAATAAAATATGAAAAATCAATATCCCTTTCAAAAGTGAAAAAAAAATGCAAAGATTTGAAAAGATGGTCATCAATTGTCTGTTGGCATGTAAAGAAAGTTCAGGCTCAGTATGGTGCAGCAGATCAAATCAATCAAGCATTCATTTAGCTTATCTTATTCATCATAACAATTAATGTTGGTACATGCATCGATTTCCAGATGGTCCTGCTATTAAGCTCAGGATCAGATCAATTTATGTTGATTTTATCTTCAGTGAATAGTTTAATCCAACCAAATTTGGATGGGAAATTTTCTTTAGTTGCAAAGAGCAATTCGTAGTGATCAGACCAAATGTTTAGATATATTTGAGCAGAAATATGGATTTATATAGTCTCAGTTTAAGTAAATTCAATAGTGAAACCTCTGGTGCACTAATGTTTCAATTCTAATAATTTCTATATGTATGCGAATAACGTTGGCCACAATCAATATATTTGTATTCAGGTCGGTATCAAGAATTTAGACTGTACGCTTACAGGTATGGCCACTGTATATATATATATATATATATATAAATGAACTAGTGACTTGCTTAACATCACGCACTGTATCCTTTAATCTGCCACCACTGTTAAACTTTTCGAAGGATGAGTTTTTGTTAATTTATTTTATAATAGCCAAATGGACAGAACAAGTATAATACCAAAATTTTATAATAGAATGAGTATTTATAAAATGAGAAAAAAATTTATAATAGTAAAATGAGTATAACAGCACAAGCAACCCTACTAAATTGCATTTAATTTCTTCTTTGAGGTGAGGAGAAAGTATTTTCTGTTGAATGTCCCTAGGACCGGTGGAAGTAATAATATGATTAGATGGTTGGGCTATCAGAATGCACTCCAATGTCTTGGGCTATCAGAATGTATCTGCATTTTGGATCTCTTTAAAGACATCAGTCCTGGATGTATTTACCGGGATATGATTAGATAGTTGGCAAGACTGACGTGAAAGTCCTTAGTCTTCTTTAGGTTTGTTGGTTCATCCCTTCATCAGAGTGCATTCATTTGTTCATAAGTTGGACAAAAAGTTGTTGGCGAGCACTGATAACCTCATCGATAGTAATCTACACCTCAACTCAGTTTCATGCATGACTACAAAGTAGAAAGGATCAGGCTGAAGTCATACGAGAATAATTCAACGAAACTGCTCCATACTGATTCTAGGCCTAATAAGCTTCATTAGAAAATCATTAGAAGCATTCCTTCTATCATTCTCCCTCATTCTGGAGGATTCCAAATATATAGAAGTGTTCTTTAATAATTCTCTTATTTATTATGTGCTGGCTGGTGAATAGATGAGCTGGCTCAATGAAGTCATTGATAGATCCACAGGGGAGGGAGTTGAACCATGCTCAGGCTTGTGTCTTGAGAGTGCTCAGAATGGCCTAATGCAGGAATGAATCAGAGATACGTCGAATGTTTGTGATTGTCTTAAATGGTTGATGTGCTCTTAAGAATCGAAAGAACCATAGTGAGGGCCTATGGTGAGCAATTTAAATCCAATTAGAATAAGGTGATGGAACATTTTCTAAGAGAATGAAAATGGACTCAAGGAAGTTGCAGGTAGAGTACATGCTAAATCATGCCCCTCTAGGGGGTAGGTACTCTAGACAAGATGATAGAGTTCATTATGGAGGATGTTAAAGGGCCACTGTTGGATGAGGCACAAGGAGGTTTGTTGACACCTCCAAAGGATTTTGGGCCGATTGACCAACACAAACAATTAATGGAGCTAGTGTTATTGAAATGATAAGCACTTGCTGGTGGCAGCGATGAAGGAATTATACTTATGGCTGTGGGAGAGAAATTATTACATGAACACTCTCAAGCTAATGAATTTCAATGTGCAATTAATTTTAAGGAAAGCAATAACTTGCAAAATTGCATTATGAAAGGCTCGGTTGGCGAGTTACGAGTCTTATAAAGGTGTAAGATCTTATGCTAAGAGATTGGAACTCATCCATCAGATGAATGTTGTTTTCAAGATATATGTTGGAAGTTCCTTCACTAGTAGGGTTTTGTGTTAAGAGGTACCTCAAAATCTTAGTCAGAATGTCCTAAGTTCATGGATGGGTTCTTCAATTAATGAAAAATGAGATGAACATAGCTTAAAATTTTTATCTCTTTAACTATTCCTCCCACTTAAACAACTTGAATTCTACTAATAAAATCTCATCCATCTATATTTCACCATCATATTTGAATAGACATATATGTCACTTTTTTTAATGACTTGATCACAAGTCCTAAAACTTCTACAACTAAAATTACACTTATATTCAATTATTCAACTTAAAATTTTAGACTTTGGACTCAGGTTGGCCTCCATAATTCAAGTTTCTCTTGGACTCCCTCTCTAGTCTTATCAACAAGAAGAATGTTATCAACAAAAAGTATACACTAAGGTACATCCTCCTATAAATGCTTAGTAAGAACATCCATAATTAAAGTAAAAAAGATATGGGCTTAAAGCCGGTCCTTGATGTAATCCAACTGAAAAAGGAAAATATTTTGTCAATCCTCCTTGTATTTAGACACAAGTAACAGCTCTAATATACATATCCTTAATGACTTGAATATAACCAATATTAACTCATTTCTTTTCTAGAACTCTCCAAAGCACCTCTCTTGAAACTTTATCATATGCTTTCTCTAAATCAACAAATATCACATGTAGATCCTCCTTTCTCAATACTTCTCCATCAAACCTCTCAACAAATGTATACCACCATCCATAAGTACATCTACCCGACATAAAATCAAATTGATTTAAGAAACTTTTATATCACATCATAACCTATACTCAATTACTCTCTCCCATAACTTTAATGTATAGAACATTACTTTAATTACTCTATAATTTGCACACTCTTGTGCATCATCTTTATTCTTAAAAATAGGAAACAACAAACTCTTTTTTACTCCTCTCATTAGTCTTTAAAGAACATTAAAAAATTGATGCTAAACAATTCTTTGATCTCCTAAGCATTTACACACTTCTATTGGAATATCATCACGTCCTACTATTTTTTTCACACTTCATTATCTTTAAAGCTTCTTCAGCTTTAATTTTACTAATATAACGATACAACAACAACAACAACTAAAGTCATATGAATCCTTCCAGTGTCCTATTGTGTCAAATTCTCATTTAATTATCATTTTTTATACATCTTAACCAAGTCTTTTAGGTCTACCTACCTTTTCTTAACATAAGGCAATGCATCTACTCTCTGTCGGACGGGACGCTTTATGTGGCCAAACCATCTAAGGTGACTCTAATCTTATCTCAAGCTACTCCAACTTTTTCCCAGAACATACTTTTTGCATTCTATCTCTAAGAGTAAAAGCCACATCATCCACCATCTCATCTCTGTAACACTTAACTTAGTCTTTATCTTTATTTTTTTTCCATGATTCATTGTAGGTCTTACCACCATCTTATAAAATTTTTTCTTAAGTTTAACTTTTATCACATAATAGGCGCGTCCTCCACTTCAACCATCCAACTTGAATTCTACTAATAACATCTCCATCTATTTCACCATCATTTTAAACAATAGAGCCTAAATATCAATAAGATACTCTTATTAATGACTTGATCATAAAGTCACTATCACTAAAACTTCTACAACTAAAATTACACTCCATATATTAGGTTTAGATCTACTTAAGCGACCTTTAGACTCAAGTTGACCATTCAAGTTTCTGGACTCCTCTAGTCTTATCAACAAGAAGAATGTCATCAAAAAACCATACACCAAGGTACATCTTCTTGTAAAAGCCTCGTAAGAACATCCATAAAGTAAAAGATAAGGGCTTAATGTTGATCCTTGATGATAATATTGAAATAATTCGTCAATCTTTGGCTTGGACACAAGTATACATATTTTAATGACTTGAATAAAACAAATATTAACTCCTTTCTTCACTCTCCAAAGAACATCTCTTGAGACTTTATCATAAGCTCTAAATCAATAAATATCATATGTAGATCATTCTTACTTTCATGCTTCTCCATCAAACCTCTTAACAAATGTATCCAGCATCCATGATCTACGCATGAAACCAAACTTGAGAAACTCATCCTTTAATTTCGATTACTCTCTCCCATAATTTTAATGTATGGCACATTAACTCATAATTTGTACACTCTTGTACATCACCTTTATTCTTAAATAAAGGAACCAACAAACTCTTTCTCATCGTTTAGTCTTTAAAATAACATTAAAGATTTGTAAGCCGAAATTCCTCCTAAACATTTCCACACATCTATTGGAATATTATCGGTCCTCACATTTCATTTTCTTTAAAGCTTAACTTGATTTACTAATGACGATGAAATGAAATTCTTATTTGTTTAGATTAAGGTTGCTAAAATCAATCGTCTTTCAAATCCTTTAAAAAGTTTATCAAAATATCTTATCATATTTTCAAATCTTTTAAAAAAACATTATTTTATTATCCTCACTATACTTCTTACTTCTTTGTTTAACTCTAAATCACCCATTCTTAATTTTCTAATATTCAAATCACAAAGTAATTCTTAATTTTTTAATCTTCCTTTCCGTCTCATAAACCAAATTTTATAAACTTCTTATCTTCTTTTTTCTTCTTTTTATTGTGTTCTTTTCTTTTAGAAACTTCTAGAACTCACATATTTTAAAATTTTTTTTCCCCAAATATTTTTTACATCTTTCTAATTTCTTTTATTTTTTTATTTTTCTTAATAGATCTAATCTTGGGAATGATAATTTATTTATTTTCTCTTCTTCTATAAAAATCTAAAACTAATACGATGTTGGGTTCTTAAAATTTCACTTGGAATGGCTTCAATCTTCTGATCTAAATTCTTTATCGGAAAATAATCAATCTTTACTAGATCCATTTTTTATAAATAATATGTTCATCTCTTTTCTTAAATAAAGTATATATTTAAAATCATTTAAGGAAATCTAATATAGTCTCATTCTTAAATCATCCAATGTAGTAATATTTTTAAAATCTTCTACCACCATCCCATTTAAATCTCCCATAAATATTTTTTTTCAAAGGTATCTTTGTATTAATCTTCGTTTTCATAATTTTTCGAATCTCTTTGAGAGAGCGTAGACTTATAACATTGATAATCTTAGTATCTTGATAAACTAATTATAAATTACATAACATTATCCATCTCCTTTTTATCTACTGATCACACCATTTTAGTTCGACTTTACCAATCAAAGTTTAAAACCTAAACTATCAATCCTTGGCCTTCACCCATTTAGTTTCTTGAACACATAAAATATTTATCTTCTATGAACCATAATATCCATTAATTCCCAAGAGTACCTATATTCCAAGATCCTAACCTAATTCTAGTTTCAATAACTAACTTCTTTTTGCATCCGTCCATAATGTGGGAACCCTTGCTTATTTAACATAGCCTGGCCGATGTAGCTCAGCTCATTTTTTCAGCGTATTCAACGCTGCGGGCAAGATACAACAATGATGATTTAAAGGATTCTTGTCATGATTATTTCGACAAAATTTCCGACACGACTACCTCCACGCACCCTCCACTTTTGCATTGGGAGCAATGGTAGTGTTTTACTAATATAACGATAAAAAATAAAATTCATAGCTTTCATTTATGAAGCAAAGGTTATTAAAATTAATTATATTTTCATATCTTTTATTTAAAATTTTATCGAAATATCTCATTCACCTATGTTTAAAATCCTCTTGTAAGAAAAGCATTTTATGATTTTCATCTTTAATACACCTCACTTGAATTATATCTTTACTTCTCATAGTTGTTTGCTTAGCTAACTTATACATACATCTTTTATCTTCTTTCAATATTGATAAATAAATCAGCTAAATTTTTCAAATCACGTATTCTTTCTTAGAATCTTTATGAGTCACTTTATATCTTTCTCAATTCTCTGAATTTTATATCTAAACCAAATATTATAATAAAATTTCTTATTTTTTTCTTACTTTTTTACCACTATCTTTTTTTTTAATATTTTAATTTTTTTTTATTTTTCGATTCTTCTCTAAATTAACATCTCTTTCAAATATTGTAACTGCATTAAAATATTTTTGTAATTTTCGGTGTCATCTAATCTTGGACAATCGATTTATTTTCCATATTCCAATCGTTCATGTTAAAATTTAAAACTAGCAATCAATACTACATATAAACTTTTACCTAAAATGACCTTACAATCACTACAATTTAAACGATCTAAATTAGAAAATAATCAAACTATGTTTTGCTAGATCCATTCTTATAAATAATAATATGCTCATCTCTTTTTTTAAATAAAAAAGCATAACCTAAAAGAAGATCTAATACAGTTTCATCTTCTACATTAGTCATCAAATCGATCTTTAAATATTTTTAAAATCTTCATCCTTTTAACTTTAAGTCCAACAAATACATTTTCATCGAGAGGTATTTTTTGTATTAATTCATCTAAGTCATTCCAAAAATTTTCTTTTAAGCATACATCCAAATCTATTTGAGGAACATAAATACTTATAATATTAATTATCTTAATATCAACAACAATCTTTAAAGCTATAATTATATCTCCAATCCTAATAATATTTACAACGTTATCTTTCAAACTTTTATCTATAATCATACAAACACTATTTTTACTTAGACTCCTATATGAATATCAATATTTAAAACATAAATTATCAATCTCATGGCCTTCTCCCCAACTTATTTAGTTTTTTAAATACATAAGATATTTATCTTCCTATGGATCATAATATTTATTAACTCAATTAATTTACTTGTAAGAATATATATATTCTAAGTTTCTAACAATACTAGTTCCATGGACTAACATATTTTCCCACATCTGTTTATAATGTAAGAACTCTTGCTTATTTAACCAATGTGTATCCTTTTACACTTCCATATATTCAAGATATACAAGTCGCTTAGAAAGAACGCCTAACACCACAATGTATTAAAGGATTCATGTCATGATTTTTTCAACAAGTTTTACACTGGTTGACTACTTAACGCAAACCTTCACTTTTCATATCCGGGACTTAGGACCCAACAACATCAACAAACCAAATAAAATTGCCTTTTGAGTTTCTTTCCCAAATTTACTGAGTACAATGGATGAGCAAGCAAGTATATCCTAATAAGCTAGTTATTTTACATATATGTACGTGAGTTCGGAAGTTTTTCAAGGGAGCCCATGGACTACATATCATCTCTACATGCTTGCTAGAAATTGAAACATAATATAACTGACTTGCTTGCAAATCTATCTAAGTATTGTTGAAGCTGAAACAAAATAGGCAATACAGTTTTACTCAGGGTCTTATCTCGAAGTTCCAATGATATTAGCGTGAATTTGCAGCAATAAACCCCAGACAAATTTTACTTATTAGTAATGTAATAAAAGATATACAGTTCTTAGCATCACAAATAAAGTGCAAAAAATGGCAAGTTTCATTAACGTCACCTTAAGGGATGGCACCATGGCAATTGCTTCCTCAACAGTTTCAGGACAGAGATTTCCAAGTACGCAGAGCTACAAGTTCCAACATGAAATCATGAATTGAAAAAAAAATTGAGCATCATAAATTAAGCGACTAAACTAAATACTCCATACCTCAAATTCAGCTAGTTTATTCCTGCTTAGGATTCTAAGTAATAAATCAAGGATTACATGCTCAAGAATAGGTAAATCTAAAGGAAAAAAAAAGTAAGAAGACAAATAAGATAGCAGAAAGTTAAAAGAAGAATAAGAAGCTTATTCAAAAAATATTAGGAGAAACTCCAAAAAAAGAGGCATTTTCTATTAAAAATGCACATCATCGCACAATATGCCTTAATGATTAAGGATACTCTCGAACTTGTTTTACTGCATCCTGGTTCTTGTAGCGACTGAAACGCTTTACATATTGATGTGACTTCTCAAATACCCTATATCAATGAAAATAACAATAATTCCATTTGCATGGCAACTAAATCTACATACGAGGGAGAAAATATAATGAATAAAGAAAGCACCTACTGAGACATTTGATTTGTCGGATCATCAGACATCTGCTGAAGTTGCTCTAATCTTCGATCAAGAATAAGAGCAACTTCACAATTCATTAAGCACTTTGCCTTCAAAAACTCTGAGAGAGAGAACATTTTAAATGCTATTTGTCGTTGGTGTAAAGTATCAAAAAATTGGATGTACACTTAATATCAAAAGACCACGGAAAGTTGTGCTAATTTAAACTGCGAAGGGGAACAAGCGTTTGTACTTCTATCATACCATTTTCTGATCCATAAGTTTGTTAGATTTGCATTTGCCTCTTGTATTTCATAAACTATACATTTAAATTTACTCTAATGAAGCTGTGCACTAACGGAGAAATAAATAATATATATCCTCAAAGTATCAATTCAGATTATTTTATTTTATACAAATAATTTTATTCATCTTTCCAAATGCTTACTTTTTACACAAATACACAGCGCAACCAATTGCTACGTTCACCTCCCACTATCACTGCTATCTTATTACATATCCATCCATCGTAGCATCCAAACACTCTGGGGAAGACCTGTTGTGTAATAGAAAAGTTTCACTTAAACTTAAGAAAAAATTTTATAAAATGGTGGTAAGACCTGCAATGACTTATGGTGCAGAATGTTGGCCAATAAAAGAGAAGCATAAGACTAAGTGAGAGATGAGGCTTGGGTGGTGGACTCTTAGAGATAAAATGATGAGTATGTTCAAGAAAAAGGAGTAGCTCCAGTGGCAGATAAGATTAGAGAGAGTCGCCTTAGATGGTTTGGCCACATAAAGGCCGTCATGACGATTAGAATAGATCGTTAGATTTGTTAAGAAAGGTAGAGGACCTAAAAACTTGATTAAGATGTATAAAAAATGACCTTAGTATACTTGAATAAAATGAGAATTTGACATAATAGGACACAATGGAGACGAAGGATTCATGTAGCCGACCCCACTTAGTGGGATAAAGGCTTGTTGTTGTTGTAGCATCCAAACACTATCTTCAATCACCGCCATCACTTGCATAACTACTTATGATCATAAGGTACTTGGTTCAATAAACTAAGAACTGTTTGGTAGCCAGTTTTAAAAAAGATTTATGCAGAATTTACCATAAATCCTGCAAACAGTCCAAAGTGCCAAAATAAATTCTCCAGAATTTTAAATGCCATTTAAACTCTATTTTGACCAAAATCCAAAAATTTACTAAATCTGATAGTTCTCTAAATTTACAAGACTTAGATAACGTAATGCATGAAAAGGAAGAATAAAGAGAGCTCTCATCACGACTTCCTTGTTTCTTTCTCATCGACGAGGGTCGTAAACTCAAAAGAGAAAGAAAGATGATTGCACCCGTTGCAGCTTCTCACTATCATTGAGGGTCTTGAGACTACTACCTCATCAAGAGTTTCAAGAATTAGGATCAGAGAGGAAGAGAAAGTTAAGAAGGGAGTCAAATATTAATTAATTTATAAAATATTATTAAGCAATTAATATTAGTATTAATGATTACTTTGATTACACTAAAATTATTACATGTAGCAATTTTAATAAACAATTAGATAATAATTAATTAGAATATTATTTTACTTTATCTTTGATTTGATAAGAGTTTTTAAAAAGTTATTAATTAATATTTTTAATAATCAATAAAATAAATTAGATACAAATTTGTCAATTAAAAATTAAATTATCCTTAACAACTAATATAAAATTAATAAACAAATATTAATTAAAAAAGGTATTATTTGTGATTAATAACCACAAAAAAGTTATTTTATTAAATTAGCCTAATGATTTACTCATTAATAAATCATTAGAATATTATTTACAATAATTCATCATCAATAATTATTATTAAAATCTTATTTAAACTAACAAACTTAAATCTAGGAATAAGTAGTAAAATAATTCATCAAATTTTAATTGAATTCAATCTCTATCATACCAAATAATTTTTAGAATTTAATTGTCTTAGAATTCACTAGATCTAGATTTACTAAATCCAACTTGTAGTCAAACTGCCCCAAAAATGCTACTTTCTTTAATGACTGTTAGAAAGCACATTTCAATCTACAATAACTTAACAGTAGCAAATTTTCATCTGCAACAATTCATAAACAACAAATTTTCATAATAACAATGTAACAATTTGTGGCCAACATCTTTCAATCTACAACAATCCAGTAATCCGTGGGAAGGAGCATTCTATTTCTATTGTATAGCTAATCCTGGATTTTAGAAGTAAAGATTGATTTCCAAATTTCTTTCTTTCCACGATAGATGTTTATTTACCTATTTATAGACAACTTCTCATCTTTTTCTTTAAACATAATAAATAAATAAAATTCATTCATACAATCGCTCATCTTTTATTCTCCTCTCTTTTCATTCTAGTTTTAAAGTTGGTATTAAAACCATTAACATCATACTACCTACAAAATTGACAAGTCCAATATATAGTCTTTTTTCTAAGTCAACGAATACTTCACCAACACTAAAACAAGCCTTAATCCAACAAGGGCGGTAAAACATATGTGAAGAATCCTCCTAAAAAAAAGATAGTGACAACTATAACAAAGAAGCTAGTCATCAACATTGAAAATTAGTCTCAAAATGGAAAATTCTAGATCCAAAACAATAAAAATCCATGATAAAATGCTAAAAAGATAATTGCTAATAAAGATATATCGCAATAGTTGTCCCATTCCTCTTGCAGTCATTTGGATAACAAACAAAATAAATAAATAACTATTCTCCTAGTAGAAGTTTACTCCAAAACATCACTAGAAAAAGCTTGGTTACTCAAAAAAGAAACTTCTCAAATGCCCTTTTTGGATTATCCTTGTTTGCAAACAAGAAGAAAACTATGGCTTAAATAATAGACTTGATAGAATTAGATCATATGATAAAAGATAAAAAAATCTTTTACAATTACTACCTATGAAATGAAAATCAAAATGTTTGGAATACAATGTATAGAAGTGTGAATGAGCTGCTTTTCGTGTTTGCTTACTCGTTAGTGTTAATTGTTCAAATGGTTTAAAGCTCGAAATGAAAAAAAGCAATAATTCAAAAAATATGGAAGAGGATCTGAACCTGAGTCAATTTTTTGTATGGCAAAAACTCCAACCGCTAAGTCGTGCTCGCAATTGTGAAATTATTATGTGTGTGCGTATATAATTTTTTAATTCGAGCTAAAACGAACCGAACATGATAGAACGAAGCATTGTTCATGTTCAGCTTGTTTATAAATCGAATTTAAAATATTTGTTCATGTTCGGCTCGCTTACTTAATAAACAAGCCAAACACGAGCTGCTTAACGAGACGAATAAGAACTATTCGCGAACGACGAGCTTTTTTGACAGCCTAACAATGTATCACTATTAAGTAATAGACATAGGCTTTGCCATTCTCTCAAAAGATCAAACAGACTGACACTTGACTTTGTTCTCCTAGTGCCAAACCTCAAGTGCAACTTATTAACAATAAGTAAATTCATTCAAAATAAAAATTATTAACAAATTTCTCATCTAATCTATGCCACTTTTAAGACAAACACATGGAGGATGATTGGTAGTAGAAAGATATATTTAGATCTTTAGCTTCTAAAGAATGTTTTCTTAGGTATGATACAAACTTAATTAATCGGTTTTGTATTCACCAAAACATTCAATTAAAATTTCAAACACACTTCAAATGATATGATGTCAGACTTTAGCAATAGCGCCTAGGACATCCAAACTTATGGTGAAAAAATCATTTCATTTCTATTCACCAACGTAAAATTAAAAGATTTTCAGTTTAAAACTTATCATCTAGCCAAACACACCAATAGTTCCTACTCCTATTAAATCTACAAACATTCACAACCCTTTGCTTTGGTCCACAGCAATGTATGGGGACTAACTAAAGGTAAAAAATATCTCAGGAGCTAGTTGATTTATTTTCTTCATCAATGGTCATATTTATCTAACTTTAGCTTTCTTAGTAAAAAAATTAAATGCGATAAAAAATTTTAAGCATTTGAATGATTCACACTCAATTTTAATCCAAATTTTAAATCCTAAAAACTAATAATGCCAAAGAATATTTCAATTAGGTCTTAGAAACTTATCTCATACATCAAGGATTAACCACTAATGCTCTTGTCTAGCACTCTCAACAAAATCATAATGCTGAAAAGAACATAAGCAGCATTTAGAGTTGGCTAGATCACTAATATTCTCCAGAAATGTTCCTAAGTATCTTCGAGAAAAAGGTAGATAACAACTACATAGTTCATTAATAGAATTCCCTCAAGAGTACTTAATTTCAAACCTTATTTAAGCCCCTCCCTATTCATTTCTTAAGACCGTACTCATGTGCATTTAGTCTCACCACCAAAGCAAATTAGACTATACAAATCAAAAAGGATACAAGTGTTATTCTCAAATCACTCAAAAAATTTACAATTCCAAGGACAAAACATTTCTTGATTATTATCCTTATCACTCCAAACACAAGATTCAAAAAAAAAAAGGTTCAAGAAAAGAAATTCAAGTTTAAAATTTAATAATTCACCATCAAGTCTCATCGAATCCATGGATAATGAATATTTATTGTTATCAATCATTCAATCTACTTAGCCTCACTAAAACTACAAACGCACTCATCAGCTTATCAATACATCAAACCTAACCTACTAAAGCTTCACTAAAACGATAAACTCCATTATCGCTTTGTCAATACACGCAATTTATAGATAATGAGCTTCATGTCTATACTAGAGGGGAAAAAATAAAGAACGGGAGTAATCAATATATCTCAAACACAATCAAGAATCCAATTCTAGTTAAAGAACCAATGCAGTACAAATTGATGAGAATAAATCCATAGCTAATGATATTGATCTCCACCATTATGTTGCCTTAAAAAAAATTAAGATCATATAAACCTAACACCAAATCTATGATTTCATAACTTATAAGGGCATTCACTTTTATCACTTCTCTTTAGAAGATACCGATTCTAAATAATATTCATAAAGCTCTCAAGTACCTTGAGTGGAAGAAGGCAATAATGAAAGAAATCTAGGCCTTCAAAGAGAATGGTACATGAGAAGTTTCTAAGCTTCCACCAATAAAAAAATTGGTTGGATGCACGTAAATTTTGCAGTCAAATATAAAATAGATGAAAGCATAGATAAACTTAAAGCATGATTTGTTGCAAAAAGGTATACTCAATCAAATGGTACTAACTATCAAGAATCCTTCTCACTTGCAACCAAACTCAACACAATTGAAGTTAACTTTTCTTATGAAGTAAATTTGAACTAATCTCTACATCAATATAACATTAAGAATGCTTTTCTTAATAAAAACATTAAGAATAAAATATACATGGATATCCCACTTGAATTAGAAAATCAAAGAAATGCTTATTAGATATATAGACTCAAAAAAGCTCTACAAGAGTTCAGATAATCTTTTTATGCTTGGTTTAGAAAATTCTCATAATAATTTGAGAAGCGTGGTTACATTTAGTGTCAAACTGATTATTCTCTATTTATCAAGCGCTCCAATAAAAGAAAAAATGTTTATGATTGTTGATGGATGATATTATATTGACAGGTGATTTTAAGGAAGAACTAACTAGATTAAAAAGATTTATGTGAGATAATTTAAAGCAAAAGACTTAGAAAAACATCAAATATTTTCTTGGCATAAAAGTGGCATGCTTAAAATAAATTATTACTATTTCTTAAATAAAGTATATTCTTGATCAACTTTAAAAAATAGAAATGCTTGAATGTAAGAGTACGAAAATTCAAATGGATCTAACAAAAAAAGGGAATCACTACTTAAAGTGCATCAATTGGTAAAGATAAAGTATCAACAATTTGTGAGCAAACTCATAAACCTCTCTCTCAACTGTCTTGATATTAGATCCTCAAAATAGAGTTGTAAGCCAATATATGAATAACTCTACTAAAGACCATATAAAAGTTGTTAATCACATACTAAAATACCTTTAAAAGACACCAATAAAACAACTATAATATAAAAGATCATCCAACAAAAAAATCAAAAATTTCACAGATCTATTAGAGTCGAAAACTCATCAAATCAAAGATCTACCTTTAATTATGAGAATCTATGTATGGGGAAATCAAATTATCTATAAGTAAAAAAAATAATTTGTGGCCTCATTCATGAAGCAGTGTTAAAGCTACATAAACAATAGTTGTACTTGATATTTGCAAATAATGTGGCTAAAAGGATTGTTGGAAGAACTAAATTATCAAGTAAAAAATCTCTAAAAGTGTATTGTGCTAACTAGATTTCCATAAATATTACAAAAAATCATGTCCATTATGGCATGGCTAAAATGACAAGGACCAACATTTCATCTTACAAAAAAAAGATAATGAGCTATCCCAACTAAATTATAGCTCAACTAACTCTTAAGCAACAACTATCATCACCAAGACTTTACTCAAACTAATCAAGAAGTTAGACATGGTCAATATACACAACCTAGCTTGAAGAGTAGGGTTGAAATAATAATGAATTTGCAACCAATGCCTATAGAAATTTAGTAATACATAGACAAAAGCTTTCCATCTATAACAATCTGTAAACAATAACTTTCAACTCTGCAACTATAACAATCCAGCAATTAGTGGCCAACACTTTTACATCTAAAACAATCCACCAATCCATGCACAACAACGTTCATTTTTTTTATGTGTAGTAAATTTTGGATTAAGAATTAAAGACTAGTGCCCAAATTTCTTTCTCTCCATGATATAAGTTTCTCTATGCATTTATCTATTTTTCCTCTTATTGTTTACACAAATAGAGAAATAAAATTCAATCATCTAATCTTCATTTTCTACTTTCTTCTCCTTCTAATTTTCAAGGGACCATAGATTGCTTTTCATATTAGAAGGAATGTCATCAAGTGCTTGACAAAAATAATAGTTATAGATCTATGACAAAATTTAAATTACTTAATGACCAGGAGTTAATAAGTGTATAAAAATTATTGAAAAGTGCTAGAGTTACAACTCAATAGAACATGCAAGATCTAGTTGCAACTGATTTTGGCATAATACATGACCATGAGAAATATGCTATAGCAAAAGAACAACATGGCATTAAGAGCTAAACAATCATAACCTGCTTCTTCCCCTTATTGTCAACATAAAGACAGATAGAAAGACACAAAAGAAACCAGCAAAAACAAAAAGAATCACAATGATGGGATACATACAATCCAAAATCTAAGTATGACATTTTTGAAAAGAAAAACAGCTTTTCTAAACATCCATTGATTTAGCTCATGAACTTTCTTACACAAAAAAAAGATACTAACGATCAAGAGAAATGACACTATATAGGTCGACCACTACAAAAACTCTCAAATGAACCTAAAGAAATATTGAAACATGGAAACAAATCTCCATCATATAAGCTCTCACCCTTACTGCACTCTACTCTTTTCACATTTAAAATTTCCATGATATTTGCAACAGGCCATAATTAGCAATGTGGATGAGTGACAATCAATCAAAAAAGGAAAACAAAATCTTCAGTTGCACAATATAGTTGTAGAAGTATGTTATAGGTAATTGCGTAACATGGCATTTCAAGCCACTTACACTCCAGAAGTGAAACCAAAGTCTCAAAGGAAAGAATAGAAGAAATAAAATGATAACAGGGAAAATATTTTTGCAACCCAATACAACCTGTACAGTTTTTTTTATTTATTATTTTATTTTATTTTTATTTTTTTGTAGTTAGTAACAAATCTTGAGTACAATGAAACACCGTTCTTGAAAGCAATTATCTTCTAACAAATTAAAAGCTGATGGTGTTGATTCAAAACAATACTCCCGCTATTTGCTCTCAGGGGTCAAATTCTTCAAATCAATCCAATGGACGCAATAGCCATCCATTCAGCCACAATTTCATAAACAGGTTTGTCGTGTGCTCTAGACAAAATATAGTCCTACTTGATAATCTTGATAGTTGAATGTCTGAAGAACCTGGCTCATGCTTCCACTAAGTCAATTGCTGAGAATTCCACATGCATTTCATCATTAAAAAAATGTCAACCATCATGTCAAGAACTATTCTTAAATTTTCAACTACTGTGATGTCCAAAATAGTTCACTTGGCTTAATCAAAACAAAGAATCTTATCATTTGTTGTAACCAAGCTTTGCTAAAATTAGACTTATTCTCTATCATATCACCTATAGCCTTTGCTTGAGTAGAGTTAGAATTAGACTACACAATATTTTCTTTAGAATGTAAAATCTATAGATGCTGCCAATGAATTATGTTAACAGTGTGTGTGTGTATGTGTGGGTGTGTCTATATATAGGTAGATTTTAAAAGTTGGAGCTTCACTAACACGTGAAAAAATCTTAACAAAATCTAATAAGGTTGTAGAAGATCCTAGGAAGAAGAGCAGGATCATGAAGATGAGTCTGATGAGAAATGCGTGGATGATGGATTTGTCAGCAGGATCTGGGTGAGCACCAAGAAGTGCCTTGCAGGTTTAGGCAGCAGCTATGGACAATTTCTTTCAGTGGCAAAGCCAAACTATGGCAAACCATAACTGGAGAAAACAGATTTGGAGAACGAAGTATTGGAGTTGCAGAAGGGATCTAGCATTGGTGCAAGAAAAGACAATGAATATGCAAAAATGGATTGCCAACAATCTACTTGGGGTGCCAGGAAAATAACAAGAATGAGCATTCGAACAAGTGTGATTGGGTCAAACATGGTTGATTCAGCCTCAAATGGTGATGAGTTTTTTTAAAGAAGACAATCTTCTAAAGTAAATTTTGATAAGAACTTGCAAAATTTACGTAGGTCACAGAATAGGAATTTGTGTAATCACTGTAGTGGAATTGATGGAGATTTTAACGGGCTTAAGCGATGATGTGATACATTGATTTTGAGTTTTTTGGTGGTGAATCAATGAATGCACCGTTGATAGGTACTCAACGTAATTCTGACACTTCAAGATGCCTACACTCCATAAGTGAAACCAAAGTCTCAAAGGGAGAAAGAGAAGAAACGAAATGATAACGAAAAAATATGTTTTGCTACGCTGTTCAACCCTGTGCAGCTATACGTCTAGTTTTTTTAGTTCCGAATCTTGAGTACAATGCAACAACATTCTTTAAAGTAATTATCTTCTAACTAATTAATTGGCTATTACAAGCAGACGTGGAATCAAAACAGCAAGCCACAATGAAGAAAAAAATTTAATAAAGGATGGAAGAAATTCCCATCCAAACATCGAGAAAATAGTTTTGATTAAAAAAAAAAACAAAGAATTGATCTGTAGCACATATAAGTAAAATATGTAAAAAACTAGAACAAATGATAATATGATATGACTTGCATAAAAACTATACCATTTGATTTTCCATAGATGTGTTCAGAAACAAAGAAAAACCCTTCCAAAATCAACAAGCTGAGTAATATAAATCAACAAAGGCAAAGAAAAATTAAAGAGATGGTAAGGGAGGGTGCTTTTCACTCACCTTCGCCAATTTTAAGTTCGGCGGCATTTTCTTCCTCCTCGGCCGACATAGTTACACCTGACTCCAAGCCTGAGAAAAGATAATAGCATCGTAGAGATTGAGAAGGAATTTAAACATAAAAGACTGAAGTGGAACGGCACCGCAAATATAGGTTTAGCCCTTTGGCATGAACACTGAGGAATCATAGTAAAGACCTGGGCGATAGTCCGCTCGGTTGCACGGCGCCGCCCGAATAGGTTTTTGCTTTCCGGAGAGACGCGCGGCGCTAAGAAGAGCAGAAAATTTATAAAATATCAAACAATTTTGTTAATTTGGCATAATACATATCATAACTTAAAAGAAAAATTTACAAATCGATCTTCTAATATATATATATATATATATATATATATATATATATATATATATTTATAATTTAATCTTCTCTATTTTTTAAACTATCAGATTCATATATTTATATATATCTTGATCAAATTTTTAAAAAATTAAAAAAATAAAAATATGAGTTGAACTTTTGTTATGAATTTTAATATTTTAAAATTAATTTAAAAAATTAAAATTAAAAATGATTAATTTATAAATATAGAAAAATAAAATAATTGTATAGATAAAAGTCCCTTAAATTTTAGCTACTTGAGTAAATATAAATATATATATATATATATATATATATATATATATATATATATATATATATATATATATATATATATATATATATATATATATATAGGACTAAAAATACTCAATATTTTATATCTCTATTATAGTTATGCGTCTTGGAAGAGTTGGGTAGAGTGAAAATTCGCCTTGGCTTTTGATTAGTTCACACATTTAAAGAGTGGCGAGAGAACTGAAGTTTTAACGTGAAAAACCTCGAAAAGAGGAAAAAAATCAGGCTGGCCCGGAAAAATATTCCACTATGTATATGCAGAATCTTCAGATAGCGGGATTACAAGATGTTATACAAGAAAGGGACAACAGTATGTAACAACGTAGTTGTAATAGCTTGAGGCGGCGGATGGTGGGCGTGTAGGAGCTTGTGGAAATCGAGAATAATTTCGCGAAATATAGGAACAACTTTTGGCGAAAAAGGAGCGATTAGGTGATTGACGACGAGGGTCGGTGGCCGGACGGTGGTGGTTGGCGATCGTCGAGGCGGTGGCGATCTCTTCGGGAATCTTTGAGCTTAGCTCTCTCCTCTCTTGCTTGGGCTCTCCTTCTTCACTTGGTCTCCAAAAGTATCCTTTCATATGGAATATGAGGCTATTTATAGATTGGATGAGTAAATACATGGAAAATCCAAACCACTCCTCCCATCTGACGGTTACGGGCGATTCCCATCATTTGATGTATTTGATTTGGATGCTCAAATGAGTTGATTGAGATCTTAGGGTTGTTAGATTGCGTCGAGATGCTCGATTTGACTATAAATACTCTATATTTGATGATCATTCGAGGTTTAATTCATGTTCCAAAGTTTCCGATGATGTTTTGATGATTTCGACTTGGGATCAGCTTGCCTTTGCCCTTAAGATTCATGCTTCGACTAGGGGAATTTTGAATTTCATATCAATAGTAAGAAAGACATCAGGTTATTTTTATATTTCAAACTTTCTTCAATATTATTATGTGCATTATATTATTCTAGATTCTTATTCTTTTAATTTAATCATGGATTTATTTGTTCATGGATGACCTCAATAGATATAACTATTATTTTTAATATTTCTATTATATTTTATAGATTAGGCCATTTTGATGGAGCTCTAATGTAGACCTAAAAATAATAAATATTATATTTTGATCTTTATTAGCATATATGCTATAACTTTTTTTGAATTTTCTTCAAAACATAATTAAACATCATTTGAGTAGACATTTGAACCATAGTAGTCATGCTCTGATATAACTTGTATCATTATTGTAGGTTTAGAAAATCAATTGTGATAGAATAAAAGTTTACATCTTAGCTTTATTGTGGAATCCAGTACACATACAGATGTTTGAAGAATGAACAAGAAAATTCCATAATTTTGATGTAGAAAAACTCCTGAATATGGGAAAAAAATCACGGGGCCTAGTCCAATCTTCTTCCACTATCTATTTGAGAAAAAGTTTTCCATGATAACGGATTATAGAATTATATATGAGAATGGCGGCGGAATCAGAATCAATATAATATATCTGATCTAGGTTGTATGATTACAATTTGGTTCAGCCGAATGGCTGGCGGCAATTGGCGGTAGTGATGACCGGCGAGATGGTGGCGGCAGACCGGTAATGGTGATCAGCGGTCGCAGTGGTTGATGCGATGTCGATGGAAAGCCGGCAGCGGCGAAGCGATGGTCGGCGGCAACAGAGTGGTATTGTCGGGTAGTGCGAGGATGACCAACAATGATTAATGCGATGGTGTCAGCATTGATTAGCAGCGGTGGAGCGTCGATGGCGAAGCGTGATCAGCGTGTGGCGGATTGCGATGATGGTAGTTAATGTCAAACCAGCGGTGGCAGAGCGGTGTGGCGGTACTGATGGTGGTTGACATATCGGTGGTGGCGGCAAGCGGTGGTTGGCGCAACTTCGTGCGGCCGTCAATGTATTATTGTAGGATTTTCAAGCTTTAGAGCTCTCTCTTCTCTTTAGCTTTGCTCCCAAGTTCGTTTCTAGCTCATTCCTTCCTTTATGACAAGAATGAGGTCCTATTTATAAGATTTTGAGAGGGCATTTTGGTCATTGTAGTCAAAATCTCATAACACTCCATCGGACGGTCCGTATTGATTTATTTGATTATAGATAATTTTTTGATGATTTGATCATTCAAATGACCTTCGATCTAAGTGATCTTAAGCTCGTTGGATTCGTCTCTTCGAGCCACTCGATTCGACTATAAGAACGTCAAATTTGTAAGTCATTTGATCATTCGGTCAGTATTTAGAAGTTTCAGATATAGCATTTGAGCTTGATTTGAGCTCATTTGGACTTGATTTGACTTAGTTCTAGAATTGTTGGACTTGTCTCACTAAGTCATTTAATTTGATTGTATGTATGTAAAAATTCTAGAGTTTCTCGTTCTCTCTTTAAATATTTGTGTGTGTGCTGAATTTCTCAACAAGACTATGGCATAAATTTTTATATCTATCACAACTGGTTTTCTAGCACGCAACAGTTTGACGCCGTCTGTGGGAAACTGATTCTCATTATTTCATCATATTTGACGACCAAGTTTCCCAACAAGATCAAAATCATGAGTCAGGTGGAGCATTTCATGCTTTTAAAGAGCGCAAATGAAAAATGAAGATTCATCAAACTTCGATCCTTCGATTTTGTTGGAAATTGGGGAGGCAACTCTAAATCTCAAAAAATCATCCAAATCAATTTTTTGGATATCTAATTGATTATCAGTTCGAGAAGCAAGTCAGTAATACTCATGAAAAAGACAAAGATCAAGGAGCAACTTTGGCTACAAACAAATATTTTTGATTTGACCTACTCCACATAGGTTAAATGTCTCTGAGTAACACTCTAACAAACAATCTCGAATATATCATAACTTATACCTACTCCACACAGGTTAACGTCATCGAGTAACACTCTGACAAATAATCTCACAGATAGGTCATAACTTTGTACCTACTCTACACAAAGTTAACGCCATCGAAAGCAACACTTCTCGATAGGTCATAACTTTGTACCTACTCCACACAGGTTAACGTCACCGAGTAATACTCTGACAGATAATCTCGGAAGAATCAAAATATTTAACATCTTCCACACAAGTTAACATTATACCTTGACAAAACAACCTCGATTGAGAGTTAAAACTATTGACTTCTTCCACAGAGGTTAAATGTCATCGAGTAAAACTCTAACAAACAACCTCGTATATGTCAAAAATCTTTGGTAAATTTGATTTGACCTCTTCCATACAGGTTACTGTCATCAAGTAATATTTTGATAAACAATCTCGGATAGGTCAAAAATCCTTGACAGATTCGATTCGACCTCTTCCATACAGGTTAACGTCATCAAGTAACACTTTGACAAATAACCTCAGATGGGTCAAAAATCCTCAGCGAATTTGATTCAACCACTTCCATACAGGTTACTGTCATCAAGTAATACTTTGACAAACAACCTCAGATAGGTCAAAAATCTTTGTCGGATTCGATTCAACCTCTTCCATACATGTTAACATTAACAAGTAACACTTTGACAAATAACCTCGGATGGGTCAAAAATCCTCAGCCGATTCGATTCGACCTCTTCCATACAGGTTAACGTCATCAAGTGACACTTTGATAAACAACATCAGATGGGTCAAAAATCCTCAGCGGATTCAATTCGACCTCGACCTCTTCCATACAGGTTAACGTCATCAAGTAACATTTCGATAAACAATCTCGGATGGATCAAAAATTCTCAGCGGATTCGATTTAACCACTTTCATACAGGTTAATGTCATCAAGTAACACTTTAATAAACAATCTCAGATGGGCTAAAAATCATCAACAAATTCGATTCTACCCATTCCATACAAGTCAACAGCAACAAGTAACATCATGAAGATTGACACTCTGAAATTATCTACAAGAATTTCTGAGTTTTCTGATGAATGGTTCCTAATAAATGTTTCCCCACCACCTTGGCAGTTGTCACCTATTAGAGCTTCAAGAAAATCAATTTTCTATGAACTACAGGCCTTAATCGTCTCCAAACACGGTCGGTCCGACGAGGACAGTGGATGCCTCTCCCGAGGGAAAACTGGAGCCTCGGTATGAACTACGGGACTTGATCGCCTCCAAAACTGGTCGGTCCAATGAGGATAGTTGACGCCTCTCTCGAGGGAAAACGGAGCTTACAGATGAACTGCTGTGCCTGATCGCCTCAAACCCGCCGACCAGGGATGAGTATCTCTGAGGAAAACGAGCCTCATCGTATAAACTACGAGACTTGATCACCTCCAAATCCGGTCGGTCCGACGAGGACGCCTCTCTCGAGATAAAATTGGAGCCTTACCGTATGAACTATGGGCCTTGATCACCTCCAAACCCGGTTGATCCGACGAGAACAGTTGACGCCTCTTTCAAGGAAAAATTGATGTATGAGCTGCCTTGATCGCCGAACCCGCCAGTCCGACGAGACGAACGCCTCTCGAGGGAAAATCGGAGCCTCGCCATTGAACTACAGGCCTTGATCACCTCCAAATCTGGTCGATCCGATGAGGATAGTTGATGCCTCTTTCGAGGAAAAATCGGAGCATTGTCGTATGAACTATGGGCCTTGATTGCCTCCAAACCCGGTCGGTCTGACGAGGACAGTCGACGCCTCTTTCCAGGGAAAATCGGAGCCTCGTCGTATGAACTACGGGCCATGCTCTCCGGCCAACGGACGAGTTAACGCCTCTCGAGGAAAACCGAGCCTCAGTATGAACTACGGGCCTTGATCGCATCCAAACTCGGTCGGTCCGACGAGGACAGTTGATGCCTCTTTCGAGAGAAAACTGGAGCCTCGCCATATGAACTATGCGCCTTGATCGCCTCCAAACCCGGTCAGTCTAACGATGACAGTTGACACCTCTTTCGAGGGAAAATCGGAGCCTCGCCGTATAAACTACGGGCATTGATCGCCTCCGAACTCGGTCGGTCCGATGAGGACAGTTAACGCCTCTCTCGAGGAAAAATTGGAGTCTCGCCTATGAACTACGAGCCTTGATCACCTCCAAACTTGGTCGGTCCGACGAGAACAGTTGACGCCTCTCTCGAGGGAAAATCGGAGCCTCGCCGTATGAGCTATGGGTTTTGATCAACAAAGCGAATGACCTTCTTATGAGAAGAAGGTCAAAGCTTCGCTGACAAAAGAAAGAAAAATAATAATAATAATTTTTTTATTACACTAGTCCTTGAATTTCTATGAGATAATTTCTCATCCAACATAGAAAAACACTAGAGCATATGAGAGTTGTGTCTCATTATTATACCATAGGGGAGTTTTTATAGACCCACTATAGGTGCAAAAAGAAAATAAATTAAAAAAATGGAAAGAAACAAAAAAAAATGAAAAAAAACTGAAAAAATTTTCTCTCCTCATTATAACTAGCATTTGTTAGGCATTTTATTAAAAAAAAACCCTCTCCTTATTATGTCATTTAATTAAAAAAAATCCCTATTCTCATCTCTCTCTTTCTCACACTAAAAAATAATATCGAGGGGCCTGCGGCCCCTCTCTTTCAAATCAAACAACCATCCAAAAAATATATAATAATATAAAATGATAAAATAATTTATATATTTATAAAAGTTATTACATATAAAATAAAATAAATAAATATTAATAACTAATTAGTAAATAAATAAATAAATTTAATACACATAATACATATATTATATATCCTAAAAAACTTTGCTTCAAACGATTTTATAAATTTTTGAATGAAATGAGCTTTTTCATCAAAAAATAGAGGGCAAATGATATATCCTTCTAAAATTTATAAATTAAACATGGATCTCAATTTAAAACATACATACAATCAAATTAAACAATTCAGTGAGACGAGTCCAACAATGTTAGAACTAAGTCAAATCAAGTCTAATTGAGCTCAAATCAAGCTCAAATGTTATATCTGAAATTTCGGAACATTGACTGAATAATCAAATGACTTTCAAATTTGAAGTTCTTATAGTCGAATCGAGCGGCTCGACGAGACGAATCCAACGAGCCTAAGATCTCTCAAATCGAAGGTCATTTGAATGGTCAAATTGCTAAAATACTATCTATAATCAAATGAATCAATACGGACTGTCCGATGGAGTGTTTTGAGATTTTGATTATAATGACTAAAATGCCCTCTCAGAATCCTATAAATAGGACCTTATTATTGTCATGAAAGAAGGAAGGAGCTTGAAGCGAAGTTAGGAGGCTGCTAAAAGAAGACGGCCGCTTGAAGAACCTCAAGCATGTCGGCCGTACCGACGGCCATCGCGACCAGCGTTGGTTCGGTCATCACCGGCCGCACCGCTAGTCATTGTTGTTGACCACCATCGGCCACCACCACCGATCATCATCGTCGTCGACCACCGCCGCTGGTCATCAACCCCGACTACCGCCGACCCCCGTCATTGTCCATCACCGGAGGTCATCGCCTCCGACCACCACCAACCCCCGCCGTCGGCCACCACCGCTAGGTCTCGTTGCCGTCGACCACCGCCATTGGTCACCGCCATCACACCACTGCGTTCATTGCCGGCCACCATCTCAATCTCCGATGGCGCTGCTACTGCTCGATTACTATATTGGTCACCACCACCGCCACCGGCTACCATCAGCTATAACCACTCGGCATATCGATTACCGGCAATCGCATCACTATCGCCATCATTACTAATCACCATGACAACTACTATTGATAGTTATTGTCACTGATTACGGATTTACGTTGTCGACTTTCACATACAACTTTGTAATCCCGCTATCCGGAAGATTCAAACTTTGTACTCCAAAACAGACATATAGTGAAAAATTTTTATTAGGCTAGGCCCCGTGATTTTTTCTCCCTCTTTCTAGGATTTTTCCATATAAAAATCCTGGAGTTTCTCATTCTCGCTATAAATATCTGTGTGTGTTGAATTTCTCAACAAGGCTAAGGTGTAAATTTTTATTCTACCGTAACTGATTTTCTAGCATGCAACAAGCATAATTAAGTATTATTCGAACACATGGTTAAATCTTATTTGAGTCTTTTTTTTGTCATGCTCAAATCTTATTGATGCCACAATGGAACATTGTTTTAAGATAATCAAATAGATTTTTGAACATTATTTGAATCATATATTTGATTATGTTCAAGCCATTTTTAAATATTATTTGAACTATGATCAACATGTCCTGAACAAGTGTTTGATTCATGTTTAATGATAGTTCAAATAAGATTCAAATATGATTCAAATGCATATATTTATAACAGTGATATTGTATGCTGATCAATTATTTTTTAAGACAAATCATGTATCAACATTCTTGTACTCATAGAGGAGGATGAAAAGAAACAAGCAAGTAAGTTGGATATTGATTGAAAAATGAAGCTAAGGGTCATTCATGATCTCATAAATCTCATATATCATGTGTTGGAGATTAGCAATTGCCAATTTAATCTAAAATTGGAGGTGATATATCAATTTGGTGAAGCACAATCAACAATTTCAATTATAGAATTGAATTACTAATGATTATGGTATTGTATTTTTTTTTAATTAGTTATCATCACCCATTCAACATCAAGCTCTTGTATTTATTTCCATTATTCTCAAAAAAAGAAGTTTCGAGATAATTTTTTGTACAAATGAGAATGATGTCAAATTAGTTAATTCACTAGGGATATACACAAGCCGAGCTTGAGTGAGACAAACCCTTGTTCATGTTCGGTTCATTTGAAAATTACTCTATTCATGTTCGGCTCAAATTATTTGAAATGGCTCGAAAAGTAATAATTTGAAAAATCTATAAAAGAGAGGATTTGAACTTGAGCCAATCTTTTGCATAATAAAAGTTCTAGCCACTAAGTCATGCTTACAACTATATGCATATGTGTGTGTGTGTATATATATATATATATATATAATAAAATATAATATAATTTTTAATTTCGAGCTAAATCTAGCCGAACATGATCGAACAAATGATTGTTTATGCTCAGCTCATTTATAAATTGAGCTTGGAATATTTGTTCATGTTTGTCTCGCTTGCTTAACGAACGAGCTGAACACGAGCTACTTAATGAACCGAATACGAGCTATTCACGAACAACGAGCTTTTATGAGAGCCCTATAATTCACCATCCTATGTTCATATAAAGCTGACGTTAACATACCACAAGTAAAAGTTAGTAACATTTTAGATATGCCACATGTAAAAGTGAGTTATGATGTAGACATGCAACCTATGGAAAATAGTGACTCCATAGATGCTCTAATATTAAAATGTCCATTAAAGTATAACTCTTATTTATGACTTTCTTGTAACTAAAAAATGTTTGTGGCCTTTTGATTCTTTATCAACATTTGTATTAAGAGCAACATCACAATGAATAAAAAAAACACATGGATAGCTTGTATCTATAAGAGTTGGAGCTTGAAAACAACTCCATTGTAGCAATTACTAATACAACTGACTTATGATTAAGTTTTCCTTCAATTGATTTATTTGTTGGGCAATTTTGTGTCAGTAAAGAAGAGTTAAAGTGAATGTTATATTTATATACATTAAAAAATTTTCAGTTAAGTGTGAAGAAATTAAGTAAATATATAAAATATAGTTATTACACTTTAGAAAAATCTTTATAGAGTTATGAGCCACAAAGTTAGCAACTTAAATATGCTTGCAATTGAATCAATAACTCAAATCACACATGCACTTTGGATGTTAGAACAAAAGATTGTTAATGTGCTCAATCATGGCTTGTAGGACACATAATCAAGGAGTTTGTGGACTCTGATCATAATTTGAAGGTAAATGTGATCTAATCAGATATGAAGAGGGACTACAACAGTTATTTATCTTATGAGAAGATTTGTCAATATCGTGAGATGACTTATATAAGAGGGCCCCCAATACATTGTTTAAAAAGTTATCATACTTATTTATGCTATAGATAAGAAATCCAAATATCATAATTGATCAACAACTTAACATCAAAGGACATTTCAAGTATGTATACTTTTCTTTTTTAAGTGTTTGTATATAATGTTAAGAGTACATGTCACTTAGTGTGAAATGTAGATAAAATATTCCTAAATATATGATATGGAGAAACTTTTTTCACGATAACACAATATGCCAATACTAACATCTTTCTTAAAACATTTTGTTATAGTTTGCTCAAAAAATAATGATATATGATTTTTATAATCAGACACTTAATAGACATAGTAAAAAGTTTGGTGTTCACCTTTAATAAACAAAATAATATTGACAATGTTTTATCAATAATTTCTTCATAAGCACTTCATGAATCTTGCATTCATCATGTGGCAATAAATATTATAATAAAACTCAAATTTTGAGCAATAAAATAAGCATGAGACATCCTTGTTTCTCTTTCCACCTTCCACTAAGGTTATAATGCAATGAAGAAAGTTTTAGATGTTTTACAATCTAGGATCTCTTTAATTAAGGTGACAAATAATTAAATATTAAATATTTTATAAACTTTCATTTACCCTTAATGAAATTATATAATAATGTATAACTTAATGCTTATAAATATGGAGTGATTTATATGAAAATATCATGTCAGGTTCAAATCATCTAAGATGCTACTTGCATGCAATGCAAGGCAAAAATTGTAGGCTTTCATCTTTAAGGATCTTTAGTGAGTTTCACTTAAAAACTTTTTTTCTATTGAAAAATATAGTCATCTTTTATTCACGTCACCAATTATGTTGTCATAGGTACCCTATTTTTACCATATACATTAATGAGCCTAAGATTGATTTGGTCTTTGAAGGGCATTTAGGCTATATTTGTTTTGAGGTGCCTTATTTTAGGCAAGAGAAATATCAAGCATCAACCATAAGAGCTTGGTAAGAATCACTTACTCTTAGTAGGTGACTGACATCATAAAAAATTCTTAGTTTGATGGGTATTTCAAGAGATTGCTTAAGAATAAGTTTGCAAGTAGTGTCAAATATTTAAATCATCTTAAGCATGCGATGATGAAAGGATGATTTATTTTGAATTAAAAAAATATATATTATAAATTATCATATTTTAGTCAATTTGAAGGTGAACTTAACATGTTTGAGTATTGACTTTTATGTTATCACTGATGAAATGGAATGAGAAATTTAGTGGGGACTTGATGAATGGTTTGAGCTGTATTGAAGATTTCAACATAAGTGTTGTGTATAGGGAATGCTTTAACAGATATATGAAAATTTATGATAACTCATTAATAAAAATAGGCTTTTGATAAATGTCATTAAGCAAGCTTCAAAAGGGGCAAACTTAAAAGACTTTGCAATGGTATCTGAAAAAAAGGTGTGAGTCTTTTGGAAAGTACTTGGGCAAGCTTGTTGTTGACTTGCTTTGAATTGGAGCATTTTGGCTAATCCATCATGCTAAGAGCAACTTCTCTAGTGTCTCAACAACATGTCTAGTGTCTAGATGAGTTCAATATAAACACTTTAAGACTTTATTTTGGATATCTTTGGTTTTAGATTTATTTATTGTATTTGATATGTATTACAAATTAACTGTAACTTTTATTTGAATTTTTACCTCTTTTAAAAGTCTAGTCATTTGGTTATTTAATTCTCATAGGCCTTTATACTAAGAGTTTTAGGGATTTCCAATATGGAAAGATAGATAGAGTTAATAGTGTTGAGTACAAAGGGTGTGTGCTAGCTCAATGAGGAAGGCAACTCATGTTAGATCATGCACTAAAGGTATACAAAATATGGTGAGTTTTTTATTTAATTTTGATTGGCAATTTTAACCACGTATTATGCATACATTTGCCTTGTCATCCTTGGACTCTCCCTTATGGGCGACTCCATAATAATATCTTATATAGTTAATAATGCAACATTGAGTTCAAATGAGAAGATTATGAGGTTTTCACCCTATATTTTTTAATGCAAGAAGGGTCTTCATTTTCTCTTTTCATAAACCATTGACAACTATTACGAAGGCATAAGAAAATAATGTGAAGCCCCTATAATCAACTAATCATATAAACATCAGTACAACTTTAGATTAGAGAATACATCTATGGTTACTAGATATGTAAGCTTCAGGATTATTTTTTAAGAGCACAAAGTGTTAGGACATTATTTATCACCTTTTTAGAATAAGCTAGCTTCAAACCTACCATTATGCCACTTAGGCTTGACATAAACTTATAATATCCTCAATTTAGCATCTTATGACCCTCAGAAGATAATAAAACCCATTTCATATTTCATTTAAGTCACGTTACATCAAATCTTTATATTAGGACTCATTTGGCCTAGATTCAAATAAAATAACCTTAGATTGTTCAATGCCCTTATGGCGTAGTCAAATTTAGACATAAGTGGTTGCTTTAAGGCAAATTGACTCACCGTGCCCTTTGGACCTTATTTGGCTTATAAGATATAGTAGACTCTTTATGCTAGCTTAACCTTAGTTTAGCTTTATTTAAGAACCACTTTGCCACTATTATGAATGTAAACACCCAGGTGACTTTCTCTGGATGTTTATTAAATTCCTAAGAGATTCATCGCCTATAACTCTTGATCTTCTTACACTCTTGACTTTAATGGACTTTAAAATAGAGATATAAGGGAGCACAATAGATTATTTTATGACCTAACCTATAGCTTAAATCCAAAGTTAAGATGGTCATAGGTTAACTTAGAGCTTATTGATTCCAAACTCTCAGCTTTAAGCTAAATCCTAAGTGATTGAATCTACATGACAGTTTCTTTTGATCATGACTATACCCAATGACCTTAAGAAAGTCACTAGAGTAAAATTTAGCTTATAATGTTGTAACCATCCATTGAACTATAGTGAGGCAAATTGGAGTATTAATCACTTAATTTAAGTAATTCAATTAATTTAACAAATACCTAACATGGTTGTTATAGTCAAACTTTACCTA
This sequence comes from Cymbidium sinense, assembly GCA_021442155.1. Lineage (NCBI taxonomy): Eukaryota > Viridiplantae > Streptophyta > Magnoliopsida > Asparagales > Orchidaceae > Cymbidium > Cymbidium sinense. The sequence continues at coordinate 136,029,397 of CM038222.1, forward strand.
TGTTATGCATACCATAGCCTTGATCTAGCAGGTCTTAAATGACTTTACATTAAATTAGCTATCTAAGTTTTTGGCCCTCCTTTGGGATGGTCTAACCCATTTGACCCATAGATAGGTCCAATTGATATAAAGATTACTCCTAAAGTTCAAGGTCATTAAGGCTTATCTTAGACTGCCTTAGGCTAAACTAGTCTTATGATGATTAGAAATGACCCAAATTTACTTAATATGGCACATTGAGAAGGCTTGATCTAAGTGATCTTTTATGAGCTCAAAATTATTAGATTTTAACTCATAGTGTGTTATAACCTTGAGACCTTATAGGACTTTTTTAAATTATTTTTATGATGGTTTATACCAAATTAAACCAAATCTATCTTATTTTGACCCTAATGAGCAGTTAAATCCACTGATCCTTAATTTATTAACCTAAATTTTAATTAAACAATAATCCATCCAGACCTATCCTTCAACCATAGGAGAAGAGCCTAGTTTATACCTAATTCAAACTTGACATATTATTCCTTAATATAGTTTTTGGCCTTAAACATAACTCGCCCATAACTTGCATTGTCTTTAAAGGTTTTATCATAGTTGTCCTTCTTATAGGCCCTATCTTAGGTGATTTGGCTTTATTTATGATTAAATTATATTTCAACTTAACACTAACATGTTTTGACTATCTTATTTTAAGTTAGTTTAGAACTATAAGTAAGATCAATAAAATATATATTATTCTTTAGACATTTAGAGGTCGATGTTGGCCTATACCCTCTTTAGGTGATCTATATACCCTTTTTGGGCACATTAATAAGTTATAAACATCAAATAATTGGTGATTCTCCTGCAAGCCAATCACTTCATTAGCGGTCAATGACTCCTTTGTCATCCTTTAGTCTCTTAAGCAAGTTGATAAGTTCATTGAAGCGATGCCCCTATCTCTCTAGTCCTCTTTGTTTGATTAAATGCCTTTTCCTTATAATATCCGAGTCAAGTGCCTACTCAACTTCACTACCAAGTTCATTTTCTTAATCTTTGAACTAACATCATAGTCTTCCTTATTGGTAAGTTCTTTTTCTAAATATTTGAGCTAAGTTTGTACATAGTTTTATTGACAAGTCCTTCTTCTCAACCTTCAAGTAAATCTTATCTTCAGCCTTGAGTTATTAGGGGTTTAGGGTTTTTTCAGATTTTGGTCAACTTCATCTCGACCCTTGAGGTGAGTTCTCTCTTCATCAAAGTTGGGGCTTCCTTAATCGCCCATTGCCAATGATTTCTTATAAGATGTTATAAAACTAATAAATTTGTTTTTCAGTATCATTAGGCTCAAGGTTGGTATCATTTTGTTAATATTGACAACAATACATGCACTCTAGTTGTCCCATCGTGCATGCGATCCTTCCTTTTTCTTGAATTTGTGAACCTTCCTTTTAGTAAAGCAAGGGGAGCATATCATGAGTTTTGCAAAAAAAAGATGGCATGACAATTAATGTATTGAATGTCAATCTTGTCTTGATGGCATTGACAAGCACTAAGGCTAAGTTATCACCTTCTTCAGCTCACAAATACTTCCCATCTTGACTTCTTTAGGATTGAAATTGAATATTACAAAGCTAAGGGTTAAAAATTGGGCTAAGATTATTAGAATTAAGGAGGGAGACAAGGGCATGTCAAAATAGACTCTTTGATTTATCACCTTTGCCTCTTATCGCCATCATCTAGGTCAGCAACAACATTATCCTTATGTGCTTCTACTTTATTCTACAATAAGACTCTAGGAAACTCATTCACCCTACATTTAAAAATTTATTAGAAGTAAAATATCTAGAAACCCCCCTCCCTAGCAAAACTAACTCGCCAATTCAAAGAAATCAATGTTGCAGCTTGATATTAATTATTATTTTAAGTAGTCATAAAATATGACTAATTATAAGCTTTATTTTATTTAAAAATGAGATAATCAACTCAAATAGATAAAATGGAGTGATAATACTTTGTTTATATATGTATTTTTATAAACTTTAAATGAACTTTCAATAATATGAATAACATAAAAACTCTAAATAGGCTTGTGAGTAGGTCTTTGTGAAAAACTATATATATATATATATATTGTATTCATTAGAACATGCTTTTTGTACTTAGAGTATAAAGTAATTGTTAATGAGATGTCTTACAAAAAGATAAGAATCAGTTGCTAGTGAGCATGCTTTATTGATATTACTTTAGTGGTTGATGGATTATCAGTAGATGATTACCTTGCATTTTTGTATATCCCAAAAGTAATCAAAGACATCTTTATAAAATTTTATATTTCATTTCATTCATTTTGGCATATATGCATGCACATGAATATTTAAATAAAATAATAAATAATAATTAATTAACTAATAATATTATATTTTAAGAAAAATCTTTATTTTGTCTTATATATTTCATTCTCCTTAATCCCTATACATTGGCCAAAACAAAAAAAGAAAGGAGGCTCATGTTGGCTAGAAACAGAGAAAAGAGGAAGAAAAAACTGAGAAAGAAGAAGGGAAGAAAAAACAAAATAAAAGGAAGAGAAGGAGAAGGAGAAGGAGAAGAGAAGAAGATGAGAAGACGAGAGAAGGAGAAGAAAAAAAGAGAGTTAAGATTTCAATTAGGAATCCATTTTTTTTTCTTTTTCTTTGTAAATATTTAACAAATCTTAAGATAATGATGTTGAAAATAAAATAAATTCCTTAAAAATACAAATGATAATAACCTGTATAATAAAATGTAAAAGACCTAGCTAGACAAACCCAGGTAGGGGCCAAAGAAAGTTCTTTAACCATATTAAAAACTGATACATTGCAGCCAAGTCTTAAAATGAGAATTAATTAATAAATTATATTTTGCATCAAAACATATAGATATAATGATATTTATAAGACTGAATAATACAAAAAATCTTAAAAATTGATGTACACTTTTAAAGACAAAATAAAAAATAATATTCATAATATAAATTAAAGACTATTGATATGTACCAATTTTCTTTAAATCTTTAATTTCAATTCTAATAATGCAATAGCTAGCACTTCTAAATGCCTCACATGATAATTAGCTATCAATAGAATCCCCTCGTGGATGATTGGATGACAAGAGAGTATGAGAACTTGCTCAAATATGGCTATCAAAAAACAAGCCCAACACAAATATATATTTATAACAATAATTTTACAAAATGAAGCTAAAAAAAATTAAAATAGCACAAATTCAAATCCCGCTCTAAACATTTTATAACTAATTTTAATTGATTGTATCCAATAAATTGAGCTAAACACAAACAAACTTTCTACGAGCCTAATTCAAACGAGCCAAACACGAATAAAATTTTAACTCGCTCAAACTCAGCTCTTTTACCCCAAGCTCTAAGGGTATTTTTTTTCGATGAAATTGTGCATGAGAACAGATTTGAGAGCATAATTTCAAGAAAAATGTAGATTTTTTTTGTTTTTGACATTTTTTTTATTCACACTAATATCCACAAGGTGAGAAATCTATAAAGTAAGAAATTATTAGTGTAGGCAAAGATCAAATTAAAAACTTTGATAATAACTTCTAAAATCTTTAACAAAATTAGAGTTGGATGAATGTTAACAGGCCAGCAAGTGTCGTTTATAACAATTAATTGCAACACTAGTGTTTGATGAATGACTTCCAAAGAAAAGCAATCCTGGCTTTGCTTTAAAATCTGGTGTCCTGCGCTGATCAGCCTGTTGCAGTATCCTAGAATATTGTTTCTTTGAGAACAAATACAGTGAGTTTGTAAAACTGGCACCAGCTTATTGACTTCCAGGAACTCATCTAACCTCCACAAACAATTTAAATAAAATTTTCTCTGAAGAACATCTACTGCTCGGTCGACATCGAACAGATCCTTCTTCTAATATAATGAATCTGCCTCTCCCAATAGTACATAAAAAAGAAGAAGGAATAATACGTTAGTTATTGGATCATCACTATCAAATGAAACTTTAAACGATTAGAAAGTTTGTCATACTTTATAAGTAACATAGAAAGCCAAATGAAGATATGCAATTATTCTGAAGTTAAGGGCCCCTTTGAGATCAAATTTATTGTGTTTTTTATGTTATTTTCAAAAAAAAAAAATGTTTAATATGTTTTTCAAGTATTTTTTAAAATTTTAGATGTTTTGAATGTTTTTGAAAACAACTATCAGCACAAAATCTGATTTATTTTAAAACAAAACAAAATAAAAATATATAACAAAATAAAATAAAATTGATCCCAAATGAGGTATTTCATAAATATAATTGAAGTAATCATTCATGGAAATTGTGAATAACTATTGCATCCATTAGATGGGTGAGCTGTGAACAATTAAATGATAAGTACAGTAATACTACTTCTGGAGGTTGAAAAGATCAGCCTCTGTTGGGATCTGTTCTCACCTAAGGGTCAGTCGCCATGTAAACTTGTCTGAAGCAACTTTTCATCGCACATAAAATTTGAACATCATGGTGTTGGTGCAATAAGCCATCGCATGCTGCTACAGCCAAGATTGCCTAAGGAAAAGCTGATTAATAATCACTGCTGGACAAGAAAATACAGAAAAAAAGGAGAAGACCAAGATGTCCCTGAAGCCACAATAATTTCACCTCTAAAACAATTTTAAAAAAAATATCGTTAAAAGTAATAAAAAAACATTCCAGGAATTCAACAATGATGAAAGCTATACTTGCCCCAAAAATAATTAAAATTGTACACCAATTTTGCTTTGATGATTACTATCAACACTTGCTTAATTCAAAACTAAATACATGCATTTTAGCATACAAAATATGTTCAAATGAAGAGAGATTTAATGGCTACTTGTAAGCTATGTAGTGACAGAACATGGAATATAGATTCACAAATGAAAAGTTTAATATTCAGCATTGTACATTGTTTCTTAGAAGTTTCTAATACAGATTCAATTTTTGAGGGCTAAATCTCAAAATGATTTAGTCCCAAAGTATCACATTTATCCAATATAGCATAGATTTTATATAATTAATCCAAAAAGATTCTTCGAGGACTAAATTGGGATCAATTTTGTATAGTTGAGATACTAAATTAGGATCAATTTTATATTACTATTTCTATATGAGGGACTATTTTGGATTTCTTTTGTATAGTTGAGACTAAATTGGAGAAATATGATACTCTGGGATTAAATTGGTCATATGTAAATAGTCGAGGGATCAACTTAAGATTTATTCCAATTTTTGAGAACAATGTAAACGACTAATTTCAAGGAAGTAAACTGCCTATGTAAAGTATCCACATATGGGTGCAAAGGATACATGGGCATGCACGGAAAAACATACAAATATATATTTCATAGCAGATATGACATTTTGCATGTATTCAAATTTTAAAGCAAAAAGGTGTAATCAGGATAAACAACCTATATGAGAATAATATTTAACTAGTATAGGCCAGACAAAGTGTGAAACTAAGCTCCCAAACTTATCCTGCTTTCGTTCATTGGGATCATTAAATATTAGTTACCGTTAGTCCAAAGACTTTCTTGTTTGTATAGTAGATATGTCAATGCTATGTTTTACTTTATCTGATTATGAATTTATGACATGATATCACTATATACATGTTTAGTAAAAGATAATCTCATTGAAAGCATGGGCAGTCATGCCACGCGCCTCTTGTTTGTAGATCAAACACTACAAACACTCTGCATCACCTTTGAAACAATTTCACTGATTCTTCATATGTTATATATTTACGTTGTACCATATCCTAGTCATTTCAAACTTCTAGATTTTATGAAGATTTCTTTTACCAACAAATAATTCCTATACTTTAACACAGTCACATATTCAAATTCCACTTCAATAATTATGGTGCGGGAGGGCAGGAGTCATTTGAATGGTGGGTATCTTTATTTTTCAGTCATATATTTAACACCAAATCATGTCCATACTTTATTGTGGCCATATATTCAAATTCCACGTCAGAAACTCTGGTGCAATAGATAACCAATGGGGAGCAGGAAATCCATCTGAGTGATAGGATACCTTGATTTTTCAGAGATTTCATTTATCACCAAATCAGAATCATACATTGCCGTGCCCATACAATCAAATTCCACATCAGCAGCTCTGGAGGAATAGTTAACCCATGGGGGAGCAGGAAAGCCATCCGAATGGCAGGGTGATCTAGTGAATAGAACTAGGTGGATAAGGACCATATGTGAAATAATATATATATATGTGAAGAGTCAAATACAAAAAAAAACAGATATGGGCAGAGGCTATATTGAATTACAGTATTTTAGTTACAATTAAGGATATTTTTTCAAGGGGTAAACTGAAAATAACAATGATCCTGACGATGCGTGTATTTGACTGGGGAGCAATGATGTTAGGTTATAATCTCTTATCAGAGAGCACAAATTGAAAGAAAATGGAACAAAAGAAGACTATATCTCAACAAATCAAATAAAAGCAAAATTGATGTACTTCTTGCAAACAAAAATGCTGACGAATGTACTGTTCAATTAATGGAAACACATACAAGATGGAACAAAACAATTTTACCCTCATACATAAAATTTCATTTCACAAAGCCCTCCACGATCAGCATCATTCCAACATTGTATGCTAAAATTTCGTAATCAATTTGTCATAAAGTATTTGTAACTTGTGCTTTTCTTCATAAGTCATGCTAAATGTAGTCGTCACCTGCATTAGTCATGTAAAAGATAGATTAATTTGCTTGTTATACAAAAAACTTGTGTATAACATGCAGGACACGATTTTGAAGCATATTAAGAAATATTGAGATGGTGAACAGATGCTGTAACTTTACATCCCATGGAGTAATGGGAAAACTATTCTAACTGATGAATGGTAACACATTAAAACTAAACAGCTCAAGAGCAATCCAACAAAAATAGGAAGCTAAACTTATTTTAAATTCTCACCTTTTTATGACAAATAAAGGCCAAACAAGAACACATGCTGCCTAAATTTATACTATCACATACGAATTTAAGTCATTTTTAAAGGTGTATAAGTATAAATGTCAACTAATGAACAATTGTAGTCTAAAATCACAATTATTATTCATGAAGATAATTATCAGCTATCTTATATGTTTGCTTGCTTTCCATGTTCATCAAACAGTAGTTTTAGAATCCAAAATAAATACCAATTTTCATTTGATTAAACAGACCACAATAATCAAACTTGAGTTTCAATATATATCAAGATAGAGATACAGCAGCCTATTATTATCGAAAGGAATAACAAGTAAAAAGAAGGATGAGGTTCTCTTTGGCCCAGCTCCAGGAACATGGCGAGGAAAGAAAAGAAAACATGCCATCGACTTTGCATCACATGTCTACGTTCAACTTTGATTATGATATTTGTTTAGCCAGTCAATTCATGTCTTTTATGATGGTTACAGCCTTTATTAACGCATGATGATAAATTTATTGTATTTTATGTTAACATTATCTTTATTTTCATTGTCATTTGTCAAAAGAAAAATGGTGACTTGACATTAGAACATTCTTTTATTATCTTAATGTAGGGTTGGAGTATTAAAAAATTTATAGCAACTATTATAGATAGTATGCCTTGGGTTGTAACTATATATAGGATTAACGAATTAAAGTATTTTCCTCGACATTATTTACCCTAACTGGTCCTCCCTTCTAACTATAATGCTCCCTCAAGCATTCTCTCTCTACTTCCATCTTCCATTTCGTTGAGATGTTTTTCTCAATCCTCTTCATCATCTTGATATTTTTCTCAAGAAATCAAAGTTTGCCAAATCTCGGCTTCCAGTGCCTGCTTAGCATCAATTGGAATCAAAATATGGTTAAAGCTCCTGGAAAGCAATTTTCCTTTAAATGATAACTGAAATATATCGGTTCCGAAAATTCACCACCGACCTCTCGCATAAAGAGAATGAATTAAATGTCGGTGAAATTTTCAGAAAGCAGATGAAATAGTAGATAAGAGACTACCCAAAGATTTCGCTCTCATTTCACGAGAAATTTAGATCTGGTTCCAGGCTTCCTACCGGCGCAAGCACATATAATTAATTACCCCTCTTAATACTTAGAGAGCACTTTCAAGTTAGGCTAGTCGATGAGTCGCTAAATACGAGCGTATAGTAGCAGTGAGTGGAGTTTGAAAATTATAAAATTTATCATCTAATTTAAAGCTTATGTTTGAGGGAATGATGATGCGCCTGATCAAGATCCCATGGTTCTATCATTTCGTGCTGTCATGGTCCCTGGTCCTCTTAGTCAAAGGAGGTAGTCGACCTAACCTAACTGAAGGATCCTTATTAGCAACCATGAGTTACATCATCCAAGATGTCCTTGTAGATTTGAGGTAAAGTTTGTCTAAGGGGACAAATCTAAGTCAACCTTAACTATCAGAGGACTTTTTTCAAAATCAAATATATTCTATAATTCACAGCTCAAAGAGTAAAGTCACGGGAAATATCTGGATCCGCCGGATCAGTAATTTAGTGGTATTTTGGCTAATCACGGTCGAGGCTCTCCATAACCGCAATTTATGTAGTGTAATTTTGTGACAAAACTAAGCGGACAGAAAACATAGGTCGCGTCCTTATTAGCATAAGATTATTTGAGTGTAAACATAACTATGTATTTGATTTGACATTAACTCTTTGTGAGCAAAAATTTACTTAATTTGTCACCCCGAAAAACAGTTGCGGATGGGTGGATGGATTAATTTTAAATTTAAATAATTAATTTGATTCAATTTATATCTTTTAGTTTGAACATATGATTGTTTTATAATTGATTTGAATTTAAACATGTAGTCGCTAATCATTAAAGCCTTAGTAGTGATAACCTTTCTTGATCATTATTATTTTGAATGGCATATCGTCAACTCGCTTGTTTTCGAGAAGACGGGCACTCATTACTCCAAGATCTATTATCCTTCAAACCTTGTCAACTCTAGTTTAAACATAGAGGATCGGGTTTAGGACTTTCCTCTTGAGAAATTATATTAACAATGATGCCGATATATTCTATTTTGCAATTCTATGATAGAACTAGCTTATCAGATTTTATTAAGTTGAAAATATTATAATAACATCATTAGATTTTTAGATTTTGTTAACCCGAATCTGATCCTAAGACCCAACCGAGAATCAACCCATGCAGCATCCTCAAACACAAAATTTGGATTTTGATACATGTGTCGGGGCACATGCAGATGATTGATTGATTTTGAGTAGTTGTATATATATGTTCATTCATTTTGCATACAACTTGCACATTCATTTCATTTGATTGCTTGCACATATTTGTTTGAACGTTTAAACTATTGAATACTTTAACATATATACAAGTATCTGTTCTTTAAAATGATATATGAGAATGTCTGAGTTGAAGTAGTTGTATTTAGTATGACAAATATATCAAATTGCAAATAGACATCTTTAATACTTTCAAACATAGATAAAATGTAAATCTGTTTTATAAGACATGAGTTTGATTCTTTCAATTGATTATCATAAGTCTAGATCTGTTCTATAAGATATGTGTTGGTTCTTTCAATACTTGCATGAATCAAGTGAGAATCTATTCTAACATGAGCTTGGCTCTTTCAAATGTTTACATGAATCAAACAATTAAGCAAAACATTGCCCAATGAAGTAAGCATGAGATATTAAAGACATTCAAATTAAATGGAATGCAATAGCCATTTGAATATGTACAATGGATCATTTCACTAGGCATTTAGCATGAACCTTAAGATTATAGATTCACATGAAAGATTATTTCATGATGTGTAAAGACTTAATTACATAAGTCGCGAATCACTGATTTCAATTGTAAAATTGCCCAAGTGTATGTGCAAAAGTTATATTCATTTGAATATTTGAACAAGTCTCAAACCAAATATTTATTTTACATCAATGTTTAATGAAGATACTTCATTCATACTTATTAAGGAGCTATCCAATCTTACTTGTGCTTATAAAAGAGTTATCAAATTTTATATAAACTTGTATGTCATAATTTGAATCATTTCTAACTCTTCCCATACAAAAAGAGAAGTTGTATTACTTAGGTGTTCATATAAAGAGTCTTATTTATGTTCATCAATGAATTATCACATTTCTTAAGAATTTTGTTCTTGTTTAAGTTCAATTCATCTTAAGTTTTATAAATGACTTATTTGAGTTGATATCTTTCAACATTCCAAATCTCATTTTATAGCTTGAATTTTAATTTATTTTCTTATTGTAGCGCATGATAATTCTAGGTTGTTTTTTTATTTTTGTTCAACAAAAATTTCAATAGCCTCCTAACATCATTCCCGCGTAAGGGACTACTTCAGGAGAACTAAGCCTTCTTACCACGACAAGAAAGACGTGCATGATGGGTGTCGTAAGAATCGCAACCGAAAATATGCATATATACCTTCCACGTCAAAAAAGATGTACATATGCCTTCAATTTCACCTGTGCAAAAGGAGGCATAAAATTTTCTTGCCGCATTAGAACAATGCGTGCAAGTACTTATTGTGAAATAGATTTCCTCACCACATTAGAACAATGTGCACAAGTACTTGAAATAAATTTCTCTGCCACGTTGGAACAACATGCACGAGTACTTATTTTAAAGCACAATTTTCTCGCCACGTTCGAACAATGTGCACAACTACTTATTTCAAAGCACATTTCCCCATCACATTGAAACAACATGCACTAGTACTTAAATAACTTTAATATGTCTTTGCAATTTTTACCTTCACATATGAGTTGGGGCAAAAGAATTATTATACAAGTGAAGCTATCGCCTTAAATTTGATTTATCAACATTTCATTCAGCACTTGCCTCTTGAATTCTATCAAATAGTATATAAAAATATAAATTCCCATAAATCTAAGCCTTCTTTTCAGCATTTCATCTAAAATTTGCCTTTGTAATGTACCAACAAACTTATAAGGTATGAACATATATAATAAATAATAATAATTAATTTTTTTTTATACTTATAATTTAATTAAACCCATAATTAGCCGTAAAAATCACCGTTTCACTGTAGCAAGAACGCATAACCGCACTTTCCTCAACATGCATTCGATTAAGGAAATTAAAATTTCATAACTAGAATTTAAAACGCTCGATCCCTTTTTTTCCTTTCCTTGCTCTCGGTTCGACCGTTTCACGCGAGAGACGAGAGGCGCAAAAGAGAAATTGGTGAAGGGTTCTGGGTCAACCGGTGGGGTGGTGGGCTCTGGCTTGATCGGCGAGGCCAACGCTGGCTACTCTCGCGAAGGAAGGTCGCCGGGCCGTCGAACGCAGGCGCGGCGTTGCAGCCGACTTGAGTAGACTGAGGAAAATGAAAGGCAATATGCTTTTATTTCATTTTATATATATATATATATATATATATATAGTATTTATTTGATAAAAAAACTGAAATGATATTTATTATTTTGTATATTAAGAAATTAATTTGAAATATATTGGGATATTTTTATGGACTTAAATAAAGTATTAATAATTTTTGTTATGTTAGCTAAACTGAAATGTGGAATGATAAAATATTAGAAAAAAATTGAATTTATAGATTTGAATATATATATATATATATAATATGATTTATTTGGTAGTAATTTAATTAGATTAATTAAATAAGTTCAAATTAACTAAGGATTAAAGCTTTAATTATATTATTTTAAAGATTGAAAGAAAATTAATTATATTATTATTTTCTTTAAGCAGGATTAAAGCATAAATAAGGAGAATTGTCGTAGGAAGCTTGGGTGACAACGGTCACGTTCACTTGTAAGTTTAAGAAAATTGATAATGAATTATTGTAAATTTCTAGGTGATTAAATAGTCATTTGAAATTTCAGTTTTTGTAGCATCAAGCGTTTTGGAATAATATTTGTATGAGAAAAAACGCTGTTGATATTGTTTATGAGCGAAAAAGGTTTTAGAAATCACATTTTGTGAGAGAAGTTTGCCACTTAAGTAAGATTTGTAAATTCTAATATAAATATGTTTATCCTTCTCTGCAATGTCATTGAATACAATATTGATTACCTACACTGTATAGTTTATATGAAACCAAATCATATCCATAATTTTATATTTATGCCACGCAATGATAAATTTGTTTTGCTTCTTGTTGCATCTCCATAATTAGTATATGTTTTTAGTTCATTTCTGAGCATATTGCATATTATATTTCCTACTGTTGAAAACATAGGCATACAACAACTTAGCTTATACATGTCAAGTGTTAGTAATCAAAAAATTGGTCAAATGTTATGATATTACCTGCACAGGAATTGGGACAAAAGGGTTCCCAGTGAGGCAAAAATGTCCTCAAATATTATGATACAGAGCAAAAGGATCACCAAGAAAAATAAAGAAAATTTTATATAATTCTTACTTTATGATATGTTCGCCAATGAATGTGATAACTACACATGATATAAATTTAAAGCTATTGTGACTATATATATATATATATATATATATATATATATATATATATATATATGTTATGTAGTAATGTGTACATGTTTCTGGCAGAGAAGAATTGTTATTAAGCTAATATGTTACTGTACAAACCAATGATTATGCACACAATCTTTATTTTAATTGTCTAATCCGCATACATATTAAAGTTCTACTCTTCGATAATTCAAATCTGTATTAAATTACTTATCTTACTAAGTCATATGACTTAATAGTTGATTATAACTGTTTTCAGGAAAGGGTAAGGAGAAAGTAGAGGAGTAAGTTGTCACTTTTTAGAAGTTGTGCGGGGGAAATATTGTAAATAAATTTTAGAGGTAAGTTCAGTAATTTTTTTAAAGTATTGTTTTGATATCTCAATGTTTTAGATGCTCTGTAGTTGGTATGAAAAATTTCAATTTGAGTTGTTTCCGCCTACTATGAATTCAGTAGATTTATTGTTTAAATGTTCTTATGATATGTTGGGTGAATTTAGATGATGATGTTGATCTTTTACACTATTCTGTGGTGTGTAAAATTTTCAGAATAGTTGTTTAAGAAAAATTTAATCATCTAAATTTACTCTCTCTATTACATCTCTTTTCGATGAGTCTTAGGTTATCGTTTGGGATGTGACAAAACTAATATGTAAGCCTTCAACAAATATGAATCTCATCTCATCATTTTCATATTGAATATCAAAACTATTGCCATCTTCCATAAATTCAACAAACAACTGTAGTTTGAAGATAAAATGCAAGCAAATTTTCAACTGTAATAGCATGAAAGAGGCAAAACAAAAATAAAGAGGTCTCATAGAATAATTTACTCTCCTTCTTATTCCCTTTCAAACCAGACAAATGATGTAGCAAGTTGCCGCATGAGATACTAGAAGATAACAACATTGAATATCACAAACTTAGAATTTTCTTGCATTTTCAAAGATGAGAACGGGCATTCAATATATTTTATTTTCAAGTTGCAGCAACATTAGCTGCGCCGAGATTGAGACTTATTGTACATGGGAAGCACACCTTGTATGGTCGATTTAAAATAGGTTGTTGCATCATAACTTGCTGAAATGAAACAATTATCCTTCTCACTATTGTTTATAAGCTCATATCTATCATATATAAAAAAAAAGATTTTATCTTCAGCTTCAAGTAGATTGATCTCAGGTTTCAATTCAACTTCAGGTTATCTATCTCAAGTTTATTTGAGACAAATGTAATATATTTACCCTCTGGAGCCATGTTATGAGAATAAGAGCAGTAGAATACTTACCTTGTCTGTTAGTAGCAGCAATAGCAAGTCTAGAGAAACCTAAGATGTGGAACATGAGTTTTGTAGAAAGCTAGGTTAACCCGAGAGAAATCAATATAGGATGATGAGGGGCGACGTATATGACTTTCTAGAGCCAGTTTCTTTCAAGTAGGAGGGAAGAAGAGGCAATAGTCAGTTGGGCCAAACAAGGAGAGCAAGGCAGTGGGAGAGGTAGGGCTGGGATTCGGAGCAGAGACGGGATGAGAGACTGCTGTACTGAACAGCGGAGAGAAGAGGTTGATCCTGCTGTGCTTGAGAGAACGGGAAGGAGAAGAGGAGTTCGGCAGTAAGATGGGAGAGTAGCCGAAGAGCAGGGAATGGAAGGATTCAGGTATGTGAGGTTCGAATGGGGTACGCCTTGAAGAATGAGGGAGTTTGGCTTGGAGAATTCTTCTTTATTATCTTCACTTTTGTTTTACTGGCTGAAGGAGTGGCCGGCTGCTGCATGGGTGAACTGGATTGGATGAATAGGGCAGCAGCCAATAGCTAATATCCCTTGGGCGGTGGAATAGGAAACGAGAACCAAACAGCTTTTATTGAGATTAATTAGATATATATATATGTAAAGTTAATGCACATGTAATCTTAGTTTTTTTTTCTTTAAATGTTTAGGAGATAATCAATAGAGGCTAAACTAATATTCACTCTCTCTCTCTCTCTCATATATATACATGCCTCGAGATGTGTGCCTCTATTTCAAAATTTATGCAAATTTTAATGAATTTCGTCATGCGATGAACCTAAGCAATATATATGTCGATCTTAGGTAAATTTGATGTTGTCGTCGCAATGGGAATGTCTGTTTCGCGATTAGAGGTCATTTAGACTATGTCGGCGATGATCGAAGTGAAATTGGGCTTACGTCGCATTTGAATCGCTCGACGTTCGTGTAGACTTTGATGAATTGATCGCGAAAAATGTCGTTTGATAGATTTCGACGTTCGCAATATCAATAACGGCGTAGAATTTCACAACGGGAGGTCGTCAACGCGTCGTTCCCTACCTCAACATGCGTGTAATTATATTAAAAATTCATTTTGATCAATTAATTGATTATTAATTGCTCGAACAAACTTCATTGATCAATTTTTATATTTCGAATGCGTCTGCAATCAAAATTTTCAAATCGAGAGGGTTTTGATTGATTTCGATTGCGATTGGTGTACTTAAACTCCGATTTGCTTGAGATTGTACTTGATATTAGTATATTTTGTCAAATATGCTTGGTTTTTTTTTATGAAACATATTTAGAGGTCAACAAAAATCCTGTGTTAATGCTATTGTTATCTAGTTTTCTTACTGTTCTATAATTGATTTCACTTTGAAATTGTATTTTGTATTTCTGCTTGTTTTCAGGAATCATGTTGTAGTCAAATAAGTCAATATACTCTAATTTATGCACGCATGCACGAATGACACCTTGAGGATTATACAAGGTGTCAATATTTTAATTAAAAATAATATATATATATAGATATATATATATATATTGACGCAGTAGTTGAGCTTCAAAGCAACTTGAATGTAAATTTCTTTTGCAATTCAATATCATATTACAAAGACAATATGAACAACTGTATTCAGAACTTCATATACTAGAATTCAAGTGTCGCATAAGTGTAAGAATGATGATAAATAGTTAGCCTCTTGTCTACTTCAGTGGAAACTATGTTAATCCTACTAATCCTTTCTTTCCAATAAATTTTCCAATATAACCTAAAATATAAATGAAGGTAGTTGTTTACTTGCTATTTTTACTACATTTACACGAGTCCTAGAATCAATTGGTTGTTGAATAGCCCACATAGTAGAATACAATAATCTCTAGTTTTGTCGTGAAACTTTCTCAAATAAAAAAAAAAGTTTTATGCACAACCTCAACAAGTTATACAAAGACATTAGGCTCCAAATTTAAGAAAAACAGCTATTTTATGAAAAAGGTAGATAAATTTAATAGGATTAGAGAAAAAAGGAATGAACCAAAGGTAACATGAATTAAAGACATGCTAAAACAGGTTTTGTAAAATAGATTTAACGCATCAAATGCAAAAAAAGATGATTAAAATTGGTTTCAGGGTCATCGGTTATGCATCATTAATTTTATTTTGACATTGTGCCCAACTAAGTTATTATACAACTTAAATGACTTTTGGCTTCCTGATTGTTTCAATAACCTAGACCCCTGAATGAATGGAAGAGAGTTCAAAAATCCAACCCTAAAGACCTAGAATCTAATGATTATGATGATGATAGGAATGGTTAGTCTCAATTTCAATTTCAAATATTTAAAAGATAAAAGATAAAAGATATCATAACATATCATAGCCTAACTCTAAATTCAAAAAGTATATTTTATCCCTAGCAGATGCTAGCTTTATTCCAAATTCCACCTCATCAATGTATACCATTTTTTATGGTATACAAAGGTTCACAAATATCATATCCCCAAACAAACGAATTCTTAATTTTTTAACAGAAAATATCTCAATGTTCAATGGCCCAGTTTCTTTATTATTTTAGGTCAATGACTAAGAAATACGAGGATTAACAATTGCATCATTGGACGTAAATTTTTTCAAGATTATAACATTAAGGTTAAATGCAATCACAATGAAGTATAATAATGTTTCAGTTATTCTGTTACAAACAATATCAACTTCAGTAAGATAATAACATACACCATGAATCTATGAGAACTCGAATTTAAAAATTTCTTGTATTGAACATTTATAATCAGAAATACAAAGTGCAATCTTATTGTCTTAAAAAGACTCACCAGTAAATTCCCTATATTCTGCACTATCTTCTTGATAACATCTTTACTTTCAGAAAGGCATCCATGACATCTCTCTTCAATTTGCATTAAGATAAGGATGGATGATACTGCATGAATCTTTGGTGAAAGCTCATGGGGAAAATCAAAACCTGACAGTGACTGAACTGAGAAGTTGTCTTCCATTAAAGCCGAAGCAAATGACTCCAACACATGAAACAGCAGTTTGCCATTTCTACAGAACAATATAATGCAAGGCTGGACATAATATTTAAAAATTCTGGATTGATCGGATTGGACGTCAACCTCAACTTCTTCTGGAATAAACTATTTGAAATCACAATAAAATATAATGGGTTAGCTTAAGGAGCACAAAGGCATTCTCCTAAAAACAAAAGTCAATAAAATTAAATTAGAATAATGAGGCCAAATAGATGAAGTCAGAAATCAAAAATAATAAAATGTTGGCAGATTTGGAGCGTGTTCTCATTATTGGAACAAAATCAAATATTTCATAGAGGGATGGTGCGCTGGCTATTGGAGCTGGCTCTTGGAGCAGTTCGAATTATGTTTGCCACAATTGACAATCCATCCTTGCTCAAGCTTATAATTAATTCATCTCTTTGATGTTTCAGCTCATTCCCCTTAATGATTCCATGGAAAGAATGTAGATTGATTGTATTTTAAATTTTCCCATTTTGACAGATGCTCTTGTTGTATAAATCTGAGTTGTCTTTACTGGATATAATTATCATAAAATTGCATTCTTTCTCAATGGTTCGGTTCATGATACTAGAGCACCAAATCCTGGTGCACCCATTCTTTGGTGAAGGAACAGAGCCACTAGTTCGTCCAAAGACAAGTCAGCCATCACATAAGCAATGACACACACGATTACAATTCAGTGATTATCCTCCCCTCCTGACTATGGAGTATGATCTCTTCAAATAATTCAACACAAGCTTTTAATGCAATCAACTTCTGTGAATGGCTGTAATCAGTTATGCTCATGATTAGAAGTGGGAAAGTCAGATACCTAAGGTGAAGTAAAAGTCAACCATGTCAAGCTACACCATAATAAAATATCTGGGAAGTTGAAAACTCCTTTATCATGGTGTAGCTTATTCATTCCATAGAACCTAAATACGAATAACCTTATTCTACAAGACTACCAAAGAAATGAGGGAAGTTATCCAGAAGAGATACTTGGATCTTGAAAGCACATTTCAATCTTCTAAGACTAAATCAAAGAACTGTACCACTCAACAAGTAACAAAACCATAACCAAATACAATACCTTTAAATGTGTTTTTCAAGACCAATCTTTGGAGATGATGATTGGCAGTGCTGATGGGAAGAGTGATCTCTACTATATCTGCAACACCACCATCAAGGATTCCTCTAAAATTCCAATCAGAAGTAGTTTGTCTCTTTTGGCTTGTCTTATTTTAATGTAACCTTAGAACACAAACACTCAGAGCATCTAAATTTTTTCTACCTTAAAACCTTATACCCCTAGTTATTTATTATTAAAAGGTAGTTTTTGAAAGTAAAACGTGAACATGTGTACCCGCTAATTAATCCATAAAAATTCCATAAACACATTGTACAAACCCGCAATAGTTTTTCATTTAATCCATAGACCTACAAGAGTTAATTACGTTATTATATTCGTATAAATTACAACAATGAAACTACCAGCGAAACACGTGACATAAGAAAAGGATTTAATCAAGCTACATTTTCTACTATCACTACTACATTCCTTTGCAACATATGCAATCATAAAGTAACATTAGTGGCATTTCTTTAATTGAGATTCCCACTTTCAATTCATCTAGCTTTTATTTTTATTTTTGGCACTTCACATATTTTATGACCTGTTTTTTATGAAAAAACTCAATAGAAACAAGATAATGATATAAATATAATAAAAATAATTAACAAAAATGGCTAGAGTAAACAAAATATAAAAGATCAAATACATATAGTATAAAGGTAAAGTAGGTAGTACATGAAAACAATAAAGAAAACTCATTTGACTATCTCGCTTGAAGCATGGTGAAAAAAGAAGAATGACAATATAATTTATTTTTAATACAACCCATCTAATAAATAAGATTTGAAATCCCTTATCCACCAAAATGTCATCACTAATAATATTTCCATTAGAAATATCCATTAGAAATATCATGTTATTGAGCATCATGACCATTTATATCTTTACTAATAAAAGGAAAAGAGGGAACTTATAAAATGGCTGAAACAAATTCCAATGTCTTGATTGCAGAAGATGCAGATGTCATTATGTAAGGTTCGCAGGGGCAAGCACAATAGTCTCAAGATCCTAACGAAACTTGAATGGCCCCAAATTCCAAGTGCAAATCTGCATTGATGACTGAGGAACAACGACTATTATGAAAGTATGAAGGGTCTAAAAATTGGAATGTCCCTATTGCACCTAAATGTTTGATTTCCTCATATCCAAACAAGCCATGAAATGACCAAAAGAGTCATGCCCAAAAATTTTGCTGAAAGAACGATCTGTGAGGATTGTCTATTACAAACAAAACTCTGATCACATAAAATTTCAAAAGATGAGCATTAACAACTTCTAATTGCAACAGTTTACTAAAAATAAAACTCAATGAGTATGAAGTAGATTTGTTAAAAAAAATGTAATATAAATTAAAGAAACCCAAATACATGTGATAGGTTATTTCGTAAATGTATTTAAATGGGGAGACACAAAAGCATGTGCATTGAAACTCCATGGACATAATAGGTGCATCAAGAGAAGAGTCAGTGTACTATGTATTTGAGGATAATCTCATAATGATGTCACAACAATCAATATTCCCAACTAAACAATCACCAATGAAGCGTGGATTTGATAGGAATTTGCAAATGGGATCAACATTTAGACTAAAAAAGATAATTTATCTACAATGAATAAAGAGCGCATTCTAGCAAGCATAAAAATCTCATTCTCAAAAAACATGAACATTGGTTTGCCTTGCTATGATGATGATCGCTTATATTTCACTAGAACTAAGTCATAATAACAATGAAGATGAAACTGGATGAAGGGAGAGAGATGCAACTTAAAGTTGGATGATCCACCCATACTTTTTGAAATTGAAAAAACAATACAAGCAATGAGAAGCACAAAATTTTATGAGATGTGAGCATCCAAAGGAGCACCAGAGATGATACGAGTTATTGACAAAGGAGGCAATGATAGTGGCTGATTGAAAGAACCTTTTTATGAGCATCAAAAAAGGGATATTATTGTGATAGAATTGCTATCAAGAGAGGGAGAGCTCACCACCTGATATTGTCTATGTTGGGAACATCAAGATTTGGTTAATGAATGAGCAACATGGGAAAGGTCAATGGAGTTTATGTTGAGAACATTAAAAGTTGAGTCAATTCCTATGGGAAGAATCCACAAAGCTTGTTGAAAATTTTGAAATAAAACTTGTCACAATTTATAACAATCAACGATATTTCGACTATCACATGTTGGCTACACTTATAAAATTTATTTTTGAACCTCAAAGCTGAAGAAGAGAAGTTGCATGTGCTACTTTACTATTCCATATGGGAAGATATTAATGAGAAAATTAAAGACCTATGTGATATATTCTGTGCCTTTTAAATGAATAAGTAAAGAGTAAAAATTGTGATTTTATAAACCACCAGAGCATTTCTAGCTACAAATATATCCAACATTCAACTAATAGTCCTTGTAAGATTATGAGCCTAGTTAATGGTCATTTATAATAGATGATAGTAGTAGGCGCTACTAAGAGTACCAATAATTAAGTTGACCTAAGTGGCATATCAAAGAATGTCATGGATCAAATTGTAATTGAAAACATGAACCCCTTAACCACAATGACTCGGCTTTAATCAATACTACCTATATGAAGCTATGGTCTGCTCACATGAAATCTAAATCTTTCACTCATATTTTTTCATCATGCACATATGACTACAAAAAGTCATTAAGTTAATCCTCAAGTCAAAATCCAAATGTTGTATGCCAAACTGATAAAAACCATAAGATTTTAGAGAATTTCAATGACTGAAGAACACTCTTTACAATAGAAAATCCTTACTCATGAATGATATGAAAATTTAGCTGACAAATGGCCAACCAAAACATGTTTTTTAGTTCCTACTTTGAAAGTTTTATAATGAATTTGTATAATTTTATAAATGTAAAACAACCATAAGATGTCAATAATACAGGAGCGAAGCAAACAGATGACCAACCAATATATATTCCCTCAGTTCCCACCATAGGAATAATAGAACAAACAATATAATATATTATAAACGTAAAATAACAATAAGATGCAACAGTACAGATGCAAGTCTCAAAAAAGTACTAAATATAAAATAATCAGTGTTAAATAAACGTGAATAGGATTTACTTGACAACATATTATTGTAGAAAAAAGATGCTAACTTGCAAACCAAAATAAAGCTATAAATATGCGAATTGTAATACATACAGAAGCAGCATCAGTAATGTATCCAGTAAGGTATTTGCTTAAAGTAACGACACTCTCGCCTGCAAGTATGGAGGGACTTATATCAAGTGTGATGATCGATTTCAGCATAGCATGTGTATTATCTAGAGATGGCTTTTGTAACTGTAGAAAAGAAGAGTAAAACATCATAGGGACAACATTTCCCCCGAGTAAAAGGTTAATCATACAATATGTATATACTGATACTGTTAATCAAATTTACTTCAGCATCTAAAAGAAAAAAAAACAATAGTGATAATTGGAATCAAAGAGAGAAACAATGGCGCTTCCTTTTAAGGGAGGAAAAAATGAAAACCAAAGGGACCATTTAAGATCACTTATATTTTATTTTATTTATTTATTTTTGCATTGTTGGTTTTCAATTAGTTTTGTTCTTGCTCCGTTTGTCGCTTACATGTAATAACAGGTTTGATTTTGTACCACACATTTATTGTTTTAAAAATTATCAACAAAAAATATGTTCGATTTTAGGAAGATTTACATACATACCACACAATTATTATCCATTTACATAACTAACACCAAAAATTAGATATTTATCTGAAACTTTACTGTGCTTAGAAAGGTGCATTCCACTTATAAAAAATAAGTGATGATGGTATTTTTGATGTGATATTAAAGATTGGAGTGTTATATATGTAAAAATTGAAGTTTAGGTATTAGATATGTAAATACATGTAATTGGGTGGTATGCATGTAAATCCCCCTTGATTTTATCATTTCTCTCAGCATTCACTGATTTTTTTTTGGGTTCAGCTTGACACTTGAACAATTTTGACCATTAAATGAATCAAGATTGATTCTTTTAATTATGAAGATAAACTGGGCTCCATACGTAACATAGATGACGAAAAATATAGTGGATTACTAAACCAATGAAAAATTTTTGCCACAAAAAAACATAGCTAAATGACATTATGCATTTAGATGGTAAGGAACAAAAATGAATTTACATTGGTCCCACATTAGAACAAACTTTCAGTGAAGTTTTTTGACACATTTATTTTCCTATGTAACATATTGTAGAAGTATGTCAAAAAAATGTGCTGATTTTATGAGAGTTATGTAATAACCGGAAAAATCATCTAAAAAAAAAACATAAAATAAAATATTTAAAAAACGTTGCGACGGTTAACCGCAAAAAGACAAATCGAATGGGCGGGGGGGCGCTCGGTTTCGATTTGCCGAAACCAAACTCCCAAAATATGTGAGAGAGGCAAAGAGGGAGAAGGAGAATGGGAAGACTCTACCCGTGCGTGCCCTAGCCGAGTGAGATAGCTTCCCTGTCGCCGACACCGAGCCGTTGGAGGAGAGCCTTCCGTGCACCGACGATCAAGAGAAGGAGGAAGCCTTGTGCGTGCGTCCCAACCAGCTCGAGCGGGACTTAGGGCAACGTGAGAGAAAAGCGGGGAAGGTAAGTATAAATATATTTATTTATGTGAAATCCGATTTTATTATTACTTCAATTTTTGATTTAGGATGTTATAAGTTCAACGAGGAATTTAATTGAAAATATTTTATTTGATTTATCCTATAAATTTATAATATTTTAATATATTTCAAATATATTTTACTTTACTATAAGAAGAAGCAATAAGTGATGAAATTGACTTAATGAAATTACAGGTTCGATTTTCCATGTAAAATTTTATCTTAAATTTAAATTTAATGAAATACAATGATATAGACTTATAATCGCAAAATTTATGAAAATATAATTAATGTTAATTTTTACAACATTTAATTAAGATTAAAATCAATGGTAGACTAGTAAGAACATGATTGATTTTATTAATAGAAAGAGAGCATAATTTCACCTTTTCTTATAGTATAAATCAAATCCGATTATTTAAATATTAAATATTTACCTATAAAATATAATCTTAAATATTGACTTGACATTTAGCTTAATAAATACAAATTAATATGTCATATATTATAATTTATAATCATATAAAAATTACTTTTTCTTACGGATTTATAAGTATATATTTTATGAGGCGAATAAAAGAAAAATGAATTAATTTAAATAATTAATTGGAAAATTAAGAAGAAAATATATAGAAGTTCTTATAAAAGATTATGTTACATGCACAATGATAGATCAATAACAACAACAAGCTTTTATCCCACTAAGTGGAGTCGGCTACATGAATCATTCATCTCCATTGTGTCCTATTATGTATTAAATTCTCATTTAATTCAAGTATACTAAGGTCATTTTTATACATCTTAACCAAGTGTTTTAGGTCTCTCACCTTTTAAAGGCAAATCTAATGTATCTACTCTCCTAAGATTTGACGACCGACGCTTTATGTGGCCAAACCATCTAAAGACGATTCTCTCTAATCTTATCTGCTGGACTACAACTTTTTCCCGAACATACTCATTTATTATTTTATCTCTAAGAGTAAAGACACTCATCCACGAGCATCCTCATCTACGTAACACTTAACTTAGTCTTATGCTTCTCTTTTTTTTTTGGCCAACATTCACCATAAGTCATTCGGTCTTAACACCATCTTATAAAATTTTTCATTAAGTTTAAGTAGAACTTTCTATCACACAATAGGATGCATTCCTCCACTTCAACCATCCAACTTGAATTCTACTAATAACATCTTCATCTATTTCACCATCATTTTGAACAATAGAGCCTAAATATCTCAGAATCAGTCTTATTAATGACTTGTTCTAATATCACAACTATTCTCTAGAACTAAAATTACACTTCATATATTCAATTTTAGATCTACTTAAACGAAAACCTTTATACTCTAATGTTGACCTCCATAATTCAAGTTTCTCTTGGACTCCCTCTCTAGTCTTATCAACAAGAAGAATGTCATCAGCAAAAAGCATACACCAAGGTACATCTTCCTGTAAATGCCTAGTAAGAACATCCATAACTAAAACAAAATAAATAAGGGCTTAAAGCTGATCCTTCATGTAATCCAACTGAAATAAGAAAATATTTTATCAATCTTCCTTGTGTTTGGACACAAGTAACATCTCTAGTATACATATCCTTAATGACTTGAATATAACCAATATTAACTCTTTTCTGTTCTAGAACTCTTCAAAGAACATCTCTTGAAATTTTATCACAAACTTTCTCTAAATCAATAAATATCATATATAGATCCTCCTTACTTTCTCTATACTTACTCCTTATATATGTAGATCTTCCTTACTTTCTCTATATTTTCTCTATAATGATAGATCCATAATTTAAATTTAATAATAAATAAAGTAAATGTGATAATTGATAAAAGAATTAAATAAATTAAAGTATTTTAGTTAAATATCGATCATTTAAATAAGAATGAGAAATTATTTAGAAAATTTAATGTCTCTAATGAACTAGTATAATTATAATATTATCATAAGAAAGGTAGTTATGTTTCAATACTGTATACACTTAGATAGTTATGAGTATTGATCAAGTTAATGTTTCTAATCATAGGAACTTCAGTTAAGGAAATGAGTTTTAAAAAGAAAGAGATTCAAGAGAAAGTTTCACATTAAAGTGAGAAATTATGTTCTTACATTTATGGTAAAAACATGCTTATTTTTCATGTGATGGAATGCATTTGTTCATGATTATAAATTATACATCTTGAAGTGTGATTTATTTTCTCAATTTCTATATTAAATAACGAATGTTGAATGTTAGATCGTATTATTCTTTTATTCAAAATAAGCGATTTATTATTTTGAACTGATATGGATAACTTTATAAATTTTATGTTATTAATATATATGCTTGAAAGTGAAGTTCACTTTACATGACTTTGGTAGGGATCTGATGTGCTCTTAAAAAGGTAAATAAAAATGGATACTTGTCTTTGGATGAGTTATGAAAAATGTTTCTTATGGAAAAGATTTCTTATTGAAAAAGTTTTAGACGGTGACTCCTGAAATGGTTGATCAATTAAAAAATAAAATTCCCAAGAAATGTTCATTTGCATCTACCTCTTATATGTCGGATTGTAAAATCACATATTACTCAAGGTTTATGTTTATATTTATAGTAAAATCGTAAATGCGTATTAATTACGTTTCTTATTTTCTTATAGTGTAAAAGCGTAATTTATCGTTGAAAATTTTATTGATTCTGAGTTGTTTATATTTTGAGTAAGCTTTGCTAGATGGGGGATAGAAAGGAGGATTATGTCTATCGTCGTCTGAGACTTGAAAGATAGGTATTATATTAGTTTATGTTTTATGTGTGGACAAGTCTGTTAATGGTGATTTTGATTTTTAGTGGCTCTTATATAACTTGAAAAAATATTCTGTAATTTTTATTTTTATTGGTGATGTTAAGTAAAGTTTTCTTTTTATCCGTCTGATCGTCATTCTTTATTTGGCTTTTGACATGTCGTATAAATCGAATAGATTATGTAAAAAATGTATTTTGGTCGACTTTTCCACTGTGCCATATGTGGTCCCTATAACTTAATACGTTGTAATGTTGGTCCTTAAAATTCTTCTCTTGAAAATAAAAAAAAATTAAAATCTTTCACTATCTTTCCCTCCATCCCTTTATAAATGTGTAGCTCAAACAACTTCATGATTTATTTCTTTTTTATGTAAATGCCCCTTTATATTTATATCCTTGCAAGGGGTTCCAACTCTTGCAGACCCCTTCATATCGTTAGGAGTCCCATCTATTTGGTTGTTGTTGGAACATATACTGATGCTTAGCATCTCTAATGGCCTATTTGCTATGCCTCAACAAACCACACATCCTTCCAAGAAAACCCACAGTAAGCCTAGGGAAGAGCAGCCCATCCTCCATGGCTTCTCTTTATTCCCCATCACCGTTCTCTCCACTCCCAAGTAGAAGACGATCGTTCATCAGTCAGCAACAACTCAATGCTCACAAGTAAAAGAAGTACGAGGAGACAGAAGTCCGGTTAGTCTAAAGCATGCACTGAAAAATAAGAAAAACACAAACATGTGTTTTATGTATTTTAGAACAAATGAACTTATTTTTAAAATAAAAAAAGGTTAACAAAGTTATTTTATAATCTTCTTAATCTGCTATTTTTAAAAAATAAAAAATTAAAAACAAAAAATAAACAAACTAGAACTTAAGAAATCCAAGAAAATTCTTTAGCGGACTTACAAATTCATTAAAAAGGCTCTTGCAAAGCAACTTTGAAACCAAAGAATTGTCTCCAATCCGAAGAAGGCATGAAGATACATAACCAGTGAGGAACTTGAAAGATCCCCTACTTGAAAAATTTTCATCTTTCAACTCCGTTCCAAACCAATCTGAAATGTAAAAGCATAACTAAACATATTTAAATGGAACAAAGAAATGACAAATCAAGCTTACCATTTTCACAGGAGTACCGTTAAATCTTAAACGATGCAGTCATAGTATTCGAAAGGTATGATGAAAAAATAATGACTCAAATATTCAAATGAAAAATACTAATAGTCAATCAAAAGAAAGGGAGGAGAATGGTTACAAGTCAACAAGTTTCCACCAAAAAATCATGCCACCTCTAAATTCAAGATATTTATCATGGCTTTTCCATAACATCCTATTTTATCTATCTTGGTATCCACAACTTATGAATAATTGCTTTAAAATAATTTAATACTAACATAAAGCACAAGTTTAATTGTGAAGGAAATGAATAAAAATAATAAACTATTACAGCTAAAATATGTGAAAACATACATTAGATGCATATTTACATAAAAAAAGTAAAGTTAACATGAATTTTATATCAAGTACAACTTTCTATTACTTTTAGAAGATTGGAAATCAGCATGTTATAATGATAATGAATTAAAAGAATTAATATGCAAAGTATGCCCACCAAGATTTAGATCGCACTAAAACTAAAAATCTCTTCAACATGTAGAAAGGTCGGTATTAAGTCTAGTTCAAGTGAGCTAACCTTAGTTCAAAATGAAAATTTCAATCTTTGAGTCGAGCTAAGTTTAAGTTGAGTCAAAAAATGAACAATTCTAAGTCAATTTTTAGGTTTAGCTAAGCCAAGTTCCTTTTTTTTTTCAATGGTGTGAGTGTGGGCATGCATGTGTGCCTATGCACGTGAGCAATATACGTGCAAGAGCTCACATGCGTGGATATGAGTACAGCCCCATGCAAGTGCACATATATGTACGTGCATATGTGTGCGTGCATATATGCATGTGTGTAAAACAAAATTATTAGCCCCACCATGTAGACAGGCAGGCTGGGCAGATAATTCATTTTAAATTAGGAAAGACATGGTGCTACAACTTTTGGTTATAAATAGTAAGTTAATAGTTAAGTTGATAAAAATAAGTGAAAGAGGTAATAACAACTTTTATAAGTGGATGAAACTTATATCAATGAGAAAGCACATATCACACTGGCCTGATCTATGATAAGATTATGTAAAAGCATTGTACTTCAATTGAGACAAAGTTAAACCCAATTAGAAAACCTAAGCTCATGAATGTGACAAATCAAAATAAAAAATTACTTAAATAGCATTGCCCGACAAGTTATTAAATCACTATAATATTACATATAATTACTATGTTGCAACATGTTCAAAATGAGGACTAACTTAGATCAAACAATCAAGTGTGCCGAAACATTAGCACAATTCAAAAAGTAAAGCATGCAATTATACAAAGTTCATGAAAACCATACAACCTCAAACTCAACTACGCAGTAGCAAAGGCAAAATAAGGGCATGATATGTAATTGTTTGGAACTCAACAAAATTTGAGTTTTAGTGCAGCAGATGAAAAATAAGTTCTATGCTATAACTGAAAAAAAAAATCTTCAAATTTTTAGCTTCAGACTACAAAACATAAGCTAAGTTTCAAATAAATGCCTATTTGGTTGGCCTAAAAGTTAGGGAAACATCTTCAAAAAGGTTGTTTGGTTGTATAACGAAGAGATATTGCTTCTTATAATTGTTTGTTTGTGGAGAAAGTGAAAATATCTATATATCGTAGTAAAATTAACATGAATGCTTATTCTCCTCCTAATTTTAATTTAACCTCCCACTTTATATTGTCTTTTAACTCAAGATCCCATTACTGATTCTCTTAAACTCAAGCTCTATTCATGTATTTCACTAAATATAAACACCAAATACGCTCTAAATACATCAATGACAAATACTTTTAAAATCTCAACTTTTTTGAAATTGTAATAATCTTCCCATGCAGTTGGCTCATCAACTAAGAACTGTTTAATGTTTTTAAAGATGATCAAACAATCTCTATAAATAATTGATGCCACTAGTTTTAATGATATTGAAGTGAACGAATGTTAAAGGAATGAATGATTTTGATATATCCAAACAGCATGAGAAAAATTCTTCGCAATACCAAGATCCAAAATTCTTCAAATTAAATAAGGCTTGCAAAGAATTGGTTCCAAAGCTACAGAAGATGCAAATGCAAGTTACAAAAGAGATTGGCATTAAATGCAGTAAACATACGTATGCAGTTATTGCCCTTAACCTTCATAAAGAGGTACACACCAAATTTAGCGAGCAGGAATAAGACTCCACCCCTCTCCACGGCAGGTACAAAATTACGATTGTGAGAGAATTTAAGCTAATGTTGAAGCTAGTATTATGTTAGTTTAAATTTTGAAAAGAGAAAACTTTATTTGTAGCCTTATGATGTACATTTTTTGTGTTTATTGTCAATCAAGATTAACGCCTACAATGGCCTGCAACTGACATCAAAGCTGCTGCACCGAGATCCTAATTTACATTCAAATAAATTCAATGCAAAAACTACAGGAAGTTAAGTGGTAGAAGCACATAGTAAAAACCATTGAATAGTTCAATGACAGTAAAATCTCAAAAAAGACATCTGCAAATCCAAGAGTGCCTACTCAGTGAATGAAATATCCATCATAGTGTGGTAGGTTCTGTAGCCTCAGTCGCATGCCCATACAGAAACAGAAAGAAATGATTATATGAAATACAAAATTGTCGTGCAGAAAATGTCATTAATTATTTTAAGCTTCTATTATACTAGCATGCCCTTTACAATCCATACACCTCAACGACTTGAAGAGCTGGTGACTTGAATGCATATAGCTTGGGGATGGTAGGAAAACAAGAGTCGCATTTCAAGCAAAAAAGGTATGCAACTACATGGGGATAGAAACAGATCCCAACTGTTTTAGCCTTCATTTACCCAAGGCTAATCCTGAAGTAACCGCACCTGTTCCAGATTACAAGAGGATTACAAGACCACATGTTATGTGGATACATACCAAAATTTGTCACCATAAGAAGTAACTGTTTTGCAGGCGTGAAGTCTCAAAATGAAACTAGAATCATAGCACTATCACAGAGCCATTGTATCTTATAGGAACATGATAGAATGATAAGAAAAATGTAAACCAACAAAACAATCGCAGGCTTTTTACACAATATTAAAAATATAGAAAACACACTCATTCACACGCATCTGCAACACATACCAACAAGTAGACCGATGAATGAATGAAAACAATTAAGATTCCTACGTGCAATATTTTAAGTCCAAAAAAATTGTTATGTTTCCTATGCACCACAATGTCGAAGACCAAAAAAAAGATAATGAAAACGATAACGGTCAACCAAAATGCACGGTCAAGCCTCCTCAGCCTTCCAAACCTTACAATGATTATCAGTTAGGTTTCATCTTCAGAAAAAGAGTTGCATATGAGGAAAGAAAATTTCTTAAGTACCAGGCCTTCAGAGTATAAAATGAAAAGATATTATGAAAATCTAAAAAAATTGTAAAATTATAATCAAACTGACTATAATTGATTTTATGGAAGCAAGCATTAATCTCTAAGAAAATCAATACACTTGCTTAAAATAAAGTTAAAATAATGCAGAATATAACAGTAATAAATGGAAACAAAATACTATAAAGTCAATCCCAAATAGTTGTGGTAAGATTAAAGGATAAAAATGATGATGATCATCATCATTATCAAAATGAAACATTATTTTTGTGGATAAACTTGTCAATGCACTGCAACAAGAAAGAAATAATCATAACAACAACAACAACAAGCCTTTATCATACAAAGCGGGGTCGGCTACATGAATCCTTTGTCTCCACTGTGTCCTATTATGTGTCAAATTCTCATTTAATTCAAGTATACTAAGGTCAATTTTTATACATCTTAGTCTTTTTAGGTTTACCTCTACCTTTCTTAACATAAGACAAATCTATCTCTACTCTCCTAACGCTCATCGATCGACGCTTTATGTGGCCAAACCATCTAAGGCAACTCTCTAATCCGCCACTGAGCTACTTTTTTCTCGAACATACTCATTTCATTTTATCTCTAAGAGTAAAGTCATTCATCCACTGAGCAACCTCATCTCTGTAATACTTAACTTTTATGCTTTTTTTTTGGCCAACATTCGCACCATAAGTCATCGTCTACCACCATCTTATAAAATTTTCCTTAAGTTTTAACTTTTCTATCACACAAGATGCATTCCTCCACTTCAACCATCCAACTTGAATTCCACTAATAACATCTCCATCTATTTCACCATCATTTTGAACAATAGAGCCTAAAAATCGCTCACTCTTATTAATGACTTGTTCACCTAATGCCACACACTACCACTAACTTCTACAACTAAAATTACACTCAATATATTCGCTTTAGATCTACTTAAAAGAAAACCTTTAGACTCTAAAGTTGATCTCCATAATTCAAGTTTCTCTTGGACTCCTCTCTAGTCTATCAAGAAGAATGCCATTACCAAAAGCATACACCAAGGTACATCTTCTTGTAAATGCCTAGTAAGAACATCCATAACTAAAGTAAAAGATAAGGGGCTTAAAGCTGATCCATGATGTAATCCAAAAATAGGAAAATATTTTGTCAATCCTCCTTGTGTTTGGACAGTAGTATATACATATTCTTAATGACTTGAATATAACCAATATTAACTCCTTCTAGAACACTCCAAAGAACATCTCTTGAAACTTTATCATAAGCTTTCTCTAAATCAATAAATATCATATGTAGATCTTCCTTACTTTCTTTATACTTCTCCATCAAACCTCTTAACAAATGTATAGCATCCATAGTAGATCTTTCTGGCATGAAACCAAACTGATTGTAAGAAACTTTTGTATCACACCCTTTCAATTACTCTCTCTCCATAATTTTAATGTATGACACATTAACTTAATTCCTCTATAATTTACACTACCTTTTATTCTTAAATATAGAAACAAACTTTTCTCCACTCATCTCGACATCTTTTAGTCTTTAAAATAACATTAAAAGATTTATAAGCCAAGAAATTCCTTAATCTCCTAAACATTTCCACACTTCTATTGGAATATCATTAGGTCTCGTTTTCCACATTTCATTTTCTTTAAAGCTTCTCTAACGATTTACTAATATGACGATAAAATAAAATTCTATTTTTGTTTAGGTATTAAGGTTGCTAAAATCAATCGTACATTCAAATCCTTTATTGAAAAGTTTATCAACATACCTCATCCACCTATTTTCAATATCCTTTTCTAAGAAAAGCACTTTATTATTTTCATCATTAATACACCTCACTTGAACTAGGTATTTACTTATCCTATCTCTTTCTTGGCTAACATACATACATCTTCACCTTCTAGATCTAAGTGTATAAATCACTAAAACTAAATTTTCATATACTTTCTTAGAATCTGCACTTTTATATATGTTTCCATTCTCAGTTTTACATCTAAACTAAGTTTTATAAAATGTTTATTATTTTATCTTTTCTTTACTTTGACTCCACCAACTATTTTATTAAAAGAGTTTTCCTTTTGATTCTAAACATATTTTTAGAATTTTTAATTTAATTTTTACTTTTTTTTTCATATAACATTATTTCCTTAACATCTCAAATTCTAAGCTCTTGAACCGCTTTAAAATATTTTTTATTTTTGTTTCTTAAGTTTCCACCTAATCGATAATTTGATTTATTTTTCATCTTAAAATTTAAAACTAAAATCGATGACTTAAACTTTCACTTGAAAATCTTCTTACAATCTAAATCGACTATTTTTCTTATCTAAAATAATCAATCATGTTTTACTAGATCCATTTTATAAGTAATAATAATCTCCTTAAATAAAGTATTAGCACTACAAAATCAAGCTGAAAATCAAATATTCATACTTTCTTCATTACCAAAATCCATAACCACTAAATACTTTTAAAATCTTCTACCACTCTACCGTTCATTTAAATCTCCTCCAATAAATATTTTTTCTTCAATAGGTATCTTTTGTGTATTAATCCCTTTAATTCATTCCAATATTTTTTCTTGAGCTTACATCCAAACCTACTGAGCATACATAAAATGATAATCTTATATCAACAATAATCTTTAAGGCTATAATTCTATCACATCTATTAATATTTATAACATTATCCTTCAAATTTTTATCTATAATCATACCTACATCATTTCTAGTTCGACTTCTAGCTGAATACCAAAGTTAAAACCTAAATTATCAATCTCCTTGGCTTTCTCCCCAACCCATTTAGTTTCTTGAACACATAAAATATTTATCTTTCTATGAATCATAATATCTATTCATTCCATTAATTTTCAGAAGAGTACCTATATTCCAAGATCCTAACCTAATTCTAGTTTCATGGACTAACTTATTTGCCCGCCTTTGTCCATAATGTGAGAACATGGAAACTTAGCAACTTAAATGTTGAGAAACAAAATATTTAAATCTTGAGAAACCTTCACATGGCATATAAAACATGGAAACTTAGCAACTTAAATGTATAGAATAAACACTAACGATAATAAATTAAATTGAAAAGCACGCAAGGAAAGAAAAGCTAAGGACTTACAAGGATAAACTTTAAAGCGAGCTATTAGTGTGAACAAGAACCCGATCAGATGGGAAACATAAACATGACCACCTCTGTATGCTGAATAAAGAACCTCTGCAATACGAACTACTATAAATACATCCAGAGCTGGATCTGCGTTACATGGAAATACTTATCAGCTAACAAATAAAAAATGAATTTAAATAAATTAGTAGCCAATAAATGACTTTCTGATACGCTTCTAACATTTGGTTTGAGTAAAAGTATAGGAGTACATAAAAAAATCATCCTTGATCATAATGGAAAGCATTACGTGCCACTGACAATGAATTTCTAAATAAAAAACATTTCGTTATTCCAAGCAGTACGGTAGTAAGGCTGCCAAATTTGAGAGAAATGAGCCATGCTCATGTTTAATTATAACAACCATTTGACCTGATCATATTTAACGGAAGCTCAAAAACTTATACAATGCCAATTTTTTAGCTTTGTTGATGTCATCACGAAGTATGCACGCCACATCAAGAACTTCACATGAATCACAAAAAAAAAGCGAAATTAACAAAACAATGTTAAGAAATCTATTAAAGCAAAACCCATTATAAATGGTACAATGCATTGTCCCCCATACAGACCATTGTGGCATTGCCAAGCACAAAGGGGAAAAAAATCAAAGAACGTAACCAAAACAGAAAACCACCAAAAAGAGAATTTAATAACTTAAAAAAACAAGCATTTGAAAAGAATGAAAACAAATATCAGATTTGCATGAAACATCATTCTCAATCTCTCCAACACCAGGCCATAGAGAATATAATGGATTGGACAGCAATAGGTCAAAAAATAAAAGAAGAAAAGCAGAGAAAACCAAAGAAAAACATGAGCTAGAGGAGAAGGCAGTAACAGAACTCAGAAGTCCATGCATGCCTTCTTGATCTCCCATGCTTTCTAGCACGAACTTCCACCTTAGGACAAATACACTAAATTAATGAGTACAAAAGATATGACAAAAAAGAGTTGAAGGATTAGGTTTCATGCTGAGCAGAATCCAGTACATGATGATTCCCCTACTGATTCAAGCTTATTGATGTAGGACCACTTAGTGCTACCACCAACTCTAAAATCCCTAACTGATGGAAGAGGTGCAACAAAGGTTTTATATCAAACAACCAATTGGCTACCTAAAACCCACGGGTAAACCAGAATAATCATTATAGTATCTAAAATTTTAAAAATAGTATAAAAAATTTCTCGTAACATTTATACCTCAATTTTCACAAATCTTGAAAATGGTCAAAAAGATTTTATAAAATTCCACATTTCAATCATTATGATACATAGAAATGTATATAAATAAAAAATTATAATTATGATTATTAATTAATTTCGTATTAAAATCATTTCCGAAAGTTTTAATTTAAAGAATTGTTTGCCTAACTATTACAATAACAATCCAAAATTTTTTCCTAAAAAATCATGCATGACGCCAAGGTTGTTAAAACCAGACCAAATATTAAACAGGAAGGAGGAGCTCAAAGTTCAATAGTCCTACTGGAGTTAAACAGAATGATTGAATAAATATAAAAATTATTAAACACCAAACTAATTAAATGATGAAATAATATAAATATGTAATAAAAAATGAATAGAATTATTACATAAATAATATTTCTAATAATTATTAATTTTATGATTGATATAAAGTTTAATAAGATATAATTATATGTATATTATAAATCAAATTACGTATATATTAAACATATTTAAATTCTAAAAAAAACTATAATATAAATTTATAAATATAAATATAATTTATCATAAGAATATACTACATAAAAAATATAGTTTATAATAAAATATAAATTTTATAATAAAAAATTATTTCAAAAGCCTTGTAAATATAAAATATTTAAAATATTATTATAAATCTGGGTATATCTACATTAAAAATATTTAAAATTTTAAAAAATTTGATAAAGTCATGATTATTTCGACAAGTTTTATGTTGGCTGTCGATTGCCTAACGCAATAGTTAGATATTTAGGCTCTATTGTTCAAAATGATGGTGAAATAGATGTTATTAGTAGAATTCAACTTAGATGGTTGAAGTGGAGGAATGTATCTAGCCTATTATGTCATAGAAAAGTACTGTTTAAACTTAAGGGAAAATTTTATAAAATGGTGATAAGACTAATGATTTATGATCAATGTTATAAAGGAGAAGCTTGAGACTAAGTTAAGTGTTGCGAGATGAAGAAGATGCTCATGTGGACGAGTGGCTTTACTCTTAGAGATAAAATCGAATGAGTATGTTGGAAAAAAGTTGGAGTAGCTCCAGTGTGAAAAGATTAGAGAGTCCCTTAGATGGTTTACATAAAGCGTCAATCCGATGACTAGTTAGGAGATGCATTAAATTTGCCTTAAGTTAAGAAAGGTAGAGGTAGACCTAAAAAGACATAGTTAAGATGTATAAAAAATGACCTTAGTATACTTGAATTAAATGAGAATTTGACACATAATAAGTCACAATGGAGGCGAAGGATTCATGTAACCGACCCCACTTAGTGCGATAAAGGCATGTTGTTGTTGTTGTTGTTAAAGTAGATTTATTAATATAAATATAATTTATAATATAAAAATATAATATTATAATATTAAAAAAATTATAAAATATAATATGCAAAATATTTATAAAATAATATTATAAATTTTATATTCTTTAAATTTTTGTATATTACATAATATAATTTATAATTAAAATATTATTCTTATATTTTTTACATTTTAAAGCCCATTTGATTATACTAAAGTCCACATCATATAATTATTTCTCTCAATCCTAAAGCCCAACTCAATAAGTTTCACCATATTCAATTTTTTTAATCGCACATCATAAAGAGAACTTAGTGTTGCACTTTTTATATTAAGAAGTAGAACGTCAAAACATGAGCATGAAACATATTTATTGTTATTTTGTGATTAATTTAATTGAATATAGTTATAATAATAAAAATATTTTAAAAAATTATAAAATTTCTTATAAAAATATTTAAATTACATATTTTATTAACGTTAATATTTAAATACTTAATACCCTTTGATCAGTCCAAGGACCCGTGAATTAGCCAATCTAGATTTATTACTGCTTCGAGGTTCAATTTTCCTTGATTTAGCATTTGCTTATTTTAATTTAAATAGCATCTTATGTGTATTAGGTTTAGATTTGTGTTATTTTAAGTTTAGAACACTTTTGTTCTCTATTTTTTTTCCATTGTGGATGTAGTATTCCCCTTTCAATCAAGTGATGAACCTTTATCTTAATTGAAACAAGGCCGTGAATCAAATTTCTACCTTCGAGGATCGCTCCACAATGCTGTCCAGCCTTTCATCTGCTATCACTACAGTAGACAACACCGTTTCAGACCATCCAACCAACGTTCCTGCAACAGAGAGTTTGTTTCCACCCTCCCAGCACCCCAACCAGCCAACTTTCTGTCCCCCAACAACCTCTAGTCATTATTCCATGCACCAGATGATAGACTTCTCCCCTTCTAGTTGCCCAACCAACCTCCTAGCCACCGGCAATTTCCATTCCAATAGTTGCCCCCCTCTGTTTTTCCACAATCCCAAGTTTTTCTTCAATCCTAGCTCTTCTTACCTTTGAACACCTGTTGTCATCTCATTAACAGTATCAGTTGCTATCATAATTTAGGCGCATCTGCTAAGCCCAACAAAGAGTAGCAATGGTAAAAGGGAAGAGGTGTAGCCATGTCATTGCTAAAGGTAGTTATGAGAATATTTTCTTTATTCTAATGATGAGAAAAATTTAAATCTTTGTATAAAGAAGCGCTCCCAATTCTTTGATCTAGTTGAAGAAGAGAAATGAGATTTGCATTAATAAGAGGCACATAGTGGGGTTAAATATTGGAAAAATTACAGAAGGAGAAGTGGTGTAATATTGTGCCAAAGGATGTTTGTCGCATACTCTTAGGCCGACCTTAGTAGTATGACAAAAAGATAGTTCATAATGGTTCCAAAGAAAACATAAACATTCACAAAAGATGGGAAGCACAATCAAGGAAATTGAGATAAATAATGATTAATCAAAACTAGTCCATCATATATCGAGCTATTTTTTTGCAGACATGAAGAAGACATCTTTGGCATTAGCACTAGTGGTGCTAAAAGGTATAGAGAAGAACAAGCTAATACCAAATGCAATGTAGCAACTACTAAAAGAATTCTAGAATGTTTTGATCAATAGCTTACCAACCATATTACCCCCTAAGAGACGTAAAACATGCGATAGATCAAATCTCAACATCAACCATTCCCGACGGACCTGCCTATAGGAAACAACCAATAGAACATAAAGAGTTACAAACACAAATTGAAAATCTGATGTTAGCATGAGAGTACTAGTTAGTGGTGTAAAAAATTGACCAAACACAAACCCGACTCGAAAAATCCGCATTCGGGTCGACCCGAATAATTTTTGGGTCGAGTTCGAGTCAAAGAAATTGACTCATTTAATATTTTGTGTCGGATTCAAGTTGACTCTCCAACCCAAAATTGACTAGCCAAGTCAAACTTAACTTGAAATTGACCTGCGAACCCAAAATTAACCCGATATTTTACTCATGGAGCCGAATTTGACTCGATTTTGACCTAAAATGTATATATAAATAGATCATTCTAGTTTTGTTCGGATCAACCGGGTTGAAGGTGGGTCGGGTTCAGATTGAGGTTTTTGACCCGTTTAAAAAACAGATCGAGTTTAAGTCAAACAAATTCAGGCCGGATCAAATTCAGAATAGATCTAAACCCAACCCGCCTACCCGAATTGACACCTCTAGTACTAATTCATGTATTGTACTGTACCTACCTTGAATGTGCCTAAGAAGGATGGTTTATGACTACGCGCATCGACATTAGAGCTATAAATAAGAGCACCATTAAGTACAAATTTTCTATCCCACGATTGAATGGCAAGTTGGATCAATCGCACGGAACAATCACCTTCTCTAAGATAGATCTTTGCAGCAACTATCACCAGATCTAGATGAGACCCAAGAATGGGTGAAAAATAATTTCAAGACCAAAGATGGCTTATATGAGTGGATAGTCGCGTCTTTTGACTTACCTAATGCCAAACATTTTTATGTTATAGATGAGCCTTTCAAGCTTTTATTGGAAAATTTGAGATTGTATAATTTGATGATATTCTACTGAACAACAGATCAATAGAAGACAATTTAGAGCATTTGCGGGAGCTTTTTGAAGTCTTTCTAAAAAACCAATTGTATGGACACCTGAATAAGTGTCATTTCATGACCTAAAAATAGTTTTTATGATATACTATCTTAGCATCTAGAATTGAAATAGATCAAGCTAAGGTAAAAGCAATTGTGAATTGACCCTGCCCATAGTCTTTTGAGCAAATTCACTAGTTCGATGGGTTGACTTCATTCTATGGTAGAGGAAAGACAGATCATCTTTAACACATTAAAGCACTTAATGATATAAACCCACATTTTAGTTCTTTCTGACTTCAATCAAATGTTTGAGGTAGAGTATGATGCATCTAATATAAAGATTAAAGACGTGTTGAGTCAAGGACGACACCCAATTGCTTTATTTAATGAAAATCTTAGTAATTCAATGAAGAAGTATTTTAGAGTTGTTTTTTTTGCTAAACCTCATAACTCAACAAATTATTATGATTGCCTTTAAAGAAAAAGGAAAATAAAAGGTTGAGGCTGAAAAAGAACCCTATTAAAGTTTATTATAATATTTGATGGGTAGTTAATGTAAGACATGAATAGTGCTAAGATATGTATTAAATGAAGTTAATGTTTTGTATATGAATCTTAAAGTTTATTAGATGCTCAATAGATTTTTAATGAAATATAAGGATTGTTTTTGCTCACTTCGATTGATTGAATTTTATTGAATCTGTGCAAACAAAAATAAGGTGTTTTATACAACATTGAGTGTATTTGGGTGATTAAGTTTATCATTCACTCTATTATGATGAAGAGAATGCTATAATAAGTGTTGGAAGTGAATTTAATCAACTCAATTGTACCTGCCTCTATCATGTCTGCATCAATTTTTGGAAAAGAGCCATTATGGGGAATGACAATCAAATCCAATCACCCAAGAAAAGCCAAAAACCAAAAATTATACATGCCTAAAAAGCTCAAACAATAGTCGATTACTTCCTATTCATAATAGCTATCCATTCACACTACATGTCACTTTGCCATATGTGACAAATCCAAGAATAAATAAAACAAACAAAAAACCAATATTATATCTTATGCATCCATATAAACACTCAAAAAAACTAATGTCACTAAGGACACATCCAATTATGTTTAAAGCATGTGAGCATGTATAAATTGTGCTTTTGAACCACATTGGACGAAGCACCACTCCTGAATGCTCCCCAATAATGAATCTTACAAGTTGAGAGTCATAGTTTTAATTTAATGGACGTAAAGCCTTTCAACTAAGGTCAACATTAAAATTGGCACTTTCAACAAACTCATCCCTCGATCTATGAGGTCTACTTAGACAATACAACCCATAAATAATGATAAGAATACTATAATCAAGTTAGATTAATTGCCCTCTCTAACTAAGAAAACTAAGGTCCATAAAAACTTAAAGTTAGTTTGGATAATAAGTCATCATAGAAAGCATCATAAAGCATAAAGACAAAGTCTTCATTGTAAATTATCTAAAGATCAAAAGGGCTGATTAATTATGGGAGCTTGCAACTATAAGAAACATCCTAGTCCTCTATGGAAATAAAATCTCTAGGCAATGCTTTATTTAATATTTAATTTGCTGCGAAAAAAATTCAACCCAAATATTACCTTATATATCTATGAAGCTGAGTAAGGAAACTACTCTAAACTCAAATTTGCATTTGATAATGAGACCATAGGTTATTTTGTACTTCAATATATTAAAAGATTTCTTTGATGATCCACTAATAATCCCACAAAATCAACATTAGTATGGCTTCTGATTTTAAAGTTTATTATCTCCTTTAGAGAATCTTTTCATTAAGATTTGATTTTGAATATGGGTGAACTCAATAAGTAGCACGAAAATTATATTCCTTTGGTTTTATGCCTAAATTAGCTTATAAGGTTTAGCACAAATGCAATATCTAGATGAGTGTAGAACAGAAAAGTAATTTTCCCACCAAACTTTTGATTCCTTCTTTATCAATGTTTATTATCTAGTTTCAAGTTTAGTTTTTTAAATTTTCACAATGCTTGTAATCTTGTAGTATGTAATATTCATATATCTTAGGATTTATTTGGGGTCAACTTTATTTTTTTAGTGTTACTTTTTAAAAACATATTTGTTTATCATATTTTTCAAAGTTCTTTTATTTTTATTTTTAAAAATCAACCACATTATTTTAAAAACACTCAACAAAATTTGTAGATGTATTGAGCATTTTTTTAAATAACTATTACAACAACATAGTTTATTTCAAATCAAAACATAAGCAAAACAAAATTAAAAATAAAAAACTCAAAACAAAACAAAAACAAAAGCAATTCCAAACATCCCCTTAATACTAAAATAAATATTCTATTTTTTTATGAAGTCAATTCCATATTAAGAAAGTATTTACCATCGAGTTATTAGATATCAAATTTTGCAGTAATTGTTTTATCTAACAAACCATCAACATAAAAAAATTATTGCTCTCCCCTCATTATAAGTATTTTATAAAGAGTATATGGTCCAATTGACTTTATCTATATCTAATGCCAACATAACTTTCATGAATCTACCAAACCATTCCCATAAAGATTATGTTATCTAATGGTTTGGTAGATTCATGAAAGTTATATCTAATGCCAAAAAAAGCATCTGTTCGTGATCAGCACATATTTGGTGTATCAAGTAGCTCGTCTTAGAATCATTTGTTAAGTAAGCCAAATACGACTAAATATTTTAAGCTTGATTTATAAATGGGGTAAACATGAATAACCCTTCATTCGATCATGTCCGATTTTACACATTTTAGCTCAAATAAATAATAATAATAATAACAAATATTATTATTATTATTATTATTATTATTATTATTATTATATTAATATATTATACATATTTATATATGAAAGTACTTCACCATGCTTGATGTGACAGCGATCGGTGGCTTTCCATGCATGAGATGGGCGTAGAATCGGATTTTGCTCTCACCTAAAATTTCTAATTCATTATACCATGTTTTTACCAACCCCACCTAGTGGGATTAAGGCATGTTGTTATTGTTAATTTATTATACATTTTTTAGTTGTTGTTGTATTATACCATGTTTTTAGGCCCACACTACAAAGAGAAGAAGTGTTGGCCACTTAGCATGATTAAATATCACTTTCTAAGCTTTGAAGGCTTCACTTGAACACGTGGTTTTAAGTCTTCCGGTTTGTTTTGACTGACAAATCGAGTTGAATACAAATATGCTATTTATGAATGATTTCGAACAAATACAATTTTAAACGAGTCGAACATAAACACATATTAAGTTTGCTCCTCGGCTCGTTTACACCCCTATGAGATTGTTTCAATGCATATAATACCTTTTTTAGTTTATTTTTTTGAAAAAAAAAATTTTGTTAAATGATGAAGGGGATCCATCATTCAACAATTTTCAAATATATAGGAAAGGCTGATATGGGCATAACATGGAATAATATAAAGGAAACAAAGAGTAGGCCAACAAAAATGTGATTGCAATTACCTATATGAAAAAACCAAAATAATATATGTGATGATTAAACCACACATTTCCAAACACATCTTAAACAACTTAAACAATGTACGAATTTACAAAAAAGGAAAATTGGTTATCAAATAGCAATCATCTATATCTCGAGACAT
Organism: Cymbidium sinense; assembly: GCA_021442155.1. Taxonomy (NCBI): domain Eukaryota; kingdom Viridiplantae; phylum Streptophyta; class Magnoliopsida; order Asparagales; family Orchidaceae; genus Cymbidium; species Cymbidium sinense. Next base: position 136,071,345 of record CM038222.1, read on the forward strand.
GTTATACTACATAGAAAAATTAATGACTCTACAAAATGAATGAAATCTCAAAACATGAACATAAAGGAATAAAATTTAAAGCTAAAGTACAATTGGAACAATTGAATTCATTACAAATAGCAATGATGATGAGATATCAAGTGCCACATCAAGTAATCCGTTGAAAAAACAGAAGGTTGTAATGTTGTAGTGCATATCAAACCAAAAACAATAATTATGCCTAAAATGATAACAGCCCTGCAAGGATGTAATTCCAATACATTTTAATACTAGTAGAAACAGTAAGGTACAGGCCCTTCTGCGTTATAATTGTGGCTAACATACATACCACAAGAAATGACAATTTGCGCCACCCCAACAAATACGTTAGCATCTGTAAGCAGAATAGTGAAATTTCTACTCGAATTATTAAGACTACTCAGTTGTACATTTAAGTATGTTAATGATTTGCAAAGATGGACAAATTTCATGACCAACGATTTCTCAATTTCTCAGAACAAGAGTACTAAGTGAATCAAGTAGCTGAAGATTAAAAAACAGTAAGTAGCTCAAAATCAAGTCCTCCTAGGAGCACAAAATTAAAAAACAGCAAGTAGCTCACCTAAGCAGCACAAAGCCAATGACTCCAGCAAGTCAATGCTTATGTTTGAAAAATAATAGAGGCACGAGATGGCAAGCTCTTGGCAATCAATGGGAAGCTTTATAAATGGTCCATGGATTATGCCATCATCAATACCTAAAATTTAAGAATAAATATTCATGAGGATAGTAACCACAGAAAAAGTGGTAGAAATGAAATAACAAACAGAGCCAACAAAATAAAATGACTTACGTCTGCAGTAAAAGCCTGTCAAAAGCAACTGCAAGCGATCATACTCCAAAGTAAGAAATGAGTCCGGTATAGAAGATTGCCCAACAGATAAAAGTAATTTCAAAATAGCCTACAAAACTAATTGAAATTAGAAAAAGGCATACCTATCAATATGCAAGCATACACAAGCCTTGCATACAAAGAACACTTTATTATTAGAATTGTGATTAATGCAACTACTTATATCTACCATCTCCTCCAAATCGAGCAAGAAACATTGACATAGTTAAACACTGAAAAATATTACTATTCAAGAAAAATTTTAAAAAAGATGTCTTACATAAACATACTCAATGCTCAACCTTGTACCAGTTGTCTATCAATAAGCCTTGTATGCAAACGGTGATCTCATTAATAGAACATTGATAAATGTAAGTATTTAGCTCTACTATTTCTCTCATATCTACTTGTCCAGCAAAAAATAAATGTGTAGGTATATAATCAATTCATCGCAAATCATGATAAACAACTTATATCCATGCAATCTTTAAATCATTTTTCTTTCTAATTCTCTAATACTAATTTTATCAACTGGCATAATGGACGGAATTTCTATCCTTCGTTGCACACACCGAAACCATTCAAGAATACCTGTAATCACCTTATCTCTAATAGATGTCACTCCAACATTTCCTCCAATATAATTATTTCTAAATTTATCTTTCTCAATTTTGTCACACATACATATCAAAATACTCACTTTATCACTGAATTTGGATATCAATGACATTTTTACAAGCCAATATTCGGGATCATACAATATTATCGACCAAATTACAATTTTATAAAATTCATCTTTAAGCCTTCTTAATATCTTCTTATTATACAAAGCTCCTGAGACACTTATTACACATTAACCATAAGAAGACGATGCCAATTTGAATTACTACACGTTTAGTCTGGTGGCAGAAGGCTGGCAAAGGCTGTCCAGAGCACCTGCAATAGTCCTCCATGACATGAAGTGGACAGCAGGTATTTTTCATTTTCTTGCTACTTTCCGGCCAAAACAATGGGCAAAATAATGGTATAGAAGCGAAAAAGGGATGTTTCTAAAAAGGCTAACAAGTCATGGCAGAGCTTGGCATGAATATGAGCTAACTTCTCAACACCTTAGGCTGACAAAGCAGTACATCCAATCACAGTAAGGTTTCAGACAACATTAGACGTTTTGACCCAAGAGATGACTTACACCATGTTTCCTCTTTCTCCCTTTCTTTTCTATTATTTATCTTTTATTGAATAGTTAATCTACAGGTTTATTTTTCCTTTTTTAATAAATTTCATAGTTATTGGTAATTGCAGTACAGCTAAAATTCTAAAAAAGCAATAGAACAGTCAGCACAGTTCCCATCAAGAGATATCAAGGTCTCAAAGAAGGGATCGGAGGGGGTAGTAAACAGCTGGGATAGGTGCAACTACGGTGTGATAGAACCTCCTTGTGAAGGACAGAGGACCAAAAGCTGAATTTGTTGGCTAAAATGGATTAGTTGATCTTACCTGCAATTCTTGGTGACAAATAATCTTGCCAAAACACTTCTGCAATTTGTATTATACCATCTGTTATTGTCAAGTATTTAGTTAAGTATTCTTGGCAATATTCAGTCTTGCAAAGTTTAATTTGTTAAAATTTTGCAAACATCGATCAGGGCCAAGCAGTGTTAGAGCCATCAATTAAGATGCCACCAAGGAAGAATCTTCAATATCCAGCTCAAGATGTCACTGTGAAATATTGCCCCCCAAAAACAAAATTCAATGATTACACCAACATCTAACAACATATAAGGGAAGGGAATGTGATGCACATTCGAACAATGTAGATGACAATCAATAACAATAAATGAAATTTGTCTTCATCAAGTGTTAAGAGAATCGGTATAATAAGATTAGAACTAACAAGGGTTTCTAAGAAGGGAACCAAAAAGGCGCCACTAATATTAAGAGTGAAGGTGGATATTCTAAATTTCAAGGAGGTTAAAATCTGGATGAGCTTATTGATTGCTTTCACACAGTCGAGAATGTATTTGAACATAAAGAAGTAACCATTAATATTATAGTAGCTAATAAGTTGAAAAAAAAAAGCTTTAATTTCACGGGAAAACTGCAAAAGAACTTGAGCTAGAGAGAGTATCACCAAGATAATAACATAAAACAAAATAAAATGTGGCATAAAAAATACTTGCTATCTCATTTTGACAAAATTCTTTCAGCAAGCTCCATAATTTTTAGCAAAAAAAATTATTTATGGAAGAATATATTACAAAATTCACATAACTTATGTTGAAAAGAGATGTAAGTGAACCTAAAGAGCATACCATAGCATGATCCATTAGGAAGTCACATCCCGCATATGCCCATGTAATACAACTGCAACAATACTAGACATTTTCTGATGTTACCAAACCAACCTCAATGATTAACAACAACCATCTACTAAATTGTTTCAATCAAGACCTGAGCAGAAACCACATAAATTAAGGAATGAAACCCACAAAGAAACACAATGATTCCCACCAAGAACTATGACATCCAATCGATCCCGAGATGCAAGTAATAATAAAGGAAAGTACTTTCATTAAAAATCAACTCATCAAATGCCTTCGATGTCTAAATTTTGGCCACATTACAATCAATTGTTTTAATTAGTGCTCTGTGTCATTCATAGAAAGAAGCACCTCTAGAAGGTGAAAACAGAGGAGTAACAAAACTAAAGGGCAAACAACTATTATATGCTAATGAAAAAGAATCACTTATTATTCGACACGTGTTGATCACCATTATAGACAAAGAATCGAAGTGGCTTCACCGCATCGTATTATATATGATGCACACCATTAAGGAAATGTTTGAAAATTGTGAGAATATTGTTTCAACTAGGATGGCGGTAAAGTTGAATCTTCCCACACAAGATTATCCTAACCCTTACAAACTATCATGATTGAAGAGGGAAAATAAACTCAAGTGGCAAAAAAATATTTAGTACAATATTCCAAAAGTAAGAAAAGACAGTAAGAAGTTTGGAGTGATGCTATCCTAATGGACACTTGCCATTTACTTTTGGGTTGACCATGACAATATGATAGATATAAATCTATGATGGTTACAAGAATGCCTACATATTAAAATGTGATGAAGAATATGGAACTTATACCCTAACACAATGAAATAAAAGAAGCTGGGCGCAAGTGCAATACAATGATCTCCAAAACACCCGCACTTAAGCTCTAATGATTTTAGAAGAAAATCAAGAAGAGCATGTATCGGAAAAAGCTATACATTTGTTAATCAATATTAGAATACATTCATTACAAATCTCCCCATAGGTTTACCTCCTATTTAAAAAATAAAGGTACATGATAAATTTTGTTCCTAGCGCTATATGTCCACATTAGTTGGAACACTAAAGGCAACCAAAGAAGTACGAAGAATTATAGCATCAAGTGAAAAAGTTCCATAATAAGTGCTTAATTTGGGAGTGCTAGTCCTTACGGTCTACGAACATCAATACACATGATGAATGTGTATTAATTGTTGCCCTATAAACAAGAATAGTATAAAATATTGATTTATGATTCCAAACCTACACGATTTATTTAATAAGCTTGACTAAGCAGCTCCATTCGCCGAGCTTGACCTACACAATGGGTACCACGAGACACACACGAAACTAAGAAATGGATGAAAGACGACATTTAAGAAAAGATGGACTATATGAATAAATGGTAATGCCATTCAGCTTTTTCAACGCACCCAATACCTTTATGGATCTTTTGACAGAAGGTTGTCGCTTATTCATTGCCATGTTCGTGGAGGTATGCTTAATGACACACGTGTATAATTCTACTTTAGAGGCATCCACAAAATCACAACTTCTTAAGGTATTGTATTAAGAAATTTATTTGTATCATAATCCAAACAAATATTGATTCTTGGCAAATAAAATTAATATTTTTGGATATGTAATTTCCTATAAAGTGATTAAGATGGATTGGCAGAAAATCAAGGTCATCAAAGATTGCATTGCTCATGCTTTTATTGATGTTTGAAGCTTTCACATTTGTATGCCTATAATTGCCAATTTATTAAATTTTTTAATTCAATAGTTGTCACTTTGATCAAATTACTTAAAAGGGGACAAATTATTTTGGACTATATCAACCCAACTAAAGACTTTAGTAAAGTTCAATTCCATTATTGAAGCATCAAATAATGCCTCCAATGTGGGGATCGATTAAATCAGAACGAGCATTCTACAACCTTTTTTATTGAAAAATTAAATGAAATATGACACAAAAACTCAACATATGATAAAAATTTTATATTAATGTTTTAGCCTTAGAAAGTTGGAAACATTATTTTTTGTCTAATGAGTTTAACTTACTCCTATCATGAAACTCTTAAGTATTCACATAGCCAAAAGAAACTCAAAAGTAGTAATGTTAATTGGCTTGAATTTCTTTCATCTTTTCAATATATAATGAAGCATAAATCTAGTATTCAAAACAAGACTATAGATGCCCTTAGTTGTCGGCATTCCCACATTAATAATCTTCAACATTAGTTAAGCATGAGATAGTAAAAGAACTATATCACAATAATATAGATTTTGAAAAGAAATGACTATGACAAGGAGCATATCAACTTTTCCAACTTCAAGAACGGTATCTACTTTTTAACAATCAGCTTATATTCCGTGATGCTTGCTATGGGATGGTGTTAAATTTGAATAAAAGAACAGTGCACTGGCAAGAAATTTTGGGAATGACAAGAGGACCAAAATGATATAAGAAATTTTTTGTTGGCCTTCAATTCAACGGGATGTTGACCGACTCTTTAGAACACGTAAAGTATGCCATGTAACTAAAACATGAAGTCAAAAGACCAAATTAAACGCCTCTTTAATAGAAAGCTAGTCGCCCTAACAGATGTATGGATTTCATGGTGGATGGACTTTCAAATACCTAGATACATAAAGATCCAATTATGTCAATCTTAGACCATTTTATCCCCTACTAAAAAACACATGATACTTCATGTATACATAATAACTACTTTCGAGAGATTACATGCTTACGTGATATTTTAAAGTCCACTTCTAATCATAATGTTTGCTTTCAAAGTCATTTTTTAAGAATGTTATAACGAAAATTGGACACCAAACTTCTATTTAATTCTACAGTTCATCTGCAAACTTCTATTTGTGTGTGTGAGTGAAAACTATGCTTTCCAGGAAAAATATATATATATATATATTAAGCTCATCAGCATGACTACCGTCACTTACAAAATAAAGAGATTGTGATAGCAAAAGCGGCCATCCAGGCGCAGCACAAAGAATGTTGTGAAGTGTTGAACCTAAACTTTTAAAGCTTCGACGAGGCGAGCAATAGACTACCAAAGCAAACTCCAAGTGAATATTCCAGTAACATTACTGTGAACTTGTTTATCTCACACAACTCCGAGAATAAAAATTTATGTATGCACAAAATATTACATGAAATCAATTGAAATTGTAAAACTAAAAAACAAAAAAATTCTTGGCATTTAACCAGCCTTCCTATCCAAGAAAGAAAATAATAGACATCTATGATTTGTATATTAGACAACAACAATGACTTTCTCAAAGAAATAGTAAAAACAAGATGAGTCAAAAACAATTAACATGAATCATAAGATCTTATACTCCAACAAAATCAATGATATACTATTAATCCTTAAAATTGTCATCCTTTCAAAGTAAAAAGTGATTTAATATATATTTGCTCCTTATCATGGCAGAAGTCCTAACATTTGCACAAGTGGAAGCTTTCAAAATAATCGTAATTACCAAAAGGCATCAACAGATTTCTCATTTAGAAAGCCACGATCCTAACACAAAACCCTACTTAAAAAATTTTAAAAAAAGACTAAATGGGCTGATCTACCACAAAGCTGTAGTAGAAAACATGGGATACAAGACAAATCAGATAACCCATGAACTACAAATGAAAGCATGCACGAAATACTTTGAAAACAAGAAAGCTTTAGACTACAATGACATGAACCATCAGTATACTCAGAATTCTTCAGCTGCAAAAACAAATGTGAATAACATACATGATTATAGGCAGATATGTCATAAATTAATTCAACCTGCCTCAAAAGTCAAGTTCTAGCAATACTCATTAAGATTATATAGAGATCAATTATAAAACAATGAATAAAAGAAAAATAAAGTGATGTTTTTAAGTCGATAGTGCACAGTAAGGTAAAGGAACACAGCAAAAGCTACCGCATGGAGTAAAACATACTTTGGAAATATTTACATGTCTATCACCAACAGAACAAAGAATCCTGGGAAGCTCGTGAAGCCAATCAACCTGAAAGCCTAACAATTCAGGATGATTGCACATCGGCTTACTGCAACTTGTTGTCTAGCAAACAAAGAAATGAATAAAAGAATAATTCACATTTAGAGGATCACTGGAAGTTTGATATCAATTAAAAATTTTGCTTAGATTAATAAATGAAACAGAAGATAAAGCTTCAAAATTTCATAACTTCAAATTCAAAAAAATTCAACAAAAACAAACGAGCAAGCATAAAAAAATCAATGCAAAAAACTGCCTAAAAAATGTAACTTACAGGAAGTAGCATTTCTTTTATTGCCTCTAAATACAAAATACAAATCTGAGAATCCACTTTGCAATCTTCAAAAGCAACAGTAAAGGCCTGCACTCGCATCCAAATTGTTTTAGCCTATTTTTCCATTCAAAATGCACCAAACACTGCTAAAAAAACGTACTGTAAAAAAGAAGTTAATTGATACGTAGTCAGTCAAGAAAACAACAACAACAACAACAAACCTTAATCCCACTAGGTGGGGTCGGCTACATGAATCCTTCGTCTCCATTGTGTCCTATTATGTGTCAAATTATCATTTAAATCAAGTATACTAAGATCATTTTTTATACATCTTAACCAAGTCTTTTAGGTCTCTACCTTTCTTAACATAAGTGAATGCATCTACTCTCCTAATCGTCATCTGGACGGCCGACGCTTTATGTGGCCAAACCATCTAAGGCGACTCTCCTAATCTTATCTACCACCTGAGCTACTCCAACTTTTTCCAACATACTCATTTTGCATTCTATCTCTAAGGGTAAAGCCACTCATCCACTGAGCATCCTCAACTCGTAACACTTAACTTAGTCTTATGTTTTCTTTTATGGCCAAATATTCTCACCATAAGTCATCAGTGTCTTACCACCATCTTATAAAATTTTCCTTAAGTTTAAGTGGAACTTTTCTATCACATAATAGGGATGCATTCCTCCACTTCAACCATTCAACTTGAATTCTACTAATAATATCTCCATCTATTTCACCATCATTTTGAACAATGAGCCTAAATATCTCAATCGCTCACTCTTATTAATGACTTGCTCACCTAAAGTCACAACACCACTAAAACTTCTACAACTAAAATTACACTCCATATATTCGCTTTAGATCGCTTAAACGAAAACCTTTAGACTCTAAAGTTGACCTCCACAATTCAAGTTTCTGTTGGACTCCCTCTCTAGTCTTATCAACAAGAAGAATGTCTTCAGCAAAAAACATACACCAAGGTACATCTTCTCGTAAATGTCTCATAAGAACATCCATAACTAAAGTAAAAAGATAAGGGCTAATGTTGATCCTTGATGTACTCCAACTGAAATAGGAAAATATTTTGTCAATCCTCCTTGTGTTTGGACACAAGTGACAGCTCTAGTATACATATCCTTAATGACTTGAATATAACCAATATTAACTTCTTTATGTTCTAGAACTCTCCAAAGAACATCTCTTGAGACTTTATCATAAGCTTTCTCTAAATCAATAAATATCATATGTAGATCCTTCTTATTTTCTCTATGCTTCTCCATCAAACCTCTTAACAAATGTATAGCATCCATAGTAGATCTACCTGGCATAAAATCAAATTGATTGTGAGAAACTTCTGTATCACATCGTAACCTATGCTCAATTACTCTCTCCCATAATTTTAATGTACATTAACTTAATTCCTCTATAATTTGCACACTCTTGTGCATCACCTTTATTCTTAAATATAAACCAACAAACTCTTTCTCCACTATCTCCGATCTTTTAGTCTTTAAAATAACATTAAAAGATTTGTAAGCCAAGAAATTCTGATCTCCTAAACATTTCCACACTTATTGAAATATTATCCGGTCCTATCGCTTCCACATTTCATTTTCTTTAAAGCTTCACTCGATTTACTAATACTTATAAAAAAATGAAATTTTCTATTTTGTTTAGGGTATTAAGGTTGCTAAAATCAATCGATTTCGGATCCTTCATTGAAAAATTTATTAAAATACCTCATCCACCTATTTTCAATATCTTTTCTAAGAAAAGACTTTATTATTTTCATCCTTAATACTCCTCACTAACTATGTCTTTTACTTATCTCTTTGCTAACTTATACATACATCTTTCACCTTCTTTGATCTAATATATCATAAATCACTAAATTTTCAGATCACGATTGCTTTCTTAATCTCTACGTGCCATTTTATATCTTTCCCAATCCGAAGTTTTACATCTAAACTTTTTTATAGAATGCTTCTTATTTCTTATCTTTTCTTCTCGACTCCACCACCAACTATTCTTATTAAAAGAAGTTTTTTTCCTTTTGATTCGCCAAGACATCTTTAACTTGTTTAATAAAGACTTGATACTTTTTTTCCCACATAACATTCTTTCCTTATGAACATCCCAAACTTTAATTTATTGTAGCTGCTTTAAAAATATTTTTATTTCATGTTTAAGTGTCTATGTAATCTGGGACAATAATTAAGTTTATTTTTTCTCTTACAACCTTCCATCTTAAAATCTAAAACTAATAAATGGACTTTAAAATTTCACTTGGAATTCCAATCTTTACAATCTAAACGATCTATTTTTCTTATCAAAAAATAATCAATCTGTTTTACTAGATCCATTTTATAAGTAATAATATTTCATCTCTTTTCTTAAATAAAGATAAGAAATACAAAATCATGTAAGAAAATCTAATATACCTACCTTTTCATTACCACAAATCCATAACCACCATGAATACTTTTAAAATCTTCTACCACTCTACCAACAGTCAAGAAAAGGGATACAAAAATTTCATGATACAAATACGGAAAGCACAACAGCCTGCGATAAATATAATGAAAAATTTAAGCAAATGTCACCCAAAACTGACTATACATGAAAATAGCACCTAGCCTAAAAAAATGAACTATTGAACGTGTAAAGAAAAGTTTCAGATGTTAAAAATAATTATATTAACTAAGCCCTCTCAACTGATAGGGTGTCAAATGTTTTTCAAATAAAATGCTATCTGAATCAATCAGCTATTTGCAAGAATGTTACATCAGTTAGCAACTTGAATAAATATGTATAAGATTAAGCATTTTGATAGTGAAGTCCATGATGACAAAATGATTCTACGTAAAATCTTTGGCCAAAGTATAGAAGACAAGACTATTTCCCACACTGAATTCGTTCAAATGAATTGTTCAGTAAAAGATTACAAAGGAAGCAAGCCATTCTTTGAGATATGCAAAAATAAACCTTTAAAAGGGGAGTCCTCCAACTGTAGGTAGCTTGTGAAATCAGTCTTGGAATAAATGGCAAAATTGGGCATAAATGCTTTTCCAATAATGACTTATTATGGGGAGAACTGCTAACAACCTGCTGGATAAATTCCAACACATCAGCTTCTCATGTAAGAGAATGATAGAATCATCTAAATTTGCTTCGTATATCAATTAAATTTTATCTATCCAAACTCAAAAGAACATTAATAAACTTGTGAGAAAAATCTATAATAGAAGATAGAAGTGTGATTATTACATTCAAAGAAGGCATCAAAGATAAAAAAGAGGAAGAGATAGTATAAACAGAAAAAATTGTTAACAGTTTGCCAATTTGGAAGGACCAGAGAAAAAAAAGCAAAATAGAGAAACTAAGTTTTATTCTTACAACCACTGAAAACACAAACATTTTGTTTTTCTTATAATCATTACTATTACTATTATTCTTTCTATTGAAGTGACATAAATGACCGTTATTTTTATAGTATGAAAGATAAGAATTATTTAAGGAAAACAGTAAAAGCAAACACCAGTAAAATGTAGCAACATGCAAATGAAAGACACTCAATCAACCTAAATCACAAGGAAATGGGTAAAATATTCTCAAAAATATATATAATTACTAAAAGAGTAGAAGATTAATTTAGAAAGTAATGTTTGATCCTGCGTTATTTCATGTCAGGTCCCATAAGAGTTAGTTGTAAGTGAACCAATGCACTTAATGAACAACTTGAACTTAGCTCGATTAATATTCATTCAAGCTAGTAATTAAACAAGTTTCGTCTCCTTCGATCTCACCAATTGTCTACCAAAGTGAAGTACAGAAGAGGAAGCAAACCTATGTCAGGTCAGCACATCTTTTATTATTTTCATTCTTAGTAAACTTGCTACTGACATGTCCATGAAGGGTCTATGAGCATGCCATCATGGTCCTGTAGGCATCTTCTCCAATACTCTAGTGTGAGAATCGGAGCGCATAAGCCTCAGAATTGAAGGTGAGAGGCAGGGACTTAAAGAAAGTCAAGATCAATAAGGGCTTCAAATCCCACATAGTTGACAACTCTCGATTCAATTCATGGCAAGATGTATTAGAATGCATGCTTTCCTCTCCCTGAAACTAACATAATGTTCATCTACAAAACTTAAGCCGTCAATTTAAAACAAACAACTAATGCTAATTCTTTCTTCCACAAAATAGAATTACACAATTCTTTTATCTACTTTGCAAAGAGATTTTTTTTTCTTTCAAATATGTATATAACATTAGGAACAAAATTATAAGATAAATCACACCAAATATCAATAACATACTTTAACATATTCAAAGATCAATTCTCCTACATCCATGAGAAGAAAATATCACTAGCTATTTATGTGTAATATGATAACGAATGTTGTCCTGAATTTAATATCTAATTTACATACCATAATAATATCATAACATAAATCTTATAACTGGATATCATTAAATGTTACTTATGTCTGACAGCTCACAAGATTTTTAATAGTTCACAACCTCTAGCTCTTGATTTGCAAATAGTAAATATAGTCTATAGTGCTAACTATTTTGGTGATCAAACCATGATTACACTAAAGCAGTTGTTGCGGTTGATGTGATTGCAAATGTTGTTGGAAGTGAATTATAGAAGTCGTTAATAAGCATGATCATGATGCAGCCCATTGAAAGAAAAAAATAAGATGTTAGAATTTTGACTATACTTTACAATGATAAAATTGAAAAATAATGTTAAAATGGCAGAAAACAATTCACTTTTCCTCCTTGAAACAATTTGAAGTATATATTTCCTTTTTAACTTAATTGTAGTAAATCATCTAGCTATAAAATCAAATGATGTAACCACTTGGAGGAGTTGATAGAAGTTTGTTTCCCAATGAATGCTTCTTATTGAAATAAATATTTATATTTATCTTCTGATTTTTCTAATTTTTTTAATTAATTAATCCATTATTACTAAATCTACATAATAATTTGATGTAATCCCTTCTTATTTAAATAAACAAATATGTTGTATGATTATTGGTTACAAGAACGCTTACTCGTGACTTATTTATTATCCCACGTAATTGATGCCCAAGTAGTTATCATATTTGTTGAATTGCTTGCTCATTTAGACTAGTAAAATTATTTATTAATATGAGAAGCTATGTATTCATTCATTCTGAGTTTATTAATTAGCTTGTTTAATTTATCTTTCAATTAATTTAAGAAAGCTAAGTACAAGTCAAACTTGATTGTAAATAAAAATATAAACAAGCTAAGCACAAACATATGTGAAAATTCCACTGAAGCATGAGTCGAATGCGAATAACTTATATTTGGACCAAGCAAAGTCTAATCTATGGTATAGACTCAACCCTACTCGAGTTGGTCCGGCTCGATTACAACCCTATTATGGGCCTCTTTAATTACTTTAGAACAATAATAATCAGATGTACTCATTATTTGTTCCCTTTCCCCTAAGTAATCAAGTCAAGAACCAACTCACTAAATGACTAGATAATTATAAGAGATGATGTTAAAGTTAAGAAAAAGAACATAAGAGAAAATAGCAAAAATAAACATCAAGATCTTTATCAAAAGAAACAATAAGAAAAAAAACCCAACAATTAGAAAAAAAAATAATTATGCCTTTTATACATTAGATAGAAATCACCACAAAAAACATTACTGCTTTCAAATCAATGAACTTCATTAGCAAGCTAGCACAGATGCAATCATTATAAATACATTATTTCATTTCTATTTGATATGTTACCTAAAATTAACTAAAATGATTAATTAAACCAAATTTAGGGAATCAATGATGTTAATTAGTTTAACTAACGGTTTACTAAATGGAGCCAAGTTTTCAATTGATTTCATTGTTCTCCTAGTTCACTCTCAAAAAAAAACTTTTGCTATATAGAAAGTATGCTTAGATAAATTTTGAATCTATTTTGTTCCCGTTTTGCTTTATTTTGTTTCAATTTTCATTTCAAACAACACATATTTGAATGTTCTACTTATCTCTTGTTTTCCGAAACAAAAAAACAGAAAAATAAGTTTGCATGTAAAAATGTAAAATAGAAGTATTTTAAATTTAATCAACATAATATAGTATATAATCCATAATGGATCAAAATAACCAACAAAATCACAAACTAACTAAACTTATTAGGTTAACATTACAAGTAATTAGAGTATATTTAATTGGTCAAAATAAAATTTAATGAATATTTAAATCATAAATATCTTCATTAAATTACAATTAATTCAAACCAATCTGCAATAAATAAGTAACCATAGTTAAATATACTTAATTGAAATTTAATTATACCTGACAAAATTACCGTGACTAAATAATAATAATTTAAAAAAAAAAATAGTTAAATCCTAATTAATATTGATAATTACTTCGAAAATTCAACAATTAGTTGCAAATACCAATCTTAATTATCACAAATAAATACTACAAAAAGACTGGTGATATTAGAAAATGTTGTCCTCTAAAATGCTTATGAAGCCAGAATATTCTAGGATACTTAAGAAATAAAATGTAGGGAATGTTCTAACCAATCCATCGTGCTAATAAAACAAAAGAAGAGTATAGAGACAAAGTAGCATATAAATAGGTATATGCTTTGTTGTATGAAAATAACAAGAACAAATAATAATAAAAAGACTACCTTCTCCACATATTTCCCACCTTTACAAAATTTCAATAGTTGTGTATGTTCATTACTAGTTAAAACAATAGTTGTATCGGAGTTGGATTCAGTCTAACACTAGAAGTATGCTTCTCAACACACAATCATGGTAAACACATTTCATTCATCCATTCCAATTCCTAATTTTTGGGGAGAAAATTATGAATTCTAGCCTATCAGAATGAGAACCTATTTTTGTGCTCCAAAAATTATAAGAATTTGCCAACAAGGAATATACTACTACTATGGAAATCCCACTTAATCTACGATTAAAAAAAAGAGTTAACTCAAGGAGAATCAACAAAAAGATTCTCAAGCACCTATTATTCTTAGTTCCAAAATAGATCAAAATCTAGCAAGTATGGATCAAATGATGGAGAAATATTACACTTTCCATTTCGGGAAATCAAAATTAAAATGTTGATAACATGGAGGCAATAGCCAAAAGCATTGTAGTTGCTGACATTAAAAAAAAATAAAAGATACATCAATGAAATTTTCTTAGTTCCAAAATAGATCAAAATCTAGTATGGATCAAATGATGGAGAAATATTATACTTTCCATTTCGGGAAAAAATGTTGCACAATTTATAACAAATAAGACAAACCTCTCGTAACTGCAAGAATCAAAATAAAAGAAAATAGTTGACTTCCCAAACAATGGAGATATGCAAGCAACATGATGATGAAAATGCAAGTGGTTGAATCCTTAGAAGATTTCGACATTTTTAACTCCAAGGATTGAATATCCTTGAGTAGAAGAATAAGAGAGATATAATTAAAATAACCAAGATATAAGAAGTCCACAAAGAATGTCGATTTAGTAAACAACACCGCAACTATTCCAATCAAGAAAAACTTGGATAGGTAAAGAACCACTAGAGTTGGTTCATAAAGTTGTATGAAACCAAATGAGTACACCACATAATTAATATGGACCCTCATCCTCTTGATTGATAATTACACCAGAATAGCATGGGTCTGGCATAGTTTTTATGCGAAAAATCATAAAGTTTTTTTCTTTTTTGTATTTCCAAAAAGTTTAAAGCCCGCATTGCAAAAACAAAGTGGTCTCTATGTAAAGATGATAAAAAGTGATAGGGCCAAGAATATAATTCTGAAGTGTTCAACAAGTTCTGTCAAGATCAATGCTTGGACCACCAACCAATTGTAGAATATAATTAAGAACAAAATGATGTTTCAAAAATGGAGATGCAAAAAGCCATACTACTAAAAAAAGCTTTCCAAAAAATCTTTTGAGTAAAAATTATGAGCGCTACAATATATCTATTGAATAGATGTCCAACCAAAGCTGTAGAAAATAAGATACCAATCAAAGCTTAAGAAACTACTTGGACTTAGCGATAGTGGCAAAATAAGCTATAGCAATGACTCTGATGACTCATTCCAAAAGCACAAGCCAAGTCTTACAGCAAAAAGAGATTTTCAGCATTCCAACATCAACTACAATGAAACATTTGCTCAAATTGGACAACATGATAGATTAATAGCATTGATTGCAACAACATATATTACACTAGTACCATAAAAAAAATAAAAGATTTACCAACTAGATATGAAGTATGCATACCTCAATGGCTATCTTGAAGAAATCAATGTCGAGCAACCTAAAATCATCAAACTAAGAAGGGCTCTATATGTATTAAAGTAATCCCCACAAGCTTGTTACAGTAGATTGCAAACAATTCATTGAACTAAGTTTCATGAAAAGCCAATGTGAGTCAATACTATACATCAATACCAAAAGTATGGATGACACATTCATTACCTCACTATATATTGATGATCGCATCAATACAGCAAATAATAAGAAAGATGATCCAAGAATTCAAAAGAGACATGATGAAGATGCTTGAGATAAAAAATCTTGGCTTGATGCACTATTGGAGATGGACATCACTGAAAAAAAAATGCAATCTTTATTGCTCAAACAAAAAAAAAAAACTACTAGCCTCATAAAAAGTACAAAATGAACTCTTCCAAAAAATTTTAACCAATATTTTAAAAAATGGACTAACATTAAACAATAAAAAGATATTCAATATTCAATGATTCAATCGAAGTTAAATCAAATGACATAATAAATAATATAATTATTTTAATATGATTTAAATGATATAATGATGATGTAATATCAATTCAACATATAATATTCTAATCGAGGACACTTCACTCTTGAATATCTTGAATATGATTCTAAATCAGAATTTTATGACATAATATTTTATTATTTTCTCTTTTTTTTTAATTTAAATATATTATTTTTACTCATCTTTTCAAAATCTAAAAGACAAAATTAGATCAATATTAGAACTGCCGGGTTCTTCCAAAATCAGTCCAATTCACAGATTCAATTGTTTGTACAGTCAACTCTAGCCGGTTCTACTTAGAAGCAATTTTGGACCTAGATCGAACTAACTGAATGATCAATTCACAATTTAATCGATCAAGCAAATTGTTCTAATTTTTAAAACTATGATTACAACTATACATTAAACAATAATAAAGCACTCAAGATAGAAGATGACACATTAAAACTAGAAACTCATAATTTTATACTCTTATTAGAAGCATATTATATCTCACAAGGCCAGATATTATGAATGCAACTAGCCTACTATTACGATTCATGCATAAAACAAGTTGAGAATACAAAGGACCAACAAAAGAATTCTTTGTTACCCATAAGGAATAAAACATTATAGCATACAATATGAATCAAGCTCCAATTCAGACTTCTTAGAAAAACAAACAGTAAAAGGCCAGGATTCTTAGATGAAATGAAAATAACATAGACTATAATTTCACACGTAGCCCAAGAATATTTTCTTAGGCATTTAAAAAGGAAGTAATAGTTGCACAATCATCAGGAGAAGTAGAATACATAGCTACAGCAATGATTATAAAATAAGCTATTTGGCTAAAATGCATGCTCAAATATAAGAGAAAGCCTCCAAGTGAAGCTAAAGAGATATATTTTGATAACAAATCAGTAATAACAATGACAAAAGATTCTGTATTCTATAGCAGAACTACATAGGTATCAAATATTACTTTATTTGAGAATCAAAAATAAATAAAGACTTCAAGCTCGAGTATTACAAAACACAAAAACAACTAGCAGACAAAGGAACTGCCATAAACAAAACTTCAACAACCACGTGATATTATCAAAGTTACATAAATCAGCACCGAGAAGTATGAGAAAATGCTAATCATTCCTAATAAGAGACTTAAATATTCTAGGATTATTAAGAATCAAAAGTATCATATCATACTATGGAAATAAGTAAAATTTGTACAAATTTATAAACAATCCATTCTACACATAAAGTTAAAAAAAATGTTTAAACACAAAATAGCTTATAAACAAACATATGCTCTCTTGCATGAAAACAAGAACAAGAAGAAACAAAAAGACTACCTTCTCAATAAATTTTACACTTTTACAAGATTTTCAATATTTTTTTATCGTCATTACAAGTTAAGACAACAAATAACTTATATAAAATAAATTTAATCTTTAATTATCCTCAATATTTCATTCACTATAAATTACTCTAGCAAAATAATTAAATATCTTATACAAAGTTACCATAATTTAGCATTACAACAACAAGTTTTTATCCCACTATGTGGGGTCGGAAAACCATAATTTAGTATTAATAAAATCTTAATGGTCTAAACAAACATCTCATTGATCCAAAATTAAATTAAATAAGTATTTATTTGTAATTATATTAAATAAATATTTAATTATAATAACTCAAATATTAAGACAAATTATTATTAATTAATGGTTTCCATTTAAATTCATATTATAATATTCATTTAGCTTTAATTAAAAGTGATTTTATATAAAGTAATTATTAAATTAGTTAATCATCCCATATATAATATCAAATCAATTAAATAAATGTAAAAAAATATGGGCATATTTAGTAATGTTTTCTTTTGTTTTTTACTTTCTTTTGAACAATAAAAACATATGTTGGAAAATATATTTGGTCATCTTTCTTTTTCTTTAAGAAATAAATTTGTGGCTTTCCAAAAATTTTCAGAATATCATATGAGATGTTTTTCACTCACACCCAAAATAAGTACTATGAAAATTGAAAACAAAAAATACACATCTAACCATATATTTGTTTAAACTTAAAACAAATACAAAGCAAATAGAAAACAAAACCAACCATATAGACACTTTAAATGACTTGCTTAAATGCATTGAAAAAAATTAAGCTAAGTTATGGCTAAAGACAACAAGATTCTCTTCTCATTCAAAATAGAGATGAAAAGAAATAAAAGATGATTAATTGTGGAAATAAGGATGAATGAGTTGCCAACAAATCAAAAATAAAAGAAAACTATCGAACAAACACAAAGAACTTTATTAACAAAGGTGAAGAAAATAGAGTTGCGTATAACCACGTGAACAGTTTAAATATGAAAATACAAATAACTTAGGCTAATAAAATACAATAGACAGCAAGCATAAGCAACAAGAATAAACAAACATGCTTTCTTTCAGATAGGAACAATATGCTTCAAACGATAACTTCAAAGAAAAAAAAAGGTGTGAATATCAACCTGCCCAAGAAGAGAACTCTCAATGAACCCTAGAAATTTCTCAACTGGAAATGAGCTGTCGATCAATGGAAACAAATGCAAAAAGGTCTCTGTAATTTTAAGATTCAAGACAAAATATCTCTCATTATCCTGCAAAGGTTCAGGAAAAATACTAATGAGCATATACACTAGGATTACCAGTTATTTGAGAGAAGGAAATGGGGGGTGTTAACAGGAACTGTTTGTCACGGTGTCCATGTATGTATGACGGCATAAAATTTATCAATAATCATGAAAAACAGAAAAAGAAAACCTACACAGATTTGACTCTGAAAATTTGTGTTTTTTCTAAAATTTAAAAAAGAATCAAATTATTAGAGTGGGTACCTTCTCTACATGTCTAGATGCTTCGCACAATGCAATGCTGGATCCGAAAATGAAAGCAGCCCAATATTTTAAAATACACGAATATTCTATCAAGTGACATTTTGTGAGCATGTAAATCCTAAATTCAGACCAGTACATTCATCTGATAGAAACCAGTCATCAGGTAGGACTAAAAGCCTAGGAATTGGTTAGCATTAGACCCAACAATTACAGGAATTAAAGAATTTAAAGGTTGCTTATGATCAGTAGTTCAGACTGCAAGTAACATCAAATCATTATCAACACATATCCACGTTATAAGTATGTCACATTTATTTTCTTGACTTCATTTACATTCCAGACTTTAATTCGGCCATAAATCTATTTCCACAAGTCTTGTGGGCTCCAAAAATTCATGCCCGATCTCTCAATGAGAAAAGTTTAGATGTAATGCAGGTCAAATTTTCACAAGGCAGATGAAATTTATAGATAAGACACAATCCAAAGATTTCACCCTCAGTTTATGAGGACTTTAGATCTTGTTCTAAGTTTCTTATAAGTGCAAGTACATATAATTAATTATCACTCCTAATGATGAGAGAGAACTTTTGATTAAAGTTAGTTGTTAGATCACTAACTGCTTAATGTATAGTAGCAGCAAATGAAGTTTTAAATTAATAAAATTCACCACATTTAACTTAAAGCGCATGGTGAGGAAAACAATGACGCACCTGATCAAGATCACATGGTTTCATCATCATGGATTGTCATGATCCCTGATCTGCTTAGCCAAAGGGAATAGTCGACCCAACCTGACCAAAGGATCATTGTCGACAGCCATTGATTACTTCGCCCAATAGAACCTTATAGATCAGAGTCGATGTTTGTCTAAGGAGATAATTTTTAAATCCATCTTAGATAACAAAGAGCTTTGTGTCCTCATAAATGCACACTATATTTCACAACTCAAAAGGCAAAACTATTAGAGAATATACGAGCTACAATCATGATAGTAATTTAATTATCATTTAACGGCAAATCACTCAATCAGAAGGCTCTGCTCATAACCATAATTTCATATGATGTCATTTGGCGGTAAAATCATATGAACAAAGAACACGAGGCCACGTCCTTACTGGCATAAAACTATTTGAAAGTGAATATATCAGTGCACTTGACATTAGTTTCTTTGTGAATTAGAATTTTCTAAATTGTTACCCCAAACAAACAATTATGGATGAGTGGATTAAATGAATTTTTGTTTTAAGTTCTTTAATAGACAAATTTCATTTGATTTGAACTTATCATATTTTCTATTTTATTGAAAATTAATTTCATAATAACTTGATTGAAATTTAAATATATTTTTGATGGTGAGATCCCCTCCAGCCTTCATTCAACATTGTCATCATCAGGATATTAAGACCTTATCAACACTACTCGTTCCCTTGCAGAGGATCGGGCCTAGGACCTATGTGTGATCTAAAATTGACTTGAAGATTCATCATGTTAAAGACCTTGTCAACTCTATCTTCATTCATTGAGGATTAGATCTTAATTAAAACTTGCGATCACACTTTTGGTTTTGAAAGAGAGAGCTCATAGGTTTAAATGTAAAAAAAATTTACTTAAGACCTTTGAAGGTTATATATGCAAATGTAAAAATAAAATATTCTAGTTAAAAGCAGATGTTCAATTTTGTGATTAGCATTGTCAACTCCCTTCCTTTCAAAGAGAGGATCAGACCATTGGAAAGGGACTTACGACATCCCTAATGTAATTAGGCCAACCCATTCAAAAGCATGTACAAGATTGATAAGTCTAGGTTCATCTTTTGAAAGGAAGATATTATATTCTTATGAAAATATTTGCACAATTCTCGAGATTAGAGTGAACTTATATTAATATTAATTTGAGCTTGAGCAGTATTCTCACATCAGATGATTGAGCATTCGACATACTGGTCAAAGCACATGTAGGCATTTCAACTTTATTTTATATTAACTCGTAAAACATCCTTAGACACTAAAATAAAGCATTTGGCACATTTGTTGTGGCTCATGCAGGTTTTTCAAGAATGTTTGCGCGAATCTTGACGTGACTGCATGATACATCAGCTTGCTTATTTTATGCATTTGCATGATATAGAGTTGCACGTCTTTCAAGGTAGTTGAGTGAACTTAGAATTGTCTTATGATTCGTGTGCATCATTTGGAAGCATTCAAATTTTATAATTTGCACTAGCATGTTGTATTCAAGATGTGTGTAAACATTACATTTTATGATTCTTGCATGCATTTTAATATTGTTATTTGAACATATGATTGCCTCATAACACGCATCTTAACTTAGATTGCTTGCACGAATTTTGAGGCATTTAGTTTGAATGTAAAGTTGCCATGAAGTATGTGCAAGATCACATTCTTTGTCTTTTAACTTGCACACCTTTTTAAAGCACTTGAATTGAACGAGTAAATGTCCTGTGCTACAAGCAAAAGTTTAATGACTTCATATATTTACACAAATTATAAAATATTTAATTTGAATGAATGGTTGCTTCATAATATGTACAAGTGTTTATTTAAATGCTTTTATCAACAACTTTTGTCTGCTTGTACACTAAATTGTGGACCCAATGGTGTAAGCGTTTGGTTGATTTCATTTAATCCTCATTTCACTGAGTTTTGAGTGTTCAATGAAAATCATTTTTGTTTCAATCCATTTTGGCTCAATTCATGCTCTCTAGTGAGACATATTATCTTCCTTTAGCTCATAAGCAAGCTATTTATTTCCCTTCATGTTTTCACGTGTGAACTCAAATACTTTTCACTTCTTTTGATGCAAGTATTGTATGAATGTTCTTTAAAAGATCACGTTCATAATTGGTGGTGGCATCAGAGTGGGAGACCACGAGAGGGAAAGATGAAATACAGGAGAGAGGAAGAACGAGAGAGTGTGTGTGTATGCATGTGTGTGGGAGTGTGAGTGTGTGGGAATGGAAAGAATTGGGCGCAGCTGGGTAGTTTTAGGCTTTATTATTATTTTTTGCTTTGTTTTTTAAACAAAATGGGGGCTGATATGGCCCTCACGCCTAACTGGGTGAGTAATGGGCGGAGAGGAGAGGGAGGGGGGTCATTCAGATCCCTTTAGTTTTATTTTTTTATAATGGTCAACAAGTCTCAGTTTGTTACATATGTCCATGTATATTATTCAAAGCAATAAACAGCAAAAATAGATTGTTTAGTATTCATTAGTTTCCACATAGACACGTTCATAAACATTTGTCTGCCAAACCTAAAAAAGCAAGATATTTCTATAAACAAACCTTGAAAAAAGGAAATGAGAATGAAAAAAGTATCACTTCAAAGCATACATGACTATGAATTATCATTAGGTAGAAAATGATCATATTTATATAGGAACACAAATCATTAGACAAGATACCCTTTAATATTATTCCAGGATCTGTAAAAAGATTCCAATAAATCAAGCTGGCAAAATAACAAAGCAAACCATTTGCTATGCCTGAGCTAGCACAACCTTTACATCAACGTCCTAGACAACAACATCAAACCATCTTAAATAGAATTTAATAATACAACTCAAGTCTATAATCGTTAATATTGCGTCAGGTTTTGTGCTTAGCAATGAAACAATATACCAGCAAAGAGAAAAGTCTAAATTTGCAAGGGAACTTGAATGTCATAATAGCTTGCAAAAAAATATATTTTTTGGTCCAAAGAACCAGGAAAAATAGAAAAGGTGGATAAAACCACACATAATTATGTCACCTATAACTCCAGGTGAACAAATACATCAGAGAACAAGTGACGTGGACAAAAGGGCAAGACAAATTCAAGATGCATGCAATATAAAAAGACATTAATATCACATCAAAGCAAACCTTCGTAGTAGAGTGATGCATTTGGCCAATTGGAAATGTTTCCCATAATTTCTTCAAAAGTACAAGCATGTCATAAGGACTTCCATCAGGCAGTGATGTTAAGTGTACAGGCCTTGCATGAAGCTTATTTATCTTTTCAACAAAGAGTCTGACTATAAGACTTATGCACCGAAGTGTACATAATAAACAATCAAAAGATTGCGTATCAATTGCAGGTATTGACCGGATCAGCGAACAGGATTCTTGGAAACAGCTGATTAATGCCGGCACAAGATCTTGAAACCTCTTTACAGCCAAAAAAATCACTAAAAACAAGTTTCATGAAACAAAAAAGTGCATTTATAAACGTCTGCACAAAGAAAGAGACATTATTGAAACAAAAGAGAAAGTAAGTAAATTATTTCACAAAGAATATAATATAGCTGATTATTGCTCCCATAACCATAAGAGCTATGAGAACATTACCTACAATGAAGTTAAGATCCCTAACAACCTATATATAACCAGAAAACAAACCAGGGTGGCTGCCTGTGTAAGGCCACAAAATAGGTGGATATTTATTTAAATATATATCAAATGTAATAGTTATTAATTAAATTTTGTATTTCTTAATAATTAATAATTATTAAGTTTTCAAATATCATTATAATTTAATAAAGCCTTAATTAGCCCTTTATTCCATTGTTTATACTGTAGCAAGGGCGAAATACCCGCACTTACCTCGATATGCATTGGGTTAGGAAATTAAATTGCTTAATTTGAGTATATAATCGATCGTTTCACATTTCCTTCTCATTTTATATTTCCTGGCACTTGGTTCGTCTGTGTCACGCGAGAGACGAGAGACAAGAGACGCGGGAGAGAGAGAGGCCGGCAAGGGGTTCGATGTCGTCAACAATGTGTGGCCAACCCGTGCTCGTGTGGGTCGTGTCCCATGAGTGGGATGGCTGCGGCCGTGGGTTCTAGGGTTCAATCGGTTGGAGGATTATCAAGTAAATAAGTTTTTTTATTATTTATTTTATTTTTAGTTATATATGTAAATAGGCATAATATAATCTAATGAATTAATTTGTTAACTATAGTGTAGGTAAACGATTTTTATTTATTTATAATTATTATTGGTAAAAATTGAAAATTGATGGATATTAATATCTATTTGGGTAAAAATAAATTAAGTGTAATGGGTAGAGATATTTAAAATAATAAATTATAAAATAAAATAAAATCTAGGAGTTTCTTAAATTATATAAAAAAAATAGTACATACTAATAATTAGATGTATGTATTTTATGTATAGATTTGGTTAAAATTGAGAATTTATGTCATAAATTTAATATGTTATTTAATGTTTTTAAGATAATTTTATTTTAAAAGAAATTTATTGTAAGTAATTTTGAATATTCTAATTTATATTCTGATCATATTATTGTTATGATTAAATAGGAAGAAAGAGTAGATAAGAAGACTTTGAAATAGGAAGTGCGGGTGACAATTATGAAGTTAACTTGTAAATTTTAAAAATTAATAAAATACAATATTTAAATTCTTTTAATAAATTATTGTAATTTGCTAGGCGATTAATTAATTATCTAAAATTTCAGTATTTGAAGCATCAAGATTTTTGATCAACTTGAAATAAATATTAGTATGAGGAAAAGTCCTGTTAATATTGTTTATGTACAAAAGAGGTTTCAAATATCTCGCTTTCTGAGATATGTTTGTCACTTAAGTAAGATTTGCAAATTTTAATACAGAAAGTATGTTTATTCTTATTTGCATTTTTGTTGAGTACAACATTGACTGTCTACACTATATATTATCATTTTGTGGATAATCCTTGCTACAAGTTTATTTGAAATCAAGTAATATGTGTTTCATATTTATGTCATTCAACAATAAATTTTGTATTGCTCCTTGTTGCATTTTCATAATTACTTTATTATTTCGGTTCATTTCATGTTATTTGCATACTATATTTTGTCCTGCTGAAAACATAGACATGCAACAAACTTAGTTTATAAATGTCATATGATAGTAATCAAGAAATTGGTCAAATGTTATGATATTACATATGCAGTAATTAGGATAAAATGGTTCCTCAGTGAGGCAAAAGGGTCCTCAATGATATGATAAAGAGCAAAAAAAGTCTCCTATAAAAATAAAAGAAATTTCTTGTAGCTTTTAAGTTATGATATGTTCGTCAACAACTTTGATAACTCTAATAAGCGTACATAATATTATCTTGAATATATATGTATTCAAGATCGTATATTCAATTCAAAGAGAAGGATTCTAATAAGTTCTGATCAAAACCAAATTAATTTTGTACGCAACCTTTAGTCTAATTGTTTAGTTTTAAATACATATTAATATTCTACTCTTCCATAATTTAAAACTTTATTAGATTGCTTATCTTGCTAAATCGTATGACTTATTAGTTGAGTATAACTATTTTCAAGGAAGAGTAAGGAGAAATTGCAGGAGTCAGTTCTGCCCCTTTTTGAAAGTTGTATAGGGAAACATTATAAAAAAGTTTTGAAGTTCAGCAAATTTTAAAAGTATTGTTTTGATATTCAGTGTTTTAGATGTTTTGTAGTTAGGATTAAAAGTTTCAATTGATTTGTTTCCGCCTGTCATAAATATGGTAGATTTTATTATACAAATATTCTTGTGAAATAATTGGGTGAATTTAGGCGACTGTGTAGATCTTTTACACTATTCTGTGGTAAGTGAAGTTTTCAGAATAGTTGTTTAAGAAATATTCAATCAGCTAAATTTACTCTCTCTGTTACGTTTCTTTTTGATGGGTCTTAGGTGACCGTTCGGGATGTGACAGCCTGATATCAAATTGATCTAGCCTTGGAAGAGGCGATAGAAGGCTTTCACAAAATGTCGTGGGAAGCTAAGGATGTGGGAGACACTTATAAGTGGTTGAATAATTTTATTTGAGGTGGTGGTTTGAAAGGAAGGGGTCTGCCAAGTGTGTTAGATCATGGCCAAAATTAGGACTCCCCTTGAGAATTTGAATCTCATATTTCTTATGTAGAAGATTAAGGTATGGAATCACTCGGGAATATTAGGGTAATATATTTATATGTGATTTGGAGTATCTGGTGGTTTAGAGGCCAAAAAATAGAGAAAATCAAGATTAGGACAAAGTATCTAGTTTGGATAGATTTGACTAATCTTGAAACATTTAGTGAAGAAGCTAAAGAGTGTATTGAAAAGTTGGAAACGTTGTGGAGCATTACAAGAAAGTATGAAGATCAGATATGAAGTAGATTGTGGAGATCCAAGGTGTTTAAGGGGTGATGAAGAAAAACGGACCAAAAATAGGTCAAGAGGATCATTAGTTTGGCACCAACTTCAAGAGGGATTTTGGATAAAGCAGTGGGATGATGCTAGGAAAGTGGAAGAATATGTTATGAGAGATTCAAAGGTGGTGATCATAATATAGCTTTCTCTACCTTTCAATAATGCGATGTTCATAGAGCATAACAACAGATTTTAATGAAATACACACTCTTTAGGAATAAACCCTAGTGTTGCATGCACTAGGGTTAATAGTGGCTCGGCCAAATTCATTATCCCTAATTCTTCTATTTACGTTGGCTCTTGACAATACCACCAAACATGATAAAAATAGCTATCCAATTAAGGATACATATAAGGATTTCTACCTCAACATCATATAGATATTTCCAATGCCTTGTCCAAATCTCTTACTCAATTTCTACATGGTAAGATGCATTGGCACCATAATCATGAGAATCCCATCGTAATTTTGCATCAATTCTAAAAAAAAGCATATATAGTACAAGACAGGCATAGTATAAAATGATATCTTTATACCTGCATCATCACAATGTGCTTTACTATCATAACCATGTAAACACCTTTTCTCATTTATGTTCTGCAAGCATAAAAAAATGGGGTATTTCAAAAAAAATTATTAAGGAGATGAGTAATAACTTTAAGAAAAATTGAGGCAAATAAAAAAGCTTATAATCAAATGTTAAGCAACAATCCAATCAAGAGCAATTAGCACTCGCATACTATGTAATTCTCAACAAAAAAAGAACTAAGCCAATAAGAGATAAGCAACAAAATTCACCATAATAAGCTTAAACACACTATGAAATATCGCCAACATAACAAATAAAACTAGTAACTGACACAATTTTTTTATTGGTAAAGATGATGGCATATTGCTCAACTAAAACGTATCAGCTAATTCAATAGAATACATAAAATAAATCATAATCAGCTAAACACCATATCTTCTCTACAATAGTTCTTCCATGAGCTTTCAACTTATCAACAACATACAATACCCTTCAACAAACTTTCGAGTAACTGGATATTTAGCATGTCTATACATCTATCACCAGTGTAAATCTTAAAGACACATCGCCATATATACCCAGCCACCACCAAGTTTCTCAACCGATCGTATGCTACCTACAGGCACCTTTCAACCTTTATATATATTGATACATAAACTAAAAGTGCATATACCATGAGGGGAAGCTATTTTATCACCATTCAATGGGCAACATTGGGAATAAGTAAAAGGTAATGTTCTCATATTTTAATAGACTAGAACAAACAGCTTATTTAATCAATGAGGATCTTCCGGCGTACAAAGGAATGAAGAATATCTTAAAAGCTCATGCCATTTATCCCAACGGCAGTTTAGGATCACTTTTAATTTTCATTTTTGTTATATTTAGATGTAAAATAAAGGATGGTTGGTACAGTAAATATATATAATTTAATAATATTTGCACATAAGTCAATTTATTTTGCAGTTTAGAAGAGAGCTATGGCAATGTCGTCAAGTAAAAGATTTTTTGTGTGTGTGTGTGTGTGTGGGAGAAATAAAGGTACATCCTTAAACTATGTGCAAGGAAGTGGGATTCAAAATTATTAGATCTTTAGAATTACAGGAATTTCAACAAAATTAAAAAAAAAATGGCATACTACAAATAAAACTATAGAAAAGAGAATAGGAATGATGATAAAGATAATATACATAAAAATAAAAATAAAAATATCCCTAAGCTATGCATGATATAAACCATAGTTCAACAATATCAGATTAAGAAAAGTTAGCAGGATTTTCAAACTTAGAATGTGATAGGACTTAGAAATACATCATTATTCTCAACATGATTTCATGTAACAATTATTATACTATGCCTTCTAAATGGACTTCTTATCATTAAAATAAAATTACAAGTAATATAATAATTTTATGTTATCATCTTACTGCACTCAAGAAAGTGCCTAGAGAACACTTGTGGCCTTATTGACCTTGGCCCAATATAACCATTCCAAAAATTTAAAATGCACTATTTTATCAAAACAAACAAATAGAATTCCATCTAATTTGAAGTAACACGTTTACACTTGTCTTGAAATGAATTGGAGATTGGTCACCTCAATCTCAATCATATGCAGAGAAAGAATCACAACTATAGGTTCCTCTTCAATAGCATGAACATCACAAGGTCCTTCACTAAGAAGAAGACCTATAAGAATCCAGAAGGCAGAAGGTTAATCAATTATTATCCAACTGAGAAGCCCAACATGGAAACTAAAATAGGAGGGTCTCAAGAAAAAATATACCATCGAGATGAGACACAAGGGTTTGGTGAATGAACTCCTACTAGCTAAGTATTCCATTCAAACTATACCTAGAATTCAACAATTTCATAGCCGTCGTCAACACAACAATGTCTAATACGAGGAATGTTCTACCTTTCCAAAGAACAAGAACTTCTCAAATATATAAATAAACCTAAAATAAAAGTAAAATTTAAATCAGACTAGACATTGAACCGAAAGAAAGAAAGAACTAAAGTTTAACGATTCCACCGAAATTAAATCAAGGGTTGAACCAAATAGCATAATAAATATTAAAATTATTTTAATATGATTTAAATGATGTCATAATGATTTTTTCACTAATTCAACATACAATTTTTACTATTAAATATTTTGCATATTACTCCAAATCAAAATTTTAGGACATAATATTTTAATTATTTTCTTTATTTTAAATTTAAATAATTAATTTATAGTCATCTAATTAAAATAAAAAAGCCAAATTTTGAGCAATCTTATAACCCAATGATTCTTCAAAAATTGTTTGGTTTACTGATTAACCAACACAACTATTAGTTCCGCATAGTGCTGATAGAAATAGTTTTAGGCCTAGATTGAACAAGACAGAGGATCAATTCATAATTGAATCGATTAGACTGGCTAGTTTGGTCTGGCTTTCAAGCATAGAAAGAAAGGCATAATAAGTCCCCAATAAATCTCATTAAATCCATAACGCAAACAACAAAAATAAAGATAGTCGACCCAACCTAACCTAATAAGATAATTCTTGTCAACAATCATAGGTTATAACATATAAGAAAATCTCATAGAGTGAAAGGGCCAATTTTGAGTCGATCTTAAAAATAAAGGGCTTCATGCCCTATCAGGTGTCTTATAGCTCACGAGACATAGATTTATCCATTCGAGAACATATAAGCTTAAACCACAACCATAATAAAATGTTATCGCTATCAGGCTAACCACCAAATCAGGAGGCGTGTGTCACATTCTTATTGATATGAGATTTTTAGTATGATTGTATAAACAAATTTGCCATCATTGGAAAGAGAGCCCTAAGTGATCTACCTGAAATTTGATCGCATTTTATATTAGAATCTCATCTCTAAAATACATCTCAATGTATAGGATCCTTGTGCTTAAGATAATTTTTATATTATGTTGTATGGGATATTTGTTTCATGGTTAAACAAATCGAGGATCGCATTTTATATTAGAATCTCATCTCTAAAATACATCTCAATGTGCTTATAGGATCCTTATGCTTAAGATAATTTATATATTATGTTGTATGGGGTATTTGTTCCATGGTTAAACAAATCGAGGCAAAGACACTTTTATTTTTATATAAATACTATTATGACATTTGTCTTATCATCTATGTTATTCATGAACAAAGGATTAGGCTAATAAGACCGACAAGCTATGTTTCTTATCAACTCTAACTGCTCGCTTGTAGAGAAGAGAACCGAGGCGAATTCAAGTATGTGCATGGCTTTTAATTTCCTTAATATTACATTATGAATTTATATCATGCTTTGCATGGGGTTAAGGCTTACATACGAAAAATTTTTGGGAAGGTCCAGTAATAGAGGACTTACAACTCTGCCCATGTAGACAAAACAACCTTGAACATTCATTCTAGTTTAAAATAGTCATCGCATTCAAAACTGTAGTTGACACAACTCATTTACTTCCTTGCAAAGAAACAACAAGTTAATCCATATTTTCTTAGCATTTATGACCATGGAAAGGGTTAAGTGGCATAATGGCTTGTATCAATTCACACATTTTCATTACACCACCTCACACTTTCCAATGTATCACTTTAGAATGCTTCATGATTCATCACTTTATATATTTTTGCTATTAAGTTAACTTGCATTTGAGCCTTGTTAGCGATAAAGTTTCTCAAATTTCAAGTAAGATAACTTGCTAAAAATTTAATACATTGGAAAGTGTGAAGTGGCATGATGTAAAAGTGTCAAACACACACACACATATATATATATATATATATAAAGAGAGAAAGAGGGATGTGTTTAACTATATTTATCATTATATATATATATATATATATATATATATATATATATATATATATTGTTAAATTGTTATATAATATTTAGTCTCATCAAGATTTTTTAATGTATATGTACAAACTTCAATTCAAAATTTCATTCCACACATGCATGCTAGTTGTTTTCTTGCGTTGCCACCCTAGTAATAAAGGAGTCTATAGATATAATTTTGATATCCCAAACAAATCAAAAAAATTCGTTTCACAAAAATGTGTGAGGGTGAGTGCTCCTTTACATGAATGAAATGTTGTGTCAATTATTAGTGAAATTACATCCATATTGAACAATGATCATTCAATTCAATTATGTCAAAGATCAACAAATAAGTTTTTTGTCTTGGAATTAGGTTCGATTCAAATGTGCTTAAAATAATGTTATAAGCCCTTGTCATGAAAAAAAATCTCTCAAAAATGTTTCATTACTATTGTGGAAGCTCAAGTCCCACATTCTAAAAGTTGAATCAACTTGAACATAAATATTCTCTCCATGATATTAACCATCCCCACATAGGATGGTTTCTTGAACATCCACACAATCAAAGTTGAATTCAACTAAGATTTTGTCCATTTAAATATGAATACTTTTGATCAAGTTGAGCTAATCTCCTATTGTATTCAGATATCAAATCTTTGAAAACTAAATGAAATCAATACTAAGTATTACTTTAATTGAAAGTATTTTTTGAGAAAAAACTCACAGAATATAATTAATCATAGGAGATTGCTCTTATGAGAAACCAAAATGACAACATAAAAAAATTGTCTAGTTCTTTATACAATTAAGAAGAAATCTTTGAAAAAAAATATTTTTCTTCTACTAAATCTTTATTTCTATCTTTTGAGCTAATACAATCACCTCTCACGCTAACTCTTTCAAAGCACACAGCCAAGTATGTTAAAAGTTGCTCTCATAAAGAAAAATAGTATACACTCAACTCCCATTAGAAAGTACATGAGATTAAACCAAAACCAAAACCAACTCATAAGCTAAATAAAAATAATAATTAAAATGAAATTAAACAAAAAGAGTGACACAAGAATAGACTACATAAGATACTAATCACGAAAAGAAAATACAAGAGAAATACCGCTTCATTAAGATCATCATCCCCACTCTTGCTGACCAACAAGGAAAGGCAATGAACTAGTCCACCAAGAGCATTCCTGAGGTTGCTCTTTTCTTGTAAATATATTTGATAATTTCTGAGAATATCGGTATAGTTGTCAAGAACCTATCAAAAGTAAAAGAAAACTCATTATTAAAAGCAATGAGGCAGCTAGTAATACCCTATGTGCATAACAGTCAAAGCACTAAAATCAACAAAAAATGTGTAGGTCAAGCATTTTATGATGGCCAATCATTTCCTATATTATTCTTAATTAACTGAATGAAATGAAAAAAATTTATAAGATCGATTTTAGCATGGAAGAATAAAAACATAATAAAAAACAACAAAGCCATTATATAGTGTCAAAAATTAACCTTAATAAATGCAAACTATGCAATCCAGCATTGAAAATGAAAAATAAAAATAAAAAATGATATGTACATGCATCATGTAAAATTCCCAACAAGCCCGCATCAACATCTTCACTAACCTACAAGGCTCTACAAGTCAGAACTTGTCAGGATAGCTCAGCTCTAAGCTAAATATTCCCAGTCCAGCACCTGTACAAACATGCTCTAGTAACCCAATAAGTGTATCTTTGCAAACACCATATATAACATACATTTGAGTTAAGCCCACCCTACATGAATTGTCAAAGAGCTAAGTATGCTGACCAGAAATTGCTAGGATAACATCAATGATGATGAAGAGAAAATTAAAGAATCTATGGAGTGAACTAGTTCTAGCTGCAAAACATGTGATAATCAACAGCATAGTTATAACTTAGAAGAATTACATGTGTAGTTTCCCTCTGTAAGGGACTGTTTACATATTTTTTTAGTATATTTTTGTAATTTTGCATTTTTTGATTCGAGGTTTGGGCTCTATTTAAAGTCGCCCCCTCTAATTGTTTCTCTCAGTTCTGACATAAGATTTCTCAGATTTGCCTGATTTGAGTGAGGATTCCTTCTTCTTGAAGAGGAATGGAGTGAAGGCGGATGTTGTGCAGTATCAGCCTCGGAACTATACAGGCTCTCTCCAGGAGGAGACTGGTGGAAGGCAGAAGCTGCAGAGCAGCAATTGCAGGCCCACTTCTGGGAAGGTGCAGAAAGTGGGTAGGGGGGATCCACTTCAAGGCAGCTGGGGCAAGGAAGAATGGCCAGCAGATCCTCTTCCAGTATTCTGACAGCTCAAGAGATGGCAGGAAAAGTCAGAGAACAGCTAGGAGCATACGGCCAGGCTTCTTGCAGCTCTCAGTTTGTGAAAATAAGGTGAAGGAGCTCGACAGCCAACTGCAGAGCTGGTGCAGGAATTCCAGCCATTATAAGCAGACATTATTGATTGTTAGCCAGTTCTTGGACTGCAGTTCCAGTGCCGGCTGCGCTGGGACATCTAACAGGCTTCCAAGGCAGTGAATACAGGACAGTAGCCATTCCAGGAGCTGGAAATTTCCTAGCCTGCAGGAATCCACACAGCGAGGAACCAACAATAATGTGCTACAGGCAATGTCCATGGCAACAATAATATCCTAGTTTTTGTGTTTGTTTAAGTGTGGGTTTTATATTGACACAATAGTTTGGGATTTGTGTGAATCTACATAAGTGTGTCAGACAAAGTTAAAATCATGGTCATATGAGATTAATAATGAGAATCAGAATCAATACTAAGCCTAAATAAGAATAAGAACCGCATGAAACAAGAGCAACAACATTTCCAAGAGAACACAAGGCAATGTTATCATCGACCTTATAACTTGATTAATTCAAGAATCAAGCCAGTATATACTTTAGATGGAAAAACACTTACAAACGCTATAATTTGACTAATATAAGTATCAAGACAACATACTAAGCTAAAAGCACTTGTATACGAACCTGACCAGTATACATGGTAAAAGAAGAGGGATAGTTCAGAACAATTAGCTCGAAGAACTTAAAAGCCATTAGGCGGATATCAACTGCAATATGTGTCATTGCATTGAACACATACGCCATTAACAAAGATATTACTGTCCCGGTTGCATCCTGAAAAAGAAAAAGAAAACAGGTAAACAATTAGAGCCAATGAAAGAAAAATTGAGAGTAAAAGTTCATCCTAAACAGAAGCACATAAATCATGTCAGTCAAAGTGCAAAAATGGGATGATTAATGAATGCACTAACAAGCTAAAAGAGTAATGAATGGCAAACTGAATATTTTAGTAGCTTTACTACATTATTATTCCAAGCCAATGAATTAAAGAAAATAAGGTTCCATAGATATACCAAGGTACATGTACCACATACTAGTCTTGTACCGGAGTAAAAATATAAGTAATTCAGACAGGCTAATGATTTTAAAAATAGAAAAAGCACAAAAAGCAAATTGAAATGAATTCCGCAAATGCATTAGCAGTTTTATCAGAAACTCTCAATGCCCTACTAGGCAACTGTAGCAGTTGAAATACCCATTTTGTTGACAAAATAAGAAGAAATATGCAAAACCTCCAGATAAAAGAAACAGATTTTTTTTGGCTGATTCACGAATCAATAGTAAAATAAATGTCATATCATGCTAGATAGAAAAACCACAATGAAGTAACATGAAAGCAGAGAAAAAAATAACATGATTAGGGGCTACCTAAAATTTATAAGCATGAATGGAAGACATGACGTAGGTTGCAGAAGACATCTCAACATCAAACCAAAAAACAAAAAACAAGGTTGTTTCTTTTAGTGTCAGATGAAACTCAATACTTTCTACATATTTATTACACATTGAACTACTTTGAAGCATGCTAGGCACAAGTCACATTAACAAAGATTCCTTGCCTCACGATCCTACTCAAATGAAAAGGCATACATAACAACTTGCATATGAGTAAATCCACAAAACCAACATGCATCTGACAATAGAAATTCACAAGCATCAAGGCTCAAAACATCATATCCAAAAGTGCATTATGAATCTTGCAAAACATCTAAAAAAGAAAAGCCATGATAATCACACTATGGAACTGAGGTTAGGTGTAGCACAGTTCCAGGTGATAATGAAAGAAAAAATAATCAACTACCTCTTTCAGAGAAGGAAAGATAACACTCTTTAACATTTGATACAATGTTTCACGAACCACCTGGTCATTGTCACAAATCCGCTCCCGTAGCTTCTCTATTAGGGCAAACTTGTGAAGTTTAAACTCTGATGGATGTTTTGACACTAATTCTCTAATACCTGCTAATGCAGCTGCAGAAAAGCAATGGAAACAGGTTATAAAGCAAATGAAAGCCATCAAAACATAAAGTAAATTAAGACTGGCGCAAAATGGAACCTAGTATTACCTCTGTAAGCACATGTAAACGTGTGGTAATCATGCAGTAAATTAAAACTGGTCCCCATAAATAATACCAGATTTTGGTAAAAGTTAACAATACGGTGAGAAAAAAATTAATAAAAATCAATCCCTAAACCTATGCCACATTTTCTTCTCCAACATTTTACACGATTTCAAAAGATTGATCTCGAATATGAAGAAGATACTGAAACAGACATCATCAACCTTTCATCTTCAAGACTTTTCTAAGGCTTAAGGTTCCAATCTCCACCTTCCAAAGATCAACTTGCTCTTCCACAAAACACCACATGTGCTTGAAGTGTTAAGGCACTCATAACCCATGCACTTTGAGCGAGTAGTATTTTCTATTTTTTTATTCAACAAAAGTCAAATCAAGTGAAAACCATCATTGTAATCAATAGCCTATTCAAATTACTTGTTTGTCTTATGAATCCTCATCCAATATTTCATGCCAAATGTCAATTGAAGTGTTTAACCTAGTTTGTACAAGTGCTTTTGCATTTCTAGCAATTTAACCTCTATTTCGATTTTTCTTCGAAGTCATTTCATATAAATTCTATCTCCCAGCATTATTTGTGCATCTATCTAAGTTTAGTTTAAATAACATCCATCTCAATATTTTCATTTCTAGCACACACAACTCGGTTTCCAATGACTACTTCAATATATCCCTTAAATCCATGCAAAATCAATCATCATTAGCTTTATTCTAACTACTAGGTTAGCTTATGAATCTTCTTTCCATAAAGCATAGAGAATCCAATTGTGATCAACAAATTTTAACTTTCAATTTTCATAATTTTATTGCATAGTAAAAAAAACCTAATTGCAACATCAAAAATTGCATCATCATTTAAAGCCCATCTTCTTATAAAAAAATCTCTTATTCCTATATAATAGTTTTACTTTGACAATAAAATATATAAAAGTGGTCAGAAAATTTGTTTTATTCATTCTTCCAATGGGTATTTATACACAAAATTATCTAAAAGATTATTGAAAACTACTACTTATAAAGATTTTTAAAAATTAAAGTGGTTGTTAAAAACTTTCTATCTTGGCCAATGGCAGGAGAGAGCAATTTGCGGCACTCCACTTTATATGTTAAGCACATGAATTTGTGGCAATTCTCTTTGTATTTAAAGCAATATAAATTCATATCACTCCTCTTTTGATATTAAGCACATGAATCCCTGTACATGGAACCCTTATTTAACACATGAATATATGGCTGTTTTCATCCCTTATTTAACTATCTCAATATTTTCAACACTTCTTCTCAAACTATATGATAAAAATCTAAAATTTCAAGTGTGCTTGAGATATTTTTGATTGAAGGGTTGCAAAATCATTTAATAAATAAGTCAACCAAGAGACTTGATGTTGAAACATTCAAAGTATAGATTAACATACTTTTCAATTTCTCTTTATTGACATGCCTATCCAAATCTAAATATTTAGTTCAATTATGTTGTATTAAACTATGGGAAATATTGATAGAAGACTTATTATCACAATATATTTTTTCATAGGTCCTTTCAATTTAATTTTTTAACATTATAATATAATTTTAACCTTAGGAGTTCACAAATACCTTGAGTGATTACTCTAAATTCAGATTCAGCACTTGACCTTGAGACAACTGATTGTTTCTTGCTTCGTCATGTTATTGGAGTTTCTCCCAATAGTGTGCTATACTATAAAGTGAATATCCTATCCACTAGAAATCACGCATAATCAACATCAATATAACTTCAATTTATAAAGTATCATAATATCTATTAACAACCCCTTTTCCATAATTTAATTTTTTATGCTTAAAAACTCATTAAGCAATTTAAAGGTAAGATTTCATTGATTTGTGCAAAAATTAACTCATGAAACTTACTGCAAAAGTGATATCAAACCAAGCATGAATAGGATAGATTAGTTAATTAATTAATCCTTGATATTATCCAATATAAACTTATATTCCTTCTTCAATTATGTCCAATTTATAAACTGATTTAATTGGAGTTTCACAATACATGTAATCAGTCATTTTTATTTCTCCCAAAAAATTCATAAAATATTTTTGTTGAGAGATAAAAATTTTGTATTCGAATTGAGCCATTTCTACACCCAGGAAGTATATGAGCTTATTGAGTTCTTTGATTTCAAACTCTATGATGAGTTTTTTTTTATTAAGTCATTTCCTTTATTGTCACCGCCTCTAACAATTATATCAACATACATACAAGAAATTAAAAATTTTCCATCAGTGGAATATTTTATGCAGAGTGTGTAATCTGCTTGGCTTTGTTTATAATTTATATCTTAGTCCATACATGACTAATCTATCTGTCAAATCATGTCATTGGCAATCATTTAAGAGCACAAAGTGCCTTTTAAATTTGCACACTATATTTTCTATGAAAAAACTTCAATATCCACATGTAAAAAGGCATTTTTCACATCATATTATTACATGGACTATCCAATACTAACAACTAAAAAAATTAGGATGTGAATTGTGTTCATTTTAGCAATAAAAGCTAAGATTCTATGATAGCCTATTCTATCATATTTGAGTATAACATTTTGAAACTAACCTTCCTTTCATACTATTCCAAGCTTCCATTTACTTCATATTTTAATGAGAAACCACTAACATCATACAATTTTTTCCCTTTTGATAGCGCAACAACCTCCCAAGTGTGACTTTTTTTCCCAAGATATTCATCTCTTCTCAATGCATCATTTCATTCTTATTTTCTAATTATTCCAATAGGTTTATGATATTTGACGGTGTTATAGATGATATTTGTAAGGAGCACTTTATGTGTAAGAAAAAATTTTGGAATGATGTCTACTAGATTATAGGAGACAAAAGAAGAATGTATGATAAGAAGTTAATCGTTATTATAAAAGTAACCTGATGATAGTTCTGAATCTTAAGCTTATACGAAGCTTTGGATTGGCTATTTGTCCTTGTATTAGACCAGAAAAAAATTTAGTGATAAGAGTAATGTGTTCTTTCTTGCATTTGTGTAGATGGGATGTATGTATGGATAGAAAATATTAAGTTCATCAAACAATTCTTACATCTCTTTTTGGAAATAAATTTAAAAAAAGGACTTTATTTTTCATCAAAAAGGGAATCTCTTTGATTTACATCAACAGGAAAATAAAAGTTTTTTGACTTTACTCTCTTGTGTGTGTGAATATTTACAAGACAATTATAAAATGCCTAATACCTACCATCCAAATACAACCATAAAGAGTATGAATATCTGTTGGAAAAAAAAATTTCTTAAAAGATACTAATCCTCCTTGATATCCACACAAAAGGTTTGAAATGTAATAATCAAAATTTTAAAACAATGAAAAAATGGATATGATGAGGACCGTTAATGACCTAGCATGACGCACTACACATATTGAAATAGGTGCTGCAAACCCAATCAAGTTCCCACCACCGTACTTGCAGTACATAAGTAAGAGTCGGGTAAAGAGAGAGTGCGAGAAAGATTGGAAGGGGATGAACACGCAAGCATCCTTGCGTGCATTGGTTGCATGTGCAACAAATGAAATCGATGGGGAGCTCATCGAGCCAAATAAGGCAAAACGAGATGGAGTATGGAGCTGTGTGTACTCACAAGAGATAGGCAAGCTCAGGCTAAGGCTAAAATCGAACCAGTTAAGCGAAAGAGTCTAAGGAAAAAAGAAAGAAATAAGTAAAAATAATAATAATAATAATAATAATAAACACTAATAATATAATATTAATTATATTAATAACTACAAAATAAATATTATTAAATAATGTTAATAACAATAGAAATAATAATATAATAGTTTATAACAATTAAATAAATAATAAATATTATTAGTAGTAATGTTAATGCAACAATAAACTAATATGATGATAATATAATAATGATATATTAATTATAATAATATAATGATATTAATATCAAAATAACAATATGATACAATAATAACAATATAATAATTATTAATTAATAATATTAATAATATTATTATTAATAATATTATTAGTGAGATAATAAGTTAATTATAATTATAATTATGATTACAATATTCAAATTAAAAAATAATAAAATAAAGATAATTATAATAATAATCTATTAATAGTAATAATACTAAATAAATAATAATTTAGAAATATTAATAATTATAAATAATAATAATATAACGATAAAAATGATGATGATGATGATGATGATGATGGTGAGAATGCTAATTATGATGATAATAATAACAATAATATATTTTTAGATAATCTGCTAAATTATATAATTTTAATATATATTTATATATATATAATTCTAGAAATAATAAAAAAAGTCAAATTATAAATTAAATTGAATTTAATTTAAAATTATAATAAAATTAATTAAGTTAAATAGATAATAATTAATATATTAAATTTAAATAAGAGAAGAAACTATAAGCAAAATAATTAAAATTTTAATTTAGAAATTATTTAATTATGACTAAATATAGATCTCTTAAATCAAAACTTAAATTTAAAGTTAAGAGAGCTATAATTTTTTTAAAAAAATAAAACAAATCAAATTAAATTTCTTATGCATAAAACATTTTTAGGCATTCAAAGCGGAAGAAGAATTAAGTAACATGAGAGTTTTCAAAAAATAAATTACGATTGAGAATTTTATATAACTTAAAACTTGAAATGATAAAGAAAAAATTTAATAAAGCTGTATTGACATAGATTTCATATTAGGAGACAAGACAATCAAATAATAAAAGACAAACGAGTCCCAAGAAAATGGGAAATTAAGTTTTCTATTTTATAGTAATTATTCAATTTTCCCGAAATCAAAATGCATTGATTATATGTATGATTTGCATGTGATGCTCAAATGATATTTTAAGTACTTTTATGCTTCTGTATATGCATTAAAAAAAATATTCATTTGATACCAAACTGTTATTGCAAAATTATTTTTATCTTTCTTTAACTATGAATTTCTCATATTGATATAATGATCATTTTATGATTGAATTTTAACTAATCTCCAAAATGATAAATAAAATATATTATTAAAATGCATGATGAAAAGCAAGAAAATGATTAAGTTATTAAGTAATTACTTGTGCATATTAATTAATGGAGATCAGTCATTATGGTACTGATTGAGGATGTAGCATATTTGTGCACATAAATGAAAATATAAAAAATTTTGCCCTTCAGGATAAGGTTAGAAAAGGTTATCTTCCCTCTAGGGATAGTTTGAAAAAAATTATAAGACGATGTGTCTTTTAAATACACAATTAGATGGTGACTCGTATGATGGATGCATATTATAAAGTAAAAAATAAGATATAAAATTAAAAAATAATAATTCAAGATCCTACTCTTTTATGAATGCATTTTCTCATTATTTCAAGAATAAGAGATAATATCAATTTCCTGAAAGAACTTTTGCATGTTTCTTTGTAAATCTTGAATTATTGTGAATTAAAAATATAATTATTCGCTGAGTCATTTTAACTCATTCTGTAGTTGATGATCTTTTCAGAAAAATCTTCGGTAACAAATAAATGAAAGACAAGAGCACGTATATAGTTGAAGATTTTCTTCGAGAATTAGGTATTTTAACTAGTGTTAAAGTGATGTATGTGGAGCAGTATATAATGAAAAAATTTGTAATTTTTTAAAATAAACATGTAGCCAACTTTTTTTGTATTAATAAAATGTGAGAATGTTTAAAACATTTGTCTGACCATCTGTTCCCACCTCCGAACTCCCGAGTCAGGTCCGACACAAAACACTAGTGACAGTGTGTTTGTTATTAATTTTTATTTTATTTATTTTTAGGATTAGTCGTTATTAATTCTTTGGAGGTATGTTGATTATTTTAGAAAGGGTGGGTCTTTCCTTTGGAAGCCTATAAATACTACCCATTCAGAGGGAAGAGTGCCCTTTTTTGGTTGGATTTCTAGTTCAGGATATCCTAAGAGCCCTAGTGTGGATTTCCCTAATTATAGAGTGGATTTCTTATATTTGGCATGAGATGTGAGGAACAAGCTATAGTAAGCTCCAAAACCTAGCCAAAATTGACTCTAAAATATACTCCTGGCTTTGCCATGGTTGTTTGGAGTCTTTTTCCCTGGTGGTTCCAGTATGGAGGAGAAATCTAGGCCATGATTTAGGCAAGAAGGTCCCTCTAGCAGTGTCTAGAAGGACTTTCTATAGTCGCAACCACAGGCGCCAAAGGAGGGAGTCCTCCAAAACTGTAATCTCCAAGCATCAGCTTCCAGATTGGGTGATTCTTGGGTGGCATCCAGGGAAAGAACTTCAGTCAAAGACAATATTAAAATCAACAATTCTTGGAACCGGATTATGTAAGATAATTATAGGTTGTTTCCTGTCTTCTATTTACTTTAAAATTTAAGGACTAACTAGTTTTAATTTCCTTAAAATCAGAAAACTACCGTCTTGTTTTCTTGCTCTCAAGAAGAACGGAAGGCTTGCAGTTAACTGCTAAACCAAGTTATTCTTGGAAATCCTCGGCTGAATTCAAGTCTGCTAGACAGCAGAACTTCAGCAAAATCTAGCTCTGTATTTCCCAAACCCATTAGAACTCAGATTTCTTATTCTATTCCAGCAGATATCTACCATTTTCCTCTCTCCTTAGAATTCCATTACAGGAATCAAGATCAGCCACTAGAATTTCAATCAAGTGACAGAGTAGCTGGAACCTTAATGTAGAATTTTCCTTGCAGGAAAAACTGGATAGCACCATATTAACTCCAGAAGGAACAAATAGCCTCTATGGACTCAGGAAAGTTCTTCATTCAAAGCAGGAATCACGGAGGATCTACATTTCTACCACCACAGTGACATTATCCGAAAAAAAAACATAACCAATAAGTGGCCAACCGCTTGTTGGACTATTTTAGGAGCTGGAGCAATCTTTTATATAATCAGTAATATAAAGTATTTTGTGCATCAAAATACCTGATATTATGTTGATGTGTTCATGAGTTAGTATTTCTTTTTGTTTTTTTAGTAATTCAGTTTAGTTGAGTTTTACTAAAGATTCTTGAATGTTCTTTAATTTGAAATTTTTATGGGTCTTAATTATGCTTATTAGTTGTATTGTTACAATAATTTTTTTTTTCATTGAAAACATTATAGTCAGTTTTATCCCACATTCTAGATTAGTGTCAATTAGTGATATTAGAACCAAGCTAAAGATGCCCCTAGAAGAAATCAACCTCGGGAAAATCAAGATTTAG
Source organism: Cymbidium sinense (assembly GCA_021442155.1). Lineage (NCBI taxonomy): Eukaryota > Viridiplantae > Streptophyta > Magnoliopsida > Asparagales > Orchidaceae > Cymbidium > Cymbidium sinense. The sequence continues at coordinate 136,113,838 of CM038222.1, forward strand.
CTATAGAAAAACTGCGTGGGGAAAATTCAACAATTACATGCTAGCAGCTTATGGAAAAAACAAAATTGAATCACAATCAAACCATTATTCGGATGATCATCACATTGAGAGTGAAATGGATAATCATTTCCATCAAGAATATATAGAATCAACCGATGAAAATAACTTTATAATCTATCATAGAAGGGAATCTATTAAGAAACAGCAAGACTATGGGGTCCAGATCGACATCCCTAATTTCGAAGGTGGCCTAAATCCATATGACTTTATTGATTAGCTACATACCATCGAATGTGTTTTTGATTAAAAGAACATCCAAATGAACGAGAGTAAAATTTATAGCCATTAAACTTAAGAAAATGGCATCTATTTGGTGGAAAATTTAAAGAGAACGAGAGCAGGGAAAGGAAAAAGTAAAATTGTAACATGAGAGAAAATGAAAAAAGAATTATAAAAGAAGTATTTGCCTCGCCAATTAAACAAGATGGATTTATCAAACTTCACAATTTTCAAAGAAATCTATCTGTAGATGAGTATATAGTAGAAGTTGAGCAATTAAAATGTCAACCATGGCAATATGATAGACATGCAATTCATAATGAATTTAAAAATACTTACATGGTAAATTATGAAAACAAAAGGTGGTACTAATGCCTCTGAAAGAGCATTAAAAAAACATCAGGATCTAACTCTATCATTACTAAATTTATATTTCTTAAAACAATGAGAGAGGTCCATACAGCATATGCTTTATAATCATCAAAGGAAATCAAAAAGAATTGAATATTCCTAAAATGTTCAAAACCATTATTTCAATACTTTCAAGATATGCTCCCTCTCGAGTTACCCCCAGATCTAATTGAATTTATCCTTGGAGTGGTGATTCCACATCACCCTGCTTATTAAATGAGACCCAAAGAATACAAAGAATTATAATGTCAAGTAGAATAACTCAATAAGGATCTAATTCGCTAGAATGTCAATCCTTGCATAGTTCCAACCCTATTAATTCCCAAGGATGGCACCTGGCGAATGTGTATAGATAGAAGGATCGTTAACAAGATAACCATTAAATATTGATTTCTCATTCCAAGGCTCAATAATCTATTTGTTACACTACATAGCTCCGGCATTATTTCGAAAATTGACTTGCATAGTGGTTATCATCATATCAAAATGAAACCTAGTGAGGAATGGAAAATGACATTTAAAACCTATGACGACTTATATGAATGAATTCTGATGCCATTTATATTATACAATGTACCCAACACTTTTATGTATTTGATGACAAAAGCATGTACACCTTTTATGGGACATTTCATTGTTAATTATTTTAATGATATCTTAGTCTATAGTAGTTCACTTAAGACGGCTATTTAAAGTTCTAAGACGAGAAAAGCTATTTGTTAATCCTAACAAGTGTAAATTACTAACCAATAAAATAAATTTTCTAAGATATATTATTTCTAATGCTAGTTTACAAATGAATACCGAAAGATCCGAGCCATCTTAGATTGGCCTACACTCCAATCTTTTACTGACGTTCAAAGCATTCATGTGTTAGTTTGTTTTATTGTCAATTTATTAGGAATCGCATCACCATTAACTGAAATACTAAAAGGTGAGAAGTTTTCCTGATCCACCGCAACTCAATCTAGTTTTGATAAATTAAAATAAGCTGTAACTAACACACAAGTTCTTAGTTCTCCTGATTTCAATGTAGTTTTTGAAGTTGACTAAGATGCTTCGAATGTGGGTATTGGTGTAGTATTAAGTTAGAATGGGCATCTAGTTGCTTATTTTAGTAAAAAATTAATCAAAATGCAACATAAATACTCCACTGAAAAAGAATTTTATGCAATTGTTCGAGCATTAGAACAGTAGAATAACTATAAATTATCTAAAAAATTTGTGTTATTCTCGAACCATGAAGTCTTAAAATATTTGCACAATCAAAATAAACTCAAAGAAAGACATACTAAGTGAGTTGAGTTTCTTTCTACTTTTCATTACACATTAAAACATGAACTGAAATGCAAAATGGGGGTGGTGAATGTGTTAAGTTAACATAACCTGATGCTCAAACAAAGGCTATCAATCGTGGTGGATACGTTTGCAATGAATTCCAAAAATGATTACTTGTGATCAAGATGTGCATTTTCTTAGCCATTATCAAACAACATTATGGGAAAAATTAGACACCAGACTTCAATGTAGTGCTATTACTCATCCATTAACCTGATGGTCAAATAAAAGCTATCAATCATGGTCATGTAAATCTATTAGTGTTCTGTTGGAAAAAATATTAAACAAGGATATATCACTTAAGCACAGGCCAAGCTTACTTACAATCAGTCCATCAACCAAACAATAGGGTGAAGCCCATTTGAGATAGTATATGGACAAATTCTCATTACCCTCATGGATTTTAACATTTGTGACGTCTATTAATGATTGCAATGTTAATGCCAATAAATGGATTGAAGAGATCAAAAAAAATCTATCAATGAGTTTGAGAAATGATAAAAAAATTACTGTATTAGAAGCAAAAGCCAATAAAATAGAATTTCAACTTCATTCAAGCGGATGAATTAGTGTGAATTCATCTTCAATCTAAGTGTTTTCCTCGGTGACCCTTTGCTAAGCTTAAACCTAAGGCTGACAATCCTTTCTGAATTATTAAGCGTATAGGAGAAAATATATATAAGATTGACTTACTTGGAGACACAAACATATCAACTACATTTAATGTTTCTAATCTTCCTCCATATTACCCAAATGATGATCCCTTAGTTTTCTCTTACTAGGGAGCTTGACTCGGTGTGTCCTTTACTAGGTTTTATTTTATTTAATTTCAAGATTAATTATTAATAGTTCTTTAGAGGTATGTCGGTAATTTTAGCAAGGGAGTCTTTCTTTCAAAAGTTTATAAATATTACTCATAGGAAAGGAAGGAGCAGTCTTTTCTTTTTGGAAATTTATCCTGAGAGTCTAAGGGTGGATTCCCTAAATTTGGCAAGGAGAGGTAAAAAAGAGAACCATAGGGGGTCATAGATCTTGCCAAGATTGGCTCAAAGGCACACCTCTGGCCTTACCATGACTGTTTGGACTCTTTTTCCATGGTGGTTCCAGCAAGGAAGAGAAATCCAGGCCACCATTTAGGCAAGAAAGGCCCACTAGCAGCGTCTACAAGGAGGTTGAGGTCTCCTTGGTGACTCAGACCGAGAACACAAAGACAAGAACCTCTCGGATGACTTTTGGAGGAAGGATACCGTGGATCAGAGCTTTGGTTGGGCCTTTTGGCGTCACCACCACAAGTGTAAAAGGGGACTACCCTGCTAAATAGGAATCTCTAGGCATCCATTCCCAGATTGGGTAATTCTAAAGTGCCATCCAGTGAAAGAAGTTCAGTCAAAGGCAACATTTGAAATTAACAATTCTTGGAACCAGACTACGTAAGATAATTATAGGCTGTTACTTGTCTTCCATTTACTTTAAAATTTCTGGAATAACTTATTTTGATTTCGTTAAAATCAGTAAACTACCCTCTTGTTGTCTTGCTGTCAGAAAGAACGGAAGGTTTGCAGTTAACTGCTAGATCAAGTTATTCCTGGAAGTCCTCAATGGCTGAATTCAAGTCTAACAGACAACAAAACTTAAGCAAGATCAGGTTCTCTGTTTTTCCAAACCATTAGAACTCAGATTTATTATTCTATTCCAGCAGGTATCTACCTTTTGCCTTTAGTCTTTTAATTCCATTGCAGGAATCAAGATCAGTGAGTGACAGAGTACCTGGAACCTTGTTACAGGATTTTTCGTGCGGGAAGAACTGGATTGCACCAGATCAACTCCGGAAGGAACAACTAACCTCTATGGACTCAGGAAGGCTCTTCATTCATGGCGGGAATCATGGAGAATCTATATTTCTACACCCCAGTGGCTTTACCAGAAATAAAATAATAAAATAACCAGGAAAGTAAATTGACCACCTGCTTGCTGGACTATTTCAGGAGCTAGAGTACTCTTTTATATAAACAGTATATAAAGTATTTTGTGCTTCTTAATAATTGATAGTTATATTGACGTGTTCATGAGCTATTCTCCTTTTTATTGTAGTAATTTAGTTTAGTTGAGTTTTATTAAAGATTTTGGACGTTCTTTGGTTTGAAATTTTGTGCGTCTTAATTACTTCTCATTGGTTGTATTGTATAAGTGTCTGTTTTATCCCCTTCTAAATCGGTGTCAACCAGAATGAACAGAATAAATCAAAATTAAGGTAAAACATATATACCCCTCCGTATCTTAGCATTGTGATGCGATGTCTGCTGAAGGAGCTCTCTCAAAGTTAAACCCTTATTGCTAACTGCCAATCCTGCTCTCTCAGTAGCCACGCTCTGCTCCGGAAGAACAATTGCTGCTCACGCACAAACAAATATAATGAGAAAACCACCCTGGATTCCGGAAGATTATATAATAATATATAAACCAACAAAAAGTTCAAAACTCGGTGACACCGTGAACCTTTGGATTTGATCTTTGTATCCGTGAAGTTCTTGGGAGGAGGCAATTTTCTCCCGACTTTGCGCTTTATTTTCTGACATAAATTAAGAAATTAGTGGTAAACTGTATTGAAAAGCTGAAATAAAGAGAAAATAGGAGACACGAAGAAACTAACTTTGAAGTCTAAACCCCGCTTAGGCTTCTTAGGAACACTTGGCTTCGTCTTTCCCATGAATCTACTAAAGAGTAAGGGGCTGTTTGGCAGCAGGATTTGAGCAGGATCTAACCTAAATCCTGCAAAACAGCAAAAACGGCGAAGTGGGTTTACGGGATTTAGTAAATCCCGTTGGCAAGTGGGTTTACGGGATTTACACAAACTGAGACGCGCGAAGGGGGGTGGAGGGCAAGACGACTGTGAGAGCGGCAAAACGACGGTGCAAACTCTCGTCGTCAAGGGGTTTTGGAATTTGGGTAGGGGCGGAAGCGGGAGAAAGGCGAGGGACCGGGCATGCGCTGCGGTGAGTTATAATTAGCAATTTATATATTACAAATTTAAATAACCTCATAAATTCAAGTAATGTATATTAATTAAACTTATAAATAAGACTTGATATATATATATATATATTTATTTATTTATTTATTTATTTATTTATTTATTTATTTATTTATTTATTTATATTTACCATTTTAACAATTTTAATAGGACTTGATAACTAATTTTAGCTAACAAAATATTCAAACTTAGGAGCTCTTTTCGTTTGATGCAAAATTGATGTATTATATTTGGAATACATTATTTTTTTAAATTTTAGCATTTAGTTTGAAGAGTTTAGATTGAAATATATAATTTTCGGTGTATTTTAAATTTATCAATTAATTTAGTTCAATGTATTTAGAATCTTTCCAATTTGAGTGAATTTCAAATATATCGGCCCACGAAATAAGTGATCATCACCGCCGCCAACTAAGCCACCGTAGCCGCCATTGTCGGTAATTACCACTGCTAGCCACAATCATCTCTCACTACCACCCTAGCCATTGCTACTATTGATCATCACTATCGGCCACCGCCATCAACCACCTCCACCGCTTATCCATTAGCCGCCGCCAACCATCTGCTATCTTCTTTGTTGATCGTCGATAAATACATTACATTACATTGACTTTATTAAACAAAAAAAAAGCAAATCATTGCATTATAAGATTTTTCAACTAAATAAATATAAAATATTCAAAATATACTACATTTATTTTACACTGCATTTTATTTACTCTACATTTCTTTTATGGGCAATCAAACAACCCTTTAAGTAATCTAATATTATTTGTTATTTTACTTTATAATATTAAATTAGTTTTATAATTATTAACTAATGCTTATTTGAGATGTTATATTATATTATGATTAATTAAATTAATTAGAATGCTAAGATAATTATTAATATTCAATAAAAAAATTAAACATGCATTCATTGATTAAGAAAATTAAATCAAACTTAATATTTAATATTATTTAATTTAAAATATTAAGCATGTTGGTTTTATAACTAAATATATTTTCTTATATTTAATTAGTTTAAATGGGATATTATTTTAATTATTTTTAATTAGTGTACTTCATACTAAAACATGCTGAGTAGTTATGATAGTATTAGACAATTATAAAATCAATAGGTATTTTGATTATAGTATTCATAATGCATGCATACTTAAATGTAGTATTAATTAAATAATGTGTCAAAAACACTTAGGGTTATTTGTTAGATGCAAAATAAATTTTGGTGATTGATGTTTCTTTCTTAAAACTAAAATAAAAATGAAAAAATCAACATGAGAAAACTTATAACCCATGTATTTCAAATTAAATATTTATACATGATAATTGTAAATCAAGAACCATAAACATTAAAGGTAAATTTATAAATCAATCACCTAATACATATGTATTTACAATTTAACTACCATTTTTTTATTTTTTTTAACTATCAGGCCTATGTATTTGTATGTGCCCCGATCAAATCGTTAAAAATTTTATAAAAATGAAAAAGGTTGCACTTTTATTATGAATTTTAGGGTTAATATTGTCTCTTCTTTATATTTCATGATCATGCTATTGTACTATTATTATAGAAAATTTTATTTATTTAATATTTTAATTTTTTTTTTTCGTTATTCAGGTCACCTATGCCATATAGGCATCCTATGGATATTGTGGTGGGGAAAAAAATCCACAACCCTCTGTGGATGAGGTATTGAACTTAGGTCCCTTTATTATCTGTTTTGAAAGGTTTTCACTTCATTTTGGATGGTTTATTTAGTTTTATTAATTACATTAATTTTATTTAACAGTATAAATAAATCGTAATTAAATCTGGTTTGATGAAGTGTATGTAAAGCATATGGTTTATCGTGGAAATACCTTGTGACATTTGATTTACGTATTTACAATTGCCAACTAATCAACAAAGCCTATTGTTATTTTTCATTATAGAAGAAAATTATTGAATGAAATTAATTTTTTAAACATATTTGGGTACTGCACTTAGGGGCTATTTGATTGTCCGAAAAAAAAATACAGTATAAAAAGAATGCAGTGTATTTGGATTACTTTAGTATTGTTCGGTTGAAAACTCTACAAATACATGAGTTTTTTTTTTATTTGGTAAAATAAATGTAATGTAAAGCATTTTGAGATTTGGTGAGAAGCGATGAGCAAGGTGATTATAACACTTTATTTGTCGGTATTTGGAATTACCAAATCAGACGAATTCTAATGCACCAAAAATGATCTTTGTAATGTATTTTAAATACATTACATTACCTTGAAAATTTTACTTTGCATCATGCCAAATACAAAAAAAGTTAAAACCCCTGCATATACTTCACTTTACACCCAAAATTTTTCCTTTCAAACAATCCCTTGTATAAAACAAAGATGCTAATACTTCGAATCAAATAGATATTGTATCCCAAAACAAGTAATTAAATAGTTTGTCAGTGTTTAACACCTATCATACCATATAATTAGCCATGGTAATTATAATCAAACATACTCTAAATTATGAAATAAGCAACCAAACATTTTACCATAATTTAGTTAAATTTAACACTTACCATTGCTAAACAATTTTAATGATCTAATGCTCATATTGTTTATTAAAGTCAAGATTATATTATTTATTAAATCCCACTTGAATCTTAATTGTAACCAAACATCTCCAAAATGTTTGGTGAAAGATTAAGGTTTCTAAGCTTTTCATTCTTTCGCTTTTAAAGATTCAAAACTATTTGTCTTTTGCTTTTTTGAAAATCTAAAACGGAGCTTTCAAGAAATGGAGCTAAAACGCTAGCTTCAAAAGCACACTATTCAAACGCAGATCAAAATTAAAAATTCACGCCTTCAAAAGCAAAACGACTAAAAAAACTAAACAGCAAATGATAAGCAATAACATAAGGTTGCTTGGCCCATAAGTGCTTACTAGGTGTTAAACCAAAATTGTTATCCTCCATTCCTCTTCCCACCACCTTTCTCATCCCACTTTCACAACTTTTAGCACACTTTCTTTTTTATAAGATGCCTCCTACATTTCTATTTACATATTCTCCATATTGAAGGAAAAGCTAATTTAGTATTTCACTACTTTAGACTTATGTATATATTACCAATTATGTTATGCCTATGAGTTTGTATATAAATATTTGTATATATGGAGAGGTACTATAAAGTTATTTTTATATATGTATGCTTTTATATGATAATCGAGTCCTTGAGTCGTATTATATTTAGGCTTATATAAAATAGGCTATTGTGTTATTAAGCTCGGAGGTAGATATGAAAGTAATTGTGACTATGAAAATAATGATAGTTTTAGAAGTTTGCAAAAAACATATTTGAATTCTAGCTAAAGGTGTGACTATGGTGGTAGGTTTTAATTTCTATTTTATTATTTTTTGTCTCATGCTTTTATTTTGATATAAAGTAAACTTTTGCATATAAAATACTTGAATTTTTAGATGACGTTTTTTTTCTTATAAAAATAAAAATTCTCTTGAGAATAGACAAGCTTTCTCAATAGAAAGATCGTAATAATGATAAATGACTATTTTGTGAAATTAGTTTTCATTATCATTAATTAGATTAACAATTAATTGAATTTCTATATTACATGTTTTAATTTTCATGATGTTTTTGTTGTTTATTCTCATTTTTTATAGATTTACACTTTCTAATTTGATATATTCTTTATATCAAATCACAAAAATCACTTTTATTAAACATATAATCACTTTTGTTAATAAATAATGTTTGTTAGACATAACATGATGAGTTTTGAGTTAAATAAATGTTGAAAATATACATTTTAAAAACTTAAAATCATCCCAAGTTACCCAATATCATTAATATACATCAGTTGATGACTATAGGTGGTGATTGTGTGCATCAACGATGAATGACATCATTTGGTGGCTGACAATAGGTGTCAGTTGATGGTGATGAGAGACAACATATATCTAGTAGTGGTTGATAATGGGTGTCTTGTGGCAATAATTAGAGATTTTTTTAAAATAAGTATCATTATAAACGTAATTAGGAAATTAAGTATCATTAAAAAATTTTTAGAAATAGGTATAGTCGCCCACTAAGTGGGCGACTAGGTAGCCACGTCGGAGTCGACGTAGCGTGAAAATTGTCACACTAACGTGAAGCCAGTGGGTGACTGGCTTCAGTTACCGAAGCTAGTCGCCCACTACGACTAGCAAAGGGATAAACAAAATCGGGTTGATCGGCCGATCGACCCTATTTTCCTCTATTCCTCTCGATCCGCTCGCGACCTTCGACGACTAACCGAAGCCCCTTTTTTTTTTCCCCTTCCGAGCACGGTGATCTTCGTCTCCTAGCTTCTCGGCAACCGTCGGCATTGCTGAAATCGTCGGCATTGTTCCATCTTCTTCCTCTAGCCAAAACCAGTTCGTTTTCTTCCCCGACAGTCGCATCCAAGGCGATTGACGACTTCCCTCTCTATCTAACATCCCTTGGAACCCAACATTAGCTTTCGGGACGATTTCAGCGACTCCATTCCGTTCGGGGAAATTTCATGCGGTGGATTATACAGTTTTTTGCGCACATTCCTGTCGATCTTTATCAACACACGGTAAATCCCTATTTTTTCTCATTTATAAGTTAGTAGATTATGTGTTATGGGACTTAGAGCTGTATGGTTAAAATTTTGTGATTATATTTGATTTGTAAGTTTGTATTAGTGTTACGGTTCAAGTAATTTATTTATAATTTTAGGTGGCAATAGGTAGAGTATACTATTATTTAGGGTCTACGACATATTTTTGAATGGTATGAGTTGGGTTTGAGTCGTTGCAGTTGGCCTATAAGCTTAGAGCCCCATTACTTGTAGTCGTGTTTAGGAGGCAGCATTTGTGTAACGTGTTGATTGGTTTAAATTTCTTATGATTTATATAGTTTGTTCTACAAATAAATTTAGATGCGCAATATTTTTTTAGATTTAAGAAATATTGATATGATTGGTTATTTTTTAGTTATTTGAGGAATGAATAGAGAGTTTGTTTCGCTGATCCTTTTCTATAGAAGCGAACTAAGTATCGATGAGCAGTTCACTTCGAGTTATGTAGGAGGGCGAAATAGTCCAGTTAAGGTTCTGCGACACAGCACCTTGCTGGAATTGAAACAACGAATTATGAGTTTCTTGGACATTGATTCAGATCACCACTGTAAGTCTTACATGTTGTTATTCGATGGGTAACGGATTTATATCATCTGTTATATCTGACGATGAAGTTTGCGATGTTACACTAGACGAAGCTTCCCGTCAGATATTAGTGTTGTATGTGGAAGTGGAGAATGTTAATGTTGTTAATGTTGCATCCACATCAACTGATCTGGTAATAAGGCCAATAGATATACCAATGACACATACACAGGATTTCACCGCACACGTACCTGTGGTGACGCATCACAACTTTGATGAGTTCATTCTCAGGTAATACCTTGTCAACCTTTCCCTGTTTATACTTGTAATATTTAATATCAAAGTTTGTCATCCTACTTATGAGTTTTGTGGTAACGATGATGTTATTTATCATTCAGAGGAACCATATGTATCTTAGATTGCTGCAAGTGATGATGAGTATCAGACTGTGAGTAGTGGTTTAAGTAGTGAATCTGAGCAGGATATTAGTAATGATGATTGTTCAATTGGGTTAGAAGCTACTGTGATTGGGAATGTAGCCAGCCATGATCTTCTAAGAAATCATTCACTCCAGAATATTGATAGTGAAAGTCAGATGTTGTCCACAAACGAGTATGTACGGATGTGTCAAAGTACGAGAGAGTGGGATAATGATATTTACTTTGACGGTCCATCTGATGAAAATATCCTAATAGACGATATTGAAATCTCAGGTGACCTTGTCGAATAAATGTATTTTACAAGTAAATAGAGTCTTGAGTTTGTTGTTATTGGATAGTGTATAATGAATATTGTTTAGTTCCAAACAGTACTACACGCTAGATTTTAGAAGATTAAACCACCTAGCGTACGTGTCACAGTACTACACACTACATCTGTATAAGTTCACATACTTAAATGAGTTTCACATTTGCTTGACCGTTCTGAGTGGCCATCTTTCAGTGCAGAGAATGAATTAGTAGTATTGCAGCCACCCAATTTTTGTAGAAGGTCAAGTAGACCTCGTATCAGTAGGTTCATAAATACAATGGATGAAAATAGAGCTAGCAGTAGTAGAACCTGCAGTTTATGCAAGAGCTGACCACTACAGGTCATCGTTCCCACACAACGTTAATAGTAGAAGGTACGGCATACATACAATCTATATGTTTAGTGCATGTTATTTAGACTTTCCTCGTAGATTGCTGTACTTATGTTTTGGCTTACTTTACGCTACAATTTTTCCTTTCATTACTTAAAATTGTTCTGACACTGACTCCTGTATTTATTTTCTTCAATAGGTACGATGGCCGAGAAGCACCGCCCACCAATTAGACGTCGGCATCGGGGCCATGCTAGGGAGGCCACCCCATAATTGGAGCAGGCACCTACTAAGGTGTACCCTAGCATAGCCTCCCTACGTGGACGGCATGGAGCCCCTCACCCTGATACTGTGAGTAATATGTAATTTCTGTTTCTATGTTACACCTGCATGATATTCATTTTGGCTAATGACTAATTGATATTTTTTTTTTGCAGAGCATTGTTCTAGAGGCTGCTTCACACTTGCTTATGTTGAAGGAGTGTCCCATCACTTGCAAAAGATTCAGCAGTGGGATAGATGCAACAGGCCTACAGTGTGCTAGCCAGCTTCGTTTCATCTGTGTATATCATCATCTGCTTACTAGCCTGGTTGAGAGATAGTCTCCATAGACCAATACCTTCCACGTAGCTGTTGGTGAGATGACAGTATCGCTCCAGGACGTGGCGATGATCCTGAGATTACGTGTTGATGGGCCACCTGTAATTGGCTCAATTGTGATCGGTGAGGAGAAGAGATGAGCTCGCTAGCCAGATTGCTGCGATGAGTTATTGGGACGATACCCTATACCAGATATGGTGTACCATGACTCGATCAGTCCATACATCAGATCGACCTTCAGGATGGGCCAGACACAGACACAAACATGCATGCCATTGAGGTGGCTTATGTGGTCTTTTTACAGAGAGTCATACACGAATCTGAGCAATGAGGAGTTTTTCAAGCACCTGTGTGCCTGCATTCTGTTTCTTATTGTCAGATACATCAGGTTCTGAGATCCACGTGCAGTATCTTTCACTTCTAGAGGACCTAGATTCATTCAGTATGCTGGCTATAGCAGGAGCAGTTCTGGCCCACCTCTATAAAAAACTTTACGAGTCGACTCGGCCCAGTAGGGCCAACATGACTGACTGCCTATACCTTCTACATATATGGTCTTAGGAGCATATTCATATGGGGAGACCGACTCTACATGTGTCATATCCGACTGATATTGACGGTCTCAACATTGGGTTGAGGTATATTTTACTTCTGCACTTTCAAATTTTTAGCTTATATGTTTGTTTAAACTGTGTTGTGTGCATAAGTGGAACGAGAGATATGTTCACCAAATGCTAATGACGAATGTTACATTATATAGAAATGAGCTGGATGGCTTACTGCATCCTCAGGTTGGACTTGCATATTACTTTTTTATTCAAATTTCTATAATGCATATTCTAATTTAACATAATTTTTAATATGTGCATATCATTTGGAAGCCATACACTGAGTAGATCACACTACGCCTGTCACATACATGCTCAACATGCTTTGATATATGGTTGACACGAGTCCTGCTGATCAACTAGAAGAGGGTGACGCGTTTACGATCGAGTCAGTCGACTCATACCCAGAATAGATTTGCACCAGTTGACCTTAGTTTCAAAATGGTCGATGGTCGAGGCAAAGTAGATGTCGACTAGGTTGATTACTACCAGGTGCATATTGTCGCCAGAGGGCGGATGGATTAATTTGGCTTGGATTTGAAGATGAGGACAGCTCGAAACACTCAATTGACCCAAGATTAATTAATCAAATTAATCAAACAAGCTGACCTCGATTCATATGATCGGAATGATCATCTAATGTTCATGAACAAGCTCGTTAAGAAGCTCGATAACGCTCGATTATGATCGTGAACAATATATCGTTTAATGTTCATGAATAAGCTCTTTAAGAAGCTCGATAACGCTCGATTATGATCGTGAATAGTATATCATTTAATGTTCATGAGCATACTCGCGAACAAGCTCGTTGAGTAATTTTAGGAAAAATATTTAACATTTATAAAAAAAAATATAAACATTAACTAAATTAAAATATATTTATATTTATATGAATTTTAATTTTAATATTATATAATAAAAATTTCTTAACTTTATATTGTAATAAAAATTTCTTAATTTTAATTTTAAGATTACATATCGAGTCTGATCGGCGAAGGAGCTCTCTCGCTTGCTCAATCAATGTCCATTTTTTGATGGATGGTATTAATCCCCATAGGGCGAAAAAAGATGTAACCCTAAGCGGCTAAGGCTCTATTCGGTTATTCCTAATTCCCCTTACGACTCATACTTCTTCTCTTTGGTTCTTCCCCGCAAAGAAAACCCTAGAGCATAAAGCCGCGGAAGACAAAAATTTTGGATTCTTCGTAGAGTTCGACTGTGCTATATATTGTGGCTAAGATAAGTGATTTATTATTTTCGGTTTACATTTGTGTAGGAGTTCGACGAATGGAGGAAATGAACTCTGAAATGTTTGATTGAGAGAATCATGGTCGCATTATTTACTGTCGTGAACTCTTAGTAATGAGAGAAAAATCTTTGTGGAGAAGTTTGATTGGTTATTTCCATTATGTCATTGTTTAGGGTTATGCCCTAAATAAATTCCGAATGTTTTGACAAATGGTGGAGGCTCGGAGCAATGTTAAGTTTATGTTTGACAGTTTGAGACTTTGTGTTTATCTTTTTTTTTTTTTTTTTTTGAATTCTGATTCAATTATCTTGAGGTAAAATGTGGTATATTCTTCTTGGCTCTTGCTGTCAACCTCAATTTTTTTTGCAAGCATGTAAGCATGTTACTGGAAATCATACCATGGAATCGGAATGTAATGTATATCTTGGCTCTTGCAGTTGTGATTTATATCTTGGCCTAAAATTATTCTCTTAATATATTGGCTCTTGCAGTTGCTTTTTTTTTTTTTTTTTTGAGATGTTGGAAAAAGTAATTAAACGTGTTTTAAAAGGGAGAGGGAGTGTTGATTCAATTTCCAAATGAGTTTTTTAAGTTTTAAGGTCTTGTGATTATGTGCTGAAATGTGAATTCTGAAATATTGGCTATCTTTAATATCTTATGGTGTTGATATAAGAAGTATTGGGAGGTGTGAAGGGTGTGACTGTGTGAGCATATATGGTTGTAAAAAGTTATGTACTTATGTTCATCTATTTCCTTTGTGAATAGTCGAATGGACTCATAAAAAAACTGCATTCATCTAATCATCAATGGTTATTTATTAATCACAATTGAGAGGTTCTTAATTCATATGCATTGGTAACATGATGTATTATCATTTAGTTATACTTTGGCTATTTTTCATTTCTGAAATGCAGATTGTAAGATTACAAGATTGTTTCCCATTTCATAAAAATTCTATTTTTGTTTTACCCTTGGATTTTAAAATACTTTTGAGTATGAGACTTGCAAGTTACATTTTGTTTTTGTTTTACCCTTGGATTTGTGAGACTTGCAAGTTACATTTTTTTAAATAATCTCAATTGAGGTATCATTTTGAAAGGAAGCCCTATGAAATTAATTTTCTTTTTACTACTAGTCATTTTCTACGCGCTCATCTTTTATTAGTTTTTATATTGAAGATATGTCTTCTAGTCAATCAAAGGAAGATGCCGGTACTATAGGACCTATTGTTACTCTTATACGAGTGCCTATGAGAGAGTTTAATGTAGGGTCCTCTTCGAGCCTAACAATAGTTGAGATGCCTATGAGAAACATAATTGTTCCAATTGATGATAGTCAAATAGAGAAAACTGATCCTTTTGCTAAAAAAGTAAGAAGAAAAACATCATCAGTACGGAATGATTTTACTTTGATCAAACTCAATGATGGAACTTAGAGGGTATAGTGTAATTATTATAATCATAAGCTTACAAAGAGCAAAGGTGGTGCTACTACACAATATAAACGACATTTATATCATTGTGGTAGGAGGATGGTGCAACCTGAAAGGCAACTTAATATTTCAATTCAACCACCTATGATTGCACGTACCATTGAATCTGTGAGTGCTTGTAGTGTTGTTAATTGGAAATATGACCATGCTAGGATAAGGGAATTATTTTCATATGATAATGGTACATGAGTTGTCATTTAAATTTGTAGAATATGAGATGTTCAACATTGTCATAAAAGCTGCTAGTCCACATTATGAAAGGATATCACGGAGTATAGTAAAAAATGATTGTGTAGCGAGCTATAAAATTGAGAAAAAAAAGATTGAAACACTTATTAGATACTGTCAGTAGAGTTAGTATCACAACTGATTTATGAAAATCTGGTCAAGATATACATTATATGATCTTGACATGTTATTTTGTAGATGTTGATTGGAATTTGCAAAAAAAGAGTGCTTAACTTTGTTGATGTGCCCCCGCCTCATAGAACATCAAACATACATGACATATTGTATAAGTGTTTAAAGGATTGAGGTATTAAAAATAAAGTTGCAACAATAACAGTGGATAATGCAACATACAATACATTGACGGTGAATATGTTGAAAGCAAATCTAGAGTTCCATAAGAAACTTCCTATTGGTGGAAAAAATTTTCATGTGCGTTGTTGTGCACATGTCTTGAGTTTGTTAGTTCAAGAAGAAATTTTTGAAATTAAAAGTACAATCGATTTGGATAGAGCAGAAATATGGCCGAAAGATATTAGTGATTAGTGAGATAGCTCAATAGTTGCATTTACCAAAAAAAAAAATTGATTCTAGATTGTGTCACTAGATGAAATGCTACTTATGCAATGTTATCTTCTGCACTAGAGTTCAAGGAGGTATTTTCAAGGTTTCATGATAGAGTTTCGTGTTACACTTTATGTCCAAGTCAAGAAGATTGGGCAAAATTAAAGGATGCTTGTTCTTTTTTTGAGGTGTTTATTCAAGCCACAGAATTGATATCAGGTTTACTTCTAACCTTGGAAAATTTTCTAATTACTACTGCAATTCATTTACTTTATAATCAATTAACTTAATTTAATTTTATAATTATATTTATGATAGCTTTCGAATATCCCACCTCCAACTTATTTTTGTCTGAATTACGGGGGATCAAAGAGATGTTGGATGATAATTCTCTTAGTGGAACCAGCATGTTAAGGAAATGACAATCCGAATGAAAGGAAAATTTGATAAGTATTGGAGAAGTTGTAATCTTTTAATATTAATAGGTGTTATTTTAGACCCCCGAAATAAAATGAAGATGATAAATTTTGCATTCAACTCTATATACTCTGAAAAAATTGCACAGATGCACATTGATAAGGTATGACAAAATTCATATGAACTTTATAATGAGTATGTTGAGGATTATAGAGCTAATAATGCAGATAAGGTTGCTCTAGAAGGTGAATCAAGTTGTGTTTCGGGAAGTGCTTCTAATTTTAAAGGGAGGCCAATATATGGAAAGAGAAAATATGAGACTTATATCATAACAGATTACACAGCTCAAACTGTTAAATCTGAGCTCGAGGTTTATTTGGATGATGGGGTTGTCATTCCGAGTGAGAACTCAAATAACTTTGATTGCTTAGGTTAGTGGAAGTCAAACAGTGTGAAATACCGTATTTTATCAAGGATGACCTCTGATGTACTTTCTATTCCAATAATAATAGTTGCCTCAGAATCAACTTTTAGTGTGGGTGGTAGAGTCATTGATCAATATCGTGCTTCTTTGGAAAGCAGTTCAATATTTATTATGGAGGATGGTATCAAGGTTCTATGGAATTAAAAGAAAGGCAAAGGTTAGTGGCTTATTTTACTTTACTTTGCATTACAAATTTAACTATTTTGACATTAATATTTATATAAATTATATTGTATAGGGCAATGAGGAGATGAAAGAAGTTCTTTTACCTTGAAATGTTATGAATTCAATGTTTGGTACTTTGAAATGAAACTCTACTGATTTTGAACTAGTTTGATGTATTATTATCTTTTTCTCTTGAACTCTTTATGAAGTCTTGAATGTCACAAGACTATTACATATTTTTTCATATCAATGAAATTATTTATTGAAAAGGTAATGTTTCATCCTGAGTTTATGCTATAGCATAAGCTTACAATGAGCAAAGATGGTGCTACTACGCATTTAGCATAAGCTTTCAGCCTTTCAGGTACAGTTTCAGATTATGCATATTAATTTTTATAAATTTCTATTGTTTTTGAATATTAGATGCTTATTTATGCACATTTAAATAATTCTTTGAAGCTTGAAATAGTATTGGTCGAGTATTGACAATGAAAGCAATGATGATATTACAGATTCTATTTGGGAGTGATTGTTGTAATGAATGATATGCACTATAGTAGTAGTTGTCCTTCTCTTTAAGTATTGTTGGTAGCCATTATGTTGAGGTCCTATTAAAATTCAATTGTGTTGGTACTTACTCTATAGAATTTGGATCTTTAATGTAATGTTTGATGCCCTTTCTTTTAGAGTTGATGGTAGCTATTATGTGAAGCTTAATTTGTAGTAGCCCTTCTCTATAAGTATACCATTGTTGAAGTTGAATGTGTTTGTGATGGTAAGTAATTTATAGAATTTGGATCTTCAATGTAATATTTGTTGCTCTTTCTTTTAGAGTTGATGGTAGCAACTATGTGATGAATAATTTTTTAATTTGAGCTTGAGCCAATATTAATATTTTATCTGTGTAATAAGGTGTAAGCTTTGTTATAAGCTGATTGGTATTTTCTATTTTTTGGTGACCTTGTGGCCTTGTGGGCTGTTCCTAAACTATTGTTCCTAATGATGGTTGTTCGGTTGTTCCTGCAGCCCTGCTGTTGCTCATACAAGTTGTAGATTTATGAAGTTTTTATATATGATTCATGATATTTACATTGATAGAGTATGAATTTGAACTGAGGAATTAGCTGCAGTCTACGGTTTCCTACAAACTAGTATTCTTCAAAAATGCTAACTGGTGCCTTTCATACTTGAAATTGACAATTTAATATAGATTTTTATGCCTGATGATCTCTGTTGGGGAATACATCTATTTTAGATCATGGAATTATTTAACATGATAAGCCCAATTATAATTGATGGAGCGAACTAACTTTTTGTCATTTCCTAAGCTAATTTTTTCATAGTTGTGTTACGTCGTCTAATGGGCTTATTGGTTGTACTGTTCACGGTGGTGAAAATTTTCGATGTTGAACATGTTTGATGTCTCAAGAGTGTTCCTGATGGTTTCAGATCTATTTTGTAGTATTGGTGGTTTGACTATCTATTTTGTTTTTGTTGTTGCTTACTGCTCAGATCTGTTCTGTTTCTATCTATCTCCATTGCTTGGTTTGCCTTGCTGCTATCGCACTGATTTCTTTCTTTAAGTTTAACCTTACATTACTATTTACTAATATCTCTATTTGAGTTATTGGGGCTTATATTACTAATATTTGAGTTCTTGAGTAATTCTTAGGCATTTTAATGAAAATCTTATGAGTGAAAGCTTTGCTTGTTCCTTTAGGCGTTAGTAAATGTTTCAACTGCAGAGTGGTGCAAGGATTTTTATATTTGAGTCCCCTTGTTTATATGTTTATTAAATTGAATATTGGCAACAAATTGCCCCTCTATGAATTTAGATGCAAATGCAATATTGTCTGGTTTGACTTGCATGGATCAGAGTCAAGAGCCATTTCAATATTGCATCTCACAGGATTTCTTTCAACAAATTGAATAAGATATGTCTCTTCTTGGTTATGATCCATTTAAAATATTGACATTTTATTTTTATTTTTATTTAACTGGACTGGGATGGTATTAGCTGATAGAAAGTGTTCATAGTTTCAAGTAAGTTGCAACACTTTTGCTACTCATACTAGAAAAACCTTTTTTTCCAAAAAAGTGCATTTATCATAGTTAACCTTTAACATATACAAATTCCATAATTCACATTCCATATCATGCGGTGACTCTTTCAATCTTTCGATTACATTTGAGATTCGAACTTATTATCTCGATAGTCTCTTATTTATTTGTACTGAAGTTTATCTCTTTTATTTTATTTTATTAGACTAGTTTTGTATTTTATTTTACTGTACTTAGTTTGAGGACTATTCTCTTCAGGCTATCTTATATTCTTGTACCTTTTTTAGCATTAGGTTTTGAGAGTTGTCCCTTTTAAGGACTTTGTATTCTTTTTCTTAAACGCAATGAATTTTTTTTTTCAGCAAAATAAAATAAAACGGTACATGACTGTTTATTTATCTCCAACAAAATTTTGAGAGTTGCCCCCTTTAATTCTTTAAAAATATTTTAATTATTTTAAAAATTTTTATTGTTTATTTATTCTTGATTGTTACATGCTTGTTTATGCATATTTATTGGTTGTTCATTTATTCATAAATGCAAATTATGCTCATTAAAGTACTCGATAAGGCTCGTTTATTTAGTGATTGTTAAGGCTCTTTTATTTAGTGCTTGCAGTTATTTAGCTGCTTGAACTCGCTTAGCTCTCAGGCTTTCCCGATCATTGATAGCTGTTTAAGTAAGTAAGACAAAGCTGTGCTTATCATAATAATATAAAGAGCTCGATTAACTTTAAATGAACCAAACACAAACCAATCTCAAACCAAGCTTGAACAACTTAGTTGCTAAATGAACCGAGCTCGAACACAGACACACAAGCTCGAAACGAGCTCGAACAGAGCTCGAGCTCCAAAGATGTTAATGAGCTCAAGCCTGAACACGCCTTGGCTCAATTTGGTTCGGTTCGTTTGCAGCCCTAGGTTGGTGGCTATCAATCAGTATATGTGCTGGTTCAGATCTTGAGCTTCTCTCTACTTATTGGCCACCCCGACAGATCATCCAACTACTTACTATCCCATAGCACCTGTAGAGCGTATACATGTAAGCATTAACGTAAGTATTCATTTGAATTTAATGTATTACTTGAGGCTAATTTCACACATTATTTTTTCATGTAGTCAGAACAATCTTGACGACTCATGACATCTTCCAGCCGTACTTCAACCGTGTGAATGAGCACGAGCTATAGAGAGCCATCGATAGGTACGAGGTGCTATGTAGAGACTTGTGATTGTGTGTATATATCGAGGACACACATTATGGATTAGAGCTTACAGAGGATGTCCCACACCATGAATGGAGCGTCGGACCATCTACATATGCTAATTCAGATCCTTCTACATATCAGCCTACGTATGAGTCACAGCCACCTATCTTCCCGTCATAGGACTATCCGACGCAGACTTTCGAAGATCTTGCATTGGAGGGCCACCATCAGCTACGTGATCGTCCATCACTTGCATCTGACTAGTACACACCTGAGAGTGGTGCGATTCCACGCAGACGATGGAGACGTTAGATGTTTAGGATAATCTATTTGTGCGTATTTACTTCATTTATTTTTATCTATTTTATTTTTATTTCTCCATCATTCATTTATGTAAATACTTGTACTCACTTTTTGAAATGACTTGTATAACTTATATTCATTTTTATAATGAATCATTCATATACTTAGTTTTATATTTAATTAAATGAGAACTTGCAGACTCTAAGGTTGACCTCTATAATTGACGATAAGGGCTTAAAGTTTACAAATAAAACATCCAAACCTAAAGCAAAAATATAAGAGCTCAAAGCCAATCTTTGATGTAAAAAAAAAGTTCCTCTGTAGGCTAGTCGCCCATTAAGTGGGCCACCGGCTTTACGTTAACGTGGCAACTTACATGCCACGTTGAGTCCGACGTGGTTACCTAGTCGTCCACTTAGTGGGCGACTATATCTATTTCTAAATTTTTTTTAATGATACTTAATTTCCTAATTAAATTTCTAACGATACTTATTTAAAAAAAATCCCCCAATAATTATTGGACATCATTGTTGGTTGAAGTTTAAAGACAACCAACAAGTGATGAAGGGTAAAAAATTGATTTATATTTTTTAAAAGCCACCCACGAATGTCTATAATTATAACTTATATATAGATTTCAAAGAGTATTTTTTCTAACTCTACAAGAATTTTGGTTGCTCCATCGAACAATCTAAATAGGCCCCCGTGACCAATTTAGTTTTTTTTTTCCTAATATTTTAGTGTCTTGATGAGTTTATAGCATGTCAATCTTGAAGTTATTAAATTCACTTGTTTGAGATACTTAATTCAATTACAAGTACTATAATAAGGAGAATATTTGACTTTTCATTTGATCTCCAAAATAGTATAACTATAGTTCAATTTGTTTGATTCAGAACCATTTTCTCCAAGACTACCTTAATTTTGTTCTCTTTGAATCAACTTGTTGAATTACATAAAGTCAATAGTACAATAGTTGAAAAATAAATATAGATGATATACACAAAATTGCTTGACAAAATATTTGAATATTTGAGATATAAAATTTGAATCAAAATTCATGTCTAGTACATCACACTATCACACTTCATCTCTAGTGCATTAAAAATACACATATACGCCTTCATTACTTTAATAAATTGGCAACTTACTACCATATGTTTGTCAATGTCATAATAGAGCAAGCAAAAACTTAAACTTACCCTAAACTACAAAGAATCCTATGCATATTTTTAAATTATAATGAAAGGTAAAATACAAATGAAATAAAATTGAAGATAATAAAATGAACATTAATGTTTTTTTAAAAAAAATTAAATTACTACTATTTTAGCCCATATTTATTTAAAGATCCAAAAATTCATGTTTGGCTTTCACGAGGGAGAGCTTTGGTGTTCTTTTGGGTCAAACTTTTATAAGGCTAGTTAGTTCTGCAGATAAAGCACCATCGAGTGATTCACTCTCATTTTGCGAGAATTTTAAATCTAGTTCTAAGTTTACCATAGAGCATCCTAGGATGGTCATTTACTCTTCCTAGTAGTGAGAGAGAATTTCTTTTACTAAAGCTAGTCATTTAGGTTTTAAATGCTTAGTATATAGTAACAATAATTAAAAAAGTGAAGGTTAAGAAATTCACCATCCCAACTTAAAATAGATGATGAGAAGAATAATGATGAACTTGACTAAAAATGTCATGATTTTGTCATCCCAAGTGTATGGTCTTTGGTTTGTTTAGTTAGTGGAAGTTGTAGACTTAGCTTGATTAAAGAATACTTATTAGTACTCATGGGTTGCATCGTCCAATGAGACATTTTAAACTTGGGATGGATATTTATTTGATGGGATAATTTAGTTGGTCTTGGCTGATAAAGTGTATTGTGCTCTATCAAATGTACTATATGATTCACAACTCAAGAGGTTGAATTATTAAGGAACTCATGAGAGTGGTTATGGTCTTAATATAATATAGCCATTAAGGGCCCAAACTACCCAATCAGAGGGTCAAGATCATTACCATAATATAGTGAATATATTGAGGGGGCCAAATCACCTTAATAGAGGATCATAGTTACGACGACATTATACTTGGGCCATTAAGAGGCAAAACCATCCAATCAAATTGTAATATATCATATCATTATTGGCATAATATTATTTAATAGTAAATATAGTGATATACTCAATGTAGCATTAGCTTCTTCGTGAGCAAAAATTTTCTCAAAATTATGATTAATAATAAATTATTATAGATGTTAGATTTTGCTTTGAACTTTTAAATGATAAACTTTAGTCGATTAGTTTTTTAATTTTTAATTTTTAATATTTCATAGTTGATTCCAATATGAAATTGGAATGATTTTATATTCAATTTTGAAAATTTCAATAATAATAAATATTTATTTTAAAATTTTTTGTCAACATAGTTATCATTAGAGTGGAAAATATTTTATTATTCATAATTATAATTTGATATTGAATCCACATGTTGAGATAATTTTTTTAAATATTCATCGAGGTATTTGACTTATTTAAATTTTTTTTTAACTTTCTTAACTTTGTTTTTTTTACTCGCAAAGGGTCAAGTTCATAACTTACTTAATGTAATGCTCATAGGGACAATTATATTTTACAAAATTTCTATAATTGTTTTGGATGTTTGTTTGCTTAGTAATAATACAATGATTTAAAATATCTATCCAAATGATTTCAATCTTCTAATAATCATAAAAGAATATTTTATAAGGAAAGTGATATAATATTTTTGAAATATGATTAGAATGAGAATGACTTATAATATTCAAATATATTTTCTAAATTTATTTTTAAGTTTGATTTTTAAATTGACTTCACTCCATTACAGAAAAATGGTCATACTATTTTATAATTTTTTTTTTTTAATTTTTATGACAAATTGCATATATGAAAATATGAAGTTAAATATTAGATTTGAACTTTTCAAGTAATTTGTATGTCTTCATACAAATAAGTTTTCTAAGTCAGTCTATCATTCATTTTGCAAACCATTTTTAGCATAGTGTTATAGACATATTTTAGTATTTATTAATCTTTTTTTTTTATAATTTTTGGAATCATAGATTTCAATAAATAATTGAGTTTATATTGAGAGTTATAATAAAAATAAAATAATTAAAATAATTACATTTTTATCCTTTTATATATATTAAAGAAATGTTTTTATATAAACATCTCTTTTCATTACATAGATTTTCCACAACCTAATTTTTTACCTTAGCCATGAGTTTTATAGGGAGAAAGGGAGAGAAAAAGAGAGAAAGTCACTTTTGAAAGTCTTAGAGTCGATAATTTAAAAAAAAATGATTGTCTTAAGATAGACCATTATTACCTTGCTTAAATTATCAGAAATTTATTTATTTTTATTTTGATATTTTATTTGAAAAAAAATTGTATAAATTGAGATATCTCGATATCTAGAAAATTTTCATCATGTAACTTTCAATATGTTATTATCTTAATAATTATGCACATAATGATATAGTTATTTTGCATTTTTATTCAATAATTTAGATTTTGTGATCTTTGAGTTTTTGGTACATTTTTAAAAATTTATAATATTTATTTTAATTTGTAGAGACTATCCTATTAACATTACAAAAGTGGTTTGTAGTAGTTTTTTGTGATTTATGCACATTGAATTTAGTATACTATTAAATGTTATAAAATTTATTATTATTTGTATTTACAAAATTATTATATATTGCAAAGAATTGCTCTTACTTAATAAAATAATAATTCATTGATATTAATGCATTATGTATATGTGTATAAATAAATGTGATTTGATTTATAGATGAATTATGAATTTTATGTGTAAAATATATTGAAAGCATAAGAGTTTGAATAAATAAATTGTGCTATGCAATGAAATATTTAAATATAAATACAAATAAGTTAAGAAATGTAAGGGCTGATAATATATAAATATATGTATATATATATAATGGTCTAGGAAGAAAAATGATACAAAGTATTTGACTATGTTATTTGTTTCAATATATTTTTTTTTTATGATTCAAATGTCATGTTAAATATAGATTATATACTTTAATGACATATGCTTTCATACTAGAATTGTAGTGACATATTGGACTTGATATAAATTGAAATAAATATATTAATTTATTTTATTTGATAATCTATATTATTTTATTATTGTATATTGAAAATTTATAGTAGGTTAGGGCATAAAGGCATGCATAAAGAGAGGAGGTATTCTCATGATGACTTATCTATAATTCACATAATTTGGGAGAGTTCTAAATACATCTAGAAGAGATAAAGAGGAAATTTTAAATATATCAATAAATTACTTTGAATTTACTTTTTTTTAAACAATAAATTGCTTAAAATTTATATTTTTATATATTTTTAATTCACATTAAAAATACTCTTAAACAAATAGTCTTTCAAATCTTACACCAATTTATGCCTGAATCTTTAAAAAATAAGGTGCGATGTCAGACGTATTGGACGTGACCATCCAATACGTGCGTGTGAAAAACAGTTTATTAAAATAATATAAAAAAATTAAAGGGACACATGTGTCCTAAATAATTAAATCACGATTATATTAAAATATTTTAAATATAGTTATTTATATTTTAAATTATTATAGAGAGTTTTGAAAATTTAGAGAACCATATTTGAGCTAAAAAAGAGAATAATAAGATATATTTATTATAAATAATTAAAATTATAAAAATTAAATTTATAAATTCAGAATTGATAATAAATTTTATTCATTAAGATAATTAAAGTACAACAAAATAAATTACTTAAGTAATTAATTTAAAATTTTTAATTAAATGACTTAATTTTTATCATTTTTAATATTTTATCTATTTAATTTATACATATTATTAATTCTTATTATAATTCTGTGTCAAATGCATGTTTATGTCCCATATTTTTGAAAATAGAAGTATTTCGTATTCGTATCTGTATATCATAGCAGTAGAGTATATTCTCACTTTTCATAAGATAAAGCATAAAAAAGGTGATGATTGGATGAATTAATTTTTTTAATTTATTTTAAATAACTATAACATAAATTAATTAAATATTTATATATTTATGTTATCTTAAAACAAATATATAAATTAAAATTTTATCTTAATAACAAAATTGATCTAGATGAAGTTACCCTAATGTGAGTCGTGCGAGGTAAAAAAATAAAGTAGGCCTCTAAGTTAAATTTGTGGAAAGTCTATGTTAGTAATTATAGTAAAAAATGCGTTATCAGATAAACGCTGTAGGCCCAAAATCCATTTAAGCAAATAAACAGCTGTTTTTTGGACGCGGCCCTCCGGTATAAAGCTTGACCTTCGATGTATGAAGTTCACGCCCTTTCGAAACCCTAGGCGGCACCTCGTTTTCCATTACTCAGTGAATAGACGATCGCTCTGCTGTCTCTTTTTTTTCGACGTGGCTTCTTCACGAAATCTTCATTGATTTTTTTTTTTTTTTTGCTAATTCTTCACGAAATCTTCATTGATAATTTCTCTTAATTCTTTCCATGTTAAGCTATGTCTACAATACGAGAGTTTTTGATTTATACAATCATTTACTGATTTAGAGTTTGTTAGGTTGAATTACACAATCTGCATGAGATTTCTTAGAATTTTTGGCCATTATGCTCTAGCACCTATCAATGGTGGATCCATGGAAGAATATGGAATTAATACCAGGTGCTAGATAATTGCAAGGGCTAAGGAATTCTAACGCATGGATTGATGCTCTGCTTTCTTTTGTCAAATGCCATATCATTTTTTTATTAAAAAATTTGAATTTCCTTCATTCGTCTACTTTTTGCATTCTTCTGAACAGTGTTTGATTGAAGCAAAGCAAAGGGATGATGCTATTTGATCTGAACATGATGATGATTGTAATTTGTCATGTCCTTCAAAGCTCTCTGATTGCTTTGTATACAAGTATTTTTGCTCTACTTTAGACTGTTTATTGATTCAATTATCTAATTGCATTCATTATTTTTGTTTGCAAAACAAACCAACTCCATGAGAGCATTTGAGGGGAAAAAAATTCTATTATGAATATTTGTCTTTGATGTTTTTTGTTTCCTTTGCTTTCTATCATGCATGATACAAATCATTTGCACCTTGGATTCTATAGCCATTGTTTTATTCACACTGTTGTTTTGGCAATAAGGTTTTTCAGGCATATTCAGTTTTATGATAAACAACAAATTCTTTTTCAATGGATTGTTAGTTAATGATAGACAAATATGATTGTTTTGGCAATAATAAACCTAAAGTAAGCTTTGTTTGCTAGTAAAGTAGATATTTAGGCACTTTCTTTATCATACTTGTGGTTCACTATAGTAGTGTAGCACAACACAGATTATCTAGCATCATAACGTTTGATGTATGATTGAGCCACACAGCATGCTGCCTTAAGCACACACCTTAGCCTCAACGGCCCCCTACTCTGCAATAACCATTGCCTCCATGGCCAACTGCCTGCGCCCGCCCCACCTCCCCCCTCTTCCCTTTCACCACTTTGTTCATCGCATATGCCTTACAGCTGATTGAGGCACTAGAGTTCTCTGCTATGCTAGTTTGTCCTTGTCGTCCCCTGCCACTAGCATTGCACCCAATCTAGCCAAATTTCATCCCCTTTGTTGTCCTAATCTTCCACCACTCCACCCTTTGCTCCAAAGATCAACCTCCAAATATGCATCAATCTCTTTTGTACCAGCATCACTCTATCACCCCATCATTGAACTCACACTCATGTATATCATTTTGTAGCTTTTGCTGCGCTCATCTTCTACTCCATGTCATCAAATGTAGTTTACACTCCTATAAGCATTGCTTACCACTTTATATGCTCATGCCTCATACCATCACTCTTCTTCAACTCATGATCTTCCTTCGTTCACTGCCCACAGATGCTCTAAATCTTTAACTTTTGCATGTGCACAACAACACCCATTTCTCGATAACATGGATACACCATTGCATTTCTCACCACACGTGTACCCAACATTGTGCTCCAACTATAAGATCATGTTTTAGCTGCCATCAATTTGATGTTCATCTAATGGTAGTCTATTGAAAGGCAGTCTTGTATTACGAGTGACTATGATTCTGGCCTAGCTCAAATATTCTAGATCTTCATCATAAGCTTCATATATTGATCTTCAATAATTTTAAGCAAGATAATTTCATCAATAATAGTATATCTTAGCTTGACTTTTAAAGGACATAAAGCCTTGAACACAGAGGAATCGACATTGATTAGTCTGGGATGGTTGTATATTGAGAGATCAGTTTAAAATGTTGTTGAAGCTCCTTACTAGCTTGCAGGAAAATATTGATTGTGATTATGCTTTGTCAAGGATTATCGAGACTATATAAGAAACCGATAATCACATGAATCTTCATACAAGTTCATACAAGAATATGGTATTGGTATCAGGTGCTTGATAATTGCAAGGATAAAGGATTTCTAATGCATTGATTGATGCTCTAATTTTTCTGATCAAATTCTCACCATGTTGTATCATACTTTTATTTTTGTTTTGAATTTTTGTTCTCTTAGATTTTGCATTGTTCTGAAAGCTGATGGTAATACATCAAGTGCTTCAAAGCTCTAATTGGTCTTCATAAAAATTTTTCCTTTATATTAAATTGTTTCACATTTCAAGTACCTAATTGCTTCCATTACTTTTTGTTGATTGAAATGATGAATAAGTGAAGGAAAACGTTCTATTTTAAACAATGATTTTCAAAGTTTATGAGATGGGTGTCAGCTCCATGATCGCCTTTCTATTTCTATTGTTTTCTCTGTTTAGTATTCCTCTTCTTCACCTATTTCTCCTTCGATCAATCTACCTATATCAGTTTCTAGGGTTTAGGGTTTAGGATTTAGGGTTTCTACCCATATCAATTTCTGCTTACCCTTATTATCACATCGGCAAGTTTTGGCTTGTCTTGAATGTTTTATACTACAGAGGGTGTTCTAATTCCACTTGCATTTATTTTTATGCTTAGTATTGGCAAAATAAAGTATACATAGATGAGGTTTAGGTCAAAAGCTTCTGCTTTGGTGTGGGAAAGTTGAAGGAATCCCTTCAGAAACCCTAGCCCTAGCTCAGGTGGTTGATGGATAAGTCGCTCTATTATTTCTTAGGTCATTTTGAGATAATCTTCATCGATAATTACCCTTATTATTTTTTTTAAATTGAGCTGCACCTATAGTATGAGAACTCTTTATTTTATATGTTTGTTTGCTGATACATTAATTGTTTAGTTAATTTACACTATCTTCTTGCTATTTATTTGAGATTTCTGGGAACTCTAAGCCGTTATGCCCTAGCACCCTTCAATGGTGGATCCATAGAAGAATATGAAACCGGACCAACCACCTTGTTAAGTACAAAGGGAAAGAAATTCTAGTGCATGGATTAATGCTTTATACCATTCTTATATATACTTTACATATTTTTTTTTCTCAAAGAAAAAAAAAAAACACAATTAAGCTATTCTTCCTGAATAATCGTATATTTAAATTGTTTTTTACTGCTGTGGGTATATATTTTTTTATGTGATAATTAAATATATAGCACTCAAAATTTATATATTTATACAATTGATATCTAGTTAATTTTTTTGAATTAACAGTCCCATGTATTTGGGCTTCTAATGATCAAAACGTTAATAATTTGTTAAAAAAAACATCTGTTGGGATTTTAATACATAAGTTAGATTATATTTATAAATGTTTATATTTTGAATGTTATGCATGTAATTTTTTTTTTTTAAATTTATTTAATAATAAAGAAAAGTTGGTATGTTTAGAGAAATAATCTTATTTTCTCCGAAAGCATGTTCCTATATTTTAAAATGGTCGTCTTTGAAAATGTTTATACAAAGATGGGTGACTGTAGGTCCTGTTAGTTGGGACGTGTGTTTAGTTAATTATTAAGGCTTAATATCTATAACAAAAAACATGAGTACTGAAATGTAAAAAATTTGAAATTCTATTAGACAATTTGGTAAAAAGAGTTAGATCAATATATCTTGATTATAGTACTCAATCAACAAAAATGTTGGTATGCCAAGCTAAACATAAGATTTTAATTTAATTTATTCATCTATAAAACACAATATTTTTATAATTTTTTTATTTAATATTTACATGGTATTTAAATTTTGAATATCATTTCAAAAAAATAGTAAAATATATTTTTTAAAGTGATAGTATATATAAATATCAAATTTAAAGTCTTATATGAATGCATAGGAATGATGTGGTAAGTAAATCATTTGATGTATTAGTTCATTAATATAACTTTTATAGAACCGTAATTTTATTCGCATATATTAATTTACTACATTTTCATTAACATATTTTTAAGCATATATTAGTTATCTAATGTTGGTGAAATAGATGGAGATGTTATTAGTAGAATTCAAGTTGGATGGTTGAAGTGGAGGAATGTTTTTGGTCTATTATGTAATAGAAAAGTTTCACTTAAATTTAAGGAAAAATTTTATAAGATGGTGGTAAGATTTGCAAAAAGTTGGAGTAGCTCTAGCGGTAGATAAGATTAGGGAGAGTCGTCTTAGATGGTTTGGTCACATAAAATGTTGACCGTTCGATGATCCAATTAGGAGAGTAGATGTATTAGATTTGTCTTATGTTAAGAAAGGCAGAGGTAGACTTAAAAAGATTTGATTAAGATGTATAAAAAATGATTTTAGTATATTTAAATTAAATGAAAATTTGACACATAATAGACAATAATTAAGATCAAGAATTCATGTAGTTGACTCCACTTAGCGAGATTAAGATTTGTTGTTGTTGTTGTATTAGTTAATTAAGAATAGCTTGAATCAATACAGCTGGCCAGAGCATTTGTTGTATATCTTGCTGAAGACCCAATTTTTTTTTTTACTTAAAAAAAATAAAATAAAATAAAAAAGAACAATCATTCATAAATTTCTAATTTAAGTATTCACGATTAAATTGAATTTAATTGTGATTTATAGATAATTTAAGGCTTGGCTGTGTATGAGGCACTCAAGAATATGAAGATTTGTATTGGTTTCATGAACAATCTTATCTCTACAATTCACATCCGAAGTAATATTCCAGAAAAATCGAATTGGTAGTCTTGGCAAATACATATATTATACTCATATAACACATGTATGTGAAAATTGCATTAATAATTTTGAGAAATATCATCACCGTAATAATAGTTTACATTAATATAATTAGTTTGAAATAAATAGTGATGCCTCAAAATATGAGTAATTCTATTTGAAGAAGGCTACTAAAGTGATGGGGGTACGCGTCCTTGGAGATTCGTGAATTGGCTTCTTGTGATGTCACCACATGGGGATTGAGGTAGCTTCCGGGAGAAGGAATGATAGCTTCTTCGAGAAGGAATGCGATTACTAAGGATTATTCTAACTATTTGAATGATCGCCATTCGGCTAAGCCTCTAGAGAAGGGAGGGTTTTCGGGAAGAAGAGAGGAGAAGAAGACTTGTCGGAGAAGAAGAAATGAAGGAGAAGAAGTAGAGATGTTTCTGGGATAAGTTTTTTTCATCCCTTTCTTGGTTTACTCTTTTTATTTATAAGCAAGGGTTACAATCTTCTTGGTTTCTAATTGAATCTGTTTTAGAATTTTGTTACATCTTCTCTCAGTTCTTGAAGTTCTTTATAAAGGAGGTTTTTTTGTTTGTTGTACTTTACGTTTCCTTTGATGTTCTGTTGGTTGGATCTGATTTAGCTTCTTGCTCAGCCTTTGTATTCTGTCTTTCTGTTAGTTGATGTCATTTTCTTGTCTTACTTGACATAGTCTTTAAGCCATGTTAGTGATTTTCTGTCTCTTGTGCGGTTAGTGTTTAATGTAGGCTCTGAGTACACATCATTACTCCCTTCCCGACAATCGACTTTGTCCTCAAGGTCGAAATTAGGGTAAGCTTTTTGAAAGTCTCTGAGAGATGTCCAAGATGCATCCTTGGCTAATAATCCATCCCATTGCACTAATATTTCTTTGACTGTTCTATTTGCTTGTACCATGGTTCTTACATCTAGGATTTTGATTGGTTTAACGAATGGTTGGCCTTCGAATAATTGTGTTGGGAGTTTTGTTGGGTGTAAATTGGAGTCTTGTCGAAACTGTTTGAGGCGAGAGATGTGGAATACGTTGTGAATTTTTGTTGTGTCTGGAAGCTCCAATTTATATGCCACAGCTCCTATCTTTTGTATGATTTTAAACGGGCCATAGTATTGCCTTTGGAGTTTTGTATAAGGCTGAATAGTTACTGATGTTTGCATGTATGGTTGGAGTCTAACTAGAATTAGATCATTTACTTGAAATTGTAACTCTCTTCTTTTTTTGTTCGCCATTTGTTGCATTCAGTTTTGGGCCTCTTGTAGATTTTGTTTGAGATGATGTAATATCTTGTCTCTTTGTTGTAAGATTAGTTCCACTTCTGTGTTGGTAGAGGAATTACTATTATATGGTATTATTAGTGGTAGAAGTCTCCCGTAAACTATTTGAAAAGAGATCATTTTTGTTGAGGTGTTAATGACTGTGTTGTAGGAGAATTCTGCCCAAGGTAGATACTGTAGCCAATTTTTGGGTGACTCTAATACAAAGCTGCGTATGTACTGTTTCAGTGTTCTATTAGTCACTTCTGTTTGGCCATCTGTTTGTGGGTGATATGAACTGTTATGATTAAGTGTAGTGCTACTTAATCTGAATAGCTCTTGCCAGAAATTGCTCATAAAGATTGAGTCTCTGTCTGAGATAATACTCTGTGGTATGCCATGCAGTTTGCATATATCTGATACAAATATCTGTGCAATCGAGGTTGCTGAAAAATTTGTTTGAAGAGCTGAGAAGTGTGCATACTTTGCTAGCCTGTCTATTACCACTAGGATAGTTGTTTTATTTTGTGATTTGGGTAAGCTTGTGATGAAATCCATTGAAAGCTCCTCCCATATAGCTGCAGGTATGGGTAAAGGTTGTAGTAAATTTGCAGGTTTTTGACTATCATATTTTACCTCTTGGCATATGAGGCAAGTGTTGATGGCTGAATGTCTTGTTTCATTTTTTTCCAATAAAACTGTTGAGTTATTCTTGTTAATGTTCTTCTTATCCCACAATGACCTCTTAGTGAAGATGAATGCAATTCTCTCATGATTGGTATATGTAATTCAAAGTCTGCGGATGCGATTTTTATAACTAACCCTTTGTGTATTCTGTAATTCTGAAACTTCTTTGAGTCTTTTGTAATCTGTTGACAGTTGTTGTAATTCTTGGTGAGCTTGTGTTTCTTGTGTAATTTGCTATAGAGAGTTGAATTATTGTATAATAAGGAGGTTTAGATAATTGTGATTTTGTGATATTTCTGTTGTAGCTTGGTCTACCTCTATGCTTTGACTTTTGTGGGATAAGGCATCTGCTGCTTTATTAGTTATTCCTAGTTTATATTCAATTGTGTAGTCAAAACCCAGGAGTTTGATTAGAAACCTTTGTTGTTCTGATGTTTGAATTATTTGTTACATCAACTCTCTTATGCTCTTTTTTTGATCTGTGTGAATTTGTTACTAGCAAATATTGGCCATATCTCCCACTCTCTATGATTGCATACAATTCACGGGCATAGGGATGTTTTCGTAAAATGGTGATAGTTTCTTCTTGCGTATGCTAAAGGATGGTTTTTGGAGTAGCGTTGCTCTTTGCACTGAAGCATCTTTCTAATACAAAAGGTAAGGAAAAATTGGGAAAAGCCAAAGTAATGATACCATAGCCCTTTTGAGTTATGTGAATGCCTCGAGCTTCCTCTGACCACTGAAATTATTGCTTAGTTAGGAGTGATGTTAAAGGTGCGATTGTCGCATTGTCTCATGAATTTTAGTATCCCTGTTAACCCTAAGAATTCTCTCTTAGTTGTAGCTAACCATGATTATCTTGTTTCAAATTTTTCTTTTTTGGTCTCTTCTATCCCTGAGTGATAGAATGTGACCTAAGTATTCTATTCTTGTTTGTATAAATGTGTATTTTGATGGTTTCATGAGCAGGTGTTTTGTTTTTTCTTTTTAGGATTGTAAGTCTTGATGTTGGTTGATGGAAGGGCTATAGATTAGTATGTCATCAAAGAATACTAACACAAATTTGCGTAGGAAGGGTTTTAGAATTGAATTCATCATTGCTTGAAATGTTGATGGTGCATTTGTCAAACCAAATGGTATGGCTATGAATTCATAGTGTCCTTCATGTGTTCTAAATGTTTTTTTGTATATATCTTCTTCTGCCATTCTGATTTGATGGTAAGACGTAAATCTAATTTTGAAAAAAATGGTTGCTCCATATAGTTCATTCATTAATTCTTCAGGTGTTGGAATTGAGAATTTGTCAGGGATAGTAATTTTGTTTAATGCCCTATAATTCACACAAAATCTCCATGTCCCATCTTTTTTTTTTGATTAAAAGAGGTGGTGAAGAAAAAGGACTAATACTTTCTCTTATTATCCCTGTCTCTAGCATTTCTTTTATCAATTTTTCAATTTCTATTTTTTGAAAATGAGGGTATCTGTAATTCTTTACTCTTACCGGTTAGGCTTCAGGTGACAAGTTGATATGGTGGTCTATTCCCCTTTTGGGAGGTAACTCTGTTGGTGTTTGAAATAATTCTTAGTATTGATGTAATACTTGCTGTATGTTTGCAGGTAAGTCATTGAAATCATTCAATGAATATTGTGGCTGCATTAAAACTTCTCTGATGTGTAGGTATGATACTTCTTCAGTCTTATTTTTCAGTTTTGTAAACTGGTGTAGAGAAATCTGTTCCCAATTTGGTATTATGTCTCCTTGTAATTGTATTATTGTGTCATTGTATTTGAATTTCATTATGAGTTTCTTGTAATCTGTTGTGCACTCTCCAAGCTGTTCTAGCCATTGCACTCCTAAAACTACATCTGCTCCTTGCATTGGTAACAGGTAACAGTCTGTTATAAATGTGTAGCCTTGTAGTTTGATTTGTATGTTATTGCAAATTCCTGAGCATTGTAGTGTCTCCCCATTCCCTACTAATGCTTTGAAGAAGGATGCAGATGTTACTGTGTGTTCTATAAATTTGGCTAGTTTGGATTGGATGAAATTGTGTGTTGATCCACTATCAATCAATACTTGTACTATAATATTTCCAATTATTCCTTGTAAATGTAAAGTTCTTGGGTTTGATTGTCCTGTGAATGCATTCAGGCTGGTTTCTGGGATATCATACTCATCTAAAGTATTTTGCTGTTGGCTTTCTTGTGTTCTTGTTCATCATTGACTATCATGAGGGCAAATAGCTTGGGTTTACATTTGTGACCCATATGATATTTCTCATTATAATTAAAACATAATCCTTTCTTTTTTTCTTTCTTCCAGCTGAGCTGCTGTAAGTCTTTGAATTAACAGTGTAAGTTTACTGCTTTCTTGATTGTTTTGGACTTGAGTAGTTGGTGTGGGCAGTGTAAGTCTTATGTTCTTTATTATCAACTCTCTCATGCTAATATATTAGGGCCAATCGTGTATTTAAAATGACCTTCTCAAAGCCTTGAGTAAGTGCAATTTCATTAGGCTCCTATAAGTGCAAGTTCCTTAATGATCTTGACACATTAGTAAATTATTTAACAAGAAGCCACTTGAATTCTAAAAAGATAATGATGCTTCTAAGAGGAAGTAATAGTCATCATAGTTGTGCTTCTTTTAAAGCTATGGAAAATATGAAGGGTGTAAGTGAACTGATTCAATTGGAACTGAAGTTGTTAACAAGCTTATAAGTTGAGCTTATCAAAGACCAAGCTCGAGCTTAGATTATAGCTCATATACCATATGGGCTTAACTTTACATTTGACTAGTTAGTAAACTAGCTCGACCACTTTAAGTTAAATCTTGAACACCACAACCCATAAGTTTCACAAACTCTCCTCCTTTGAACATAATTGGTCTTATTAATGCCTTATCTAGAGAACTCTTGTCAAGACTTTCTTGTTGTCTCACTTTTAATGCTTTCATTAGTATGTTCCTGCAATGAGTTCCTTGCAATGGATGCATTCCTTAGGAAGCCTCAATTGTCACATCCTACTTTGATATCTTCTCCGTAAGCTCTTATCACAATTTATTAACTTCTTGTTGTGGACGATTTGAGATTTTGAGATTTTGAAGAGAGCTTATTATGAGATGAAAGAGGTTGGCTCATGATTGAAACTTGACTTAGCTCATTTATACTATTAATATAAAATGGGTGACATGGTTAGCAAGGTTTGACTTACCTAAGTAAGCTTATATAATTCATTTGTTGAACTTTGATAGAAGTAAGCTTTTGTAATTTAGATTGAAAAGACATTAGTAATTTGAGTAAAGAGTTTCTTCGATTGATGGGGATAAATAGATATTATTGTATTTTTTTCTCAAGCAAGGTGAACCACCTTTAATGGAAGCTAAAGATAGAATGCAAAAACGATGATGTAGTTGGCAATGTGCTAAATTGATTAGGTCATTCTAGGCAAGCATGAACATAAGATGCATCTAGACATTAACGTCCTTAATATCTTTTTCATCAAATGGTATTTCAGGTGATTTTGTTGTTTAGAAATCACAAAATCCTATTGCTCATATTGTAGAGATTTATCCTTTTCTTTCATTAGGATGCCTTGCGGCTTGGACTATAATTCAAAACATCTTCAATGCTCACTACAATTAAAGTAGATTGGATCAAATCTATCAATAGGTGACACCAAAATCGTATTAGCAATTACAAAACAATCTTAATAGAGAAAGAAGAAAAAGAAAGTCAAAAGAAGTTTTAAGAACACTAATTCTCCATCCACAAGTATAAGTTGATGCAACTTGATTCAATTAGAATTCATTAGACCTATTCTTTGTCCCTCTATTTGTAAGTGCAAATCAAAATTTAACACTAAAAATAACTATGTTAGAGTAATTGAAGAAAAATTACATAGCATTCTTTAATAATTATTGCCATTATAATGCCTAAATAATTCTAGTCAATGGTTCATATACTTAGACAATTGATGATGAGAATTGAGTATAAGATCATTCGAGGAGAGACTTCCTTTGTCGAACTCTTTGAGGAGTTGCAAAATGACTTTAATAGTGATTTACATGAGATCAATAACTAATGAGTTCTCTTGGTGAGTTCATTTAGAGTGTGAGAATAACTTTAGGTGATTTCATGATTTCAATCAATGAGTTCTTCAATGAATAGATCCTCTCTTATATCAACTTCATTGGATTGTTCGAAATTTGAATTGGAATGAAATCAACATAATGAGTTATAAAGGAAGTTTAATAAATAAAGTATATTCAAGTAGCCATGAAGTACACTTACTCGAAAAATTGAATAGTACTTATTAATCCAGTAAAAGGAGATGAACTTTTATATGTATGGGCTTCATAAAAGGATTTGGTCTGACCTGCATTGGATTCATTCAATGGAGCCCTCTCAATAATGAATTTTTAACAAGTAGTCCATATGCATTTGACGTTGAGCAGTAGGTTGAGACAGAACACAGTTTGCTACAGCCACCATCAAAGGAATACCACTATGAGTAGGACTAGCATTTGAATCAGAGCCTAAGAGGGAATATATTTGCCAACCTCATTACCAACAGAAGTAGATGCCAGCAAACACAATACGAATCAAGAGGAAAATGAGAGAGAGAGAGAGTGTGTGCGTGCGTTTGTCACTTTCTGTCATGTAATTATTGAAGTTATATAAGATTGATATGTTACTGAAAACTTTATTAGTTGAAGCACAAATCTTGATATCGAAAATAATCTGATTTTGAGTCGAGACTAGCCCAGATCATGCACTTAAAATATTATTAAAAATTTTAGGATATCAGTCAGATCCCTACATAGCTCCTAAATGTGAAATGTTTATAGTCAAATTGAGTATCTTGACGAGCTGGATCTAACAAGCCTAAGATCTCTTAATTTTGACTTCATTTGAGCATTCAAATATTTAAAATACATCAGATGATCGAATGAATCATTTTGAGTCATCCGATAGAGTGATTTAGATTTTGTCTGTATTTACAGAAATGACACTCTCATAATCTATAGATAGCCCCTCATTCTTCACATGAGAGGGCCTCAAAGCTAAAGAGAGGAGAGAGCTCTGAGACACGAAGAATCTCAAAGGATGTCGCCGTCTGGGCCATCGCCGGATCATTCGGGTCGCGCCGCCCGGCCGTTGCGGCCCTGCCGTCGGCTGCCCGTGTCGCGTCGGTCGCTTTGTCAACCGTCATCGATCCGTGCCGGCGCCCTCCATCGGCCACCCTGCCGCATCGCCATGTTGGACAATCACCGGATCACCTCCGGTCAGCGCCGCCGCGCCGACCCTGCGTCGATCATTCTCGGTCACCTCCGATCGCCGGCCACCCGCCGGTCGCCGTAAGCCAGCATCCGGATCGCTGAATTACCCGCCGTTGTTGGCCGCCACCGTCCGCCGGTACCACTGAGCCGTGGCCGGATCACCGCTATTCATCATTGCTAGCTGCTACCCATCGCCACTCGACTATCTTTCGATAGTTATCGTCAAATCGTCAGATTATCACCTCAAGTAAGGCCTTCGTCGCTAATCCAGTGAAGCTTGTCACAAAACTTATTCTTGTAAGCTATCATTCTCCAACTTTGGAGAAATGATAATAATTGTAACAGAAGCTGATATAGTAAAATTATTTTTAAGTGGGTTTGGCCCCGTGGTTTTCTTTTGGGTTTTTAAAATTGAGATCTCCCAAACTCTTTTCTTTGTGTAATGCGAGCTTTTTGCAATCTTAAGACATCAAATTCTCTCTCTTGACCCGAATCTTCCATGCCAGCTTTAACACCGTTTATGAGAATTTAATCCCACAATCGTAATTTTTGTGAACACCTGTATTATGGCTAACAGGCGCAATACTCGCAATAATGGAGCCTCCCGCTTTAACTTGCGTCACTCCCGAAACCAATCCTTAAACCAAGGATGCCAAGCTTTTGCCTCACTTCCCCCTGATAGGCCTGACCCTATCGGTGAAGGTGCAACAAGAACCTCTCTACAAGATCGTGTTCGTTGAATGGAAGAGTCTCAAAGTGAGATAATTCAACTTTTACAAGAAACACGATAGCCACTACTGCAACAAACACATCTCCCCCTAGATCGATCATTAGCTAGGGGATGTCAAAATGTTGACACGGGGCCTTCTGGCTATCAGTTTGAAGTCCCTCTGCTTCCAGACTGTGATGCTGACCTCCTTGACACTGTGTTGACCTCACTTTTGGAGTGAGCTCTCAACCTCTTCATCATAGATCTAGGACTCTTATAGACACTAAGAGTTCCTTAGTCTTAAGACACTTCTAGTGATTAGGTGAATACTTAACCTAATCCTAGAGACTTAGAAGAGTTAGCCATAGGAATAGATTGTGCCTTAGGGATTTAGGAGGACTTGCCTACCCTATAGCCTAAATCCAATCCTGACTTCCTTCTTTC
The DNA here is from genome assembly GCA_021442155.1 of Cymbidium sinense. Classification (NCBI taxonomy): domain Eukaryota; kingdom Viridiplantae; phylum Streptophyta; class Magnoliopsida; order Asparagales; family Orchidaceae; genus Cymbidium; species Cymbidium sinense. Next base: position 136,153,091 of record CM038222.1, read on the forward strand.
AAACCAAACCTTAAATTCAAATCCAAATTCCAAAATCAAATCTAACTATCAAATAATTGAAACTCATGATTAAATTCAAACTCCAAATCCCTTCCTTAAGCCCTCTGATTTTATCTTATGGACTTAGCCTTAATCAAATTCAAATTAACCCCAATCCAATTGATTTTCTCAATTATCAAATTTAATCTCAAATAAAATCTGACTTCAAATGATTGAAGTCCATGATTAAATCCAAACTCCAAAATATCTTCCTAAGTCATATGAACCACCTTCATATGCTTAGCCAAAACTCCTTCAAACCAACTCAAATTTGGTTGATTTCTTTATAAATCAATCATTTCTTCATTTATATCCACAAATATAAATGAAATTCAAATTCAAAACATTCAAATTAAATCAAAATAAATCAAACCAAATCAAGATCATTTTTAAGCCATATGGACCCACCTCCATAAGTTTAATCAAATCTTGATTAAAATCAACCCGAACTTGATTGATTTCTTTACAAATAAATTATTCCTTTATTTATATCCACAAATATAAATGAAACCCACCCTCCAATGATAAAAATAAATCAAACCAAATCAATTCCCAAGTTAAGCCCTTTTGACCTACATTCCTATATTTGGTCAAATTTGCTTCAAAATCACTCCAAACTCAAGTGATTTTCTCATAACCCATTTATAGCTTAATTTATTTTCACAAATATAAATATAAATGAAACATAAATTCAAATGACCAAAATCAAACCCAAATTAAATCAAATTCTCGATTTTAGCCCTTTTACCCAAATTCTTGAACTTGACTAAATGATACCAAAATCAATTCAAAACTCATGAATTTCATCATGATTCAATCATTCCTACAATCATTGACCCAAATATAAACATAAACCACTATTATCAAACCAAACCCAAGTCAACCCAAGTCAAGTCCATGTTGACCTCTTTTGATTTGAAATTGTCATATGAACCAAAACCCATTTAGCTCCAAACCAATTGCAGTTGGATTTATATTTCAATCCTAGGCTCATGTGTGAGTTCAACTAAACTTGAATCAAGCCATGATCAAGCCAATTGACCCATTTAGGCTCACTTGACCCAAAGTGAACTAAATGATCTGTTTGAGCCAAGTTCTAATCGAACCCAAATTGGATTGAACTAAGCTCATCTAAGCCTCACAACATAACCAACAACCACCCTAGGGTGATCAATTGCCTTAAATTGGGTCAAACCAAGTTAAACATAACCTTTGATCAAGTCAATATTTAGCCCAAATGAAATCCAAACTAGCCAAAATTCACTGTATGTCAAATTGATTAGAACCATTGATTCAAACTAACTCATAATCAATGATTGAACATGACTAAACCCTCACTTGAGCCAAACCAAGCTTAATTGACCATTTGACCCAAGTTGACCTAAATTGGCCTAAAAAGCTAAAATTGGTCAAATCATGATTTGATCCAAATTGATTGCAACCAATGACTCAAGTTCATTCCAAATCAATTGTTGAACTTGACCAAAATAAATATTGAGTACAAGTTGACCAATTGGTCAACTTGACCCAACCTAGCCCAAATAGACCTAAAGGGTCAAACTGATCAAAATTCAAATTAAATCTAAATCAAACTAAACTAAAGCCTACAATTATTTTCAATCAACCAATTAAACTTGACTCAACACCTAACCCAACCCAATTTGGTCAAATTAGTCAACTTGACCAATTTGATCCTTTTGAATCCAAATGAGTCAAATCCAAACCCAGGCCAAACCAATCCAAATTAATTGAACCAAAACATCCCAAATCATCATTTGGACCTAACCCAAGCCTTGGTTTGACCCAATTTGACCAATTGGTTAACCCAACTCAAATGAACGCATTTTGACCAAATGAAGCTAAATCACTCCAAACAAACTCATGGGACCTTAGGATTTGGTCGTCAAAACATGTCCCTTCCCAAATCAGTCCAAATCTATAGTGGACCCCACCAAGGGGATTAGCCATTCGACAAACCCTCTTTCCATTGGATCTTCATGCTAACAAGCAAAGTTGACTTCCCCATCACCATGGCAGCCTCCAAGCATTCAAATGAGGCTCCACTTGACCCACCTAGCTCACCTAACCCACCCAGGTGGGCCAAGGACCAATGGAAGTTCAACTCATCCTCAAAGCCAAACCGAGCACCCTATGGACAAACCGAAAGGGAACTTTGCACACCAGCCTTAGAGGCTCCTCCCATGGATCCCTCCACTCAAGTCGAGCCACACGGAGTTGGACATGACCTCTCCGACACCTTGACGGTGGCTTGCTGACCGAAACAAGCCAACTTATCCCGTTCGTCCTTCACGCACGTTTTCGGCCAATACTCCCCCATTTCAAGTGGAAAATGAGTCATTCGACATCGTGTGAGTCCAAAACCAATTACCCAAGCAATTCTAAGCTTTCCAAGCCTCCCTCAATCATTTCTCTCTGTGAGAAATCAAAATAGGCTTCCTTGATCAATACTCCTCCTCCACTCAATCAAACTTCAATTCCTTGCACTCACACCATCCTCATACTCCATCAAAGCCAACCGAATCATCTCCAAGCCTTCTCGAGCATCGGAGATTGGAGTTCGATCGGATCCGAAGCCTTCACATGCGTGGATTGGTCGACCGAACACTCTTCCAAATCAAGCTCAAAGCTTCTCAACAGGGCCTCGCCTCAACTAGGCGAAGCTACCTCTGTCGATCCCACCGCTGAACATTAGCTCCGGTGAGGTAATTTTACAAACCGAGCATTGTATGGAAAATAGCTTGGTCATTTGTCAAGTAAATTCGAACGTCATGAGTTTTCAACCGTTAGATGTGTGCACCTCCCCTCTCAGAAGGTGTGGGATCGATTTGGAGGCAATCTGAGCTCGGGTGAGCTCGGATTAAATGGGGAAAGACGGACGACATCCGTCTTTCGCCGCTCGCAAATGGGATAGATCATGAGCCGTCCATTCCGTGTGATCGGAACAAATGGCTCTGATTAGATCCTGCGTTAGATCCCTTGATTCCCTTCCTAAACTGCAGACCTGATCGCGACAATTTGATCTTAGATCGAACAGTCCATGGAGTTAGCGTGTTCGCTGCAATCCGAGTCAGCGACGAATGTGACAACTTAAATAACCACTCTCGTCGTGTCATGTGGAAAGCACGCCGCGTCAGCTGCCACGTGGCCCGACGGGATTAAGGCTTTAATTAGGCCTAATTAATCCATTTTTAAGGGCAAAACTTCTAAAAATCATAACTCACTCTGGAAAAATAAAAAAAATACAAACTTGGGCTCATTTCAAAGATATTTCAGAGTAAAATCCAAGAAAATTATCATTAATTGATTTTGAATAATAGTTTTGGCTTAATTAAGATTTAATTGAAAATCTAATTAGTTTAATTATTCCTTAATTAATCACCCAACTAATCTTCAGCTTTCTGTGAATGTTTAGGAGGATGACCTCTGCCTCCTCTATTTTTTTGAGATTTTATTAGTTGCTTAATTAAGAAAATCAATTGATTAAGTCTTAATCACTCTATTAATTCAATTAGTGATGATTAATGAATGAATAATAGTTTAATTAATTATTTAAGCCTAATTACCTCTATTGAACAACAAGGGAGTTTAGTGAATATGATTGAGATATTTTTCCTACTTCATTTCCTAAGTTTTCTTCACTTTTTGGAATTTGATTAGTTAATGATTAAGGAGGTAATCAATTGCTTAATTAATTAATTAATCCCCAAGATAAAAATCAGAGCTTAAATGATCAAATATAGGACTTGGGGATTGAGATCAAGACTTCTTTCTTGATCTCTTTTCTTAAATCAATTTCATTTCATTAATTGAACATGCTTAATTAAATTGATTAATGAGTTTGATTAATTCAATTTAAAATTCACTTCACATCTAAGCAACCTTAATCAATCTTGAGTAGCTCTTTGGGTGTTAAATAATCCAAAGTGATAGATAATGAAATTATGGTTAGTTCATATGTGTGAGAAAATCATAAAAATAATTAAGCGATATCTCTTAAGCCTAATTAACTATTAATCATGAGCCAATTGCATTAGACCCTTTTCATTTCTTAGAAGCATTGCAAATTTACTTTTCATGTGGTTGCATATCATATTGGCTCATTATTAATTAGTTGATTAACTTAAGGTGATATAAGTAAGGGTTAATTAATTTATTTAAGTAATACTTTAACCTAATTAAAATATAAAATCAACCTAAATATTCTTCATTAAACCAAATTAACTCATACATGAGAAATGAGATTAGGATTAGCAAACCTCTTTCACATTTTCTAAATCAAATCAAACTCAAAATTAAAAATACCATTAAAGAACTTCGGTTTATTTTAAATAACCTTATTTAGTATGATTGTCCTTAGAAATTAATTGGAATGAATGAGATCATGTGCTTATGTTCCTTTATTTCTTTCCAATCATGTTAAATATTATTTGCCATTTGTAAACATGGATTCATTTTTTTTTAAAATTAACTAAATGAAATGGTTTCTTTCATGTCAAATTGCATCTGTTGATTTAAATTAAAAAATAGGTGTGATTATTATTATTATTAAATCAAAAGTTATATTCAAAAGCCCATAAATCAATTATAATATATGGAGTGATGCTAATTACAAGTATCTATAAGTTTGCATGTGTTCATAATCTAATATATGCAATATAAAGCTCTCTTTCCTTACCTTATATGGATTTACATGAGATTTACAAATGTATAGTTCATTTGAAAAGGACACAATATTTTTTTAAATTTATTCCTATGTGTCTCCATGCTAAGACTTAGGAATAATTTCATATCACCTATGTAAATCATATAATCAACTCAAATATGACTTCTTGCATGACTTCTCATTATTGTGGTTCTTTTTATACATTCATATATATATAAGAAAAGTGGTATATTGATCTGGATATCTTGGTGCTGCGAAGCTTTAAGTAGCCCCAAGCCTTGTGCCTTACGCCCATAGTGCAGAACAATGGCGCCGTACCTACTTAAAACTCTTATATATATATATATGTATGTATGATATGACCAATAAATAAGAATCATAAATCAAATAAATCAAATATAACTTTTGCATGAGTTTTTCCTATTATTATAGTTGCTTATACATCCAGATGTATATAATAAAAGTGATATATTAGTCTGGACTTCTCGGGCGACGTGCTCACTTAAAACTTCTATATATGTGAATGTGTACTTAGCTAATGAATGAGAACCCTCTTTTTCTATTAAAAAGACATACATTCATACTTTGTTTATTTAGTTGAGTTAATTAGTCATGTGATTTAATGTTCTTTTCTTATGCTTTGGCATAAGAATTTAGATAGAGCTTTAAATTAATATAGCAAAATCGTTCAATCAAATGAAACATTACTTCCAAACATATTTACACACATTTATCATTTCAGTGTGCTCATATACAAATTGCATGTATAGCTATGTTTATGGTTTAATTATATGCATGATATACATGATGAAAAGAAATGAATAAACATGTGTTATGTGATAGTAATTCATTTTAATTAATCTTAAGATGCATTTCTTATTGAATAAGATCATTTAGAGTGAACTTAAACTTAGGGTTGATTAAAATATGTAATAAACCATTCACTAAAGAGAATCAAGATAATTAATTTATTTTAGAAGTGACTTAATGTAGGGATGAAAGAGAGGTCCCCTCTCTTTTTTCTCTTTATAACACTTAGTTGTTAAGTGTAAGCCATATGAAACAAAAAAAAATACTAAGTAAAATCTTCAAATCAATTAAATCACTTAAAGAGAAATCAACCTTTTATAAATTAAATCTTTCACACTTAGCAAAATTATAGCTCTAAAGCCTAGTTAGGACATACCACACAAACCTTAATATACACACATTAGATTAAGTCATCATTTCTAGCTTTATGTTAGGGCGGTGCATAGTTTGATGTATGTTTATTTTGTAATATACTGTTGTAGACTAGATGTTAGGGTGTATGTGCGTAGTCTGAATGTTTGGCCGATATTAGCCTAATCATGTTTTCTATAGGGGGTTGTGCTTAAGGGGCTGCTGTAATAAAAATAAAAATATATTTTTTCACTGTTCAGGTTGCTTATACCGCTAAGCATAACCCAAATTAGGATAGATGGGCTTGGTTACCCATATGCAGGGTGTTAAATCCAAATTATTCATATAACTGCTTAGGTTGTATGGTGTGTTTAGCTAACATTTGTTTTACAGATGTAGCTAAATTTACTTTTCTTCTTTTAATGTAATTTTGCATTAAGATTAGGATAAGTGTTATGGGAGATTAGGATGAACATTGGTTAAAAGATCAAGTCTTATGTACCATGTGATGCCTTTGAAGCAAGCACATCCAAATCAAGTCAAAAGGAAGAAAGAAATGGAGCAAATTAAATGAAGAAATGAAAGATGAAGAATGAAGAATGAAAACCCCCATAACATTCATCATTTGTAATTGTAACTATTCTCTTGTAATCCGGGTTATATAAGGATAGAGCTCGGTTAGCCACATTTCTTTTCGGGTTATACAACGGTACCCGATCGCACCAGCCTCATATTCTTTTGCGATATCTTTATAAAATTATTTGATATTTTGTTTAGCTTGTGCATTAGAAAAAGCATGTCTTTTCATAGTTTATTTATGTTTGGTGATTGTTGTATGGCCTCGATGCGATTAGGCTCATAGGATAAAAAATTAATTTTTCTACCCAAGCTAACAACTCATAACTAAATTTCCTAAAACAACTCATAATCTCACATAAAAGCCTAAGCATTAAATTAAGATAGTTAAAATATTTAGCAACTCCTTAGTTGGATGATTGTATATTTAATATCATACATATCATGTTATTTCACTCTTGCTAAAAGAGGGCTTCCATCTTTGCCAAATAGTAAGGGCTTAACCTTTGAGAGCCTATGATGGAAGAACACCTTTTTCTCTTTTGATTTAGCCCATAATCAATTTCATCACACATTTAAGCATATAAAATCCTATAGCTTGTGTCAAAATAAAGAGTCCAAAATCAAATAAAATATGATAAGATTTTCATTAGATTAAACTATTTTTCATACCACTCATGCTTTAGTCTCTTAGGGAGTGGGTTTAAAGACTTAGTTTCTTTTCTAAATAATAATATCCTGACCATCTTGCAAAGCATAAGACTTGCCTACATGGATTTAAAGCGTAGGAGGAGTTAACTGGCTGCCACTCCAGGCGATAATAAGTCCAGCAGTCGGGTGGTTTACTCTCTCTTGTGAAGGTAAATAATATACCCAATTTTCGCCTTAGATTTAGGTCGTGCTTTGACCCTCGCCAAAGCTCCATAGATTTAGGATCTGAGGTCGCTGTTTCCCAATGGGCTACTAGCATAAATCTCCACCTCTTAGATATCCTAACAATCTTGTGTTGTTAGAGTATAAGTCCTAGCTTTCTAATAAAATGTTAACTCAAACATATAAAATTTCTTCAATTTCAAATATATAAAGCCCAACCATAGGATATATTGAAATATTCATTAGGCTTCCTAGTATTATGAATATTCCCTACTTATCTCTTTTGACTTCGATAATAATTCCCTCCTTTTGATCCACCCTACTTGATTTTTTAAAATACAACCACTTTGTTGATAGTCTTATCTTTGAATTCTTTGGATACAACAATCGTCTACTTTAATCGAGAGTATTCTTAAGGGATTCATTTTCCTTAAGATGTAATTAACTATGGGGGCATGCAATTTTAGAATCCGATTTAACTAAACCTTACTTTATTCATCCATGTAAAGTAGGGGAAAAATCTCTGGTATATTTGAAGACCCATCATGCCTTAGGAGTTCTTATTAGATGATTAGGTCTATTGTAGGGTAATGACTACTATCTTTCGAGATAGTATACTATTCCTCAATATCGTACCCGATCACTTCAATAAGTACATCCTTAGATATGGGTGGTGTCCCCCCATATACACACACGCACAAACAACCAAAAAAATAAACACCACACACTGCTAGTTTTACTCATCCATCACTGCCTTAGATTGCTAACCCACCAATTATTGCTGGCACATTCTTGCCTATTGATTTTTGTCATGTTATCGTCGAAATTACAATGCTTAATGCGAGAAGAATTCCACCTTAAAGATATAAATCATCTTGTTTCTCACCGCGGCTATCAGGAGTCTTCACTTTTAGCTGAAGCAATTCTTCAACATCATATTCCTGTAGGTTTTAAGCTTCCAAGCATCGACTCCTATGATGGGCCAGCTGACTCATATGAACACATCAACCATTACAAAATCATTACGCTCATTCAACGAGCTCATGACACACTGCTTTGTTAGGTCTTTCCAGTCACCCTCAAGGGTCAGACTCACACTTGGTTCTACTCCCTTCCAAGGGTATTTATCCATACCTTTAACGAACTCACCAAGATTTTTGTAGAATATTTTATTGCGAACCGTTGGATCATTAAAGATTTCTCTCATCTCTCAGACATTCGTCAAAATGAAGATGAATCACTTAAGAAGTACTTCTAGAGGTTCTCCTTAAAAGCTCGCCAAATACCAGGGGTGGACCCTGAATTACTAAAAGGAGTTTTCCTTGGAGGGCTCCGTCGTGGGCCTTTCTACTTGTGACTAATGCGTGATACGATCCGCCCGTATTCTGACTTGGTTCATCGTGTGGAAGAGGAAATTGCCACTGATGAGGCTATTAACGCCCATCGAAAATAGTTTGAACAATATATGCGAGCAATCATGACTTGGGGGGTGGGCAACCTACTTGATTACCAATCCTAGGTAAGTCAAGATTAGGGGAATTAATTGCAACATTCAAATGATGATATTTTGGCATAATTATAATTACAAAGCTCGTTTCTTCTATTATCTAATTTTATATATTAAAATTATAATGACTAAGACAATATGAAGAGGCTTTCTACAAATATATAAGATGTCATAAGAAACTCTTGGGCAAGATTAAAATTCTTCATACAATCTTCAACTAGACTTCTACTTATTGGGCAAGACTATAATTCGATCACGTGTAGTAGTATAAATACAAACCAAATTTTCATCTTTGATTCGGATACACGTGGCAATTATCTCATTCCAATCAGAGTATAATCAATCCCAGGGGGATTCAATTCGACCCCTTTGATACAAGTTAATGTCATCAAGTAACACTTTGACAAATAACCTCAGATGGGTCCAAAACCCTTGGCGGATTCGATTCGATCTCTTCCATACAAGTTAATGTCATTAAGTAACATTTTGACAAACAACCTCGGATTGGTCAAAAATCCTTAGCGAATTCAATTTGACCCCTTCCATATATGTTAATGTCATCAAGTGACACTTTAACAAAGAACTTCGGATGGATAAAAAATCCTTGCGATTGATTGCCCTTCCATATAGGTTAATAATGAATAGCAAACAATGACTGGGTCAAAAATCGAGTGGATTGATTCTTACTCTTATAGTCATAATAAAACAATAACAACTCGGATGGGTCAAAATCCAGTTGAATATATCTTCATTTAAACAGGTTAATGTTATCAGTAATATTTTGACAAACAACCCGGATGGGTCAAAATTAGGACTTGATTTTATCCCATCAGTTAATATAAAAGTAATACTTTAACAAACAACCTCGAATGGGTTAAAAATCCTTGGCGGATTTAGTTCGACCACTTGCATATAGGTTAATGTTGTCAATTTACTCTTTCAAAAATAACCTCGGATAGGTCAAAAATTCTTGAATTTCTTTCGACATGTTCCATACAAGTTAACGTCATTAAGTAACATCATGACAAACAACCTCATATAAGTCAAAAATTCAAGATTGATTTATTTCGACATGATTCATATCGAGTAAATACAATAAAGAACATCCTTGGATGGGTTAAAATTATTAGTGAAAAGTGACGTGGTATTTATGAACTACGAGCCTGATCGATAAACTCGATCGATTCGATGAGGATAGTTGGCTCTTTAGAGAAAATCGTCTCATTTGATAAACTACTTGATCTCCAAACTGAGAACACAAAGACAAGAACCTCTCGGATGACTTTTGGAGGAAGGATACCGTGGATCAGAGCTTTGGTTGGGCCTTTTGGCGTCACCACCACAAGTGTAAAGGGGACTACCCTGCTAAATAGGAATCTCTAGGCATCCATTCCCAGATTGGGTAATTCTAAAGTGCCATCCAGTGAAAGAAGTTCAGTCAAAGGCAACATTTGAAATTAACAATTCTTGGAACCAGACTACGTAAGATAATTATAGGCTGTTACTTGTCTTCCATTTACTTTAAAATTTCTGGAATAACTTATTTTGATTTCGTTAAAATCAGTAAACTACCCTCTTGTTGTCTTGCTGTCAGAAAGAACGGAAGGTTTGCAGTTAACTGCTAGATCAAGTTATTCCTGGAAGTCCTCAATGGCTGAATTCAAGTCTAACAGACAACAAAACTTAAGCAAGATCAGGTTCTCTGTTTTTCTAAACCATTAGAACTCAGATTTATTATTCTATTCCAGCAGGTATCTACCTTTTGCCTTTAGTCTTTTAATTCCATTGCAGGAATCAAGATCAGTGAGTGACAGAGTACCTGGAACCTTGTTACAGGATTTTTCGTGCGGGAAGAACTGGATTGCACCAGATCAACTCCGGAAGGAACAACTAACCTCTATGGACTCAGGAAGGCTCTTCATTCATGGCGGGAATCATGGAGAATCTATATTTCTACACCCCAGTGGCTTTACCAGAAATAAAATAATAAAATAACCAGGAAAGTAAATTGACCACCTGCTTGCTGGACTATTTCAGGAGCTAGAGTACTCTTTTATATAAACAGTATATAAAGTATTTTGTGCTTCTTAATAATTGATAGTTATATTGACGTGTTCATGAGCTATTCTCCTTTTTTATTGTAGTAATTTAGTTTAGTTGAGTTTTATTAAAGATTTTGGACGTTCTTTGGTTTGAAATTTTTGTGCGTCTTAATTACTTCTCATTGGTTGTATTGTATAAGTGTCTGTTTTATCCCCTTCTAAATCGGTGTCAACCAGAATGAACAGAATAAATCAAAATTAAGGTGAAACATATATACCCCTCCGTATCTTAGCATTGTGATGCGATGTCTGCTGAAGGAGCTCTCTCAAAGTCAAACCCTTATTGCTAACTGCCAATCCTGCTCTCTCAGTAGCCACGCTCTGCTCCGGAAGAACAATTGCTGCTCACGCACAAACAAATATAATGAGAAAAACCACCCTGGATTCCGGAAGATTATATAATAATATATAAACCAACAAAAAGTTCAAAACTCGGTGACACCGTGAACCTTTGGATTTGATCTTTGTATCCGTGAAGTTCTTGGGAGGAGGCAATTTTCTCCCGACTTTGCGCTTTATTTTCTGACATAAATTAAGAAATTAGTGGTAAACTGTATTGAAAAGCTGAAATAAAGAGAAAATAGGAGACACGAAGAAACTAACTTTGAAGTCTAAACCCCGCTTAGGCTTCTTAGGAACACTTGGCTTCGTCTTTCCCATGAATCTACTAAAGAGTAAGGGGCTGTTTGGCAGAAGGATTTGAGCAGGATCTAACCTAAATCCTGCAAAACAGCAAAAACGGCGACTTTAAATCCTACAAAACTTTAAATCCCGTTTCTCCTCCGTTTTGTCTTAAATCCTGGATTTAGTAAATCCCGTTGGCAACTGGGTTTACGGGATTTACACAAACTGAGACGCGCGAAGGGGGGTGGAGGGCAAGACGACTGTAAGAGCGGCAAAACGACGGTGCAAACTCTCGTCGTCAAGGGGTTTTGGAATTTGGGTAGGGGCGGAAGCGGGAGAAAGGCGAGCGACCGGGCATGCGCTGCGGTGAGTTATAATTAGCAATTTATATATTACAAATTTAAATACCTCATAAATTCAAGTAATGTATATTAATTAAACTTATAAATAAGACTTGATATATATATATATATATATATATATATATATATATATATATATATATATATATATATATATATATATATATATATATATATATATATATATATATATATATATATTATATTTACCATTTTAACAATTTTAATAGGACTTGATAACTAATTTTAGCTAACAAAATATTCTAACTTAGGAGCTCTTTTCGTTTGATGCAAAATTGATGTATTATATTGGGAATACATTATTTTTTTTTAATTCTAGCATTTAGTTTAAGAGTTTAGATTGAAATATATAATTTTCGGTGTATTTCAAATTTACCATTTAATTTAGTTCAATGTATTTAGAATCTTTACAATTTGAGTGAATTTCAAATATATCGGTCCGTGTAAAGTGAGGATCGCTTCACCACCACCTAAGCCACCGTGGCTGCCGACCATTGTCGGTGTCAACCACCATTGCTAGCCACAATCAACTCCCACTATCACCCTAGCTATTGCTATCATCGATCATCACTATCGGCCACCACCATCAACCACCTCCACTATTGACTTACATCCACCGCTGCCGCCAACCATCTGCTATCTCCTTTGTTGATCGTCGATAAATACATTACATTACATTGACTTTATTAAACAAAAAAAGCAAATCATTGCATTATAAGGTTTTCAACTAAATAAATATAGAATATTCAAAATATACTACATTTATTTTACACTGTATTTTATTTACTCTGCATTTATTTTTTGGGCAATCGAACAACCCTTTAAGTAATCTAATATTATTTGTTATTTTATTTTATAATATTAAATTAGTTTCATAATTATTAACTAATGCTTATTTGAGATGTTATATTATGTTATGATTAACTAAACTAATTAGAATGCTAAGATAATTATTAATATTCAATAAAAAAATTAAACATGCATTCATTGATTAAGAAAATCAAATCAAACTTAATATTTAATATTACTTAATTAAAAATATTAAGCATGTTGGTTTTATAACTAAATATATTTTTCATATATTTAATTAGTTTAAATGGGATATTATTTTCACTATTTTTAATTAGTGTACTTAATACTAAAACATGCTGAGTAGTTATGATAAGATTAGACAATTATAAAATCAATAGGTATTTTGATTATAGTATTCATAATGCATGCATACTTAAATGTAGTATTAATTAAATAATGTGTCAAAAACACTTAGGGTTATTTGTCAGATGCAAAATAAATTTTGGTGATTGATGTTTCTTTCTTAAAACTAAAATAAAAATGAAAAAATCAACATGAGAAAACTTAAAACCCATGTATTTCAAATTAAATATTTATACATAATAATTGTAAATCAACAATCCTAAAAATTAAAGGTAAATTTACAAATCAACTACCTAATACATATGTATTTATAATTTAACTACTATTTTTTGTTTTTTTAACTATCAGACCTATGTATTTGTATGTGCTACGATCAAATCATTAGAAATTTTATAAAAATGAAAAACATTGGTTGGACTTTTATTATGAATTTTAGGGTTAATATTGTCTGTTCTTTATATTTCATGATCATGCTATTGTACTATTATTATAGAAAATTTTATTTATTTAATATTTTAATTTTTTTTTTTTCGTTATTCAGGTCACCTATGCCATATAGGCATCCTATGGATATTGTGGTGGGAAGGAAAAATCCACAACCCTCTGTGGATGAGGTATTGAACTTAGGTCCCTTTATTATCTGTTTTGAAAGGTTTTCACTTCATTTTGGATGGTTTATTTAGTTTTATTAATTACAATAATTTTATTTAACAGTATAAATAAGTCGTAATTAAATCTGGTTTGATGAAGTGTATGTAAAGCATATGGTTTATCGTGGAAATACCTTGTGACATTTGATCTACGTATTTACAATTGCCAACTAATCAACAAAGCCTATTGTATTTTTCATTATAGAAGAAAATTATTGAATGAAATTAATTTTTTAAACATATTTGGGTACTGCACTTAGGGGCTATTTGATTGTCTGAAAAAAAAATACAGTATAAAAAGAATGCAGTGTATTTGGATTACTTTAGTATTGTTCGGTTGAAAACTCTACAAATACATGAGTTTTTTTTTATTTGGTGAAATAAATATAATGTAAAGTATTTTTGAGATTATAAGCGGGTAGTGGGCGTGATGACTATAACACTTATTGTCGTGTATTTGGAATTCCCAAATCGACAATTCTAATGCACCAATGATCTTTGTAATGTATTTTAAATACATTACATTGAAAATTTTACTTTGATCATGCCAAATACAAAAAAAGTTAAAACCCCGCATATACTTCACTTTACACCCAAAATTTTTCCTTTCAAAGGTCCTTGTATAAAACAAAGATGCTAATACTTGAATCAAATAGATATTGTATCCCAAAACAAGTAATTAAATAGTTTGTCGATTTAACACCTATCATATATAATTAGCCATGGTATTTATAATCAAACATACTCTAAATTATGAAATAAGCAACCAAACATTTTACCATAATTTAGTTAAATTTAACACTTACCATTGCTAAACAATTTTAATGATCTAATGCTCATATTGTTTATTAAAGTCAAGATTATATTATTTATTAAATCCCACTTGAATCTTAATTGTAACCAAACATCTCCAAAATGTTTGATGAAAGATTAAGGCTTTGTTTGGCTAAGCTTTTTGGATTCTTGAAAAGCTGTTTTAAAAGTATTTCCTGAAAAACTATTTGTCTTTTGCTTTTTGAAAATGGGCTAAAATGGAGCTTTCAGTGAAATGGAGCTAAAACGCAGTTTCAAAAAGCACACTATTCAAACGGTATCAAAATTAAAAATTCACGCTCTCAAAAGCAAAACGCACTAAAAAAACTTAGTCAAACGAAGCCTAAATGATAAGCAATAACATAAGGTTGCTTGGCCCATAAGTGCTTACTAGGTGTTAAACCAAAATTGTTATCCTCCATTCCTCTTCCCACCACCTTTCTCATCCCACTTTCACAACTTTTAGCACACTTTCTATTTTATAAGATGCCTCCTACATTTTCTATTTACATATTCTCCATATTGAAGGTGGGGAAGGAATAAGAAGGTATTTGACACTTGAGAAATGTTGGTGGGTGATAGCAAGCATCAATATTAGCTGATGATCAACTTTGAGCAATAATAAGATATAAATATTGACATTTTCCATGGCATTCATGTTGATGGCTAGCTGATGCATGATACATTTTAGAGCTAATTTAGTATTTCACTACTTTAGACTTATGTATATATTACCAATTATGTTATACCTATGAGTTTGTATATAAATATTTGTATATATGGAGAGGTACTATAAAGTTATTTTTATATATGTATGCTTTTATATGATAATCGAGTCCTTGAGTCGTATTATATTTAGGCTTATATAAAATAGGCTATTGTGTTATTAAGCTGAGGTAGATATGAAAGTAATTGTGACTATGAAAATAATGATAGTTTTAGAAGTTTGCAAAAAACATATTTGAATTCTAGCTAAAGGTGTGACTATGGTGGTAGGTTTTAATTTCTATTTTATTATTTTTTTGTCTCATGCTTTTATTTTGATATAAAGTGAACTTTTGCATATAAAATACTTGAATTTTTAGATGATGTTTTTTTTTCTTATAAAAATAAAAATTCTCTTGAGAGTAGACAAGCTTTCTCAAAAGAAAGATCGTAATAATGATAAATGACTATTTTGTGAAATTAGTTTTCATTATCATTAATTAGATTAACAATTAATTGAATTTCTATATTACATGTTTTAATTTTCATGATGTTTTTGTTGTTTATTCTCTTTTTTTTATAGATTTACACTTTCTAATTTGATATTTTCTTTATATCAAATCACAAAAATCACTTTTATTAAACATATAATCACTTTTGTTAATAAATAATGTTTGTTAGACATAACATGATGAGTTTTGAGTTAAATAAATGATGAAAATATACATTTTAAAAACTTAAAATCATCCCAAGTTACCTAATATCATTAATATACATCAGTTGATGACTAATAGGTAGCGATTGTGTGCATCAACGATGAATGATGTCATTTGGTGGGTGACAATAGGTGTCAGTTGATGGTGATGAGAGACAACTTATATCTAGTAGTGGTTGATAATGGGTGTCTTGTGGCAATAATTAGAGTTTTTTTAAATAAGTATCATTATAAACGTAATAAGGGAATTAAGTATAAAAAATTTAGAAATAGGTATAGTCGCCCACTAAGTGGGCGACTGGGTAGTCATGTCGGAGTCGACGTGGCATGAAAGTTGTCAATTAACGGAAGCGTGACGCGCACAAACTAGTCGCCCACTTAGTGGCGTCAGCGAGGATAAATAAAATCGGGTCGATCGGCCGATCGACCCTATTTTCCTCTATTCCTCTCGATTCGCCCCTTGTCGCACTTTCGACGACTCCAACCGAGCCGCCCTCCCTTTTTCCCTTCAGAGCATGGTGATCTTCGTCTCCTAGCTTCCCGGCAGTCGTCGACGTTGCTAAAACCGTCGGCATTGTTCCATCTTCTCCTTATAGCCAAAACCAGTCTGCTTTCTTCCCCGACAGTCGCGTCCAAGGCGTTTGACGACTCCCCTCTCTGTCTAACATCCCTTGGAACCCAACATTAGCTTCCGGGACGATTCTGGCGGCTCTATTCAGTTCGGTGAAATTTCCTGCGGTGGATTATACAATTTTTTGCGCAGATTCTTGTCGATCTTCATCAACACACGGTAAATCCCTATTTTTTCTCATTTATAAGTTAGTAGATTATGTGTTATGGGACTTATAGCTGTATGGTTAGAATTTTGTGATTAGATTTGATTTTTAAGTTTGTATTAGCATTGCGGTTCAGATAATTTATTTGTAATTTTAGGCGACAATAGGTGGAGTGTACTATTATTTAGGGTCTACGACATATTTTTGAATGGTATGAGTTGGGTTTGAGTTGTTGCAATTGACCTATAAGCTTAGAGCTCCGTTACTTATAGTTGCGTTTAGGAGGCAGCATTTGTGTAACGTGTCGATTGGTTTAAATTTCTTATGATTTACATAGTTTGTTCTACAAAAAAATTTGGACGCACAATATTTTTTTAGATTTAAGAAATAATGATATGATTGGTTATTTTCTAGTTATTTGAGGAATGAATAGAGAGTTTGTTTCGCTAATCCTTTTCTATAGAGGCGAACTAAGTATCGATGAGCAGTTCATTTCAAGTTATGTGGGAGGGCAAAATCGTCTAGTTAAGGTTATGCGACACAGCACCTTACTGGAATTGAAACAATGAATTATGAGTTCCTTGCACATTGATTCAAATCACCACTGTAAGTCTTACATGTCATTATCCGGTAGGTAACGGATTTATAGCGTCTGTTATATCTAACGATGAAGTTTGCGATGTTACACTAGACGAAGCTTCCTGTTATATATTAATGTTGCATGTAGAAGTCGAGAATGTTAATGTTGCATCCACATCAGCTGATCTGGTAATAAGGTCAGTAGATATACCAATGACACATACATAAAATTTCATCGCATACACACCTATGACGACACATCATAACTTTGATGAGTTGATTCCCAGGTAATACCTTGTCAACATTTCTCTATTTATACTTGTAATATTTAATATCAAAGTTTGTCGTCCTACTTATGAGTTTTGTGGCAGCGATGATGTTATTTATTGTTCAGAGGAATCGTATATGCCTTAGTGTCGCAAGCGATGATGAGAGTGAAGCGTGGTTCAAGCAAAGGAGTTTGAGTAGATATCGGAATGATGATTGTTGATTGGATTAAGCTCGTGATTGGGAATGTAGTCAGCCATGATCTTCTAAGAAATCATTCACTTCAGAATATTGATAGTGAAAGTCAGATGCTGTCCACAAACGAGTATGTACAGATGTGTCAAAGTACGTGAGAGTGGGATAATGATATTTACTTTGACTGTCCATCTGATGAAAATGTCCTAACAGACGATATTGAAATCCCAGGTGACCTTGTCAAAGAAATGTGTTTTACAAGTAAATGGAGTCTTCAGTTTGCTGTTATTGGATGGTGTATAGTGAATATTGTTTAGTTCCAAACAGTACTATATGCTGGATTTTAGAAGATTAAACCACCTAACGTTACAAGCTTCATTGCATGTACAAAAAGCCACGTACTTAAATGAGTTTCACACTTTCAATTCTGAAAGTGACCATATTTCAAGATGCATGGATTAGTAGCTTTTCCTTTTGTAGAAGGTCAAGTAGACCTCGTACCAGTGGGTTCATAAATGAAATGGATAAAAATAGAGCTAGCAGTAGTAGAACTTGCAGTTTATGCAAGAGCTGGCCACTACAGGTCATCGTGCCCACACAATATTAATAGTATAAGGTATGTCATACATACAATCTATATGTTTAGTGCATGTTATTTAGACTTTCCTAGATTGCGCTATTTTGGCTTACTTTACGCTTTTCCTTTCATTACTCAAAACCGACTCATGCATTTGTTTTCTTGATGATGCGATGGTAGAGCACCCACCAATTAGACGTCGGCGTTGGGGCCATGTTAGGGAGGCCACCCCATAGTTGGAGCAGCCACCTACTAAGATCCACCCTAGCATAACCTCCCTACGTGGACGACATAGAGTCACTCACCCTGATACTGTAAGTAATATATAATTTTTGTTTCTACGTTACACCTGCATGATATTCATTTTGGCTAATGACTAATTGATCATTTTTTTTTTTGCAGAGCACTATTCTAGAGGGCTGCTTCACACTTGCTTATGCTGAAGGAGTGACCCATCACTTAAAGAAGATTCATCTCGGTAGGGGTAGAGGCGGTGTACATTCTTTCGTTTCTATTTAAATCATCATCTGCATCGGATTGATGGTCACCATAGACCAATACCTTCCACCTAGCTATTGGTGAGATGACAGTGTCTCTCCAGGACGTGGCGATGATCCTGAGATTACGTGTTGATGGGCCACCTGTAATTGGCTCAATTGTTATCGGTGAGGGGAAGAGATGGGCTCGCTAGCCAGATTGCTACGATGAGTTGTTGGGACGACACCCTATACCAGATATGGTGTACCATGACTCTATCAGTCCACACATCAGATCAACCTTCAAGGTGGGCCAGACACAGGCGCAGACATGCATGCCATTGAGGTGGCTTAGGTGGTCTTTTTATAGAGAGTCATACGCGCATCTGAGCACTGAGGAGTTTTTCAAGCACCTGCGTGCCTACATTATGTTTCTTATTGGGTGTTTCTTATTGTCAGATACATCAGGTTCTGAGGTCCACGTGTAGTATCCTCCACTTTTAGAGGACCTAGATTCATTCATTGATTATGATGGCTATGAGCGCGCCCTCTAGAGAACTTTCTCATTCGAGCCAACATGGCGCTTACACCTTCTACATATATGGTCCTGGGAGCATATTTATGTGGGGAGGCCGACCCTACATGTGTCATATCCGACTGATCTTGACGGTCTCAACATTGGGTTGAGGTATATTTTACTTTCTGAACTTTCAAATTTTTAGCTTATATGTTTGTTTAAATTGTGTTGTGTGCATAAGTGGAACGAGAGATATGTTCGCCAGATAACAATGACGAACATTGCATTATATAAAAATGAGATAGATGGCTTGCTGTATCCTCAGGTTGGACTTGCATATTATATTTTGATTCAAATTTCTATAATGCATATTCTAATTTAACATAATTTTTAATATGTGCAGGTCATTTGAGAGTCGTACACTGAGTAGATCACACTACCTCTGTCACATACATGCTCAACATGCTCTGATATATGATTGACATGAGTCCCGCTGATCAACTGGAAGAGGGTGGAGTGTCATTTACCTGATCGAGTGCTGCGACAGTTCAGACTCATACCCATAATAGATTTGCACCAGTTGACCCTAGTTTCAAAAGGGTCGATGGTCGAGGCAAAGTAGATGTCGACTGGGTTAATTACCGCCAGGTGTACATTGTCGCTTGGGAGAGGCGAAGGGATTACCTCGTCGAGGGCTTGGATGAAGATGAGGACGGTGGCTATCGCGATATCGTCGGTTCGATCTTGGGCTTCTCTCTACGGCCACCACATCATCCACCACTTACTATCCCAGAGCACCTGTAGAGCGTATATATGTAAGCGTTAACATAAGTATTCATTTGAATTCAATATGTTACTTGAGGCTAATTTAACACATTATTTTTTCATGTAGTCGGAGCACATCTTGGCGACTCAGGACATCTTCTAGCCGTACTTTAATCGTGTGGATGAACGCGAGCTATAGAGAGCCATCGATTTGTACGAGGTGCTATGTAGAGACTTGTGATTGCATGTATATATTGGGGACACGCATTAGGGATCAGAGCCTACAGAAGATGTCCCACACCATGATTGGAGCGTCGGACCATCTACATATGCTAATCCAGGTCCTTCTACATACCAGCCTACGTACGAGTCACGGCCACCTATCTTCCCGTCATAGGACTATCCGACGCAGACTTTTGAAAATCTTGCATTGGAGAGCCATCATCAGCTACGTGATCGTCCATCACATACACCGATTTTAGAGTGTGATTCCACGCATGAGCAAGACGTTAGATGTTTAGGATAGTCTATTTGTGTGTATGTACTACATTTGTTCTTATCTATTTTATTTTTATTTCTGAATCATTCATTTATGTAAATACTTGTACTCACTTTTTGGAATGACTTGTAGAACTTATATTCATTTTTATAATAAATCATTCATATACTTAGTTTTATATTTACTTAAATGAAAACTTGTAGACTCTAAGGTAGACCTCTATAATTGACGATAAGGGCTTAAAGCTTACAAATGAAACATCCAAACCTAAAGCAAAAATATATGAGCTCAAAGCCAATCCTTGATGTAAAAAAAAAGTTCCTCTGTAGACTAGCCTGCAGATCCTACGACTATCGCTCCTTAAGTGGGCTACTGCCAGCTTCGAAGCGACTAAGTGGGCCGCTTCAGCGTTAACATGGCACTTTCACATTCGAATCAGACGTGGTTACCTAGTCGCCCACTTAGTGAGCGACTATACCTATTTCTAATTTTTTTTAAATGATACTTAATTCCCTAATTAAGTTTCTAATGATACTTATTTTTAAAAAATCTCTCAATAATTATTGGGCATCATTGTTGGTTGAAGTTTAAAGACAACCAACAAGCGATGAAGGGTAAAAATTTGATTTATATTTTTTAAAAGCCACCCATGAATGTCTATAATTATAACTTATATATAGATTTCAAAGAGTATTTTTTCTATCTTTACAAGAATTTTGATTGCTCCATCGAACAATCTAAATAGGCCCCCGTGACCAATTTAGTTTTTTTTCCTAATATTTTTGTGTCTTGATGAGTTTATAACATGTCAATCTTGAAGTTATTAAATTCACTTGTTTGAGATACTTAATTCAATTACAAGTACTATAATAAGGAGAATATTTGACCTTTCATTTGATCTCCAAAATATTATAACAATAGTTCAATTTGTTTGATTCAGAACCATTTTCTCCAAGACTACCTTAATTTTATTCTCTTCGAATCAACTTGTTGAATTACATAAACTCAATAGTACAATAGTTGTAAAATAAATATAGATGATATACACAAAATTGCTTGACAAAATATTTGAATATTTGAGATATAAAATTTGAATCAAAATTCATGTCTAGTACATCACACTATCACACCTCATCTCTAGTGCATTAAAAATACACATATACTTCATTACTTTAATAAATTGGCAACTTACTACCTTATGTTTGTCAATGTCATAATAGAGCAAGCAAAAACTTAAACTTACCCTAAACTACAAAGAATCCTATGCATATTTTTAAATTATAATGAAAGGTAAAGTACAAATGAAATAAAATTGAAGATAATAAAATGAACATTAATGTTTTTTAAAAAAATTAAATTACTACTATTTTAGCCCATATTTATTTAAAGATCCAAAAATTCATGTTTGGCTTTCACGAGGGAGAGCTTTGGTGTTCTTTTGGGTCAAACTTTTATAAGGCTAGTTAATTCTACAGATAAAGTACCATCGAGTGATTCACTCTCATTTTACGAGAATTTTAAATCTAGTTCTAAGTTTACCATAGAGCATCCACGGATGGTTATTTACTCTTCATAGTAATGAGAGAGAATTTTTTTACTAAAGATAGTCAATTAGGTTTTAAATGCTTAGTATATAGTAACAATAATTAAAAAATGAAGGTTAAGAAATTCACCACCCCGACTTAAAATAGATGATGAGAAGAATAATGATGAACTTGACTAAAAATGTCATGATTTTGTCATCCCAAGTGCATGGTCTTTGGTTTGTTTAGTCAGTGGAAGTTGTAGGCTTAGCTTGATTAAAGAATATTTATTAGTACTCATGGGTTGCGTCGTCGAAAGAGACATTTTAAACTTGGGATGGATATTTACTTGATGGGATAATTAAGTTGGTCTTGGCTGATAAAGTGTATTGTGCTCTATCAAACACACTATATGATTCACAACTCAAGAGGTTGAATCATTAAGGATCTCAAGAAAGTGGTTATGGTCTTTGTTGCGTGCTAGAAGACTAGTTGTGGCAGAGTGAAAGTTTACGCCTTAGGCTTGTTGTGAAATCCAGCACACACACATATATTTAAAGAGTGAACAAGAAAACACCATAATCTTTTACGTGGAAAACCTCAAAAAGAGGGGAAAACCACGAGGCCTAGCCCAGTAAGAATCTTCCACTACGTATTTATTTCAGAGTACAAAATTTTCCGATAACGGGATTACAAAATTGTACATGAGAAGGGCTGACAATGGGAATCCCAAAATTAGGCAACAACAGCCATATAATAATGGTGAATAACGAGGGTCAGCGACTGACGATGAAAGTCATCGGGATGGTGAATGGCAAGGATCGGCGGCGGTGACCAACGATGGTAGTCAGCGGCGATGATCGGCGTCGATGGTCGGCGATGATGACGGCGATGGTTGGCACGATGACCGGCGGCAGACGGCAAAGGCAGTGGCACCTGATGGAGATGGACGACAAGGATAAGAGGTGGCGGCTAACGGTGGTGGCTGGCGGCGGTGGTTGGTAACCAACGGGGGTGGTCGGTGACACGATTATGCCTGGAGGATTTTCAAGCTTTAGAGCTCTCTCCTATCTCTTGCTTGGCCTCCCTCATATGAAGAATGAGTGGCTATTTATAGATTGGAGGAGTGGCATTTCTGTAAATACATGCAAAATTCGAACCACTCCTCTCCATCGGATGGCTCAAAATGATTCATTTCATCATATGATATATTTTGTGCATTTTAAATGCTCAAATGAAGTCGGAATTATGAGATCTTAGGCTTGTTAGATCCGGCTCGTCAAGATGCTCGAATTGACTATAAATACTCCATGTTTAAGAGTCGATTGATGATAAGTGCTTGATCTCAGTTAGTCGTGATTCAGAACTAGATTGCTTTCAATATCAAGATTCATGCTTCGACTAGTGAAATTTTCAAGGTCATATCAGTTGCCCCCCTATTTTTGGATGATATTATCTCAATCATCCAAAAATATATATGTTGAGTATTTAAAAATAGCAGATTCTTCAATGAAATTTGTGAGTTCATTAACCATACATTTTGAGAGAACAGATCTTCATGAGTGCACGAGATTATGATCACGGAAGCAGATGCATGGCTGCGGATGTGTATGGGTACACGCAGGCACAAGGTTTTAGGGTTATGGACTCATCCGAACATTTACGGGTGCTTGCAATGGTTTCGGGTCGGTTTAAAGGTTGGACGGGCCAATGAAGGAGGTGCAGCGTAATGGGTAGGTTGGGGGTCACGGCCACCGAACCACGCTGGTTTGTGACAGAACACAGTGAGTGGAGTCGCCGCGGGACGGATCGTGTGGGTCGCTGATTGGAGTTAGTCGGAGGAAGAGCGTGGTGGAATTGCATGGAAAACGCAGAGGAGGGAGGAGAGCCCCGCTGGCGCCAGCTGGTCCAGACGAAAAACGTCCGTTTTCGTCCGTTTTGGCCATTTCCGCCCGTTTTAGTGGTTTTGAACGATTTTGAGCGATTTTTAGCGATTTTTGACTTTTTTGCCCCTATAGGGGTTCTATAAAAACCCATTATGGCTAAGGGAGAAAACACACTCCTTATATGTTTTGAGTGTTTTCTTCTTCTTGAGTGAAGGTCGTTCAGAGGCGATAAAGACCCGTAGTTCATACGACAAGGCTCTAATTTTCCCCCCAAAAAGGTGTCAACTGACCTCGTCGGACAGACCGGGTTCAGAGGCGATCAAGACCCATAGTTCATATGGCAAAACTCCAATTTTCCCTCGAAAGAGGTGTCAACTGACCTCATCGGACTGACTGGGTTCGGAGGTGATCAAGACCCGTAGTTCATACGACAAGGCTCCAATTTTCTCTCGAAAGACTTGTTAACTGACCTAGTCATACCGACCGGGTTCGGAGACAATCAAGACCTGTAGTTCATACGATAAGGCTCCGATTTTCTCTTGAAAGAGGTGTCAACTGACCTCATCGGACCGACCGGGTTCGGAGGCGATCAAGACCCGTAGTTCATATGAGACTCCGGTTTTCACGGTGAAAAGGTGTCACTAACCCGTCGGACCGACCAGTTCGTGGCGATCAAGACCGTAGTTCATCTGCAAGGCTCCGATTTTCCTCGAAAGAGGTGTCAATTGACCTCTCGTCGGGACCGGGTTCCAGATGATCAAGACGTAGTTCATACTGATAAAGGCTCGATTTTCATCGAAAGAGGTGTCAATCCTCGTTGAAGCCAGCCGGGTTCGAGGCGATGATCAGCGGCGATAACCGGCGGCAGTGGTTGCAGCGATGCCGGCAATGTGGTAGCGGCGATGGTCAGCAACAATCTGCAACAGTGGCGGTGGTGGCAGCGGTAACCGGCAACGATGGTCAGCAGAGATAACAATGGATGGCAACAAGATTAATGGTAGTAGCGATAAGCAATGATTAGCAAACCCATAGCAGCAGTAATCGATAATGCTGTAACAGTGAAATCAGCAAGGATAACCGGTAACGATAAGTGAGTGACAATGCGATAAGCGTGTCAGCCGATAAGCGAATAATTAATGGTAAGCCAGGAAAATAGCCAGTGATAATTAGCGGTAATAACAGCGATAATAGCCCGGTGATGTCAGAAAAGTGATATGCAGTAATGATGTGAGTAGTTGTCGCCGAAGCGGTGGTTGGCGGGCGGCGAGAGGTGATCGGCAGTGGTGACCAGCGATATGGCGATACAATAGCGGTGAGATTTTGACTATCAAGGTTATTTGTCAAAGTGTGACTTCGATGATGTTACTATATAGAAAATTAATTAGAATCGAGGATTTTTATTATCCAAGAGTTGTTTGTCGAGTGTTACGATGACATTAACACGTATGAAAGAGGTCATTGAATCCGTGAGATTTTTGACATACGAGGGAGTTGTTTACATGAGTGTTACGAATGGCAGATGTCGAATTGAATCTGATGAAGATTTTTGACCTATCTGAGGTTATTTGTCAAAGTGTTACTCGATGTCATTAACATGTGTGGAAGAGGCCGTGAGAAGTCCACCAAGGACCTTTTGACCTATCCTAGGTTGTTTGTCAGAGTCTTTGCTCGATGATGTTAACTGTGGAAGAGGTTGAATCAACGAGGATTTTGACCTATCTGAGGTTGTTTGTCAGAGTGTTTGGTCGATGGCGTTAACCTGTGTGGAGTAGGTACAAAGTTTTGACATATCCACATTTTTGTCATGCATTTATGACGCTAAGCGGAAGAGGTCGCAAGTCCATCAAGGACCTTTGACCTATCCTGGTTATTTGTCAAAGTCTTCGCCATGGCATTAACTTGTGGAAGATAATCAAAACATCCATTTGGCCAAAAGTTGCTCCTTAACTTTGGTCTTATTTTTCCATGAGTATGATTGAAAAATCATAATTTGCAAAGTTATATCTCTTCTCAATGTTGAAATATCCTCCAATTTTGACTTGTTTCTTGAGATGGTAATCGATTAGATGCTTACCATATTAACATGAGCGATCTTCTGAGATTAAGAGTTGCCCTCCGCAATGAATCAAGGAACGTTTGATGAATCTTCATTCGCTTTCTAAAAGCTCAAAATGCTTCACCTTAATGGTAGAGAGTTTTGAAAATTTAGAGAACCATATTTGAGCTAAAAAAGAAAATAATAAGATATACTTATTATAAATAATTAAAATTATAAAAAAATAATCATTAAATTTACAAATTCAGAATTGATAATAAATTTTATTCATTAAGATAATTAAAGTACAATAAAATAAATTACTTAAGTAATTAATTTAAAATTTTTAATTAATGACTTAATTTTTATTATTTTTATTATTTTATCTATTTAATTTATATATATTATTATTAATTATTATTATAATTCCATATCCAATGTATATTTGTATCCTATAGTTTTAAAAATAGAAGTATCTTGTATCCGTATCTGTATATCATAGCTGTGGAGTATATTCTCACTTTTCATAAGACAAAGCATAAAAAAAAGGTGATGATTGGATGAATTAAATTTTTTAATTTATTTTACATAGCTATAACATAAATAAATTAATTATTTATATATTTTTGTTATCTTAAAATAAATATATAAATTAAAATTTTATCTTAATAAAAAAATTGATCTAGATGAAGTTACCCTAATGTGAGTCGTGCGAGGTAAAAAAATAAGTAGTTTGGCTGCTTCTGATTCTTAAAAGTTGAAAGTGATAAAAGTTTTGTAGTTCAACATATTTTGAAAAGTTGATTTAAAAGTATTTAACTGTTTGAATAAAAATAGCTTTTTCAAATTTAGTTTAAACCGGATTCATATTAAAATAGGAAATGACCAAAACGCCCCAATCTCATAATGAGAGATAGCTGCAGAAATACAATATTTTGGAGTTTGAGATATTACAAAGAGTATACACTAATATATGCATCATAATAAGATATTGCTGAAAGAAAATTTTAACTAACCTCAAAATAATTTATGTTTTGTCAAAATTTTTTTTTTGATTAATTCACCAAACCAAATGGCTTCTAGCATGTTTTTAGTTCTTTTACTATATATATAAATATCTAATGCTAGAAATAAAGTTTAGTATATCTAACAAAAAAACTTAATCGTATAAATAAAATTGAACCAAAATAAAAATAAAAATATATTGATTTAAACTTTATTATGCTCTTCAAATTTTAAATTTCTAATAAAAAAATTAAAAAATTTTACCTAGGATACGATATGATATTTTTCCATTAGCATATTTTTAAAAATTATACGTCAGTCAATATTTAATTATATTTATTTTAGTAATTATATATAAATATCATTATATTTAACGAGTATGTAAAAAATGTATTAAATATCATCATTATTTCTAAAATTCTAAGTGATAAAACATGAAGTTAGATCATGATAAAACATGACATGTATCTTCAGGCAGCGATAAGTAACTTTGACAATCCAATACTACGAAGGAATAGCAATTAACAATAATATTTAAAATTGTTCCCTATTGATTGCGCTAGTTTGACTGACAATGAAACATATATTACACAAAGCTAATACTATGTAGGGTTCTAGATTAGGCCACAAAACTACTGAAAAAAGAAGATTACTAATAATGAATTTTACTTAGAGGTGAAAAAAAAAACTCAACAAAAACAAATGTGATAGTACATGAACTAGGATATGATCTAGAGGTCAAAGGAAAAGTAAACCTAACTGAGAGGCATAAACTTAAAAAGTATTAACAATACTAAAAGAGAAGGCTATGTTCCGCCATTGTAAAAAACCTCTTTGCTCGGATTATTTCTCAAGATCTTAACCGAAACAGTATATCGAATATGAAAAGAATAACATCGAACTTGGCATGAAGATGCTCGACATCCTTTACAAAGAGCTCCAAATGAACTTTCGAAGGCTTCAAAACGATAGAATCTTCTCATGATGAGAGCTTCCCTCACGGATTTGAGGTCGATTTGACCCTCTCAATCCTAGAAAATAAGACGAGGACGAACGGCAGAAAGACGAAGATAAAGAAATTGAGAATATGAGGACGAGGACGGCAAGAGGAAGAGGGCAAAGGAAGTGAGTGGTTTTAAATCCAAGAGAAGGTTTGTGAGCTAAAAATGTGGTTTAAGATGTGAACTAAAATGAGTGAAACACACCGCCAAAGTAGAAGAAGAGCCGGAGATGCGAGAGTCGCCGATATGAATGATTTGGCACCACCTCCATCGGGCTTGAAAGATAGAGCGGACGAGGAGCAGTTGCGGGTAATGATTCGTGATAAGGGATCATGGTCGTGGAGTGAGCAGAGGTATTTACGATATTTCCTTTTCCAAATAATGGAGAGCTGGGCAAAAGAAGTTTTTATTTTGCGTTCGAAAATCGAGGAAAAATGGAGCTTTTACTAAAACACATGTTGAGAAAGCAGATATTCAAATGAGTATCAAAATCAGAAATTTATGTTTTCAAATACAAAATGCATTAAAAAAGTCTTCCCAAAAAGAAGCCTAAGTTAGTAGTTATAGTAAAAAATGCGCTATCAGATAAACGCTGTAGGCCCAAAATCCATTTAAGCAAATAAACAGCAGTTTTTTGGACGCGGCCCTACGGTATAAAGCTTGACCTTCGATGTATGAAGTTCACGCCCTTTCGAAACCCTAGCCGGCTCCTCGTTTTCCATTACTCACTGAATAGACGATCGCTCTGCTGTCTATTTTTTTTCGACGTGGCTTCTTCACGAATCTTCATTGATAATTTCTCTTAATTCTTTCCATGTTAAGCTATGTCTACGATACGAGAGTTTTTGATTTATACAATCATTTACTGATTTAGAGTTTGTTAGGTTGAATTACACAATCTGCATGAGATTTCTTAGAATTTTTGGCCATTATGCTCTAGCACCTATCAATGGTGGATCCATGGAAGAATATGGAATTAATACCAGGTGCTAGATAATTGCAAGGGCTAAGGAATTCTAACGCATGGATTGATGCTCTGCTTTCTTTTGTCAAATGTCATATCATTTTTTTATTAAAAAAATTGGATTTCCTTCATTCGTCTACTTTTTGCATTCTTCCGAATAGTTTTTGATTGAAGCAAAGCAAAGGGATGATGCTATTTGATCTGAACATGATGATGATAGTAAATTGTCATGTCCTTCAAAGCTCTCTGATTGCTTTGTATGCAAGTATTTTTACTCTACTTAGACTGTTTATTGATTCAAGTATCTAATTACATTCATTATTTTTGTTTGCAAAACAAACCAAATTGATGAGCATTAGAGGGGAAAAAAATTCTATTATGAATATTTGTCTTTGATGTTTTCTATTTCCTTTGCTTTCTATCATGCATGATACAAATCATTTGCACCTTGGATTCTATGGCCATTATTTTATTCACATTGTTGTTTTGGCAATAAGGTTTTTCAGGCATATTCATTTTTATGATAAACAACAAATTCTTTTTCAATGGATTGTTAGTTAATGATAGACAAATATGATTGTTTTGGCAATAATTGTAATATCTAATTAATCCAATTAACTTATGCCTAATTAATTTTGTCGCATCAGTATCAGAAGACCTGAGTAAGCATATTAAAGCCTTCGACGCTGATGGTGGATCGACCTCATCATTTTCATTCCTTCCATACCGCGCCCGCCATTCTCGATCGAGTCGCTCCTCCTTTCCCTCGCCTGCTCTCGACGGATTGCCTCCCTGACACTGAACGACGACCCGATCTCGCCGGATTCACCAGAACCGCCGCCGCTTCTCGACAATAACAGACGTTTCGAGCAGAAGCCTTCGCTCGACGTCGCTCCGTTTAGTCGCCGGAACCTTCACCTAAGTCCTGCTCAGTTGGAAATCCTGAACTGACGGGAAATCCTGAAATTCGCCTGAAATCCTGGAATGAAAGTCTTCTGGCCAAGGACTTTGTTTCTTGGCCGACGGTAACCTTGAGTCAGGAGTTATTTAATTTCTTTCCTATTTCTTTTTTTCTTTCACGACTTCTCCTGTTGAAATACGATCGAAGTTCAACTGCTTTTACTGTAGAAACTCATCCCATTTGATCCGAGGATAGTCAAATCTTTCTCTGTGTTCGCCACCACCTTTCTCGCTTCCCTTCTAATAAAAGAAGACTACTCTTCGTTTTCGCAAATCATCCCATCCAAAATTTTTTCAATTTTAAGTACCAATCTTCGCCAATAGGGATCACTCCTTCTCAATGCTTTGGTGGTTTGAAATATCCTCAAATGGTGATCCACTTCAAATTAAATT
Source organism: Cymbidium sinense (assembly GCA_021442155.1). Lineage (NCBI taxonomy): Eukaryota > Viridiplantae > Streptophyta > Magnoliopsida > Asparagales > Orchidaceae > Cymbidium > Cymbidium sinense. The sequence continues at coordinate 136,183,496 of CM038222.1, forward strand.
CAGGCTACTAGATTTTTCATGCAAATTTTATCAACAACCTGGAAATCAATCTGAACTCATTGAATTCATCGATCTACCTTCACCACTGCTTGTATTTCTCTCCGTTAACTATTTGGAGTTCGTGGTCAGTCCGGAGTGATCACCATCTAACCTTTCTCGATTTCTTCGAAATTAATCTGTAATTATCAAAAGTATTTATATGATACATATTTATTAAATATCATATTTATTAAATATTATACATGCATGAAATTAAGAACATATAGATCCAGAGTTGGTTGATAAAGTTTACAAAATCGATTAATCGAGATAGATTGCCGCTCACGATCGCATGATACGACTTAAAGCAGACCGAAATGTAATTTCATGGAGAATTTGTATTCTCAAAAGTCAAAGAATTAGTAGATTTGGTGGAGCAGAATTGAGCCCAGTGCATGGACCTTTTGAAATCATTGAAAGGATTGACAATATGGCATGTCTTCCTTTATCCATCAATCGCAGACATTCACAACGTTTTTCACATTTTACAAGACAAATTTTTCAATCTAACTGGATCAAAACTATAATGCAAGATGAAGAATTCACTTCTTTCAGATATGTCACATTATATCGATACGCAAGGAAGTCATGATGTATGAGATCACCAGTCAATTAAGCCATTCGATATCGTGAGTTGAAAGGAGAATTGAAAATGAGTCAATTTTTCCAAGAACAACAGATTTCTGACGAAAGAAACTAAAAGAGAAGGATGTTCAAAGAAGAATTTAAGTATGACGCATAAACAAATTGTAGAAACCTATTCATGTCATCCTGACAATAATAAACCTAAAGTAAGCTTTGTTTGCTAGTAAAGTAGATATTTAGGCACTTTCTTTATCATACTTGTGGTTCACTATAGTAGTGTAGCACAACACAGATTATCTAGCATCATAACGTTTGATGTATGATTGAGCTACACCCCATGCTGCCTTAAGCACACACCTTAGCCTCAACGACCCTCTACACTGCAATAACCATTGCCTCCATAGCCAACTGCCTGCGCGCGCCCCACCTCTTCCCTCCTCCCTTTCACCACTTTGTTCATCGCATATGCCTTACTGCTGATTGAGGCACTAGAGTTATCTGCTATGCTGTCCTTGTTGTCCCCTGCCACTAGCATTGCACCCAATCTAGCCAAATTGCATCCCCTTTGTTGTCCTAATCTTCCACCACTCCACCCTTTGCTCCATAGATCAACCTCCAAATTTGCATCAATCTCTTTTGTACCAGCATCACTCTATCACCCCATCATTGAACTCACACTCATGTATATCATTTTGTAGCTTTTGCTGCGCTCATCTTCTACTCCATGTCATCAAATGTAGTTTACACTCCTATAAGCATTGCTTACCACTTTATATATATGCTCATGCCTCATACCATCACTCTTCTTCAACGCATGATCTTCCTTCGTTCACTGCCCACAGATGCTCTAAATCTTTAACTTTTGCATGTGCACAACAACACCCATTTCTCGATCACATGGATTCACTGTTGCATTTCTCACCACACGTGTACCCAACATTGTGCTCCAACTATAAGATCATGTTTTAGCTGCCATCAATTTGATGTTCATCTAATGGTAGTCTATTGAAAGGCAGTCTTGTATTACGAGTGACTATTATTCTGGCCTAGCTCAAATATTCTAGATCTTCATCATAAGCTTCATATATTGATCTTCAATAATTTTAAATAAGATAGTTTCATCAATAATAATATGTCTTAGCTTGACTTTTAAAGGACATAAAGCCTTGAACACAGAGGAATCAACATTGATTATTGTGAAGAGATGGTTGTTGATTGAGAGATCAGTTTAAAATGTTGTTGAAGCTCCTTACTAGCTTGCAGGAAAATATTGATTGTGATTATGCTTTGTCAAGGATTATCGAGACTATATAAGAAACCGATAATCACATGAATCTTCATACAAGTTCATACAAGAATATGGTATTGGTATCAGGTGCTTGATAATTGCAAGGATAAAGGATTTCTAATGCATTGATTGATGCTCTAATTTTTCTGATCAAATTCTCACCATGTTGTATCATACTTTTATTTTTGTTTTGAATTTTTGTTCTCTTAGTTTTTGCGTTGTTCCGAAAGCTGATAGAAATACATCAAGTGCTTCAAATCTCTAATTGGTCTTCATAAAAAATTTTCCTTTATATTAAATTGTTTCACATTTCAAGTACCTAATTGCTTCCATTATTTTTTGTTGATTGAAATGATGAAGAAGTGAAGGAAAACGTTCTATTTTAAACAATGGTTTTCAAAGTTTATGAGATAGGTGTCAGCTCCATGATTGCCTTTCTATTTCTATTGTTTTCTCTGTTTAGTATTCCTCTTTCTTCACCTATTTCTCTTTCGATCAATCTACCCATATCAGTTTCTAGGGTTTAGGGCTTTTAGGGTTTAGGGTTAGGGTTTAGGGTTTAGAATTTAGTGTTTAGAATTTCTACCCATATCAGTTTCTACTTACCCTTATTATTACATCTGCAAGTTTCTGCTTGTCTTGAATGTTTTATACTACAGAGGGTGTTCTAATTCCACTTGCATTTATTTTTATGCTTAGTATTGGCAAAATAAAGTATACATAGATGAGGCTGAGGTCAAAAGCTTCTGCTTTGGTGCGGGAAAGTTGAAGGAATCCCTTCAGAAACCCTAGCCCTAGCTCAGCTGGTTGATGGACAAGTCGCTCTATTCTTTCTTAGGTCATTCTGAGATAATCTTCATCGATAATTACCCTTTTTTTTTTTAAATTGAGCTGCACCTATAGTATGAGAACTCTTTATTTTATATGTTTGTTTGTTGATACATTAATTGTTTAGTTAATTTACACTATCTTCTTGCTATTTATTTGAGATTTCTGGGAACTCTAAGCCGTTATGCCCTAGCACCCTTCAATGGTAAGTACAAAGGGAAAGAACTTCTAGTGCATGGATTAATACTTTATACCATTCTTATATATACTTTACATATTTTTTTTCTCAAAGAAAAAAAAAAAACACAATTAAGCTATTCTTCCTGAATAATTGTATATTTAAAATGATTTTTTACTGCTGTGGGTATATTTTTTTTATGTGATAATTAAATATATAGCACTCAAAATTTATAAATTTATAGAATTGATATCTAGTTATTTTTTTTGAATTAACAGTCCCATGTATTTGGGCTTCTTATGATCAAAACGTTAATAATTTGTTAAAAAAAACATCTTTTGGGATTTTAATACATAAGCTAGATTATTTTTATAAATATTTATATTTTGAATGTTATGCATGTAATTCTTTTATTTTTTAAATTTATTTAATAATAAAGAAAAGTTGGTATGTTTTGAGAAATAATCTTTTTTTCTCCGAAAGCATGTTCCTACATTTTAAAATGGTCGTCTTTGAAAATGTTTATACAAAGATGGGTGACTGTAGGTCCTGTTGGTTGGGACGTGTGTTTAGTTAATTATTAAGGCTTAATATCTATAACAAAAAACATGAGTACTGAAATGTAAAAAATTTGAAATTCTATTAGACAATTTGGTAAAAAGAGTTAGATCAATATATCTTGATTATAGTACTCAATCAACAAAAATGTTGGTATGCCAAGCTAAACATAAGATTTTAAGTTAATTTATTCATCTATAAAACACAATATTTTAATAATTTTTTTATTTAATATTTACATGGTATTCAAATTTTGAATATCATTTCAAAAAAATAATAAAATATATTTTTTAAAGTGATAGTATATATAAATATCAAATTTAAAGTCTTATATGAATGCATAGGAATGATGTCGTAAGTAAATCATTTGATGTATTAGTTCATTAATATAACTTTTATAGAACCGTAATTTTATTCGCATATATTAATTTACTACATTTTCATTAACATATTTTTAAGCATATATTAGTTATCTAATATTGGTGAAATAGATGGAGATGTTATTAGTAGAATTCAAGTTGGATGGTTGAAGTGGAGGAATGTATTTGGTCTATTATGTAATAGAAAAGTTTAACTTAAATTTAAGGAAAAATTTTATAAGATGGTGGTAAGATTTGCAAAAAGTTGGAGTAGCTCTAGCGGTAGATAAGATTAGGGAGAGTCTTCTTAGATGGTTTGGTCACATAAAACGTTGACCGTCCGATGATCTAATTAGGAGAGTAGATGTATTAGATTTGTCTTATGTTAAGAAAGGTAGAGGTAGACTTAAAAAGATTTGATTAAGATGTATAAAAAATGATTTTAGTATATTTAAATTAAATGAAAATTTGACACATAATAGGTAATAATTAAGACCAAGAATTCATGTAGTTGACTCCACTTAGTGAGATTAAGGTTTGTTGTTGTTGTTATATTAGTTAATTAAGAATAGCTTGAATCAATACAGCTGGCCAGAGCATTTGTTGTATTTCTTGCTGAAGACCCAATTTTTTTTTTTTACTTAAAAAAAATAAAATAAAATAAAAAAGAACAATCATTCATAAATTTCTAATTTAAGTATTCACGATTAAATTGAATTTAATTGTGATTTATAGATAATTTAAGGCTTGGCTGTGTATGAGGCACTCAAGAATATGAAGATTTGTATTGGTTTCATGAACAATCTTATCTCTACAATTCACATCCGAAGTAATATTCCAGAAAAATCGAATTGGTAGTCTTGGCAAATACATATATTATACTCATATAACACATGTATGTGAAAATTGCATTAATAATTTTGAGAAATATCATCACCGTAATAATAGTTAACATTAATATAATTAGTTTGAAATAAATAGTGATGCCTCAAAATATGAGTAATTCTATTTGAAGAAGGCTACTAAAGTGATGGGGGTATGCGTCCTTGGAGATTCGTGAATTGGCTTCTTGTGATGTCACCGCATGAGCTTGGAGATTGAGGTAGCTTCCGGGAGAAGGAATGATAGCTTCTTCGAGAAGGAATGCGATTACTAAGGATTATTCTAACTATTTGAATCGAAACTACGCCATTCGAGCGGCTAAGCCTCTAGAGAAGGGAGGGTTTTCGGGAAGAAGAGAGGAGAAGAAGACTTGTCGGAGAAGAAGAAATGAAGGAGAAGAAGTAGAGATGTTTCTGGGATAAGTTTTTTTCATCCCTTTCTTGGTTTGCTCTTTTATTTATAAGCAAGGGTTACAATCTTCTTGGTTTCTAATTGAACTGTTTTAGAATTTTGTTACATCTTCTCTCAGTTCTTGAAGTTCTTTATAAAGGAGGTTTTTTTGTTTATTGTACCTTTGATGTTCTGTGGTTGGATCTGATTTAGCTTCTTGCTCCCTTTGTATTCTCTTTCTTCGTTAGTTGATGTCATTTTCTTGTCTTACTTGACATAGTTTTAAGCCATGTTAGTGATTTTCTGTCTCGGTTAGTGTTTAATGCACACATCATTACTCCCTTCCCACAATCGACTTTGTCCTCAAGGTCGAAATTAGGGTAAGCTTTTTGAAAGTCTCTGAGAGATGTCCAAGATGCATCCTTGGCTAATAATCCATCCCATTGCACTAATATTTCTTTGACTGTTCTATTTGCTTGTACCACGGTTCTTACATCTAGGATTTTGATTGGTTTAACGAATGGTTGGCCTTCGATAAATTGTGTTGGGAGTTCTGTTGGGTGTAAATTGGAGTCTTGTCGAAACTGTTTGAGGCGAGAGATGTGGAATACGTTGTGAATTTTTGTTGTGTCTGGAAGCTCCAATTTATATGCCACAGCTCCTATCTTTTGTATGATTTTAAACGGGCCATAGTATTGCCTTTGGAGTTTTGTATAAGGCTGAATAGTTACTGATGTTTGCATGTATGGTTGGAGTTTAACTAGAATTAGATCATTTACTTGAAATTGTAACTCTCTTCTTTTTTTGTTCACCATTTGTTGCATTCAGTTTTGGGCCTCTTGTAGATTTTGTTTGAGATGATGTAATATCTTGTCTCTTTGTTGTAAGATTAGTTCCACTTCTGTGTTGGTAGAGGAATTACTATTATATGGTATTATTAGTGGTCTCTCCGTAAACTATTTGAAAAGAGATCATTTTGTTGAGGTGTTAATGACTGTAGGAGAATTCGCCAAGGTAGATCGAGCCAATTTTGGGTGACTCTAATACAAAGTCGTATGTACCGCTTTTGTTCTATTAGTCACTGCTTGGCCATCTGTTTGTGGGTGATATGAACTGTATGATTAAGTGTAGGCTACTTAATCGAATAGCTGCAGAAATTGCTCATAAAGATTGAGTCTCTGTCTGAGATAATACTCTGTGGTATGCCATGCAGTTTGCATATATCTGATACAAATATCTGTGCAATCGAGGTTGCTGAAAAATTTGTTTGAAGAGCTGAGAAGTGTGCATACTTTGCTAGCCTGTCTATTACCACTAGGATAGCTGTTTTATTTTGTGATTTGGGTAAGCTTGTGATGAAATCCATTGAAAGCTCCTCCCATATAGCTGCAGGTATGGGTAAAGGTTGTAGTAAATTTGCAGGTTTTTGACTATCATATTTTACCTCTTGGCATATGAGGCAAGTGTTGATGGCTGAATGTCTTGTTTCATTTTTTTCCAATAAAACTGTTGAGTTATTCTTGTTAATGTTCTTCTTATCCCACAATGACCTCTTAGTGAAGATGAATGCAATTCTCTCATGATTGGTATATGTAATTCAAAGTCTGCAGCCAGTACAATGCGATTTTTATAGTACACTAACCCTTTGTGTATTCTGTAATTCTGAAACTTCTTTGAGTCTTTTGTAATCTGTTGACAGTTGTTGTAATTCTTGGTGAGCTTGTGTTTCTTGTGTAATTTGCTATAGTAGAGAGTTGAATTATTGTGTATACGTAAGGAGGTTTAGATAATTGTGATTTTGTGATATTTCTGTTGTAGCTTGGTCTACCTCTATGCTTTGACTTTTGTGGGATAAGGCATCACGCTTTATTAGTTATTCCTAGTTTATATTCAATTGTGTAGTCAAAACCCAGGAGTTTGATTAGAAACCTTTGTTGTTCTGATGTTTGAATTATTTGTTACATCAACTCTCTTATGCTCTTTTGATCTGTTCTAATTGTGAATTTGTTGCCTAGCAAATATTGACGCCATCTCTCCACTGCTTCTATAATTGCATACAATTCCTGGGCATAGGTTGATGTTTTCTGTAAGGGTGACAGCTTTTGAAAGTATGCTAAAGGATGGTCGTTTTGGAGTAGTCTCGCTGACTAAGCATCTGTTTCTAATACAAAAGGTAAGGAAAAATTGGGAAAAGCCAAAACAAGTAATGATACCATAGCCCTTTTGAGTTATGTGAATGCCCGAGCTTCCTCCACCACCAAATTATTGCTTAGTTAGGAGTGATGTTAAAGGTGCAGTAATTGCTGCATATTGTCTCACGAATTTTCTGTAGTATCCTGTTAACCCTAAGAATTCTCTTAGCTGTTTAGCAGATTGTGGAGCTAGCCATGATTGTACTGTTTCAAAATTTTCTTTTTCTGGTCTACTGCTATCCCTTGAGCTGATAGAATGTGACCTAAGTATTCTATTCTTGTTTGTATAAATGTGTATTTTGATGGTTTCATGAACAGGGTGTTTTGTTTCAGTTTTTCTAGGACTGATTGTAAGTGCTGTTGATGTTGGTTGATGGAAGGGCTATAGATTAGTATGTCATCAAAGAATACTAACACAAATTTGCGTAGGAAGGGTTTTAGAATTGAATTCATCATTGCTTGAAATGTTGATGGTCCATTTGTCAAACCAAATGGTATGGCTATGAATTCATAGTGTCCTTCATGTGTTATAAATGTTTTTTTTGTATATATCTTCTTCTGCCATTCTGATTTGATGGTAACCTGAACGTAAATCTAATTTTGAAAAAAATGGTTGCTCCATGTAGTTCATTCATTAATTCTTCAGGTGTTGGAATTGAGAATTTGTCAGGGATAGTAATTTTGTTTAATGCCCTATAATTCACACAAAATCTCCATGTCCCATCTTTTTTTTTGATTAAAAGAGGTGGTGAAGAAAAAAGACTAATACTTTCTCTTATTATCCCTGTCTCTAGCATTTCTTTTATCAAATTTTCAATTTCTATTTTTTGAAAATGAGGGTATCTGTAATTCTTTACTCTTACCGGCTGGGCTTCAGGTGACAAGTTGATATGGTGGTCTATTCCCCTTTTGGGAGGTAACTCTGTTGGTGTCTGAAATAATTCTTGGTATTGATGTAATACTTGTCAGATGTTTGTGTAAGTCATTGAAATCATTCAATGAAGGTGCATTAAAACTTCTCGATGTGGTATGATACTTCTTCAGTCTTATTTTTCAGTTTTGTAAACTGGTGTAGAGAAATCTGTTCCCAATTTGGTATTATGTCTCCTTGTAATTGTATTATTGTGTCATTGTATTTGAATTTCATTATGAGTTTCTTGTAATTTGTTGTGCACTCTCCAAGCTGTTCTAGCCATTGCACTCCTAAAACTACATCTGCTCCTTGCATTGGTAACAAGTAACAATCTGTTATAAATGTGTAGCCTTGTAGTTTGATTTGTATGTTATTGAAATTCGAAGCATTGTAGTGTCTCCCCATTCCCTACTAATGCTTTGAAGAAGGATGCATGTTACGTGTGTTCTATAAATTTGGCTAGTTTGGATTGGATAAAATTGTGTGTTGATCCATCAATCAATACTTGTACTATAATATTTCCAATTATTCCTTGTAAATGTAAAGTTCTTTGATTGTCCCGAATGTATTCTGGTTTCGGATATCATACTGCCTAAAGTATTTTGTTTGTTGGCTTTTATTGCATTGTGTTCTTGTTCATCATTGACTATCATGAGGGCAAATAGCTTGGGTTTTGTGACCCATATGATATTTCTCATTATAATTAAAACATAATCCTTTCTTTTTTCTTTCTTCCAAATGAGTAGTAAGTCTTTGAATTAGGTAAGTTTATGCTTTCTTGATTGTTTTGGACTTGAGTAGTTGGTAAGTCTTATGTTCTTTATTATCAACTCTCTCATGCTAATATATTACCAATCATGTATTTAAAATGACCTTCTCAAAGCCTTGAGTAAGTGCAATTTCATTAGTTCTATAAGTGCAAGTTCCTTAATGATCTTGACACATTAGTAAATTATTTAACAAGAAGCCACTTGAATTCTAAAAAGATAATGATGCTTCTAAGAGGAAGTAATAGTCATCATAGTTGTGCTTCCTTTAAAGCTATGGAAAATATGAAGGGTGTAAGTGAACTGATTCAATTGGAACTGAAGTTGTTAACAAGCTTATAAGTTGAGCTTATCAAAGACCAAGCTCGAGCTTAGATTATATTTCATATACCATATTTAACTTTACATTTGACTAGTTAGTAAACTATTCACTTTAAGTTAAATCTTGAACACCACAACCCATAAGTTTCACAAACTCTCCTCCTTTGAACATAATTGGTCTTATTAATGCCTTATCTAGAGAACTCTTGTCAAGACTTTCTTGTTGTCTCACTTTTAATGCTTTCATTAGTATGTTCCTGCAATGAGTTCCTTGCAATGGATGCATTCCTTAGGAAGCCTCAATTGTCACATCCTACTTTGATATCTTCTCCGTAAGCTCTTATCACATTATTAACTTCTTGTGGACGATTTGAGATTTTGAGATTTTGAAGAGAGCTTATTATGAGATGAAAGAGGTTGGCTCATGATTGAAACTTGACTTAGCTCATTTATACTATTAATATAAAATGGGTGACATGGTTAGCAAGGTTTGACTTACCTAAGTAAGCTTATATAATTCATTTGTTGAACTTTGATAGAAGTAAGCTTTTGTAATTTAGATTGAAAAGACATTAGTAATTTGAGTAAAGAGTTTCTTGATTGATGGGGATAAATAGATATTATTGTATTTTTTCTCAAGCAAGGTGAACCACCTTTAATGGAAGCTAAAGATAGAATGCAAAACGATGATGTAGTTGGCAATGTGCTAAATTGATTAGGTCATTCTAGGCAAGCATGAACATAAGATGCATCTAGACATTAACGCCCTTAATATCTTTTTCATCAAATGGTATTTCAGGTGATTTTGTTGTTTAGAAATCACAAAATCCTATTGCTCATATTGTAGAGATTTATCCTTTTCTTTCATTAGGATGCCTTGCGGCTTGGACTATAATTCAAAACATCTTCAATGCTCACTACAATTAAAGTAGATTGGATCAAATCTATCAATAGGTGACACCAAAATGGTATTAGCAATTACAAAACAATCTTAATAGAGAAAGAAGAAAAGAAAGTAAAAGAAGTTTTAAGAACACTAATTCTCCATCCACAAGTATAAGTTGATGCAACTTGATTCAATTAGAATTCATTAGACCTATTCTTTGTCCCTCTATTTGTAAGTGCAAATCAAGATTTAACACTAAAAATAACTATATTAGAGTAATTGAAGAAAAATTACATAGCATTATTTAATAATTCTTGCCATTATAATACCTAAATAATTCTAGTCAATGGTTCATATATTTAGACAATTGCTGATGAGAATTGAGTATAAGATCATTCGAGGAGAGACTTCCTTTGTCGAACTCTTTGAGGAGTTGCAAAATGACTTTAATAGTGATTTCTGTTGATGAGATCAATAACTAATGAGTTCTCTTGGTGAGTTCATTTAGAGTGTGAGAATAACTTTATGTGATTTCATGATTTCAATCAATGAGTTTTTCAATGAATAGATCTTCTCTTATATCAACTTCATCGGATTGTTCGAAATTTGAATTGGAATGAAATCAACATAATGAGTTATAAAGGAAGTTTAATAAATAAAGTATATTCAAGTAGCCATGAAGTACACTTACTCGAGAAATTGAATAGTACTTATTAATCCAATAAAATGAGATGAACTTTTATATGTAAGGGCTTCATAAAAGGATTTTGTCTGACCTGCATTGGATTCATTCAATGGAGCCCCCTCAACAATGAATTTTTAACAAGTAGTCCATATGCATTTGATGTTGAGCAGCAGGCTGAGACAGAACACAGTTTGCTACAGCCACCATCAAAGGAATACCACTAGGAGTAGGACTAGCATTTGAATCAGAGCGTCAGAGGGAATATATTTGCCAACCTCATTACCAATGTAAGCAGAAACACAATACGAATCAAGAGGAAAACGAGAGAGAGAGAGAGAGAGAGAGAGAGAGAGAGAGAGAGAGAGTGTGTGTGTGTGTTTGTCACTTTTTGTCATGTAATTATTGAAGTTATATAAGATTGATATATTACTGAAAATTTTACTAGTTGAAGCATAAATCTCGATATCGAAAGCAATCTGATTTTGAGTCGAGACTAGTCCAGATCAAGCACTTAAAATATTATTAAAAACTTTAGGATATCAATCGGATCCCTACATAGCTCCTAAATGTGGAATGTTTATAATCAAATCGAGTGTCTTGACGAGTCGGATCTAACAAGCCTAAGAACTCTTAATTCTGACTTCATTTGAGCATTCAAATATTTAAAATAAATTAGATGATCGAATGAATCATTTTGAGTCATCCGATGGAGTGATTTAGATTTTGCTCAGATCGTAAATGATACTCCCATATCATAAATAGCCTCATTCTTCATGAGAGGAAAGCTAAGAGGGAGAACTCAGAAGAATCTAAAGGCCGCCGCGCCACCACCAGATGAATGGATCCGCTGCCAATGCGGCCGCCGGCCGTTGCCGCCACCACACGCCATGGCTAGCACATTGCTGAATCATCATCGTCCGGTCAACCACTGTTGCCACATCACCACCACTGCCGCATCGGCCACCACCGCTGCCATCGATTCACAATGGATTACACCTCCGGCATATTGCCGCGTCCACGCCATCTTAATATCTACCTCTCCTCCAGCCGGTACCACCGCTGATAGCCATTTGGATCACCATCAACGCTGACCACCAGCACCACCATCGGCAGCCAGCCACCAGCCATACACCGCTTCGACGCCGTGATCACCGACTAACGCGATTCACCATTGCTGTGCTACCATCCATGACTATCTTTCGATAGTTTTTGTCGGATCATTAGACTATCACCTCAAGGCCTTTGTCACTGTGAAGCTTATCACAAAATTTATTCTTGTAAGCTATCATTCTCCAACTTTGTTGAAATTATAATAATTTTAACAGAAGTTGATATAGTGAAATTATTTTTAAGTGGGCTTGGCCCTGCGATTTTTCCCTTTTTGGGGTTTCCACGTAAAAATCTTGAAGTCTCTCAAACTCTTTTATTGTGTGTGCAGAACTTTTGTGCAATGCTAAGACATCAAATTCTCCTACTCTACTGACCCAAATCTTCCTGCACGCAACAGTTTAACACCGTCTGTGAGAATTTAATCCCACAATTGTAATTTCTGTGAACACTTGTATTATGGCCAACGGGCGCAATACTCGCAACAATGGAGCCTCCTTCAACTCACTTCTCTCAAAACCAATCAAACTAAGGATGCCAAGCTTTTGCCTCACTTCCCCCTGATAGTCCTGACCCTATCAGTGAAGGTGCAACAAGAACCTCTCTACAAGATCGTGTTCGCTGAATGGAAAGTCTTAAAATGAGATAATTCAACTTTTACAAGAAACACGATAGCCATTACTGCAACAAACACATCTTCCCCCTAGATTGATCATTAGTTAGGGGAGGTCAAAATGTTGATACGGGGCCTTCTCGCCATCAGGCTGAAGTTCCTCTGCTTCCAGATTGTGATGCTGACCACCTTGACACTGTGTTGACCTCACTTTTGGAGTGATCTCTCAACCTCTTCATCATAGATCTAGAACTCTTATAGACACTAAGAGTTCATTAGTCTTAAGACACTTCTAGTGATTAGGTGAACACTTAACCTAATCCTAGAGACTTAGAAGAGTTAGCCATAGGAATAGATTGTGCCTTAGGGATTTAGGAGGACTTGCCTACCCTATAGCTTAAACCCAATCCTTGCTTCCTTCTTTCAAACCAAACCTCAAATTCAAATCTAAATTCCAAAATCAAATCTAACTATCAAATGATTGAAACTCATGATTAAATTCAAACTCCAAATCCCTTCCTTAAGCCATTTGATTTTATCTTATGGAATTAGCCTTAACCAAATTCAAATTAACCCCAATCCAATTGATTTTCTCAATTATTAAATTTAATCTCAAATAAAATCTGACTTCAAATGATTCAAGTCCATGATTAAATCCAAACTCCAAAATATCTTCCTAAGTCATATGAACCACCTTCATATGCTTAGCCAAAACTCCTTCAAACCAACTCAAATTTGATTGATTTCTTTATAAATCAATCATTTCTTCATTTATATGGACAAATATAAATGAAATTCAAATTCAAACCATTCAAATTAAATCAAAATAAATCAAACCAAATCAAGACCATTCTTAAGTCATATGGACCCGCCTCCATAAGTTTAATCAAATCTTGATTCAAATCAACCTGAACTTGATTGATTTCTTTACAAATCAATTATTCCTTCATTTATATCCACAAATATAAATGAAACCCACCCTCCAATGATAAAAAATAAATCAAACCAAATCAATTCCCAAGTTAAGTCCTTTTGACCTACATTCCTAGATTTGGTCAAATTTGCTTCCAAATCACTCCAAACTCAAGTGATTTTCTCATAACCTATTTTTTGCTTCATTTATATTCACAAATATAAATGAAATATAAATTCAAATGACCAAAACCAAACCCAAATTAAATCAAATTCTCAATTTTATCCCTTTTACCCAAATTCTTGACCCAAGTCAAGTCCATGTTGACCTCTCTTGATTTGAAATTATCATATGAACATCATTTAGCTCAAACCAAACAATTGAGAATTAGTTCAGTGAATTACCATGATCAAATGACCCATTGACCATTAAATTTTGAACCAAATTGATTGAACTAAGCCCAATTTGAACTAAAACAACATTGGTCTCAAATCAAACATAAAAGTCAACATTTAGCCCAAATGAAATCCAAACTAGCCAAAATTCACCATATGTCAAATTGAGTAGAACCATTGATTCAAACTAACTCATAATCAATGATTGAACATGATCAAACCCTCACTTGAGTCAAACCAAGCTTAATTGGCCATTTGACTCAAGTTGACCCAAATTAGCCTAAAAAGCTAAAATAGGTCAAATCATGATCTGATCCAAATTGATTGCAACCAATGGATCAAGTTCATTCCAAATTAATTGTTGAACTTGACCAAAATCAAAATTGAGTCCAAGTTGACCAATTGGTCAACTTGACCCAACCTAGCCCAAATAGACCTAAAGGGTCAAATTGATTAAAATTCAAATTAAATCTAAATCAAACTAAACCAAAGCCTACAATTATTTTCAATCAACCAATTGAACTTGACTCAACACCTAACCCAACCCAATTTGGTCAAACTGATAAAATTGGTCAAATTAGTCAACTTGACTAATTTGATCCTTTTGAATCCAAATGAGTCAAATCCAAACCTAGGCCAAACCAATCCAAATTAATTGAACCAAAATATCCCAAATCATCATTTGGACCTAACCTAAGCCTTGGTTTGATCCAATTTGACCAATTGGTTAACCCAACCCAAATGAATGCATTTTGACCAAATGAAGCTAAATCACTCCAAACCAACTCATGGGACCTTAGGATTTAGTCAAACCCGACCCAAACATGTCCTAATTCCTTCCCAAATCAGCCCAAATCTATAGTGGACCCCACCAAGGGGATTAGCCATTGGACAAACCCTCTTTCCATTGGATCTTCATGCTAACAAGCAAAGTTGACTTCCCCATCACCATGGCAGCCTCCAAGCACTCAAATGAGGCTCCACCTAAGCCATCTAGCTCACCTAACCCACCCTAGGCCGGCCAAAGACCAATGGAAGTTCAACTCATCCTCACTCAAGCCAAACCGAGCACCCTATGGACAAACCGAAAGGGAACTTTGCACACTAGCCTTAGAGGCTCCTCCCATGGCTCCCTCCACTCAAGTCGAGCCACGTGGAGTTGGACATGACCTCTCCGACCTTGATTGGCTGAAAACAAGCCAACTTATCCCGTTCATCCTTTACACACATTTTCGGCCAATACTCCCCATTTCGGAAGAAGAGTCATTCCAAGCCACCAATTAAACCCCTAAGAGCGATTCTAAGCTTTCCCGAAGCCTCCCTCAATCGAATTTCCTCTCTATGTGAGAAATCAAAAATATGGCAGCCTTCCTTCGATCAATACTCCTCCTCCACTCAATCAAACTTCAATTCCTTGCACTCACACTATCGTCATACTCCATCAAAGCAAATCGAATCATCTCTCCAGCCTTTGGAGATTGGAGTCAGCTTTCATGTGGAGACCAAGCACTCTACCCTAAATGTGGAATGTTTATAGCCAAATCGAGTGTCTTGACGAGTCAGATCTAACAAGCCTAAGAACTCTTAATTCTGACTTCATTTGAGCATTCAAATATTTAAAATACATTAGATGATCGAAGGAATCATTTTGAGTCATCCGATGGAGTGATTTAGATTTTACCTGTATTTATAGAAATGATACTCCCATAATCTATAAATAGCCCCTCATTCTTCACATAAGAGGAGCTGAAAGCTAAAGAGAGGAGAGAGCTATGAGACTTTAAGAATCTCAAAGGATGCACCATCATCACGGACGATCATCCAGCCGGGTAACGCCACCGTTATCGCCCGCCGCCACGCCGGGCCACCGCTAATTATCGCGTCATCGCCATTAACCACTGTTGCATTCATCTCGCTGATCCGACCGCCATCACCATCGGGGTCATGTTGAAATCACCGGATCACCTCGGTCGCGCCACCGGCCGCACCACCATTGGTCTCGCGACGGCATCTGGCCATCACCGGCTATCATCAATAATCGGATCACCACGCAACCAGCCACTGCATTACTTGTTACTGCTGGCCACGCCACCACACTAAGCGCTGAATGTCCGGATCACCGATTATCGCTATTCACCATTGCTAGCTGCTACCCATCGCCGCTCGACTATCTTTCGATAGTTTTCATCAGATCATCAGACTATCACCTCAAGTAAGGCCTTTGTCGCTAATCCAGTGAAGCTTGTCACAAAACTTATTCTTGTAAGCTATCATTCTCCAACTTTGGAGAAATGATAATAATTATAACAGAAGCTGATATAGTGAAATTATTTTTAAGTGGGCTTGGCCCCGTGATTTTTCCCTTTTTGGGTTTTCCACGTAAAAATCTTGAGGTCTCTTAAACTCTTTTGCTGTGTGTGCAGAACTTTTGTGCAATGCTAAGACATTAAATTCTCCTACTCACGAATCTTCAAGACGCATCAGTTTAAGCCGTGAGAATTTAATCCCACAATCGCAATTTCTGTGAACACCTATATTATGGATAACAGGCGCAATACTCGCAACAATGGAGCCTCCCGCTTCAACTTGCGTCACTCTCAAAACTAATCCTTAAACCAAAGATGCCAAGCTTCTGCTTCACTTCCCCCTGATAGGCCTGACCCTATCGGTGAAGGTGCAACAAGAACCTCTCTTTAAGATCGTGTTCGCCAAATGGAAGAGTCTCAAAATGAGATGATTCAACTTTTACAAGAAACACCGACCACTCAAACACATCTCCCCTAGATCGATCATTAGGGGATGTCAAAATGTGACAGGCCTTCATTATCAGTTCCTCGACTTCCTGATCAGCTATGACCTCGACCCCTGTTAACCTCACTTTTGGAGTGAGCTCTCAACCTCCTCATCATAGATTTAGGACTCTTATAGACACTAAGAGTTCCTTGGTCTTAAGACACTTCAGTGATTAGGTGAACACTTAACCTAATCAGAGACTTAGAGAAGAGTTAGCCAATGATTGCTTTGGGATTTGGGGAGGACTTGCCATCTGCTAAACCCAATCCTTGCTTCCTTCTTTCAAACCAAACCTCAAATTCAAATCTAAATTTCAAAATCAAATCTAACTATCAAATGATTGAAACTCATGATTAAATTCAAACTCCAAATCCCTTCCTTAAGCCTTTTGATTTTATCTTATGGACTTAGCCTTAACCAAATTTAAATTAACCCCAATCCAATTGATTTTCTCAATTATCAAATTTAATCTCAAATAAAATTTGACTTCAAATGATTGAAGTCCATTATTAAATCCAAACTCCAAAATATCTTCCTAAGTCATATGAACCACCTTCATATGCTTAGCCAAAACTCCTTCAAACTAACTCAAATTTGGTTGATTTCTTTATAAATCAATCATTTCTTCATTTATATGGACAAATATAAATGAAATTCAAATTCAAACCATTCAAATTAATTCAAAATAAATCAAACCAAATCAAGACCATTCTTAAGCTATATGGACCCACCTCCATAAGTTTAATCAAATCTTGATTCAAATCAACCCGAACTTGATTGATTTCTTTACAAATAAATTATTCCTTCATTTATACCACAAATATAAATGAAACCCACCCTCCAATGACAAAAAATAAATCAAACCAAATCAATTCCCAAGTTAAGCTCTTTTGACCTATATTCCTAGATTTGGTCAAATTTGCTTCCAAATCACTCCAAACTCAAGTGATTTTCTCATAACCCATTTATAGCTTCATTTATATTCACAAATATAAATGAAATATAAATTCAAATGACCAAAACCAAATCCAAATTAAATCAAATTCCCGATTTTAGCCCTTTTACCCAAATTCTTGAACTTGACTAAATGATATCAAAATCAATTCAAAACTCATGGATTTCTTCATGATTCAATCATTCCTACAATCATTGACCCAAATATAAACATAAACCACTATTATCAAACCAAACCCAAGTCAACCCAAGTCAAGTCCATGTTGACCTCTCTTGATTTGAAATTGTCATATGAACCAAAATCATTTAGCTCCAAACTAATTGCAATTGGATTTATATTTCAATCCTAGGCTCATGTGTGAGTTCAACTAAACTTGAATCAAGCCATGATCAAGCCAATTGACCCATTTAGGCTCACTTGACCCAAAGTGAACTAAAGGATATGTTTGAGCCAAGCTCTAATCGAACCCAAATTGGATTGAACTAAGCTCATCTAAGCCTCACAACATAACCAATAACCACCCTAGGGTGATCAATTGCCTTAAATTGGGTCAAACCAAGTCAAATATAGCCTTTGACTAAGTCAACATTTAGCCCAAATGAAACCCAAACTAGCCAAAGTTCACTATATGCCAAATTGATTAGAACCATTGATTCAAACTAACTCATAATCAATGATTGAACATGACCAAACCCTCACTTGAGCCAAACCCCAATTTGGCCCAAGTTGACCCAAATTGGCCTAAAAAGCTAAAATGGGTCAAATCATGATTTGATCCAAATTGATTGCAACCAATGGCTCAAGTTCATTCCAAATCAATTGTTGAACTTGACCAAAATTAAAATTGAGTCCAAGTTGACCAATTGGTCAACTTGACCCAACCTATCCCAAATAGACTTAAATGGTCAAGTTGATCAAAATTCAAATTAAATCTAAATCAAACTAAACCAAAGCCTACAATTATTTTCAATCAACCAATTGAACTTGACTCAACACCTAACCCAACCCAATTTGGTCAAATTGGTCAAATTAGTCAACTTGACTAATTTGATCCTTTTGAATCCAAATGAGTCAAATCCAAACCTAGGCCAAACCATCCAAATTAATTGAACCAAAACATCCCAAATCATCATTTGGACCTAACCCAAGCCTTGGTCAACCCAATCCAAATGAACGCATTTTGACCAAATGAAGCTAAATCACTCCAAACCAACTCATGGGACCTTAGGATTTGGTCAAACCCGACCCAAACATGTCCTAATTCCTTCCCAAATCAGCCCAAACCTATAGTGGACCCCACCAAGGGGATTAGCCATTGGACAAACCCTCTTTCCATTAGATCTTCATGCTAATAAGCAAAGTTGACTTCCCCATCACCATGGCAGCCTCCAAGCACTCAAATGAGGCTCCACTTGACCCACCTAGCTCACCTAACCCACCCTAGGTCGGCCAAGGACCAATGGAAGTTCAACTCATCCTCACTCAAGCCAAACCGACCACCCTATTGACAAACCGAAAAGGAACTTTACACACCAGCCTTAGAGGCTCCTCCCATGGCTCCCTCCACTCAAGTCGAGTCACGCGGAGTTGGACATGACCTTTTCGGCACCTTGACGGTGGCTTGCTAACCGAAACAAGCCAACTTATCCCGTTCGTCCTTCACGCACGTTTTCGGCCAATACTCCCCCATTTCGAGTGGAAAAGGAGTCATTCGGCATTGTGTGAGTCCCTAAGCAAATTCCGAAACCTCTCAGAGCGATTCTAAGCTTTCCCGAAGCCTCCCTCAATCAGATTTCCTCTCTGTGTGAGAAATCGAAAATAGGGCAGCCTTCCTTCAATCAATACTCCTCCTCCACTCAATCAAACTTCAATTCCTTGCCCTCACACCATCCTCATACTCCATCAAAGCCAACCAAATCATCTCCAAACCTTCTCGAGCACCAGAGATTGGAGTTCGATCGGAGCAGAAGCCTTCACATACGTGGATTGGTCGACCGAGCACTCTACCCCAAATCAAGCTTAAAGCTTCTCAATAGGGCCTCACCTCAACTAGAAGAAACTACCTCCGTCGATCCCACTGCTGGACATTAGCTCCGGTGAGGTAATTTTACAAACCGAGCATTGTATGGAAAATAACTTGGTCATTTGTGAAGTAAATTCGAACGTCATGAGTTTTTGACCGTTAGATGTGTGCACCTCCCCTCTCAGAAGGTGTGGGATCGATTTGGAGGCAATCTGAGCTCGGTTGAGCTAGGATCAAATGGGGAAAGACGGACAACATACGTCTTTCGCCACTTGCAAATGGGATAGATCATGAGCCGTCCTGTGATCAACGAACTAATCTCGAGATCCGTTAGATCCCTTGATTCTCTTCCTAAACTGCAGATCTAATCGTGACCATTCGATCTTAGATCGAACAGTCCATGGAGTTAGCGCGTCCGCCGCAATCCGAGTCAGCGATGGATGTGACAACTTAAATAGTCACTCTCGTCGTGCCATGTGGAAAGCACGCCGCGTCATCCGCCATGTGGCCCGACGGGATTAAGAATTTAATTAGGCCTAATCAATCCATTTTTGAAACTTCTAAAAATCATAACTCACTCTGAAAAAATAAAAAAAATACAAACTTGGGCTCATTTTAAAGATATTTCAGAGTAAAATCCAGGAAAATTAACATTAATTAATTTTGAATAGTGGTTTTGGCTTAATTAAGATTTAATTGAAAATCTAATTAGTTTAATTATTCCTTAATTAATCACTCAATTGATCTTCAACTTTCTGTGAATGTTTAGGAGGATGACCTCTGCCTCCTCTATTTTTTCGAGATTTTATTGATTGCTTAATTAAGAAAATCAATTGATTAAGTCTTAATCACTGTCTTAATTCAATTAGTGAAGATTAATGAATGAATAATAGTTTAATTAATTATTTAAGCCTAATTACCTCTATTGAACAGCAAGGGAGTTTAGTGAATATGATTGAGATATTTTTCTTAATTCATTTCCTAAGTTTTCTTCACTTTTTAGAATTTGATTAGTTAATGATTAATGAGGTAATCAATTGCTTAATTAATTAATCAATCCCCAAGATAAAAATCAGAGCTTAAATGATCAAATATAGGACTTGGGGATTGAGATCAAGACCTCTTTCTTGATCTCTTTTCTTAAATCAATTTCATTTCATTAATTGAACATGCTTAATTAAATTGATTAATGAGTTTGATTAATTCAATTTAAAATTCACTTCACATCTAAGCAAACTTAATCAATCTTGAGTAGCTCTTTGGTGGTCAATAATCCAAAGTGAGAGATAATGAAATTTTGGTTAGTTCACATGTGTGAGAAAATCATAAAAGTAGTTAAACGAGATCTCTTAAGCCTAATTAACTATTAATCATGAGCCAATTGCATTAGACCCCTTTCATTTCTTAGGTGCATTGCAAATTTATTTTTTATGTGATTGCATATCATATTGGCTCATTATTAATTAGTTGATTAACTTAAGGTGATTTAAGTAAGGGTTAATTAATTTACTTAATTAATACTTTAACCTAATTAAAATATAAAATCAGCCTAAATATTCTTCATTAAACAAAATTAACTCATACATGAGAAATGAGATTAGGATTATCAAACCTCTTTCACATTTTCTAAATCAAATCAAATTCAAAATTAAAATTACCATTAAAGAACTTTGGTTTATTTTAAATAGCCTTATTTAGTATGATTGTCCTTAAAAATTAATTAGAATGAATGAAATCATGTGCTTATGTTCCTTTATTTCTTTTCAATCATGTTAAATGTTATTTGCCATTTGTAATTATGGATTCATTTTTTTTAAATTAACTAAATGAAATGATTTCTTTCATGTCAAATTGCATATGTTGATTTAAATTAAAAATATATGTGATTATTATTATTATTAAATCAAAAGTTATATTCAAAAGCCCATAAATCAATTATAATATATGGAGTGATGCTAATTACAAGTATCTATAAGTTTGCATGTGTTCATAATCTAAGATATGTAATATGAAGCTCTCTTTCCTTACCTTATATGGATTTACATGAGATTTACAAATGTATAGTTCATTTGAAAAGGACACAATATTTGTTTAAATCTATTCCTATGTATCTCCATGCTAAGACTTAGGAATAATTTCATATCACATATATAAATTATATAATCAAATCAAGTATGACTTCTTGCATGACTTCTCATTATTGTGGTTCTTTTTTTACATTCATATGTATATAAGAAAGGTGGTATATTAGTTGATATCCCGGATGTTTTGAAATTTAAGTAGTCTCAGTGTACGCCCCTAATATAGAACAATGATGCCGTACCTACTTAAAACTCTTATATATATATATATATGTGTGTGTGTGTGTGTGTGTGTGTGTGTGTGTGTATGATATGACCAATAAATAAGAATCATAAATTAAACAAATCAAATATAACTTTTGCATGAGTTTTTCCTATTATTATAGTTGCTTATACATCCAAATGTATATGATAAAAGTGATATATTAGTCTGGACTTCTCGGGCGACGTGCTCACTTAAACTCCTATACATGTGAATGTGTACTTAGCTAATGAATGATAACCCTCTTTTTCTATTAAAAAGACATACATTCATACTTTGTTTATTTGGTTGAGTTAATTAGTCATGTGATTTAAGGTTCTTTCCTTATGCTTTGGCATAAGAATTTAGATAGAGCTTTAAATTAATATAGCAAAATCGTTCAATCAAATGAAACATTACTTCCAAACACATTTACTCACATTTATTATTTAAGTGTGCTAAGATACAAATTGCATGTATAGCTATGTTTATGGTTTAATTATATGCATGATATACATGATGAAAAGAAATGAATAAACATGTGTTATGTCATAGTAATTCATTTTAATTAATTTTAAGATGCATTTCTTATTGAATCAGACCATTTAGAGTGAACTTAAACTTAGGGTTAATTAAAACATATAATAAACCATTTACTAAAGAGAATCAAGGTAATTAATTTATTTTAGAAGTGACTTCAGGTAGGGATGAAAGAGAGGTCTCCATTCTTTCTTCTCTTTATAACACTTAGTTGTTAAGTGTAAGCTATATGAAAAAAAAATACTAAGTAAAATCTTCAAATCAATTAAATCACTTAAAGAGAAATCAACCTTTTATAAATTAAATCTTTCACACTTAGCAAAATTATAGCTCTAAAGCCTAGTTAGGACATACCACACAAACCTTAATACACACACATTAGATTAAGTCATCACTTCTAGCTTTATGTTAGGGCGGTGCATGGTTTGATGTATGCTTATTTTATGATGTACTGTTGTAGACTAGATGTTAGGGTGTAGGTGTGTAGTCTGAATGTTAGGTCGATATTGGCCTAATCATGTTTTCTATAGGAGGTTGTGCTTAAGGGGCTGCTGTAATAAAAATAAAAATATTTTTTTTCACTGTTCAGATTGCTTATACCCCTAAGCATAACCCAAATTAGGATAGGTGGGCTTGGTTACCCATATGCAGGATGTTAAATCCAAATTATTCATATAACTGCTTGAGTTGTATGGTGTGTTTAGCTAACATTTATTTTACAGATGTAGCTAAATTTACTTTCTTTCTTTTAATGTAATTTTGCATTAAGATTAGGATAAGTGTTATGGGAGATTAGGATGAGCATTGGTTAAAAGATCAAGTCTTATGTACCATGTGATGCCTTTGAAGCAAGCACATCCAAATCAAGTCAAAAGGAAGAAAGAAATGGAGCAAATTAAATGAAGAAATGAAAGATGAAGAATGAAAACTCCCATAACATTCATCATTTGTAATTGTAACTATTCTCTTGTAATCCAGGTTAAATAAGGATAGAGCTCGACTACCCACATTTCTTTTCGGGTTATACAGTGGTACCCGACCGCACCAGCCTCATATTCTTTTGCGATAACTTTATAAAATTGTTTAATATTTTGTTTAGCTTGTGCATTAGAAAAAGCATGTCTTTTCATAGTTTATTTATATTTGGTGATTGTTGTATGACCTGGATGCGATTGGGCTCATATGATTAAAAATTAATTTTTCTATCCAAGCTAATAACTCATAACTAAATTTTCTAAAACAATTCATAATCTCACATAAAAGCCTAAGCATTAAATTAAGATAGTAAAAATATTTAGTAACTCCTTAGTTGGATGATTGTATGTTTAATATCATACATATTATGTTATTTCACTCTTGCTAAGAGAGGGCTTCCATCTTTGCCAAATAGTAAGGGCTTAACCTTTGAGAGCCTATGATGGAAGAACACTTTTTTCTCTTTTGATTTAGCCCATAATCAATTTCATCACACATTTAGGCATATAAAATCCTATAGCTCGTGTCAAAATAAAGAGTCCAAAATCAAATAAAATATGATAATATTTGCATTAGATTAAGTCATTTTTCATACCACTCATGCTCTAGTCTCTTAGGGAGTGGGTTTAAAGACTTAGTTTCTTTTCTAAATAATAACAACCTAATCATCTTGCAAAGCACAAGACTTGCCTACATGAATTTAAAGCGTAGGAGGAGTTAACTGCCACCCAAAGTGTAAGTCCAATGCTTTTACTCTTGTGAAGGTAAACAATATACCCAATTTTCGCTTTAGATTTAGGTCGTGCTTTGGCCCTTGCCAAAGCTCCATAGATTTAGGATCTGAGATCGCTGTTTTCTAATGAGCTACTAGCATAAATCTCCACCTCTTAGACATCCTAACAATCTTATGTTGTTAGAGTATAAGTCCCAACTTTCTAATAAAATGTTAACTCAAACATATAAAATTTCTTCAATTTCAAATATATAAAGCTCAACTATAAGATATATTGAAATATTCACTAGGCTTCCTAATATTATGAATATTCCCTACTTATCTCCTTTGACTTCGATAATAATTATCACCTTTTGATCCATCCCACTTGATTTTCTAAAATACAACCAATTTGTTGATAGTCTTATCTTTGAATTCTTTGGATACAACAATCGCCTACTTTAATCGAGAGTATTCTTAAGAGATTCATTTTTCTTAAGATGTAATTAACTATGGGGGCATGCAATTTTAGAATCCGATTTAAATAAACCCTATTTTATTCATCCATGTAAAGTAGAGGAAAAATCTTTGGCATATTTGAAAACCCATCATGCCTTAGGAGTTCTTATTAGGTGATTAGATCCATTGTAGGGTAGTGACTACTATCTTTCGAGATAGTATACTATTCCTCAATGTCGTACCCGATCACCTCAATAAGTACATCCTCAGATCTGGGTGGTGTCCCCCCATATACACACATGCACAAATAACCAAAAAAAAAAAACACCACACACTGTTAGTTTTACTCATCCATCACTTGCAGCTCAACCGATTGCTAACCCACCAATTATTGCCTGTGGCTTGACACGTTCTTGCCCTATTAATTACACCTACCATGTTATACGTGCAAAATTACAATGCTTAATGCGGGAAGAATTCCACCTTAAAGATATAAATCATCTTATTTCTCACCGCGACTATCAGGAGTCTTCACCTTTAGCTGAAGCAATTCTTCAACATCATATTCCTGTAGGTTTTAAGCTTCTAAGCATCGACTCCTATGATGGGGCAGCTGACTCATATGAACACATCAACCATTACAAAACCATCACGCTCATTCAACGAGCTCATGACACCGCTTGGTCTTTCCGGTCATCCTCGGTGGTCGGCGACTTCTACTCCCTTCCAAGGGGATTTATCCATACCTTTGACGAACTCACCAAGATTTTTGTAGAACATTTTATTGCGAATTGCAGGATCATTAAAGATTCCTCTCATCTCTCAGGCATTCGTCAAAATGAAGATGAATCACTTAAGAAGCTTCTAGAGGTTCTCCTTAAAAGCTCGCCAAATACCAGGGGTGGACCCTGAATTACTAAAAGGAGTTTTCTTTGGAGGGCGGGGCCTTTCTACACGTCACTTATGATACGATCCAAGAGCGTCACTTGGTTCATCGGTGGAAGAAAATTGCCGATGAGGCTATTAATGCCCATTGAAAATAGTTTGAACAATATATGAGGAGGACTAATCATAGAGGGGAACCTACTTAATTACCAGTTCTAAGATAAATAAGTCAAGATTGGGGAGCAATTCCGATTGCAACATTCAAATGATGATATTTTGGCATAATTATAATTACAAAGCTTGTTTCTTCTATCATCTAATTTTATATATTAAAATTATAATGACTAAGATAATATGAAGAGGCTTTCTACAAATATATAAGATGTCATAAGAAACTCTTAGACAAGATTAAAATTCATCATACAATCTTCAACTAAACTTCTACTTATTGGGCAAGACTATAATTCTGATCCTGAAAGTGTAGTAACGGTATAAATACAAACCAAATTTTCATCTTTGATTCGAATACACGTGGCAATTATCTCATTCAAATCAGAGTATAATCAATCCCAGGGGGATTCAATTCGACCCCTTTAATACAAGTTAATGTCATCAAGTAACACTTTGACAAATAACCTCGGATGGGTCCAAAACCCTTGGCGGATTTGATTATATCTCTTCCATACAAGTTAATGTCATTAAGTAACACTTTGACAAACAACCTCGGATTGGTCAAAAATCCTTAGCGAATTCAATTTGACCCCTTCTATATAGGTTAATGTCATCAAGTGACACTTTGACAAAGAACTTCGGATGGATCAAAAATCCTTCGCGGATTCAATTTGACCCATTCCATACAGGTTAATGTCATCAAGTAACACTTTGACAAACAACTTCGGATGGGTAAAAAATCCTTGGCGGATTCGATTCAACCTCTTACATATAGGTTAATGTCATCAAATAACACTTTAACAAACAACCTCGGATGGGTCAAAAATCCTTAACGGATTCGAATCTACTCATTCCATACAGGTTAATGTTATCAAGTAATATTTTGATAAACAACCTCGTGTCAAAAATTCTCAGCAGACTCGATTTTACCCCTTCTATACAGGTTAATATCATAAAAGTAATACTTTGACAAACAACCTCGAATGGGTCAAAAATCCTTGGCGGATTCAGTTCGACCCCTTCCATATAGGTTAATGTTGTCAAATTACTCTTTAAAAAATAACCTCGGATAGGTCAAAAATCCTTGAATTTCTTTCGACGTGTTCCATACAAGTTAATGTCATTAAGTAACATCATGACATAAAAAAAAATTATTGATTTATATCGAGTAAATACAATAAACAACATCCTTGGATGGGTTAAAATTATTAGTGAGCATCGTCGATGAACTAATTTGATCGCTTCCAACCTCTCGATCGATTTGATGAGCTCTTCGAGAGAAAATCGAAGCCTCGATGTATAAACTACGGCCCTTGATCGCCTCCAAACCGTCGCCTGCGGTCCCTTCAAGCATCCCGTGGCTTTGCACTCCGTGGCCTCCGCATGGCATGCCACGACCATGCCGCCAGCGACCACGCGCACAATGTCGCTGCGTGTAGGCGCCAGGGCCACACGACCCGCTTTGCTTTCCCACACATTTGTGTCCTGCAGGTTTGGTCTCTTCAGCCCCATGATCATAGTCTTGTGTGCTCATGAAAATATATTCTCTCAAATTATATCTGATGCAAAGGTTAATGAACCCATAAATTTCATTAAAATTTATTATTTTAAATTATTTGGCATGTATTTTTGAAATATAGAGATGATATCATGCAAAAATAGGGGGGAAACTGATATGTCACTGAAAACTCTATTAGTTAAAGCATAAATCTTGATATCGAAAGCAATCTGATTCAGAGTCGAGACTAGTCCAGATCAAACACTTAAAATATCATTGAAAATTTTGGGATATTAGTCAGATCCTTAAATAGCACTTAAATATAGAGTGCTTATAGTCAAATCGAGCGTCTTGACGAGATGGATTTAACAAGCCTAAGATCTCTTAATTTTGACTTTATTTGAGCATTCAAATACTTAAAATACATTAGATGATCGAAAGAATCATTTTGAGCCGTCCGATGGAGTGATTTGAATTTTGCTTATATTTATAGAAATATCACTCCCATAATCTATAAATAGCTCCTCATTCTTCATAATGAGCCGAAGTTAAAGAAAAGAAAGCTCACTCAAGAATCTCAAAGCATAACGACGATCAACGCTGGTCCCGCCACCGACGCCGTGGCCACCGCCCCAGGATCACGGATCACCGCCGATCAACAGACCGCCGCGCCGGCCACCGCCATATCGCCAGCGAATTCGCCGGCCATCGCGGGATAGTCTGGGATCACGCCGGTAACGCCGTCAGCGTCGGCCACCTTGTGCGTCACCGCCGGTTGCCGCCACCGGCCACCACCGTACTCGCCGATGCCAATCCGCCGTTCATCATTGCTAGCTGCAACCCACCACCACTCGACCATCTTTCGATAATTTTCGTCAGAACATCAGACTACCACCTCAAGCAAGGCTTTCGTCACTAATCCAGTGAAGTTTGTCACAAAACTTATTCTTGTAAGCCATCATTCTCCAACTTTTGAGAAAGGATAATAATTATAAGAAGCGATAATGAAATTATTTTGGGTTTTCCTTTTGGGTTTTCCATGTAAAAATCCGGTCTCAAAACTCTTTTCTGTGCGGGCTTTTGTTGAGAACGCCAAGACATCAATTCTCTACTACCAACCCGAATCTTCCTACACGCAATAAGGATATTCAAAATAACCAAGAAAATTTGTATTATTTAGATTATGATTTTAGGTTTAATTTTAGGAAAAAATTGATTGAATAAAAAATTAAAAGGTCAATAATAAATATTCAATTTAAAATAAAGAAAATGATATATATATATATATATATATATATATATATATATATATATATATATATATATATATATATATATAGATCAAATAGTAGCCTGGAAAGATCAAATAGATACTTTATTTTAGAGCTGGAAAATGCCAAGAAGAGAAAATGCCATATATATATATCAAGATAGATCAAATAGTGATACTATCTTATCTTTCCTAGTAGCCTGGAAAGCTGCAAGGCCATCAATTCATAATTTAGTGCTTTGAAGCTCCAGAATATGCAAAAATTTTAAGCGGAGCAAGCTTTCAAATTTATTTAACATAGCGTAAATTAATAACAATAACATTAGATTTCATCATTTCATTTCATTCCTTTATGCGACCTAGAGACACTTTTCAAATCCCTTAATAAAAAAAAAGTGCATGCAAAACTACAGAGAGTAGCTCAATTAATGGAGCTAAGCCTCTAGGAAGCTTGATTATTACCCAGTAAAGAGTGGACAATCGAAGAACCTATGACAAAGGGATCAAGCGGGGCTGTTAAGTGCATTTGAAAACTACACTCTATGAAGGTTGATCAACATGGCAGGGCTACTTACATGAATTGCTTTCTTTGTAGTACAAAAAATTCCTTGTATATTTATAAATACAGTTGATGGTGAAGAGGACAAGGAAATGAAATTATTGTATTAGGAATCTCAAGGCAAAAAATTTAATATTGCTACCAGTAGTCTCCACAAGAGCAGAACCCATTGCTGAAGTAGTGAAACCTGTTTGAATCCCTGACAATTATATCCCGTCCATAGATCTTACTGAGAAGCTTTATTGCAGAATGACAATCTCCACAAACTCTAAGGTTCTTCACCACTCTGATAGCCGTTCCTGGACTGGTGCTCACCAATCCAAAGGCTATTGCCAGTTTCTCACTATGATGAGATAAAGAGCTCTCCTTCACTTCCTCTTCTTCTATGTCCAGAAGCACTTGTGTGGTATCTGGCTCATATCCTGCAATCCTCAACCTCTTTCCCATCTCCTCTAACATCTCATAAAGCTCTCTCTTGCTGCCATGCGAGGCATTTCCTGCTATAAATTCATAAGAAACACCGTCTAATTCAATTGAACTACAGCCAGGTACTTTCCTTACCCCTCTATCCAGCATCATCTTCCTTGCCCTGTGAACTCCATGCCAGTCATGGTTCATTGCATAGATGTTTGATAGCAGAACATAACCTGCATGATCTTCTGGAGCTGCTTCAATTAGTCTATATCCAGCCTTCTCACCCAGTTCAAAATTCCTGTAAATTCTGCATGCACCCACCACTGATTTCCACATCACTATATCAGGCTTCATTGGCATTCGTTCAATCATATTTTCCACTTCATCGAAGAACCCTGCTCGGCTAAAGAGATCAACCATGCATCCATAATGCCCGATGTCAGGTTCAAGGCCATAAAGGGCTGTCATCTGTCTAAAATACTCCTTTCCTTCTTCAACAAGACCCCCATGGCTGCAAGCACTCAGCACACAAGCAAAAGATATCTCATTGGGATACACTCTTGCAGCCAACATCTCCGAGAAAAGTTTAATGGCCTTCAAGCTATGACCATTTGAGGTAAAACCAGCAATCATAGCATTCCAAGTGTCTACCTTCTTCCATTTCTTTGCCTCGAAGACATGAACTGCACCTTCAATGAATCCACACTTGGAATACATGTTAATCAAAGCAGAGCTAAGGTTCTCATCAAGCTCAAACCCATGCCGGCCGATATAAGCATGTACCCATTTACCTTGACCCAATGCACCAAAATGTGAAGCTGCAGACAGAATGCTAATTAGCGTGATCCTATTTGGGAAACATTCCTTGTTTTCCTGCATCGACCTAAACACAGCCATGGCTTCCTCATATTTACCAGTCTCAACATAGAAGGCAATTACTGTATTCCAGGAAACAACATCCCGTAGCTCCATTCGGTGGAAAAACTCATGAAGGGAGCCCCCGTTCCTATTAAAAGCATAGCCCTCGAGCATGCTATTCCAAGCAACTGCATCTGGATTAGGACTTGTCTCGAACACCTTATGGGTATCATCCATTCTGCCAATGACAGCGTATAAATGTATGAGCTTGTTACGAATGTGGGCGCTAGAAACAAAGCCAAGCTTGATAACATGGGAATGAAGCTGCCTGCCTATTCCAAGCTCGCGCAGGTGGGTGCAGGCCTTAAGGGCAAAGGTGAAGGTGAAATGGTCGGGAACGATAGAATTCATGAGAGATTGATGGTACAGCTTGATTGAATTGAGTGGAGTTTGGCTGATAAGATGGCCTCTCATGATGATGTTGTAAATGAAAATTGGGGGTTGCTGGAGCGATTCAAGAACTTTCTCGGCGTCATGGAGGGTGCCGGAGCCGGAGAGCGCGAAGAACTCCGACATTCGGCCAGCGGAGTAAGGGTCGGTGATTTGGGAGGATTTGATCATTACAGCGTGGATTTGCTGGGCTTCACGGAGGTGATTGCAGAGGTGGAGGAGCGAAAGGTTCGTGTTTTGAAGGTGTGGCTGTCTCTTTGCTGCAGGAATCTTTGGTTGGATGATGATGGAGAGGTGTTCTAAAGCTACAGAAGACATGGATTCCTTCAAGATGGACTCAAAAAAGATGACAGAAAGTTCTTAATTTGGGCAGCAGAAAAGTTCTTGAAAGAGTCCTAAATATGTCTCACATATCTTTATTATTAATTATTTTATAAGATATTTATTATAAAAAAAAGTGAGAAATCAATAGATAAATATGTGATAAATAGTTAAACATAAAAGATATATGAATAAAATTATAAGAGTTATAATTTATATTAATTAAAAGAATTTTCTGATTTGCAATATCAAAGAAATTTAATAGGTTTAAGCTCTTCAAGCAAATTTTAACGAGAACAAATTTTTAAAATGAGTATTAATTAATAATTAATTAATATATTAAGTATATTAAAAAAAATTTGAAAATTGGTACGGTTGCTCGATAAGTAGGCGTGGCGGTACATCCGTCGAGGTGGCATGGGTCGGTCGCTTCGGCATATATCTTTAGGCGGTCGCGATAATTGGTCGGTAGGGTGAAAGTAGGTCGGATTATTATGCGGCCACTAGCATAAAAAAGTGGCGACTTGCTTTGGTTTTTTTTTAAAACAAGTTATCATTTTTTACCACATACAGGAAATACAAACAGGTAGTAAAGAAATAATCTAAAATGTAAACTAATAGCGTCAAACAAATACAAATGTACTACTAATCAGATGATACAAAAAAATGTCATTTATAAGCAAAAAATAAACTCAAGTACAGATGCACATAAAAGTGCACAATAAAATATCCGACTATACAAAATAGATACACCTATACACTATCGTCGTCGGCGGCGTCTATATCACAACACTACGGGTATAGTGCTCCGCTGGACGCACGGACGATCAGCATGGGAATCATGTGGTCCCGAAGTGCGGCTTACAACATCGACCCCATCTCATTTGCGAAGTCGTAGAATACCCCGATCTGGATGGTGCAATGTCCTATGTGCGAGGCGAGCTCTCTAGAAAGAAGATGGTCGGATCGGCGTAAGTGGATGGACCGCCCATATCACGCACGTGTGGTCGAGCGAATTAGCAATGTGACATATGCTCTGGCGACGTCTTTGGAGCCGTGGTGATGGGTCCTCGAGCTCGTGACACATCGCTCATCGTATTCATAGCCAACCGGTAGTCCGTGTCACCCGACGTCCAAAGAAAGGAAGAGGTCCTCGATCCAGATATGCTCTCTATAGTAAACCAGTTTCAAATGTCACTATGAAAATCTGTAGATACATTAAGTAAGTAAATTTGCAAATTATATCATTATCTTAACATATGCTCGCTCGATAGGTGCTCAGGCGAGTCCGGTGGTTCGGTAAGCGTAGCAAGTACAACGACGCCCATTGCCTGCCATATGCTCTGCGCGCTGCATCATGATGTCACTATCATCGCATGATGTGATCTGCGAGCCTCCCACAAAGCGATGTCTGGCGATGATGCGAACGGTCGATGCTCGGCTTTCCTCGCCATCTACTCTCTTGAAACTAGGATCCATGAGCAACCTCGGTCTTTGGGTAAGTGACCAACCGACGAAGGACTCACGTGAAGGTGCCACTCCACCCTCTTCCGGTGATCAATGGCACTCGTCTTGCAGAACCGAACTCACCGGTAGGCAAATATCAGAGAGGCGACCTCCAATCTGAATGACGTATGGATCCCAAGTCACCTGCATTTGTTAGTGGATATTAGACAGTAGTGTGATAAAATTCATTGAAAATGTGTTATAACAATTAAGAGCGACTGCTTAGCATCCATCTAGCTCATCAAAAAAAATCGATATTCCTGACATCGCCTCGCGTACCTCGTTCCGAGTAAACCAATTTTCATGTACAAATCATTTACATGCAACTTAATATGTTAAAATAAACTGAATAGATTTTAGTTTTCTTACTTGAAACCAATGCTGATTCTATCGAGATCTCTAGGATAAGGAACATGTAGTGTAGGTCTCCCAACATGCAGTCGCTCCCAAGACCAGATTTGGAGCAACTAAAGACACCTAGCCATGTTGGCCCTCCTCAGCCTCGTAGACTCGTGTAACTCCTGATAGTGTGCAAGACTTGCGCCTCCCTCTAGATAAATCTTGAATGTGTAGATCTTCTAACAACGGTAGATCGCAAGTGCACCTCATGTGTATTAGGTAGTAAAACATATGCTCGTATGCGGTAAAATTCAACTCGGGAGGTGCGTAGGACTCCACGAAAATGTCCAAACCACGGCATGCATGCGGCATGTGCCCATCCAGGAATGTCGAGTGGACTGTGGGGTCGACTGCGTCATGGTACACAGTGTCTAGAATGGGATGTCCACCTAAAAGCTCATCACAACAGTCAGGCCAACTCTATCACCGCTTCCCCTGTTCTACAACGATTGGGCCGACGATCGGTGGGCCGTCTATGCGCGAACCCAAAATCATTGCAATGTCCTGCAATGTCACTGTCATCTCACCTACGGCGAAATGGAAAGTGTTGGTCTGGGGGGACCAACGCTCAACTAACGCTGTCAACATGTGATGGTCAGTATATATCTGGCCGACGGTAAAGTCCAAGTGTCGGGCGTATGAGCGGTGCACATAGCACTCCAAGCATCGAAGATGAGAAAGCCTCCAAAATAGTCCCCAACAGTATGAAGTAATTGTTGTTAGGATAGGTAAAGAAATAAAAATATGATAAAAAGAAAATAAACTTGAAAGTAAATTCTTACGGTATCTGGATGTGCGACCCTATGTCTGCCATGTAGTAAGGCTATGCTGGGATGAACCTCTGCAGGTGCAGGATCTGGTGCGTCCTCGACCATCTCAGCACACCTCCTCTGTCGACTTCTAGTCAGCCTGGAAGGCTCCTCGACCATCGTACATGTGAAAATAAGAACAAAATGATAATTTATTAATAGAAATAGAAACACATAAAATATATGCAGTTACAGTTAACATATCTTACAACACACTCTCAACTCACCTTCTACTACTAGGGTTGTGTGGACATGATGTTCGATAATGACCAATTGATTTAGCATGCACATATTGCTTTCGCCTCGTCCATTGTGTTCTGTCTTGATCTGGCCTCCCGACCTAACTTTTGGTGGCATTAGAGGATACAAACCCTGTTCGACATTGTAGTCTGGCCAAGTATTTCGATCAAGCAGAACATGATAATTCGAAGAGTATGTATGCCCATACATAGATATGGTGTAATACTTTGAAACATAAGCCAGATGATTCAATCTCCTATGGACTAGAGCTGCTATAGTATGACTACATGACATGTGATAAATAAGTGTTCGTGTGCAACTACATGAGCTGAATTGAACTGCTGTGAAGTCAACTCTGAAGGAGCGACAATTTCTGTCAAACACTTGCGCTTCATTTGCATTAATATTGTTGTGAAAGTCGACCTCACCAAATTTTTACTTCAGGAGAGAATGTGAATTTAGTAGGCAGTTCTTCTGAATCAATGGTGAATGCCCTCTTATAAAATAAATTCATGATGTTATAGTAAATAATAATGACTAGTGCTTGAATCGGTAGTCCCCGTGCACATTTAAGTACCCCATTAAAGCACTCTGATGCATTTGTCATCATAGTACCGTAACGCTTTCCGCCATCGTGAACCAATGTCCACTTGGACACTTCACGTTCTACTAACCATTGATATGCTTTAGGTTTAATTTTTTTAATGTCAGCCACGTGACGGTTGAATATGTTGATGTCATCTGTGCTGCCGGACATATACATTTTCTTACACATAAACTCTACATCCGCAATACCCATTTTTCTCACTGCTTTCTTGAAGTTTTCCCTAAGATGTCTTAAGCAATTGCGATGTGTGGCCCATGGGAAAACATCGCGACATCCACGAACCAACCCTGAATGCTTATCTGAGATTATACATAAATCGCTTCTTGCTAAAACAGTAAGCAACAGCTGTTGTATGTACATAATGAACCAGAGCCATGATTCATTGTTCTCAGATTCAACCACAACAAAAGCAAGCGAAAATAGTCCGTTATTCGCATCAATACCAATAGGTGAGCAACCTCGATACTTTCCTAGTAGGACGTCCAGTCCATCGAGGCGACAATATCTCCAACCAGAAATCGATGGTCCAATGGCCCAGAACAACCTCCTAAACCTGCATGTATCTGATGACATAACTCTGTAAATAGTGCCGGGCTGCGCAGAGCATAGTGAAGCCATAAATAAGGCTAGAGAGCTGAATGACTCCTCCCAACTACAAAATATTACTCTGATACTCTTACGCCTCGCATCGTAGGCCTTCATGTAAGAGATTTTTATATTAAATTTCGATTCCATCCTTCCTATGATCTCTCTAGGTTTTAAGTCTATTTGAAATTGCATAACTGACATTATGAAATAACTAATGAACTTAGAAGTGCATCGATGTCTGAACCAGCGATAGTGGCATGTGTCTGCATCTAAAGTTATTCTCAATCCCAACCTCTTGCTTCTTACTAGCATGCCATTGACAAGATCTGCTAGATTACTTGCACACATATAACAAGAAATTCTTCGATTCATGTGACGAGGAACTGAACATATAATTGATTGACCAATTGGTTCTTTCGCAAGTTCCTTCTTATTTAAGAAACACATGCCTTCATAAAATTCTATTGGAACTTCGATGTCATCTACAAAAGTTGAACTATCAGATGGACCATCAAACACAATTTTTGCATCCCAATCTTTGGTGGTTTGACATATTCGAACATATTTATTATTGCAAATCATAACATCGTCATCTGATGAATTCCAGATTGACTGACTCTGAAGAAGCTTGTGGCCAACATTGATGTCACATAAATTGACATTACCCAGTAAAGAATCATCCTCGACATCGCTACCATCAGATGCATTGCTTGATTCGCTATTCATCGTTTCGTACTCCTCATCGGGTACTACTCTAGATGAACTAGGTTGCTTATGAAGTTGTGCTTGACACGATTAATAAAAGCTATAATCTTTTAAAAAATAGAAGATATCCTACAAAAAAAAATAGAAAAAACACCAACACTAATGTTGAGGTAAATGCTTACATTATTTCTGGGTCGTGATAATAGCTGCGGTTGCCATTTGTTGAAGTGAACTCTTGGCGTCGAGTGTACATTTTGCATGACATCGATATAAGTTTCGTAGAGCATTGTGGCTTTATTTCCACATAAAGAATTAATGTCTGCCGGGAAGCTTCATCGAATACAGTACTGTAGACTTTATCATCAGAAATAGTAGAAGCTATGTATCCCGCATCGACAGAAAAACAACACGTAATTTCCACTACGAAGTTATCTACGTCATAACGCAGAGAGCTGAGCACTTTCTGTTTTAAATCTCCTAAGCTTGCGTGATGCGAAACTCGCATGGGCTGATTTTTGCTGCCGACATAAGTTGGATAAACTGATCATCAACGATCAGTTGACCGTCATAGAAGAGAATTAAGGAAACTCGACTCATTCTACTATCCGCCGACAAGAATTCTAACAAAACCTAAAAATTCACTCATAATTCATAAAAAAAATAGTGGTAATATACATCTTCAAACATAGTTGTGATAAAAAGCTGTATAAGTAGCTTCAAACACAAACAACATCTTCAGAAATAATGATAAAATCATATAAATCCCATAGCATAGCACAAGCAGTAATAGAGACATAACTTGGAATGAAATTCTTCCCCACCTTCAAAGTTCCCTTTCCTTGTTGCCTACTTGAATGAGAAAAGTAGAAGCAAAAAAAAATAATTTATTACCTTCAGCTAACACTGCGACTGGAAAGACCTTGCGGTGGAGCCGACACAAAGTTTGTGGTGGGCCGACGACAAATGGAGTCCGGGATCTTAGAGAACCGAGTGTGTGGGGAGGGGGGACCAGATTCTAACCTAAATATTGAAAATGCCGTGGTCGGATGTCGGGATGCCGAAAGAACCGAGCTCTGCTTGCGGGTCGGCTGTCGGGAGTCGAAACAATGGGGTCGGGTGTCGAGTGCGGGGCCGAATATACGGTGAAGCCAGTCGATAATCGGTCGATTGGCTTAAGGCCAGTTGATCGATTATCGGTGGCTAATAATCTCTCGCGATAAGTGGCGGACCCATATGGGTGAGGTGAGCCGCTTATTGGGCCGTACTATTTTCAAATTTTTTTTAATATACTTAATATATTAATTAATTATTAATTAATACTCATTTTAAAAATTTTCTCTTTTAACAAAGAGCTTATTGAGTCTTGTTCAAATAAGATATAAATTTTCATAAGAAATTTTAATATTAATGAAGATTTTTTTTTGTTTGTTATCATTCCTCTTATTTTAGAAATTTTTTTTGAATATAAATATTTATTAATGATATAAATTCATACATAAATTTTAGAGATTTTCATGATTGCATTATCAAAATCTATTATATTTTATGAGGAATTTACCCACAAAACACCCAAAATTTATTAAATTACATATATAACATCTAAACTTCTAATGAAAGGAATTTTTGGTTGCTTGAAAAGGAATCTGATATAAAAGAATATAGTGTAAAAGGAATACATTGTATTTAGATTATTTAGGTTGTTTGGTTGAGAATTATAAATTCATGAGTTTTTTT
This sequence comes from Cymbidium sinense, assembly GCA_021442155.1. Lineage (NCBI taxonomy): Eukaryota > Viridiplantae > Streptophyta > Magnoliopsida > Asparagales > Orchidaceae > Cymbidium > Cymbidium sinense. The sequence continues at coordinate 136,221,188 of CM038222.1, forward strand.
GTTTAATAAAAAAATATAATGTAAAGTATTTTGAAGGTTTTGGGTGGCCTTAGTGGCTGAAGACCCCTGACTTTACATTGGAGATGTATTTAGAATTCATCCAAATTTGGACGAATTCCAAAAACGTCAAAATATAATTATCTGGTGAATTTTAAATATATTACATCATTTTGAAATTTTATTTTATATCGTGTCAAACGTCAAAAAATTTAAAACCCCTACATTTAATTTAATTTATTTTACTTTTAATTTCAACCAAATAATCCTAAGTAGATTGAAAATACCCCTCTCAATCCTCTACCTACATAGCAGAGAAACTATTACGTGCGGAGTCCGGACGTAGCTTTACATCCGGACGTCAATCACTATGTAATACGTGTCCAATATGAAAATATGAATTTTTTTACTTAACATTGTTGTAACGACCGTTTATGTTACCTACAATCCTTTAAATAGCGGGAGGAGAAAATATTACTGTGGTTTGATTCTTCATCACATAATAGTTTAGATTTCTTTTACATTTTTCCTCAGCTCTCTCCCTTCGTTCGACCTTCCCTCAGAGATTTGCTAAATCTTGGGCATTAAAAATTGAGATATTATAGGCGACTGCATGAGGTATTTCTTCCTATATTCTTGAACTTTAATGAGTTTAGGGTTTTCTCTATTGTTCTCATCATCGAATAGGAGAACATTTGGAACATTTGGGTTCTTTAAAGGAAAGAAGACTATTTTGCTAGTTTTTTGAGATGTTTTGCATATGTACTCTCTATACTCTCATGATGGTACACGTCATTATTTTCAAATTTTTTAACTGTGGAGCTTGTCATATGTTTAGTATATCCCATTATAGAATATTTGATGCTGTTTCATGAAGGATTTGATGAATTCTGGTGGCATGTTTGGATATAATATGTTCAGTCGATGACATTACAATTTATTTGTAGGTTACTTGATGGCTATTTGCTTCAGTTTTGCATGTGTACTCTCTGTACTCTCAGGAGAGTACAATCTATTTTGTCATATTTTTTAAAGATTTTTGACTCTGTTTGGATATAATATGTTCAGTACATGACTTTACAAGCAGATTGAAGGCTGATTGGTTAGTTTTTAGGGTTGTTTTGCATGTGTACTCTCTATACTCTCTTGAGAGTACACCCTATTTTCTCATTTTTTCAGCTATTAAATCCTATTTATAGAGAATATGTTTAATAGATTCCATTAGAATTAATTTGGAGACTGATTGATTGGTTTTAGAGGTAGATTTGTATGTATACTCTCTGTACTCTCATGAGAGTACAAAGCATTTTCTCATTTTTTTTCTAATTTTTTAGCCTGTTTGGAGAGAATATGTTTATTAGATTCCATTAGAAGTAATTTGGATGCTGATTGGTTAGTTTTGAAGGCAGATTTGCATGTGTACTCTCTGTACTCTCATGAGATACAAAGAATTTTCTTATTTTTTTTAGCTTTTTGGCATGTTTAGAAAGAATATATTTATTAGATTCTATTAGAAGTAATTTGAAGGCTGATTGGTTGGTTTTGGAGGCAAATTTGCATGTGTACTCTTTGTACTCTCATGAGAGTACATAGCATTTTCTCATTTTTTTTCTAGTTTTTTTGGCCTGTTTGGAGAGAAATTGTTTATTAGATTCTATTAGAAGCAATTTGGAGGCTGATTGATTGGTTTTGGAGGCAGATTGACATGTGTATTTTATATACTCTCATGAGAATACATACTATTTTTTTCATTTTTTTCCAATTTTTTTGGCATGTTTGGAGAGAATATGTTTATTAGATGCTATTAGAAGCAATTTGGAGGATGATTGGTTAATTTTTGAGGTAAATTTTCATGTGTACTCTCTATACTCATATTTTCTCATTTTTTTCCAGTTTTTTGGCTTGTTTGGAGAGAATATATTTATTATATTTCATTGGAAGCAATTTGAAGGCTGACTGGTTGATTTTGGAGGTAGATTAATATGTGTACTCTCTATAATCTCATGAGAGTACAGACTATTTTCTTAATTTTTTTTTCAATTTATTTGGCCTATTTGGAGAGAATATGTTTATTGGATTTCATTATAAGTAATTTGGAGGCTGATTGGTTGGTTTTGGAGGCAGATTGACATGTGTACTCTTTGTACTCTCATGAGAGTACATACTATTTTCTCATTTTTTTCCAGTTTTTTTAGCCTGTTTGGAGAGAATATGTTTATTAGATTTCATTAGAAGTAATTTGGAGGCTGATTAGTTGATTTTAGAGACAAATTTGCATGTGTACTCTGTGTACTCTTTTGTAAGTACAGACCATTTTCTCATTTTTTTTCTAGTTTTTTGACCTGTTTAGAGAAAATATGTTTATTACATTCCATTAGAAGCAATTTAGAGGTTAATTGATTGATTTTGGAGACAGATTTGTATTTGTACTCACATGAGAGTACAGAGCAATTTCATATTATTTTTCAAATTTTTTGGTCTATTCGGAGAGAAATTATTTACTTGATTCTATCAGAAGCAATTTGAAGGCAGATTTGTATGTATACTCTTTGTACTCTCATGAGAGCACAGACCATTTCTCTTTTTTCCACATTTTTTAGCCTATTTGGAGAGAATATGTTTATTACATTCCATTAGAAGTAATTTGGAGGCTGATTGGCTGGTTTTGGAGGCAGATTAACATGTATAATCTCTGTACTCTTATGGGAGTACATACCATTTTCTCTTTTTTTTCTAGATTTTTTAGCCTATTTGGAGAGAATATATTTATTACATTCCATTAGAAGTAATTTAGAGGCTGATTGGTTAGTTTTGAAGGCAGATTTGCACGTGTACTCCCTGTACTCTCATGAGAGTATAGAGAATTTTCTCATTTTTTCAGTTTCTTTGACCTGTTTGGAGAGAATATGTTTATTAGATTATATTAGAAGCAATTTAGAGGCTGATTGGTTAGTTTTAGAGACAGATTCGCATGTGTGCTCTCTACACTCTCATGAGAGTACATACTATTTTCTCATTTTTTTGTAGATTTTTAAGGCTGTTTGGAGAGAATATGTTTAATAAATTCCATTTAAAGAAATTTGGAGGCTAATGGGTAGCTTTTTTGAGCAGTTTGACATGTGTACTCTCTGTACTCTATGAGAGTATAGACTATTTTCTCATCTTTTTCTATTTTTTTGGCCTATTTGAAAAAGATATGTTTATTACATACCATTTGAAGCAATTTGGAGGCTGAAGGGTAGCTTTTTTGAGCAGATTTGCTTGTGTACTCTCTGTACTCTCTTGAGAGTACAGACCATTTTCATATTTTTTTCCAAATTTTTTGGCCTGTTTGGAGAAAATATGTTTAATACATAGCAGTTGAAGCAATTTGGAGGCTGGTGGGTCAGTTTTTTTGAGCAGTTTGGCATGTGTACTCTTTGTACCCTCATGAGAGTACATACTATTTTCTCATTTTTTTCAGCTATTACTCCATGATTTTAGTGGTTGTTTTTCTTGTGTACTCTTTGGGCCTCCATTGTGCTGATAATGTTCTCATTAATTGATTTTTTATTTTGAAGTTTAACATGTCTGGGAAAAGAATAACTTCCTAATGTAGGCCTACCACTATTAGAGCGGTGTTCGATAATATTTCAGCACGCTTTATTGATGAAGTTATTGACATTTTAAGGAGGCTTTATTTGCATCAATTTATTAGACTGCCATCACTTCAATCATGTCTTGTTGGGATATAGAGAATCAAGCATTCTTTTTTGGTGGCCAATGCATTCCTTTCACCCCCAATAAAATTGCATTAATTGTAGGGATGTCAAATAGAGGGGAGAAGGTCATATGGCAGAAATCTCCACTGTCGAAGTTCAACTCAATGAATTTTAAGAATAAACTTGAGAATTTGAATCACTCGTTGACTGTGGCATAATTTGTGCAGTTATACATACATTTTTTTTTGCTTTCAAATCTTTTTTATATCTCACAACTATAGAGTGGCATCAGAATTGATTTCTTATATGGCGTGATAAATTCTTTGAGTCTAAAGGCCATTTGGGCCTTTCTGGTTTCACAATTTGATGGCATTACATCAAAGATTATGACACATAAGGCACCTGGGCACATGAGTAGCTTTGTCACTCTTCTAATGATATATTCTACATCTTTAGATTTATATTATTTGATGCATTGAAGTTAACTTTTATATATATATATATATATATATATATATATATATATATATATATATATTATTCTGATTTAGAGCACATAGGCATCATAAGGCCGCCCTTTCCTTCTATATAGCCACGTATATTACGATGGCCAAAAATAAAGTTTGCAGATGACTCCTTCACTGGTTTGGAAGGACACTAGGTGAGACAAAATAATTTAACTTTATTTATATTAGAATGTATTTATTGATATTCTAAATCATCATATTTTCTTATTAGTGTACACATGTCTGCTTTTCATTTGAGGATATATCAGAAGAGGAGACCTGGCTCCTTGAAACATTGCCCCTATCTAGCAGATAACCCATGTCGAGCCCGATAGTAGATCCATTCCAAATCCAAGGAGCGCAGCCCCCACTGAATCTCCATACGTCTCTCCTCAATATTCTCTCCTTCCAATGTATCTAGCTTTCCCTCTACTAGTACCCATTTAAAAACCTTTGTGGTAGAGAAGATACTTGCAGGTTTCAGGGCCCTAGGAGAGAGAGTATCATCTTTTGAAGCATCAATAACTGAGAAAATTGATGGAATTGGTTTGGAGGCTGAGGTGGTGGTGGCAAGGGTCCTAGCATGGGGGAAGCTCTTATGGAGGTTACCACAGGGGAAGCTCTTGAGGAGGCTACCACAGAGGGGCATGGAGGCTACCAGGGAAGCTTACGTGAGGCTACCATGGGGAGGCTCAGAGACAGGCTTCCCAGGTGGAAGTCTCCATGAGGCTTCCACCTGGAGGCTTCATGGGAAGCTCTCATGGAGGCTTCCACCACATGGATGTGAAGCCTTTACTCGGCAGTATTGAGCGTGGTGTGAAGGCTCGACAGATGAGAAAAAGGAAAGCTATATCTTCCCCCTTCACACAAACTTATAGGAAGTCACGATGCAAAATAACTCCTATGGTAGCTTCTACACAGGATGAACATACAGCAGAAGAGGTATTACTTTGCTTTCTTTTTAATTTAACCTAATAGTAGCTGATTTCACTAAATTTTTATGTAGGTTAGCAAAGATGCTCCAATATCAGTGGATGAACCACCGACTGCTGTCGTGGTGGTTGAGGAGCATTAGACGGAGCTATGCATCATCTTAACAGACTAAGCCTTAATTCATAATGAATATAGCTCTTTATTACTAATTTCCTTGTAGCCAGCTGAGGCATATCATATTATTGACTTCTTATCAAGAGATGTCCTGCCCAAGCCAATGCTGCAGCTCATTCGTGCTCCCGATTCAAGGACAAGTCATTTTTCATTCAACTCCTTCTGTATACATAAAATTACCTATTCATTTAGTTAGGCTCACATTCCCATACTTCTCACATGCAGGGGTGATAGCGTATTCGTGGCTGGGAATATCATCATTGCGTGAGGCCAGATTAATGAGTTATTGATAGATCAGTATCTGTCAGATGCACATGTCGATGCCTTCGCCTTTTTACTGGCCGAGAAGTACTCTCTATGTCCTAGGCTATATGTCCCCTATCTATATGTTTCATGCCTTCACTAGGTAAGTTACTCCATAAAACTTTGGGTAATATGATCTCTTCCTAGTTTAGATAGTTAGAAGCCACTAATTATAAACTTTCTCTTCACTTCTTACAGAGTTATGCTAAATATGACATACAAAAGGAAAGCAAAATGTTCATCTAGCATGTCACTGTAGATAGTGTTTCAAGGGCTGAGTTACTCTTACTTCTAGCTATAAATAATCAGCATTGGACACTCCTGGTCGGGCATATTACGCAAGGGGCTTGGTATTTTTATGATTCATTACCAAACCAAACTCATAAGGCCATTCTTCCTAAGATTATAAGAATTGTTCTCATTTTCAGTTTGCCTAAAGTGTATATTTTGTGCCTAATTATTGACTATTTTTTATACTATTTAGATCAAATTACTTGTAGAAGATGCTGGACAGTCTTTCCAGAGCGATCTTATAGAATGGCCAATCGAAGTGATGAGTGGGCTACCACCAGAAAATAATAAGTGGGATGTTTCTCAAATACATGGAGGCGTCGAAACCTCCAAGGTGGTGACCACCAGGATTGATCAAAGAAGATGAATTGCTTCAGGGCTGAGTTCGCTCACACTATTTTTTATTTAGGTATGAAAAAGCTGATTTGACAAACGTTGAATTAAAGTTTGATATGTTGGAAATCAATTGCATTAGAAATGTATCTATGTGGTGTGTTTATGGATGCCATTAGAAGATATTTTTTTAGCTTTTAAACCCTTTGTAGAAATAACATGTCTAGTAGATGCCATGTTTAGTAGATAACATGTGTGGAGCTTTTAAACCCTTTTTTCAGCTATTTTTCAGCCTCTTTAACCTGTTTGGATATAATATATTCAGTAGATGGCCTTATAACCAGTTTGTAGGCTGATGGGTCATTTTTTGAGCAGTTTGACATGTGTATTCTCTGTACTCTCATGAGAGTACAGAGTATTTTCATATTTTTTCTAGATTTTTAGGGATGTTGGGAGAGAATATGTTTAATAGATTCCATTTGAAGCAATTTGAGGTGATGTGTTTTTTGAATTTTTGGTATACTCGTATTCTCTCGAGAGTACCTATTTTTCATTTTTCTATTTTTTTTGGCCTATTTGGAAAAGATATGTTTATTACATACCATTTGAATCAATTTGGAGACTGATGGGTAGCTTTTTTGAGCAAATTTGCATGTGTACTCTATGTACTCTTTTGAGAGAACAAACTATTTTCACATTTTTTCCAGATTTTTTGGCATATTTGGAGAGAATATGCTTATTACATTTGATCACAAGCTATTTGGAGCCTGAATTTTAGCTTTTTTGAGCTGTTTTGCAGGTGTACTCTCTGTACTCTCATAAGAGTACAGACTATTTCCTCAGTTTTTTTTCATTTTTTTGGCCTTTTTGGAGAAAATATGTTTATTACATACTATTTGAAGCAATTTGGAGGCTGATAGGTAGCTTTTTTAAGCAGATTTGTATGTGTACTCTCTCTACTCTCTTGAGAGTACAGACCATTTTCATATTTTTTTTTCAGATTTTTTAGCCTGTTTAGAGAGAATATGTTTAATACATACCATTTGAAGTAATTTGGAGGGTGATGGATAGCTTTTTTGAGCAAATTTGCATATGTACTCTCTGTACTCTCTTAAGAGTACATACCATTTTCTATTTTTTTCTAGATTTTTTGACCTCTTTGGAGAGAATATGTTTAATATATACCATTTGAAGCAATTTGGAGGTTGATAGATAGCTTTTTTTAGCAGATTTGCATATGTACTCTGCACTCTGAGAGTACATTATTTTTTATTTTTTTTTTTGGCTTGGAGAATATGTTTAATAGATTCCATCACAAGCTCTTTAGAGCCTGAATTTTAGCTTTTTTGAGTTGCTTTATAGGTGTACTCTCTGTACTCTCCTAAGAGTACAGATTATTTTTTGATTTTTTTCCAGATTTTTTGGTCTGTTTGGAGAGAATATGTTTAATAGATTCCATTACAAGTTGTTTGGAGCCTGAATATTAACTTTTTTGAGTTGTTCTGCAGGTGTACTCTTTGTACTCTCGTGACAGTACAAACTATTTCCTCTTTTTTTTTCACTTTTTCTGACCTGTTTGGAGAGAACATATTTATTACATACCACTTGAAGCAATTTGGAGGCTGATTGATAGCTTTTTTCAGCAGTTTGTCATGTGTATTCTCTGTACTCTTATGAGAGTACAGATCATTTTCTCATTTTCTTCTAGAATTTTTTGTCTGTTTAGAGAGAATATATTTAATAGATTCCATTACAAGCTATTTGGAGCCTGATTGTTAGCTTTTTTGAGCTGTTTGGTAGGTGTACTCTCTGTACTCTCTTGAGAGTACATACTATTTTCTCATTTTTTTTTTCAGATTTTCTCATTTTCTATTTTATTTGACACTGATTGTAATTTGAAATAAAATAAATTTGAGATACTAGAAATGTATTTAAAGTTTCAATAAATATTACATAAATTATCTGTATAAAATAATGATATGTTGCACTGATCGAAGGTAAAATAGTTATTTTTAAAAAAATTGACATTAAAAATATTTTGAATATTTCTTAAACTATACTTTGTTAGTAAAAATAGCAATAAATGATATAGTACAGATAAACTAATTAATTGAATTTTTAAATAAAAATATCAAATTTAAGATTAAAATATGTAAACACAATTGTGGATACCTTTTTTGGGCTTTATAAAATACGTGCGTGATAAGAGCAGTACCGTTTAGTCAAAATAGTTTGGATCCAAACTTGCAATCATTCTAATCATGTCTTATAAAGATCGTGCATGTTAACATGAATTCCATTTACTCTTACTAATTCAGATCAGAGTTGAAAATCATGCTTTATTTTATTTTGTTTTCAATTTTTTTTTAAAAGGAAAATAGTTTAAGAGCACTATCATTTACCGAAACTCAATGTCATAGACCAATATATTCTAATAATTTATTAAATATTATTTATTGTTTTGCTCAAAGAGCTAAAATTTAATTGAAAGTTCTACAAAAATTCAGAAAATTCTCTTTCAAATCTAATTGGCTTCCTGGTAGATTTTAGGAGCTGTTTTGCACCTGTACTCTATGTACTCTCATGAGAGTACACTTACTTTTTGACATTTTTTTTCAGCATTTCCACCAATTCTTTCAATCAAATTGGGGAGTTTCAGAGCACCTTTGCATTTGTACACTCTGTACTCTCCAAAGAGTACACCCCATTTTCCCATTTTTTGTTACATGTTTTGCCCTGTTTGTAGATAAAATATTTAGTTGATGCAAATGCAATCTGTTTGGAGGTTCTTTTGCCGATTTTAGGGGCTATTTAGCACGTGTACTCTCTGTACTCTCCAGAGAGTACATCTCATTTTCCCCTTTTCTGCCAGTTGTTTGGCCCTGTTTGCAGATAAAATAGTTAGTAGATGCAAATGTAGGTTGTTTGGAGATTCTTTTGCCGATTTAAGGGACTGTTTAACATGTGCACTCTCTGTACTCTCCAGAGAGTACACTCCATTTTTCCCTTTTTATGTCAAATGATCTACCCTATTTGCAAATAAAAAAATGTAGAAGATGCAAATACAAGGTGTTTGGAGGTTGTTTCGCATGTTTGGAGATAAAATGTTCAATAAAATTTGGTTATAGAACGCAGAATCCATTGATGGGAATTTTCAGTGGTTTATACTACATCACCACCACATTAAAAACAAATCCAGCACATGTTGAAGTACAAAGAATAGTCACCAAGTATAACATACTATCTACTAACTGGCACATTTTCAGTCAAATCGACATTAAAGTATGTACAGTCGATGAGCACACAACTAAATGATATCATGCATTAAAATATTTCCCTGTAATGATATCCATAATGAGCTTAATGTACCCTTCAGCCGACTGATTGGTTGTTGAGCTTGAGTTAAATTCCTAGAATAAAACATCGTATTAGTTAATGATATGTAAGAGAATGATTGACGAGTTTTCCATGCATACCTCTGAAAAGCACTCTGGCATAACAGAAAAAGGTGTTACAATGGGTGACCCTACATGTTCTCCACCCCGCTCAGGTTGTTCTTTGGTCTCTGTAACAATAAAAATTAGATGGCTTAAAGTTTAAAAGCAATATTTAAATATTACAACTTCAGAAGAAAATATAAAATTACTCTTGACTTTCCTGGTTCTTTCCCAATATCCCTTAAGCCTTGCATTTGAAACACCCTTTGGCCGCTGCTTAATTGGATCCTTTAAAACGTTATTTCCTTTATCTATTGTGGTTGACTTCTTCTTCTTAGCTGTTTTGTCAGTTGGAGGTGAATTCTCACATAATATAGAGACGATATTATCAGATAATTTTTTTAAGGATCCCAGCATATACTCCTTAGCTATCTTATTACCTTGTGCCATACTGCTTATTTGATATGCGTATCGACTGATGTGATTCTGAAAAATAATGCCAGTTTCATTTTCATCATTGCCTTGCACATCTTTTAAGTTCCTGTAAGCACTGCCAAAGTAGATATCTCTCTTTGCTCTGGTTGACCATCACATGAGAAGATACTTATTCGGAATGCGCACAATATCTTCCTGACTAAGAACTCAGATGCAGTGGGCATAAAGCAATCCCATCATTTCAAATTTTTTACAACTACAAGTTACATTTAGGCAAGTCTTGTCCAAATGGACAGTCCATGTTTTGGAAGCATGTTTATTCTCTAAATTTCTCACTAAATACTCTATGGGTTTGTCATCTGACGCATTTGCTGCTAATCCTCCAACTCCATACAAAAATTCTTCCTCAAACATTGTATAAAGCTTTCTTGTGAAAAATATAGCGGCTTATTTCAAAATTGGACTGATCTTAACAACATGAACAATTGCTGACTGGTTGCACTTGAAATCTTCATCATGTTCATTCCAACGCCATGTGTCCATAACCTTCTTCAATCCCAGGAAACAATCTGTGATTGAACTTGTTAGTTTAGAGATTCCATGACATACATTGTTCATGGACTCACTATGTTGCGTTGATAAGATACCCATATAGAACGAGTCTTTGCAGAATGCGGTGGACTACTTGCATCTAATTTTGTAAAGCTCAGACAACCAAACATGATCATAAAAATTACTTTCATCTAGCATGGTAGACTAAGCTTGCTCAAACTCTTCCTGTGAGTCACACTTTCTCATGGATGTATATTATTAGAAAATTATAAAATTTAGGGGGTACAATTGCCCCCCTCAACTTTGTCTGGGTCCGCCCTTGATTAGAAGGTCATTATTATGAATTATATTTTGGCATGTATGATACATCACTCAAAGAGTACAAGGCTTTGATTTCTAACAATGGTAAACTAGAAATGGTAAAACAATCTATTGAAATTGGCCAAGCTAAGATATTTATAGGGTTTAGGAGATGTATTAATTTGATGGTACATTTTGATATAACATCAAAAAATTTGGCTTTTTTTCTTCTAAGTGAGCTTTGATATTGATGTAATATACGTGTTTGAATCTTCTAAAGTTAAATTCATAATTATCTAGACATCAATTTTAATAAATTTATACTTATATTTTAATTGAATATTTTGATAAGATAAATTTATTAACATCAAAAGTGATTTGATTCAAGCCCAAATGAGCTTAAATAAATCATTTGAAGTATAATTATAAGATTTAAAATATTAATTGATGGGTCAAATGGTCTTTGAAATTGATATATCTATAAGCTAATCGAGTAGCTCAACAAGATGAATCAAAATAGCTAAAATCATTTAGTCCTAAAGTCATTAAAGCATTTAGTTTTTTAGGCATGACATATGATAAAAAAAATCAACACAACCCATTCAATAGAGTATTTTAAAATTTTAGCTAAATTTATCAAATTATTGTTTTTTAAAATTTATAAATAAAATCTCATTTTCAACATAAGTAGGGGAAGGAGAGTTGATAGTTTGAAGTTGAGAACTATTTGAATCATCACTTACCCCCATCAATGATTATTATAGCTCAAATACTATCATACGATCATTGTACTCTGATTATTATCTCTAAGTTCTTGTCGTTTAACGATTGTCACTCAATTAACGTTATTAAATAAGCTTTATTGAAATAATTAATAGATGAACAAGTGCACATAACTTTAATACCTCATCTTTAATTAGGGCGGTAAGTGAAAAATCTATAATTTAAAAAGTTCTAATGAGTTAATTAATAAATTGATTAATGAATAAATATTAAATAACACCATTAATATTAAATTATAATTCATTACTATTAAATATATAATTAAATAAATTCTATTTAATCACATTTTCTTTAAATAATATAAGAGTTATCACAGAATTTAATGTCAAGTATTTAATAATTTATTTGTTAAATAATAAATAAATTTGTTCAAATATTCATTACAACATTTATGAAAGAATTAAATGCTAATAAATAATTTTTATAATTTAAAAATATAATTAAACTCCGTATATAACAATTATCTTAATTATATCTTCATTATATTCATTTTTCAAAAAATAAAATAAAATAAAATTGATCATTATACACATTTTATAATTAGTTAGTTTATTCAATTACAATGCAATATTTTTAGATTCTATATTTTAATATTGCATGTATTTTAGATTCACATTACATCTTATTCATATCTCCAATATTTTTAAGCATTGCCTCATAGAAATTTAAATTAATATATAATACAATATGTAACAATAAAAATACATAAGAATTATTTTAGATAACGCAAAAAAAAAAAAAAAATTGCATGTAAATTTTAACTTCTTATGACTAATATTATAAGAACAAAAATAGCACTTTTTATATTTTTTTTGAAATAAAATTTATTTTTGAAGCATAGGAAAGATGCTATGTTTATAAATATTAAGTTTTTTTTTTTTTTTTTTGTAATGAGTATCAACCCAACACTCCTTGAGTGGGGATGTTCTATTCACAGTCTAGTCACATTCATCGGCGTGTATTTACCACTTTCCTTCGCCTCGGAGATTCAATTGGTCTTGGGGTTACCACGCCTACCCGGAAGATGATGGGTAAATATATTAAATTTTAAATATTAGATATATAAATGCATAAGAATTATGTGAAATATAAATTTTCCTATTCTTACACTACATATAGCATTGGTCAAAGTGGCGTTTCCTTTGGGGTCCAATCTAAGTTTGCTGCATTGGTTAAAGTGGCTGTTTCTTCGGGGTCCAATCTAAGTTTGCTGCAGATCTCTTATTCATTGTAATTCTACATCGAATATTATTTTATAATTAATATATAATATTTTTCAGTTAATAAATATTAATTTATATATTAGTTGAGCATTTTTTGATATTATATTATTAGAGCCTGATAATTAATTCAACGATATTTAATATTATATTATTAGAATTTGAATATAATTTTTTATTCCTAATGATGTATTTAATAATTTTTTTAATTTTTAAGAGCAAAATAATTGACTAATAACATTATAAAATTTAATTTAAATAATTTTTTTAAATTATTAAATATAAAATAATTATCTTAAAACGAATTTAATAATTTTAAGATTGGTTATAAACAAAATTTTGATTATCTAAGCCAAATTTTTTATTTTTAATAATAAATATCAGAACGCACGAATCTAAAGGTCAACGAAGAAGTGTAGATCACTTGTGAACATTAAATAACATTACTGTGAAAGCAGACCAACGCCCTGACGGAGAGACCCTACAAGCTTTTTCATATTAACTCTCCGACACTGTCGGATT